>CM075652.1:90085000-90710000 GCA_037953625.1 Crotalaria pallida
TCGTCGCTGCAATCATAGGTGCTAGGGTTAGTTTTTCGTTACCCCCAATCGTTGTTGTTTTGTGCTTTTGCTCGATATAGGGTCTGTGCTTAGGGTTTCTTAGGGTCTGTGATTTGCTCTGTTTGTTTAAATCACCTTCTCTTGCTGTAATGCAGCACCTTGGTACTAGTGGTACTGCTCCACTTCCTAAACGGAATAGTAAACATCCACTTCGTATCAGTTCCCTTCATCAGGTACAACCCTTGTTTATGTTACAACACTAATTACGTGATGAAGAGTGAAGTCAAATTCATGCTCATTCATTTACAGTTTTATACATTACATTTGAAATTTCAGCGATGCGAAGACATCACTCTTTTTCCACAGTCCTATTTTATCCGTACTCTTTTTTTCCTAAAGTCATAACTTCGGCAATGGCAAAGGTATTGCTATCTATATAATTCCTTCCTTGTTTAGTTCTGCTTGTTTAAGTTCATCTTTTATAGACCATAAATATGTATTTTTGCAGTAATTCTTTTTATATATTTATAAGGTGTTAATTATAAATATACTTTATCAGTTTAATCTCATAAAACTATTGCTTCACTTGTTACTTTCTAAGCATTTCAAAATGATTTTAACTCTTTTAATATATCGTATTCATTGTCGACCTTGGAAGGATATAGTGGTTATGGAGCTGAGCAAGGTGAAAAGGCATGTCACATTGACATCTTCAAGGGATTTTTCCTGTTTTTTAGTTTATTATTTTTTTAAGCCTTTTAAAATCTCTGCTCCCTATCTCATATCAAATACAAGGCCATGTACTAAGTTCTCCTCCCTGCTTATAGTTAGTAGATCTATCTGCCTCTTTTTCTGCTATGCAATATTTACTGTCTATTATGAAGAGAGAGCAGCGAATTTGTTAAGGAGAAACTCCGAGAGTGTAGCTTCATTTAGAAGGAAATCATCATCACAAGGAGGAAATAGAAGTTCAATGCAGTGAATTAGTGAGCTGCCTGAAAAGAAACAAAAAAACTCCCATCGCTGCTCTTTAATGGGGGTAATACACTTATCTCTATCTCTAATTCACATTATCACATTACAACAACAAAAAAGAAAGGATCCATTCTTATATATGAATATATATATATATATAATTACTTATGCACTGTTACAAGATAGTTGAATTGGTGAAGAGTTAGTTTGCTACAATCAGTTTGATTACTTGGTTTTTATAATATTTTATAAGTAATAATATTTTCGGCTTGGTGTGTGCAAGTTTACATAATGCAATAGATTTTATTTGATTAGTTCTTTCATTTCTTTCTTCTCTATCACTGTTTAATTAGTCGTTAGTTTGTTTTATTACCTTGATTAGATTATTGGGTTGATTTTAAACTTTGGTTTCCTCTTTAGCTTTGGACAATGAGGACATAAAAGGTGCATATGACAACCTAAAAAATCCAATTATTTCAACTCAACCACTTGAATCCCTATTTTCTTTTGCACCACCCTTTGTATATTTTTATGGAATCAAATGATTTTGTGGATATTATGAAATGCAAGTGTCACTGTTGTTAAGCTCTAATCTAAAAAGATGGAATATGTGTTGATGTACTTTCGCTTTCTTGATTATCTGAATTGATTGAATGTGATACTCTGATCTATTTGCACTGATGTATCTGTGTGGCAGTTAACCAATTTTTAACCAATTTTTATAATTATGTCATGTTGAACTTGCTCTGCCAAGCCTATATGATTGTGCTTGGCTGAGATAGTTG
Organism: Crotalaria pallida; assembly: GCA_037953625.1. Lineage (NCBI taxonomy): Eukaryota > Viridiplantae > Streptophyta > Magnoliopsida > Fabales > Fabaceae > Crotalaria > Crotalaria pallida. Next base: position 90,086,761 of record CM075652.1, read on the forward strand.
CTTCAACCTAAGAAATGTTATCGACAAGAATGCTATATATACCATGCTAGATATGAATATATCTTCCCTTTTTGGTTTAAGTAATTTTGTTCAAATCGCTATATATCTTCTCTTTTTGCTATATATATCGTGCTAGAGGAGGGAAGTATATATTTTAATTATGGCTACTCGTGTGTATGTTTCTTCAGGTGAGGTCAAAGCTTTCAACTTTTGGGCGATTTGGTGGGCCTACTGAAGTTACATGTGGTGGTAATGCACTGAAATTTTACGCTTCTGTCCGGCTAAATATTTTCGTGAACAAAAATTAAATAAGGTGCATGAATATTATTTAAAAAGAGCATCAAAGAATTTTCATTGTTTCATTTATATATTTTTATTTGTTAATCCATACCATGTTTTGTGTAACACCTCTATCATTAATTAACAAACGTTTATATCAAGGCTATCAAGTGAAGATAAAAAATAGAAAAGAAAAAAAAAAAAAAAGGTTAACCTGTTCACAACTTGTTTAACACCAATAGATTAAAATTGTAAAATTTCACTTTAAAAAACATATGGAATGCACCATCACATCGAGCATTATAAGCAAAATAAGGGTGCTTGGTGCCCAAGTCAACCCTAGTAACAATTGAAACAAAATACTATCCAACTCAGCAGTATCAAAGTTATACTAATTTTAAATCTTTAAATATCTTTGACACAAATAAAATAATGTAACTAAGGATAAAATTAACTAGCCAAATTTGCGTAAAATGGGTTCAAAGATGCTCTGAAGCTCCTTCAAGCAATCCTCAAACAAATATGTTTTTCTCTGCTCCCTATTCTCATCAAGCAAATTTGAGGCCTTGGTTATTGCAAAACTCATCTTCTTCTCTCGTAAGCAGAGCTTAGATTCAAAATTCTTCAAAGCATTTCTCATCCTGTAAACATAATGATCTAAATCATTCATTGCTTTGACTTTATTAAGGAACTTCTTATCTTTAACCTCATAATCCTCAGCTTCTCGAATCATTCGTTTAATTTCTTCTTCGGACAGCCTTTCACTATCATTGGTTATTGTAATCATATTCATATTGCCAGTGGTTTTTTCCTCAGCAGAGACAGTTAAGATAGCGTTGTCATCAATCGTTTAATTTTTTTAGCTTTGTTTACTGTTATATAATTAGAAATATTTTGGACAAATGTGAATGACAAGCTTTTGAACTTTTGGTGATATCTTCTAATTGTAACTAGAGTTGTCAATTTTTTTTGCACCGAGAACTATTGCCTCAGACTTTTAATCTGCAGTGTTCATAATTTAATGGTAGTTCTGTTCATGTGCATTTTAGAACATGAGAGGTCATTTCAACTTTTTTCATTGGGCAAAACTAGCTCAGGGTGACTGACATTGCTTTGATTTTTTCTTTGCACATTTGTTACTTTATTCAAATTATTTCCATGATGGTTGGTTCATGAAATACTTCTGTGCTTGAGAATGTTGATTTTGAGTGGTCTAGGGAAACTCAGGTTGTCTAATTTATATCAATCATTTTGCAACTAGATGCATACATAATTTTCAATGAAGTAAAATTTGTTATCCTTAAAAATGAAGTGCAGTTGAGGTACTGAGGATATTGTTACAAAACTAATTTTGTTACGAAAATATCAACTAGAGATTTTCGTTACTAACAACAATTTTCACTCCATTGTGTACTCCCCATTGCCTTTGATTTGCAACAATTTCAGGAGGTTCATCCCTTTCTTAAGAGTTTTGATTTCAGCTTATCATGTTGCATAATTGTTGTCTTTTTTTATATGTGAGCTTTCTTATTTATTTTTTCAATTTCAGCCTTATTGCTTGCAGCATTCTCCAGTATATATCAGTTTATCATTTTGTTGTTTTCTGAAATATGTCTAATCCATGCTGCTTTCAGGATTTGATTGATATTTTCTTACTTTCTGAGAGCATTTTATATAATGAGTTGAAAATGTATTTGGTGGAGAGCAAGGGAGGTGCCATATTGTGCATGCTCTTGGCACTTTTCTTCTTGGGGACATGGCCTGCTATTTTGACTCTGTTAGAAAGGCGAGGTCGTCTCCCTCAACATACCTACCTTGATTACTCAATCACCAATCTCTTGGCAGCTGTAATAATTGCTTTTACATTCGGTGAGATAGGCAAGAGCACAACCAATGAGCCCAATTTCTTAGTTCAACTAGCTCAGGTTGGTTTTCATTTTATTCTGCACTGCTGGTGCTATCATCGTAGAAAATGCTAAAGTAGATACTTTATCAAGGCATTTGAGGGTTCTTGCATTTGAGGGTTCTTGAATAGAGTCCTCATTGTAGATGATATTCAGGAAGGGTGATTTTAGAAACTAAAGGATGCATGATAAATTAGATTTATTCACTGTCATGAAGGAGCTACAAGTTTGGTGCATGAATACCAGGAAGGCAGGAACCTAAGCACTAATGTCTTTTCAATTGTTTTACCAAGTCTGTTTTTGCACTACATAACTATTCGCTCCTAGTCACACATTATGAAAATCCTTATTTATATCTTTCTGAATTGTCATTGCCTTGCTCATCCAGAATCGATTCTGCTTGATTTGTTGTGCTCACCATGGTTATGTGAGCTTCATATCTTTCATATGTTGCATGTGAGTGTGATTACATACATATAGCTATCTTTTTATATTTAAAGAAAGTTTCCATTGTGAAAATTGTGAATATAGCTGAATTTTTTGTGCTTACGGGATTTTTTGCATTCCTGTTATTTCTTTTACGGATCTCTGAATGGGCTATCTTTGGAAGGGACATTGGCTCCGGAGCTTGGGTATCTTGGTCACTTGAAATCTCTGTAAGGATTCCTGTTATTTTGTAAAGGACTTTGAAGAAGTTCAAAAAGAAGCTGACAAAGCTACGTCAATCTCAACTTTTGATGAGAATGATTTGGGTATAATTTAATTAGTTTTGGTAGAATTTGTAGTTAGTGAATATAAGAGATTTGCGTAGTTTTGAATTAGTTTTGGTAAAATTTGTAGTGAGTGGATATAAGAGATTTGGGTAGTTTTGAATTAGTTTTGATAAAATTTGTAGTTAGTGGATATAAGAGATTTGGGTAGCATTGAATTTGTTTTGCTAGAATTCTTACTTTTATTGAAATTATTGGTTGTTGTATTGAAATTATTAGATATATATATATTTTGCCTTTTGGATTCATTTGTTTTAAAATTTTATTTTTGGTAGTCAAAGCAAAGAATGCAAGTCAATATATAAATTGCAAAAAAAAAAAAAAAAAAAATCTGAACTTTCCGCATCTGTTATTTTATAACATATGCGAAAAATGCGGAACTTTCAGCATCAATTATTTAAATATAAAAATAACAGATGCGGAAAATGCGGAACTTTTAGCATCAATTATTTAAATATAACATATGCGGAAAGTGTCAGTTGCGAACAAAAACACGTGCGGAAGGTATACTTTTCGCATCAGTTAGAAAATAAAACAGATGCGGAATGTATACCTTTCGCATCAGTAGGTATACTTTTCGCATCTGTTTTTTCTATAACAGATGCGGAAGGTATACTTTTCGCATCGGTTATGGAACTTTTCACATCGGTTAAAAAAAATGATGCGGAAAGTCTACTCTTTCACATCAGTTTTGAAAAGTGATGACTTTCCACATCTCCTACGTTTACATCAGTTCCAAAACTGTTTTAAAACACATGTAGTTGAGTGTATTTTGGTTTTGGTCCTTATAACTTTTTTTTGTACTTTGCTTCATCCTTATATGTTTTAAAATTTGGTTTTAATCTCTACTGTTAGGATTCTTTTGTTAACCGTTAACATGATAAATGACGTGTCACATCAAATATGCCTCGTGTCTAAAATAGTATCGTTGGTTGCCACTTGGAAAGTGGGTAAATGGGTCTCGGCCAAAAACAACATCCTACCTAGCCCAGCTGTAAGCAAATTTCAACCCAAAAACTTAGAAACTGATGGGGCAATACTTTGATATATATATATATATATATATATATATATATATATATATATATATATATATATATATATATATATATAGTGCTAATAGTCACGTAGGTTCTCGAAAGATATATGTGAAATCAGTTAGGTTCTTGAAAGATTTGTGGAATCTCTTAAACCCCCAAAGATCATTTTGGCGTCACATTAGTCCCTCCATTCAATTTCGTCAGGATGGACCTAACGTAATTCTACGTGACACGTTAAATGCTTTGTCAGTCCCAATGCGATGTTGGAATGTTAAGAAAGTGCCACGTTTGGGTCAACAAAGCATTTAATGTGTCACATAGGATTCTGTTATGTCCCTCATGGGGGGACTAATGTGATGCCATATTGATCTTTGGGGGGTTTAAGAGATTCCACAAATCTTTCAAGAACCTAACTGATTCCAAAATGATCTTTGGGGGTTTAAGAGATTCCACTAATCTTTCAGGGATCTAACTGATTCCATATATAGGTATCTTTCGCGGACCTATGTGACTATTAACTCTATATATATATATATATATATATATATGGGGATTGCTAACCTATGTAGAGTGAGTTTTTAGTTGGTACACTTTAGCATAGTATACCAGTTTTTAGTAGACGAAAAAACCCTCACATTTTAAAAAGACATAATTTTAAACACAAGAATATTTTAATAATTTCTCATTTTTAATATTAAAAAAATAAAAATAAAACGAAACATCCACCCCAAACTCTATCCTCCCTCTTTCTCGTCTCTCATTTCTCAAGAATCCTTCTCTTTCATCTCTCTCTCTCTCTCTCTCTCTCTAAGCTACATCTTCCTTCTCTTCTCCACCCAACCCCGCCCCCACCACTGCGACCATCACGACCCCAACCAGCACCACGACCAACAGCAGCCAAGCTTCTTCTCCCTTCTCTTCTCAACCCACCGTCGTCGTTAACCGCGAGCACCAACCGCATCACGACCCCAACCAGCACCACAACCGCAACCCGCACCACGACCCCGACACCACGAACCGCGAGCAGCCATCGGCAACACGACCTGCGAGCAGCCACCGGCGCCTCGACAGCGACCCCCCACCCCGACGGCCGCCCCACCACGACAGCATTCGGCAGCCACCTCCCCAGCAACCAATCCCATCAATCATTGACAGCAAGCACACAAGGTGTTTGTGAAAAAGCTCAAGGTCTTTAGATTGTCCACAACCCCATCCATTTCATGCTATTTTCCTTTAATGGATGGATGAAAATTTTGTGAAATTCATGTCTATGAATTAGGTGTAAGCTTTTGTTTGAAATTGTAAATTTTTACTAAATCTTTGGTGATGTTCCACTGCTAAATGTAGTATGGCTTTTCCCTCAAAGATTTAGTAAAAATAGCCATATTGTATTAAATTTAATTTGATATGAACAATGTAAAGTTACTTGCCAGATTTTTAGATTATTGAGGAGCTGATTGCACTTTTTGTGCTTTATGAAATGACTCTTAATAGAAAAATATCCTCGAATTTTAGCATGTCCCATTTGTCTCTGGTGTCACTGTGCAGTTTCTTAGTTGTAGTGATTTTTAATGGGATTTCTGGTGATCCAATCTATAACTAATTAGGTATACATGATATAGTCATTGAATGGTGATCATTTGTTTTCAATTCCAACTTAGTTAATTTCTTAATGAATTTATGCAGATCAAAATGAAGTTGGCTAAAGTTCGGCATCCACAAACGTTAGTGAATGCCTTTCCTTGCCTCTTGGTGTTTGTTACTCATTTACTAACAGTTTCTCCCTTTTAAGTTTACTACTACTTTTACCTAAAGAGTTTTATTGGTCTTATGCTTTTTTTTATTAATAGTTCAGTATCGAAACGAGACGGAGAATAGGTGCTGGTGTGAAATTGAGATGCATAAGGAGGCGTGAAAAGAAGGTGGTGCAGGAAATTTGTTGTCTTGAGTGGAAAAATTTAATCGCAGAAGCTTCTATACAAGGCTATAATTTGTTGGGGAACTGAGATGCGAATATATTATAGTCCAGTGCTCCAATTATTCTTTCTATTATGCAGCAAATGGCTTGTAGCCATATTGGCAAACACAAATTAGCAATAAATTCAGAAATAGTTTTTGTGCCTGCGTGTTGGGGAATGGCTTCATTATTGAAGGCCATATTTGGTGGTATACTCATTGCATAAATTGTATAAGAATAGCTATTACAACACTACTTTGTTGTGTATCACGGAGGAGGGAGGCAGGACAAAGGCAACTTCAAAAGTATCATTTCTGTTGCTAAAGGAATGACAGCACTAGTTGCTGCAATTTGTTGCTTCCTTTGCTTTTTTTTTTTGTGCCCTAAAAATGTGCTAAACTTAATTAGACGTACTGGAATATGGAACCAGAATTGGAGCAATGTGAGCACATTACATTTTGCTTGCATTTATAAAAGAAGAAATCATATACATTACCTTAGCAAAAATTACCGTACTGCCTAGGATTCTAGACATTGGACAACATGTTGGAGGAACGCAGATAACATGTCATTCCCATAACAGAGCATTAATATATATCTCAATTGTAACAGCTCGATTTTCGTAACTCAAAAATAACCAACTTTTATTTATTTAGGTTGCAAAAATGAGGCCAATTTTTTTTTTTTTTTTTTTTTTTGTAAAACATTATTGAAGTGTTTGAAACTATTGTTGAAAAAGTTATGGGTGTTCTCAACACCCTTTTACCGAAAACCGAGTTGTTACTAAAACTAATACTCTTTCACTTGGGTTTCAAAAACATTTAGCAGGAAAAATAGTTTGGTTCCAATTCAAAGTGGTTACTTTCATTTTATCAAAAGAACTTAAACATTTTTCATGACGTAGTATGAAAAGTAGGGCATGCTTCAGAATAGATTAAGTTACATCAATAGTTCATCCCTTAGGTAATCCTTAATCCAGAACACTCACCACAATCTAACCCAACCATACTATCCCTAAACTACCCTATTGAAGACTATCGGGTGAAGTTCCTCCTTCTTCTTGCATCCTATCTTCGCTCTCGAAGATGATGTCCTCCTTGCTGCTGTCTCCTAATTGCTAGTGGATTCCGGCTCCGCTCCATTGAGAATGGTAGAGTCCCTCTGAGTCTCATACCAAATCTTTTCTTTGAAGTTCCTGTAGCCTCGTACGCTGACTTGTCCCAAGTGCGGCTCCAGATTAGCTCCACTCAGTTGATGCTTCGGATCGGGAATCATGATTTGTGTGTAGCCGGTCCATACCCAATCGCAGGGGGTACGCTTCCATCCTCGTCCATACTTACTCCACGTAGTGACGTCCATCCGATACACCATCTGCCCGTTGAGATATCAGCAGCAACGATATGCCAACGAACAGGAGAGAGTAAGCGATCCGAACGACGCATCGTCGACGGTGTGAAATTAATATAGGCAAGATAATAGGACCATACAAACAGACAATATAACATACAAACACACAACAATCAAGTATATCATTATCGTTATCATCTTTCATTATCATCATCATTATTCTTCATTATCTTTCCAAGCTTAATTTCACTTCTCATACTCATAATTTCTTCTTGTCCAGACTTGTCATTTCACATCCTCCTTGGATTCGGGGAATTTCCAGATATCCTTGGGGTATTCATTTTTTCTCGGTTATCACTCACGTCTACATCTCCTCGGTCATCCACCCAACCTAGTCGGAAGCAAACAGGAGTACAGGACCTTTACCGTGCGGGCACGACAGCTGTCTCACAAACGATTGGCCCCAGGCCAGGAGGACCACAACCTCAAATCATATCATATCAATTCAATTCATATATATATAATCAACGCACATTGTAAAACTCGGTACAGTGGCAATCACGATGCCCCACTCCAGTCCCTCTCACTGTTCAAGATTTGCAATCTAGGGGGCGACAGTATTTTTCTAGTGGACCCGCAGAACTTACCACGACATTGGACCCAGTCCCTACCACGTTCGTATGCCACATGTGGAGTTCGTTCTGCCTAGAAACGTACTCTAGACTTCTTGACGTTTCACCGTCATCGTCCTCCCCTAATGCAATCTCCTCCTGAGTATCCGCAGATACCCATGGTTCCTTCCTCTCCACTACTTCGCACTCTCATACCTCACCGCATATGTCTTTTAAAGTCTTTTATCTTTTAATTAACCTAAGGTCGGCCCATCCTTCGTGCATCCCTTCAATGAGTCCCGACCACTAACTTGGCACGATTTTTCTCTCATCATTTCTCACATAGCACAGAGCTGGGATCACATCAACCGCTTGCATCTCATTCCACAATTTCTTCTAACAATCTCCTTTCAAATTCTTTTCTCAAAATCTCATTTTATAAACTTTCTCAAAATCTCATTTTATAAACTTTCTCAAAATCTCATTTCGTAAACTTTTTCATAAAATTTCTTCTCATAAACTTTCTCAAATCAAGTTTCATAAACCTCTCCAAATCTCTTTTCACAAACTTTCATAAAATTTATTTCAAACTTTTCTAAAAATACTTTTTCGCAATCTTTCTCAAAATTTCTTTTCATAACCTTTTCAAAAATATTTTTTTTACAAATCCTTTTCGAAAATACTGTTTCAAAAATCTTCTCAAAAACCTCTTTTCATAAATCTTTTCAAAAACTTCTTTTCAAAAATCCTTTCAAAACCTTTCTCAAATTTTTTTTTTCACAAACATTTTTCAAAAATTTCTTTTCACAACTCTTTGCAAAAATCTCTTTTCACAAATCTTTTCAAAAATTCCTTTTTCAAAACCTTTTCAAAATATCCTTTCAAAAATCTTTTCAAAAATCTTTTTTCAGAAACCTTTTTCGCAAATCACATTTTTGGGATGAGCGCTAATGAAGGAGCAAGCTCAACTCAACACTAGTCTCTTTCCCAAAACAAAAACAAAGGGAGCCAAGCTCCACTCAGACCACATCTTATTCCGGTACTCAACATCCCTCTCCCCAGCTCTGGCTCATCCTCATTATTTTCATCAATTCTTCCCCAATCTCAACTCTTTCTTTCTTTTCCAGCACATACTTTATTTCCAATCATTATTTCTTTCTCATTCATGTCTTTGCTTCACAATCTTATTTATTTCGTTTCTATTTTCAGGACGTAACAGACGTCCATCATTACATTACTCATATTATTTAACAGTATTCAGTTTCATCATGTATAATTGAATAAATAGATATAAGCATACTATCCACACCCACAATCAACACACAATAACAATGTGGTCTTTGTCACCTTCGTATAAGTGGCCACACAACACAAACAATTGCCACTATACTACTGACTCCGAACCACTTAGTTCCGATCTTTGAGATGATACAGAACGTCCTAATATATCACCTAACTACCACGGTGTCTTAGGAAAGCTTCTCTCTCACTTGAGGTCCAGCGATTTAAATGCGTACCGTCTCCTCGGATCCCTTTTGCTGCCGGCTGCCCCAATCCCTCGTCTTTCAAATTCCTTGTACTAAATAAAATACGCTTACGTTATTAACTTGTATTAAGAAAATCTTTTTCGTAACTTAAACACCTCTCATTCCTCGTTGGAAAACTTAAAACATAACCATTTTCTTTCAAACAACTCTGATATTTATAATACCTAAGTACTTTCAAAAATCATTTGAAAACACCATGTAAAGTCATTTAAACTATTTAGTTTGGTTGCTGGTCCGTTTTGGACAACACCTTAATTACGTTTTGAAAACACCGAAAAATTCACCGTTTTTAATCCGGGTTTTTCTTAAATCAATTATCACTTGAAAACTTTACTTTAAATCACTTGTATTCATTTTTAAAATTAAGAAACAAGTCAAAACAATTCTGGACAGCAAAGAGTCGTTTTGCAAAATCACTTTAATAAAACCCCGAAACATTTCAAAAACACTTTTCACTTTAAATAACTTTTTAATTCAAAATTAACACTTTAAAACTCAATTTTTATCACAAAACAAACTTTGGACAGCCATAAACACAATCCCAAAAATTCCAAATAAATCAAATCGAATTATTTTAAAATCAATAAATTTCAAGATCAATTACTCGTTCAATTGTTTTCCAAATATCAACTTATCATACAAACAACCAACAACACTTTATTAATTAATTAGAAGCATATAATCAACTTAGTTAACATCCAAGCAATCATACCACTCACAAATCATTCATTTTCACAAAACAAAACACCTAGTCATGAATATATTCACAAACCAAATTGAATCAAGATTTAAACCAAACATATTTATATTTATTTTTCTTACTTTAAACAACTTAAATCCTTTTCAAAAATCATTATATAAATTTACTTTCATGCAACTAAATTATTTACTGTTTCTTTCATTCTCAACCGAATACACACACACACATACACATATTCAATTAAACACAAAACTTTTTCAAATCAATTAGCTTAACATTAATTCACAAACACACTCATCACTCTTATGTCACTTTATTGAAAAAGAATCCTAGTCTAACTAGCATGCATAGGCCGAATCCTATTTTGACAAGAACAAGGTTTTTGGTTCACTTTTTCAACAAAAAATCATGAATCAAACCATGCACCCTTTTCACACAAAACTCTAAAAACATCATTTCCTTAAACCAAGTTTTCATTTTAATTTTTCATGCATGTACTAAAAAATCTTTGAATCAATAAAAATCATCATGCATGCACATAGAACATGAATCAAGACAAAATCACTTTTCAAAAACTCATTTCTTTTGGTTCTTTTACAAAACCGTGATGATCATTAAGAAAATAAAATCTTTTTATTCAAGAACCACATGCATGTACCTAGATCTTGTAGATCAAGTCATGAAATCAATCATAATGGCACAAATCAAAGATAAAAATCACTTTGAGTAAGAAGAAGTCAAAGCCGTGATGAATTATTGAAGAAAATCAAGTCTTTTTGGTTTAAAACCACATGCAAAGTTCAAGATCAAAGTTTTGCTTGAAAATCACGTGTTTGAATCAATATTAAAACTTTTTAAAAGATCAAGACAAGAGTTTAAAGCTTTTAAAGGTCCAAACCCAAAACTCAAAGTTTTATCAAAACCAAATCAAAATCAAACATTTCAACAACTCAAATTAACTTTTAAAGGCATGAAGCTAACATGCAATGACTTAGATTAACTTAAAAGGCAACAAGACCTAATTTTCTACTCATGGCCGAATTACCTAATTTAGGATCTAGTGTTTATTAGTTCATTTACTTCTTAAAATTCAAGATCAAAGCATAAATAACACATGCAAGTACACAAAACACTAAGATCAACATCAAATCGACATACAACACCCAAGATCTTTAGATCTCACATTTATTTAGCAAATCATCTCTTAGAAACATCATAATTCATGGTTTAGGAAAGAAAATTCAACATGCAAAGAGATACAATTTAGACTTTACCAAAAAATCTCCAAAACTTTTTTTAGATCCTTAAGATTTATGTTGAAAAACTTTAAGGTCTTTCATGAAAAACCTTAAACGAGTTATAAGTCCATTAGTTAGAGATTTACAAGTTTCTTTGAGTCTTAAAAGTTCATGATCCAACATAGACAAAACATGCAAAGGAAGAAAAGAAAGGAAGATTACAAAATCAAAAGAAAATCTACACTATTACAACTTCTTCATGTTCATTCGAGATACCCACCGAAGAAAGGGTTGATCTCCTAGCTTCTAAGGTCTTGGAATTTCAAGGAAAGGCTTGAGTTTTGGGCTAGATCTTCTCCTTCTTCCTCCTTCTCCTTCACGGCCAACACCTTCTTTCTCTCTCACTCTCTCTTTCTCTTCTAAGAGCTAAAAGGAAACTCTTAGAAGTTGTGTTTGGTGGATGAAATGGGAAATGAAGTGAAAATGTGTAGAAGGGAACTAAGGGCCATGCCTTATATAGGTAATTCATGGACTTCCCATATTGCCCTTTGGAAATTCGGCCAAGGTGTGTTCAAGGGAGGACAAGTTTGGCAATCCAATTTGTTGCATGGGTGGTGTTTAGCAAAGGGGACAAAGAGGAGTGAATTTAGGAACTAGGTCTCCTTAGGTTTAGTTACTCTTTGGCTTCTAGTTAGGGTTTCCTACCCACTTAGTTTCCTCATAGTTCTTAATCTTAGTCTCTAAGCTTCTTATTTTTAAAATAAATGAAATCATGGCATGCACATTCATACATACACACGTACCACACACATAGACACACATACATGCATTATCATATTTTTCCACTAATTAAATTTTCCTTTAATCCTAAGCATATTCATACACATAGCAATGCCATACATACATACATACACATACATAACTCAACCATGCATACATACATACTCATGTATAGAAAAACAATCATTCTCTCATAAAATGAAATGACTCCTACATAAAAGTCACAACCCCTTTAAAACATAAAAATATCAAGTACATAAATTTTTCCAAAAACTCAATTTTCTAAACTCATGTTAGTATTTCATGAAAACCATTTCTTTAAAATCATTCATCACCTTGAAAACGTGAATTAGGAAAATCATTTAAGAAAAATACTCTTTCAAAACACTTTTCTCAAAAATAAATCTCTTTAGTATTTTAAATTAATACGAGGAATTTGCGGGGTGTTACATCAATCCTATAACAGAGCATTAATATATATCTCAGTTCATGATGACCAAATACAATCCTAGCTACAGTGGGTGGATGGTTAAGATTATATAATAAACTAGGAGTAATATGTCAGATTAGTCCCTGACTTTGTAAGCGTCGGTCAAGTTAGTCCCTGACTTTATCGAAATAGCAATTTAGTCCCTGAGACAGGAGAACGTCGATCAAGTTAGTCCCTGCCGTCACTATCGCAGGGATGTATTTTCTTTAAAATGGGATAAAGATAGGGACGTATGTGAATTAAAATGAAATCTCAGGGACTAAATTGCTATTTCAATAAAGTCAGGGACTAACTTGACCGACGCTTACAAAGTCAGGGACTAATCTGACACATTACTCAATAAACTAGTTTCATTTTGATGCTAAATCAAAAGAAGCTACTTTCTTATCCAAGAAAAGGAAATAAATGAAACAGGGTTATGAAGAATGAACACGCCTCTCCTTGTTTGATAATCTAGAGGGAAAAGAAATCTTGATGGAAGAAATTACACTACAACATTATCTTCCTTCTCCTGTTCTAAACAGATACACATAGATTAATTTGATAGAAGTCTTAGATTGTATGAATTGGATGATAGTTTTGCACTTTACCAATGGCACAAAGCCATACTGCATTTAGCAGTGGAATGTGACACTCTCTCTTGTAACAAAAATCTTTATAGTTGAATAAAGATATAATATAGTTAATATGGATGTGATTCGGATATAAAAAAAATGATAAATAAAATTTTTCCATAATTAGGTTTTGTTATCTCGAATCCTTAAAGTAAGGTATTTTTGAATAGAATAAAAACGATTTAACATCAGAGTATGCGGAAGTAAAATATGAACCTTGAGCTGATAAATATCAAACCAGTAGTCATATATATAATAGTGATCATAAAGGTAGCCAAAGTACATCAAGGCTCAAGTTGTGATAGCAAAGGTTTAAAAGGTACAAGTCCATAGAAATAAAAAGATAGACCATCTCACTGAAATCTCTCAAAAATATATACAAAGTAGATACAGAACAAAATATGAAATCTTAGTGATGGTCCGGCAATCCTCCTCCATGCCATGATCCTCTTCAGGTCTCCAACATCAGCTCCACACGTCCCACACACCAACCATCTATACTATGCATCACCCGGCGGATCCCCAACTCCCCACTGGCTCCCAGTGAAGTGCTCGACTGGCTCTCCCTCGCTCTCTGCCTCCCCCGGGTCCTACTCCACCTCGTCCGACTGAGTCGGTGCCCTACCACTGGGCACTGGGTCAGCTGAAGGAGTCCCATGAACCGGACTCATTGGACTAGGCGAAGGAGTCTCCTCCTGAATGACTCGGGAAGCAGAGGGATGAGATCTAGTAGCTGCTATAAAACGAAAAGTATGAAATCGACGAGCTGGTCGAGCTGGGGGTGGTCCATGATAAGTATAAAACGGGGGCACATGCATGGTATTGATAATAGGTATGCAGAACCTATGAGGACGGACACGAGCCAAAGGGTTGGGGTGATAGAGGGTCACCTTTACCTCCCCCTCAAAGGTGGCTCGATGGTCCTCGTAGTACCACACTCCACTAGGGAGTGGCGGCAACTCGATGCAAGCTAGATAGCGAGCCATCACCTACAATGGACATAAGGGGTAAGCAATATAGTTCACATAATCGAATAAGCATAATTTAAAGCAGGTAAACAAATACATGTATCAAATAGTCCAGTAGTATGCACAAGATATGAGCAAGCCAATTCAGTTAATAATCAATCTCATTAATGATATGTCATGATGCTTGCACACTATCTCTCAAGTCCTGAGATTCTCCAACTAATGCTCTCATGCATGACCATCCAAACAAGCCGTATACATGCCTCGGACGTATTGTGAACCTGCTCGGAATATAATCCATAATGACACTACCAAAGTGTACGTCGCGTCACCAAGACGTAACAGCATCCCACCATGCTGCCCACATTACCAAAATGTGTCATCGAGCAAGCCACACGACTATGCCTGGAACGTGGTCCATAATATCAATATCGATGTGCACATCTCGTCACCAAGACGAATATCCAACGTTCGCAGCAACCAATGCTGGCCACATTACCAAAATGTGACTACAGGCAAGTCGTAACCAAATTGGTACTCCCAGAGTACCCTCCTCATGTTCCTCGAACATGACCAAATGATATGCTATCACCACATCACCATGCATGAATGCACACAAACATTCCATTTAAGGTTATTCATTAATCTCATTATGTGCAACATGCAATTAATTCAACAATACAATTACCAATGTAATTGAACATGTCATATCTTCTTTTAGAACATGATTTATCCCTCATAAGTGTCATTAGGTTTTAATTAAACTTGCTACAATTGAAAATAGTATTTTTCAGTGTTCTGACCAGAAATACTCGAGTCTTTTTCAAAATACTCGAGTAGTTCATCATTATGTCCAGAATACTCGAGTGGTTCATCTGAGACTCGAGTAGATCATCAGATTTCAGAAAAGTTCAAGTTTCGGATTTACCATAAATACTCGAGTAGCTTATGAGATACTCGAGTCGTGCATCAACATGGTTCATTTTTTGCATCAGTCAATACTCGAGTTTTGGCTCAGATACTCGAGTATGGTGCTATCAGCTGCACTGATGCATCACGAAATACTCGAGTCTCAAGCTAAATACTCGAGTCTTGGCTGACAGTAAATACTGAAAATTGAGTTTTTACATACCATTTTCATTTCTAGCCAAATTTATTCAAAACCAATGATCAACGGAGTTATATTCATGCATAATAAACATGTTCCAATACATAAATTTCATCAAATTACAGCGAATCAAAACTGAGCATCAATTATGCATAAAAATCACATTTTGAGCAACTTAACATACCAAATTCAATTCTAACCACTTTTGGCATGAAAACAACTTGCATACCGTACACATGCAACATAACAAACTTGCTCAAGTCAAAGTTAATGCTCAGAAAGTCCTTCAAGCCTTAAACCTATTTCAAACTATGCCCAAAGAGTCTCATGGTGACTCTACACTTAAAATCCAACAAATTAAACTTATTCTAGTGAACAAAAAGCTTCACCCTTACCTATAGGCCGTGAATCAACAAGGAAATTGCAGAGAATTTGACTGGAAGCACTAAACCCACAAAACCCTTTGCATGCAGACACATACGAACAAAGTCCAAAAATTAGAGATTTTGACATGCAAATTCAGTTTAACAATTGGGGAATTTGGTTAGGAACTATTCTTTGCAACATAGACTAAAGGTAGAAATGAATTTGAGGGTTGTAGGGCTCATATACTTACCAAAATCCGAGCTCAAAGTAAGCTCCTGACTTCAATTTCTGAACTTGACAGCAATTAACACCAATCTTTCGAGCTTCGATTCTTCCTCCTCACGAAGCCTCAACTCACAATCTATGTGTCTTTATAAAGCTCGTGATGTGAGCTTTACAATGGTGTATAACACTCAGTCTCACACTCAGAAATGGACGAGAATGAAGAAGACGAAATCGGGAACCCTAAACTTATGATTTTCTGAGCAATTCGACCAAAATGGTCGAATTCCTTCAACAATCAGCTTAAACAGGTGTTTCTCTTGATCATGCATGGAGACACGAAGGCCCTCACCGTGTCCTTGGAATGTTTTCGTGTCAACGAAGGAAAATCGTTGAGTGTTGACTCATCAAATGCACTAACTTGAGCAACACTACCCAGAATACTCGAGTATTCTCAAAAATACTAGAGTCTTTTGACTAATTTTTGAAAAATAAATATTTTAATTTTATTCCCTCAAAAACCTTTCTAATATTACTTCTAGGTCCTAAACCAGGGACTAATATGCAAAAACCATATTTTTACGTAATATTAATTATTAAAATATTTCTCATGCATTTCACTTAGCACATGTACACGCATAATCACATAATTAATCTAAATTAGTTATAAAAATGAATATTTATAATTTATGAAAATAATTTTGAATAACTTTCATAATTATAATTTCATTACATCAGGAAATGAAAATTTGGGGTGTTACATGGAACATCACCAAAGATTTAGTAAAAATTTACAATTCCAAACAAAAGCTTACACCTAATTCATATACATGAATTTCACAAAAAAATTTCACCCATCCATTAAAGGAAAATAACATGAAATGGGTGGGGTTATGGTCAATCTAAGACCTCGAGCTTTTTCACAAACACCTTGTGTGCTTGCTGTCAATGATTGATGGGATTGGTTGCTGGGGAGGTGGCTGCCGGATGCTATCATGGTGGGGCGGCTGTCGGCATGGTGGGTCACTGTCGAGGCATCGATGGATGCTCGCGGGTCGTGGTGTCAGTGGTTGCTCGCGATTCGTTGTGTCGGGGTCGTGGTGCTAGCTGCTGTTGGTCGTGGTGCTGGTTGGGGTCGTGGTGCGGTGCGGTTGGTGCTCGCAGCTGAAAGCGGCGGTGGGTTGAGAAGACAAGGGAGAAGAAGCTTGGCTGTTGTTGGTAGTGGTGCTCGCGGCTGACGGTGGTGGTGGGGGCGGTGGCGGGTGGAGAAGAGAAGGGAGATGGAGCCTAGAGAGAGATAGAGATGAGAGAGAAGAAATTTTGAGAAATGAGGGATAAGAGAGAGGGGAGATAGGGTTTGAGGGTGGGTGTTTCAGTTTTTTTTAATATTAAAAATGAAAAATTATCAAAATACCCTTGTGTTTAAAACTGTGTATTTTTAAAATGTGAGGATTTTTTTGTCTACTAAAAACTGGTACACTACGCTAAAGTGTACCAACTAAAAACTCACATTACATAGGTTAGCAATCCCCTATATATATATATATAATAGAATGGTTTGTTCTAAGGAATACTCGATGTGCGACTTGTTAAAGTTTAAATCAGTTCCATTCAACTCTTCACTTTGCTTTTCCTAAAGCTCATTCACTTTACTTTTTGGCCATTGTTATATATGCATAGTTATGCACTTGTTTCATAACGCAATGCAACTGATATCAATAACGGATGATTTGGTTGAGATAAATCCAGTTGCCTATTCGAATACCAGTTAGTGATTCTTCAGAATGAGGGCGATTTTATGTTAGCCTTGGTCTATTTGAGTAAATACCATGCTATTTGAGTAAATCCTTGACTTGTGGCAACTCACTCACCGTTTAACGGGAATTTCGCTCGAAGATGATCGAATTGGGTGTGATTACATGAAGAGTGGGTTACGACATGTTATGTGGTAATCTTGTAGTATTTTTGTGTTTTTGTCTATTTTTGGCTTTTTTTGTTGACGAATGCGTGAATGAATTTGCAGAAATTAATCGACAGTTATGAATAGGAAAATGTGTAACTGCTCAAAATGAAATAACGAATCAAAACTCAGAAGAAATGTAAAGACATATGCGAGAAACGTAAAGGCTTTAAGCAATAAATATCTAGTAAGTAAAAAAAACTTGAACAAAGGAAAGGAAATTTGCATTGCATTGAATTGAAAGTGTTTGAAATGGAAATGGGTTATTACAATGTCATTTTATCTGTCAATCAGCTCTGGTGAGATGTATAGGATGATTACCAATGTGCCAACCTCGATTTCAAAGTCTAAATACATATTTATAGGCCTAAGAAATAACTATCCTAAGAGATAACTACTACTAAGCTACCATGGGCTACACCCTCGCTTATAGCTCTTTTTGTTAAATAAATAAGTAAATAACATTTATTGAAAAGTTGGATAATATTAATGTGAAAGAAAAGAGTCAAAATTTTATGAAAAACTTTTTCCTTTCCTTTGATACTACGTTTATTTAATCAAAATTCTTTCATTTGTATTATATCCAGTTCCTTTTCAAATTTAAAATTGAGTACCTGCTTTGCTTATAAATTTGCGGAAACGTTTCAGAGTTATTGATATGGTTGCGTTAAAATAATTTTAAAGAGACATTAATATGAAACATTGTAACCATAATATATACGTATAAAAGTATCATCAGGTAGCAGTAGTAGTACAAAAGTAGTACATAAAGTTTGAAAGATAAAATCCGGAGTTATCTCTCTCCAAAAATATATACAATATAATACAAATCAAAATAAGAAGAGATGTCCCAGAACTAGTCCATGTAAAACTCCTTCATATAGATCCATGTTGATAAAAAGAATTGCTCTTATTATCTTTGGTAAAAGTTTATGGACTTGATTGAGTAAAGATTTAATTAAAAATCCTTTTAAAAGCCTTTGTAAAATACTTGGTGTTTATTTGCAATTAGTAAAAAAACCTTACCTTTATCATTTCATGAAAATATTATTTATTAAAGCGTGAAACCACGTTTATCAGAGTAAGCGGAAATTAGAGACCTTGACTTGATAACTCACATTTAATACTAGTGAAGAAAACATAAACATAACTATATATATATATGATCATCATAAAAAGAGTCATCAACATCAGAGTCAAAGTCGAGATAGCAGGTTTATACAAAATACAAGTCCATAATATAAGACCACCTCACTGAGATCTCTCAAAATATGTACAATATATATATATAGAGCAAAATATGAAATCCCAGAAGTGGTCCAGCGATCCTCCTCCATAGCATGATCTCCAAGTCTCTAGCAGCTGCTCCACCCGTCCCACATCCTAACCATCTATACTATGCATCACCTGGTGGATCCCCAACTCCCCACTGGCTCCCAGTGGAGTACTCGACTGGCTCATCCTCGCTCTCACCCTCCTCCGGATCCTCCTCTACCTCCTCTGACTGAGTGGGTGCCCCACCACTGGGCACTGGGTCAGCTGAGGGAGTCCCGTGAACCGGACTCATCGGACGAGGTATAGGAGTCTCCTCTCGAACCACTCGAGAAGCAGAGGGGTGAGATCGAGTAGCGGCTCGAAAACGAAAGGAATGAAAACGACGAGCAGTTCGAGTCGGGGGTGGTCCATGATAAGTATAGAAAGGGGGTACATGCAAAGTATAGATAATAGGGATGCGAAACCTACGAGGACGGACACGAGCCAAAGGGTTGGGGTGATATAGAGTCACCTCCACCTCGCCCTCATAAGTGGCTCGATGGTCCTCGTAGTACCACACTCCACTAGGGAGCGGGCGCATCTCGATGCAAGCTAGATAGCGTGCCATCACCTAACATGGGCAAAAAGGGGTAAGCACATAATCCACATAATCGAATAAGAATAAATAAAGCATGTAACAATATACGTTGCAAACATCCAATGCAAGTACGCATGTAAATGAATGAGTGTTTTCCAATTGTAACATTTCCATTAATTATGAGTAATGATGCATGTCTCCCAAATCCATTGTCCATTGAACGTTCATTCCAATAATTCGCATACATGACCAACATGTATTGTGGAACTGCTCGGATAGTGTGCACACAACATCACCAAGACGTAACAGCATTCCCAAATGCTGCCCACATTACCAAAATGTGTCATCGAGCCAGTTACCACCGAATTATCCCCAACCTTACACCATGCATGTATGCACATAAAATTATATACACAAGATTAACCAATAATCTTATTATGTGCATCCAATATTATTCCTTCAGTGAGTTAGACTGTTGTTAATATTTTTCCCAATCCTTTTATTGGAACATGAAACCTTTTCCCGTGAGCATAATTGATCTTAATCGATGTCCTATTGGGTATATTAAAAGAAAGTTAATTTTTCTGTCTCAGGTCCAAAATACTCGAGTGAACCTATCAATACTCGAGTGTTCCTCAGTTTTATGAAAATACTCGAGTGTTCCTCACATTACTCGAGTGTTCATTCATTTTCCAGAAATACTTTGAAAATTCATTAGAATACTCGAGTGTTCTCCATGAAACTCGAGTGTTCTTAAGGTTTCCCAGAAATTCATTAAAAATTCATAGAATACTCGAGTGTTCTATATGAATACTCGAGTGTTCTTGAGTTTCCCAGAAAATCCAATTTCCAAAATAGGCCAAATACTCGAGTATTACCCATAATACTCGAGTGTTTGCAGACAAACAGCACAGAAAAATGAGTTTTAACATACCAACTTCGATTATAGTCCAATCCAGTCCAAACCAAAGATCAACATAGCTCACTTTACACATTTTAAACATGTTCCAACACAGAATTAACAACATCTAACACTGAACCACAGATTATCCATAATTATGCATAAAAATGCAATTTCCACAACTTAACATACCAAATCCAATTTTACATATATCCATTCCATTTTCAGCATTAGTACACCTTGCATGTGACCAAATACACATGTCCAAATATTCATTTAAGTCCAGAAAGGCCTCCAAGCCTCATTCCTATTTCCAACTATTCCCGTAGAGCCATTTGATGACTCATATCCTAATTCCACAAGATTTAAACTTATTCTAGTGAATTAGAAGCTTCACCCTTACCTCAAATTCGTGAATCAACTCTGAAATTGCAGAGAAATTGGCTAGAGATGCTCAACCCCCAAAATCCTATGCATGCAGTCATAGTTGAGCAGAGCACCAAAATCAGAAGATTTGACATGCAAAATTCGATTTAAAATTGGGGAAAACGATTAGAATTGATTCTCTGCAACTTACACTAGAAGTATAGACGAATTTGAGATTCATAGGGTCCAAGGGCATACCACAATCTAAGTTGAAAGTGAGCTCCAAGCTTCAGTTTTCAACTTTGACACCAAGAACACCCTTGCTTCTCAGCTTCGATTCTCCTTCTACACAGCGCCTTAACTCACGATTTTTATGTTTTTGTGAAGCTCGAGACGTGAGCTTCACAATGGTGTATCACTCTCGTTCCAATTCTCAAACACGTTCGAGAAATCGAACCACGAAATTGGAAACCCTAAACCCAAGTTCTCAGAGCAAAACCAACAAAATCTCCCTTCTTCAACAATCCAAGCTTTATATAGACCCTCCCAGTGCTCATGCAACGCACCACGACAACCATCATCGTGTTTCCATGGTGTTTTCGTGTCACTCAAAGGGATTCGTTGTGGGTTGACTCATCAACCGCACTAACGAGTTCTCCACTGACTCGATTACTCGAGTATTTCCAGAAACACTCGAGTATTTTGGTCAGTTTTTCAAAAATATTTATTTTAATGCCCTTCCCTCCAAAGTCTTCCTAATATTGCTTCTAGGTCCTCTTCCAGGGACTAATATGCAAAAACCTTATTTTTACATATTATTTGTTTGCTGCAATATTTTTCTACTTTCGCAATTACTCTTACTAACTCATAATAATCTTAATTTAATTAATGAAACATAATTATGATTAAGAAAATAATTTTAAAATATATTTTCATAAATCATAATCACATTACATCAGGAGACGAAAATTTGGGGTGTTACAGTCCATGATCCTCATCCACTGATCGCTGATCCACTGGTCCACTGATCTACAAAAGGTGAAAGTCTCTAACCTCCCCTCATGATCCACGTCCTTTCCATACTCATGGGTCATCCACACGCCACTGACTACCGGTTGACTGATCCTCATGGGCACTATCATCGGCTCCCTCGTCCAAGTCCTCAACTGGATCCTCCTCCTCCTCTACCTCATCCGGCACCAAGGGTACTGCAGTGCGAGGCACTGGCTCAGGTGATGGTACAAAATGAACCCTTGTAGATGGACCAGGGTGATGAGTGGCAGTGACATCATCACGGGGCGATAACTGTACACAGGGTGTACGTGCAGGATATAGATCATAGGGAGACAGATCCTCCGAGGTCTCACACGAGAGAGGGGGTTGGGGTGACGAAAGATAACATCTACGTCCCCCTCGAAAATTGCTTCGTGACCCTCGAAGTCCCACACACTACTACAGAGCTTCCTGATCTCCACGAAAGCTAAGAAGCATGCCATCACCTACATATAGGGCTAGGGAGTAAGCAACATTCACATTATCAAATGGAAAGTAATGGCATATATAATCATAATTCATTCATAATTATTCACATATAAATCATCGAATTATAATCGTTATTAATACCAATATCAAAACCATGCATATAACAAAATGCATAATCATTTCATGTACCTATTCATCTACGTTGGCCAACACTAAATCATAGACACCTAGGGTACCTCCACTAACATGCCCCATGTTCCTACGAACGCGTCTCAAACTTGTAAGCAACATAAATAACGTCACTCATAGAGCTCTTAGAGTGCCCTCCCACGTTCCTAGAATGTGTCTCGAGTTTGGCCATTCTAAAGCATGCCCACGCTCCTCGAACGTGTCTCCACTCTTGTGGGAAAATCATAAGGTACACCCTGGTTGCCGACATGCCCCACGTTCCTAAGAACACGTCTTAAACTCAGAAGCAACACAAATAATGTCACTCATAGAGTGCCCGCCCACGTTCCTAGAATGTGTCTCGAGTTTGGCCATTCTAAAGCATGCCCACGTTCCTCGAACATGTCTCTGCCCACGTTCCTCAAACGTGTGTCCACTCTCGTGGGAAATCATCAATCAACCTAATGTGCAATGCTTATATCATGCATGAATACAATCAATTCATTAGGTTGCCATCAAATTTCACCTTACAAGTTCAATTACTTAACAAATTAATTACCTTTAATAAAGTTTGAGTTAGTCTTATTAATTTTCACTTCAACAGAAATGCTAAAAGATCCTGGTTCCGCATGCATATTAATCCCGGTTCCGAACTAGGATTGTATCCCCTGGTATAACAAGTCTGATACTTGTGATCCCAGGTGTTTTAGAAAACATGGAACTGGGATCAATAAAAAACAAGGAACCGGGATCAATAGTATATATGATCACTGTTGATTTTTAATAATGAACCGGGATCTTTAATATATATGATCACTGTTGAGTTTTTTTAAAATGAACCAGGATCTTTAGTATATATAATCACTGTTGAGTTTTTTAAAATGAACCGGGATCTTTAGTATATATATATATATATTTTAATTTATAATATTTGCTATATCCATATATTTAAATAAATTGTCAACATTTTTTTTGCAGCCAATAAATGTCGTAATTATATACATTAGAAACATGAATGTAATACACATTTAAGACAGATAACTCCCAAACCAAAACAAATGGCTCCATACATACAAAAGGCTAAACAAGCTTGATCATATAGATGCTACATAGTCACATTCAAAAATATATATATGGTTCCCTAAATTCAAAACTAAGCTAAGGTAACTCGTCAAGAACATATGCTGCCCATTCATCCTTGACTTCATTCAACAATTCATCGGAGTAGTAGGTGTACTGGCAATCTTCAAAATACTATACAATTTAATATAAAATGGAATTAGAATTGTGTTGATAAACTAAACAATATATTTATTATCAGATAAGTGGTAAACATAAACCATATAATGAAAATTACAAACCAACGGTGGAATCATAGTGCAATTGCACGATTTCCTTCATATATCGCACGACATAATATGCAATCGTTCTTAGTTATTCATAATTGTTAGATTTGATTAAAAAACAATGTGACTACGTGCAAATAGGGAAACAGAAGATAATTGCTGATCAAAAGCCTTACGGTACAAGGAGAGAAGGTGTTGCTCCAAATAAACAACTTCTAACTCTAACACCGCTATTTCCTTGATTAATTCTGTAGCTGGCTGGAGTTGCAAAAATAACAAAAAATAAAAAACTTGGCAAACATAAATAAATACAGGAACAAGGCATACCAAAGATTAAAATTAACACAAGGATGGTAAAAGTGTAACACAATGTATAATGAAATATGTTTATGCTGCGCAATAATCTTATGATTGAAGACACAAATATATGGCAGGATCAAGCCAAAAAATTATGCACCATCAGGCTAGTAAGCATAATGCAAAACTAATATGCACTAGAAACATCAATATTCTTCTAATGTTTTGAAAAGCATGTAAAAACATTCCCTTAATACAGGACATGTCACAGCTGTTGATAATTAAAAAATAAAATAAAATAATAGATGCAAATGCACATTTATAGCCTTGAAATTTTCAGAATTTGGTTCTACCTTAGGCATGATCATATCATTTGAATTAACAAGAGATGAAGGTCTGTATCCAAGTGCCTTTTCTGGCGTGCATCTAACCTTAAATTGGTCTTGTAATCTTCTCTCTAGTTGTAGAATCTGCTACATGGCAATTTAAAACAAAAAAAAAGTTAATATGCAAGAAATAGACTGAAAGTGAGATATGTTGAGTCAGTAGGAAAAAGAATTATGAGGAACTATTCTGTTATTGTACCTCTTGCTTCCTATATCTCTCTCTTTCTTCTCTTCCATAACCTCCTCCACATACAGTTGAAGACTCTTTCTAAAAAATACATTAGAAAGAGAAAGAGTGAAGACTTGTGTAACTCGGAATAAGTATCCACAAACCACTCTTATACTTTCTACATTATAGTTTATATATTGTAGACCACAAAATCAAAACACCTACCTTAGCCATATCTGTGTGTGTGATGATTTTCTTTTATTTATTGCATACATTGTCTAATGCAGTTTTCTTCAATAAAAAGAGTCACAATACATACGATGATAGCAAAAATGAATCATAGAGAAAAAAAACTATTAAATACTGGATAACATAGAAAGGGAATTTACTTTCTCTTGTTCATATCATTGCAAGCTTTGAATAATTTAGAAAAAGCAAGCATCATATGTGTTGCACCAATGCTGTAACATCAACCACAACTGTAAGAAATAGCTTCAAATGCTAGAAGAATAAGTAATATATAAAGAATACAAACAATTGAAAACATTTCAACACAAATACAACAATTGCTTATACCCTGCATGTCTTATTTGATATAAAATCTATTCATGAGCAGTTACCTAACAGGTTAAACTTCTAGAAGAGCTAGTCTTTGACATGGTATTAGAAATATGGTGATATATTCTTCTAAATAAAATTGAATTTTAGCATATGGCAAAATAAGTATTATGTTACTAAAAGCTGCAACTTTAGACTGAGGAGTACGTGAAAGTGTAAGTTACTAAGATCTAAGAGATTAGCTACCAAGGTCTAAGAGATTAAAGACATCTCTTTATAATCCTTGAAAGGCATCATCTCTCATACACAATTAATTGTATAAGCATCATTTATTAAACAAAAGGCCAGTCAAAAGATGCATTCATTGCACATGCTTCATAACAATCAGAATAATAAAAATAGAAGAGAGTGATAAACATACTTCTCATTAGAATCCACATCAAGCAACATTAAAAAAGGTATCTAATCTAACAGGATTCTAGCCAGACATATTAAGCTACCTGTCTACCTTGCACTCTTGTCCTCTATTTCGTGAGCCAAGGAAGCCACCATACGGAAGTCAATTTTTGAACTCTCACTGCAGAAATAGAAAAAAGTCAAAAAAGCTAGATGTGTCGGTTAAATAATTTGGATTGACTGTGAATTTGAGCTTGGTGATACAATTGGAATAATTTGCCTTTTCAAATTTTGCACTCCTTCATAGTAACACAACTTAAAACTGCATTCTTTTGGGATTCATTAAGATCCTGAGTGTGAATCATGTTTTGAACACTTGAACTTGCTGGACTATTGTTTTCACCAGCAAAACATAGCTGACAGTTTTCTCCATTCTGCAAAATATAGTCATATAGAGCAAGCATGTATAACACTCTTAACATGTATAACATATTTGCTGAATAACTATCTGCATAGAAAGAGAATCCCATAACAACAACTAATCCTAATGAAACATTGAATTCTTATCCTGCATTTCAAGTGTTGAGGCTGAACATACATGGCATTCTGGCACTTGCACAACAAATGTATAACACTTCAAAACAAGTACTAATGTAGAAAAAGTTTCTAATAGTAGTTAAGAAGCTACGATTTGTAAAATCCCTTAAAGTATATCAAACATTCCACCGGATTCGCCGAGTAGGCTTGCATAATGTCATATATATGTGTGTGTGTTGTGTGTGTAAAGCTAGAATGTATATATGTATGCATGTGTAAGGGAATGATCTAGGTGTCAAAGAATAGGAAAGTTCGTTCTGAATTGATTTAGTGATTCTTACATTTGAATTAGCATGCAGCACTTTTTCGATCATGTTCAAAACAATAGTCCAACAAGTTCAAGTGTTCAAAACATGATTCACACTCAGGATCTTAATGAATCCCAAAAGAATGCACAATTTGAAAAGCAAAATTAAAAAAAAAATAAAAAAACGAGAATTTGATCTATGAGGTTTCTAAGCAAAACACATTGAGTGTAGGAAGCAAAATCACTGAAACACAAACGAACCTTGGTTCGTATTGTCTCCATTTCCAGATTGAAGGAGGAGAGAGAGCAAAGGTACAGGATCGCGTTGTCGGGAACGCAAGGACCAGTGGCGGCGGCGGCTCGGTCTAAACCCGCAGCGGACGCCGGCGACGCAAGGAGCGAAGATCATGGTTGTTTCGTGGCCATTGCTCGCAAGCTAAAAACAGCGGTGGCGGTGGCTCTAAGGGAGGCGATCGACACCAAGAGAGAGAACGGGAAAGAGACAAACGAAGGTGAGAAGACACCAGGGAGAGAGAGAAAGAGATAAGGACTGAAGGGAGAGGCGAAGAGGGCCAGTCATGGGTAAGGCAGCGGCGGCCATGAGAGCAAATGCAAGGAAGAACAGAGGAGGGAGACGGTGGTTGGAGCTTGGCTCCTTATTAGGGTCGGCGTGAGGAAATAAAGAAGAACGGTGAAGAAGCATTCTAGAACGGGTAAGGGGCGGCAGCTCCAACCCTTGGAACTTAGGGTTTCCCTTTGATTAACACACAAATGCACATATTTATATTTATTTATTGATCCCGGTTCCGTGTTTTTATTATTCATCCTAGTTGAAGTAAAACAATGGGATAAATTAGGTTGGTGTGATTTTTAATTTTTTAAAAAATACAAAATTATTTATGTTATAACATTGATCCCGGTTCCGTGTTTTTATAACCAGGATCAATAAATTAATGGTATTTTTTAACTATCATTTGTCTATTAATCCCAGTTCCGGAATGGAACCGGGATTAATATCTGGGAACTTTTTTGCAATTCTGTAGTAGTGTTTGGTACTTTTTCAACCCCATAGACACATAGATATTTGATTATTATCCTTAATAATCAATTATTATATTATACTTCAATTATAATTTTAGTTTTTAACCTGGTAATCGATTACTCAAGCCTGGTAATCGATTATTGCAGTGTATTTAAAATCTGTTTTCATTTTCAATCGGGTAATCGATTTCTCAAGCCTAGTAATCGATTACCACGACTCCAGATTACACAAAATCTGGTTTTTAAGTACCAAAATCAATAATACTCAATTTCTACCAAATTCAACCTCAAACACAACTAAAAGACAATAATTAGAACTTGTCCAATCATCAATTCAGTACAAAATTCAATGAATCAAAATCTCATGTCAATTTTACATATTTCACAATTATGACAACTCAACATACCAAAACTTAATTTAGAGCTTTTTGATTCAATTGATTCATTCACATAGCATCCTCATGCATAATCAAACTTGCTCAAATCAATTTTTTACATTAATTTGGCCTCCAAGCCAGAAAACTAATTTACTATGCCCTTGAACCTCTTGGTGGTTCACCTTATACACAAACACCCATACACTTCCATTCTAGTGAAGGTAAAGCTTATCCCTTACCTAGCTTATCCATTACCTCAATGAAGCTTTTCAGATTGATTCAAAGTCAGAGAATGTCCCATTACTTCAACACCAACTCACTGTTTCAGGATCAAATCCAGTTTCGAGTGTGCATGTTCATCGGATGGTTTGACATAGTAAATGGGCATGAAAATGAAAAATTAGGGTCAATAACGAATTTATGTATGGTAAACTTGAAAATAGAACAAGTTTGACAGAGATTTATAGCTCACACTTATCACAATCGAAGCCTAAAGTGAGCTATCTGCGTCAGATGTCTCTATTTCCAGTTTCCAGAGCCTATCTTTGAAGACCTATAACTCACAACACAAGCCTCCTTAGAAACGATCTTGGTATCTATTTGAAGGTCTCGCTGCAAGCTTTAAAATGGTGTAAAGCTTGCTAACTGTGTATTGCTAAAGAAAAAAGAAAGAATGCGAAGAAGAAGGGTGGTTCGTTTCAGATCAAAACAGGGCATGAAGCTTAAAGCTTCAACTCTTCACAACCATAGCTTATTTATAGCATCAAATCTGATCCATGCAGCTCAACACGTTTCCCTCCACTCACTTTGAGCCATGGTAGGTGTCAATGGGTGGCTTCCTTCCTTTGTTACTCATCAAAAGCACTTTCTGGTTTCTACAACATCGGAGTAATCGATTACTGCCTCGTGGTAATCGATTACCACGACTGCATTTTCAAATAATTATATTTTATTCTCTTTCCCTCCAAAAATCTTTTCAATCTTTCACTCTAGGACCTTCCCAAGGACCAAACAGAAAAAGTGCTATTTTTCTTTACTGTTGGACTACCGGCAAGTATACCGGGTCACAAGTAATAAAGAGTAAGTAAATTATCGTTCCACAAGGGATTGCAAATTGTTTCTAATAATTCTTAGGCAAATAGTAATTACTATGTGAAACTTGTGTTTTGTTTAAGTTTTGAGAGAGGAATGTAGAATTTATAGAATGAGACAAAACATAAAATAAAAAGTATTTAGAAACAAATGTGGAAAAGGCTAGGAACATGGTTTCATTGCAGGACCTAGTTTACTAGTTATGAATCTCTGTTTTCATATTAAATCAACAACATCCCAGTTGTAACAATTATTAAATTCCTCTAACAATTGTGTTTCTTATTCAATTGGAACCCTTAATCCCTTAAGAAATTACCAACCAATTGTTAGTTCCATGATGAACATGATGAATGTTTTGATAATGACAAAGTGTTTTTGAACAAGCTACATGTGTTGATCAAGTTTCAAGCTCAACAAGCAACAACAAACATCAAATGAAGAAGAGAGAAAGCAAGCTCATGAAGACCTAAGTTTGAGTGTATTTGTATTTCTTTTATCTTTTGCCTCTCAAGCTTCATAGGTTTTTTATTTGGGTAGATTATTATAGAGGGTAGTGAATCTCATTCATAAGTCATGATTTAATCATAATTTGAGTTTTCACTTAACTTAGAATCAATAGGTGGCTTAAAGGTTTTAAAGGAAAGGTTGGATTTTGAGAAAACAAGTTTTGAACATGTACAGTACCAAATTAATCGATTAAGTGATAACTTAATCGAGTACTACTCGAGTACACGACTTGCTTAATCGATTAAGTACTGCTGAACTGATTTTTAAAATACGTTTTTCACTTCTCAAAATCAGTTTTCAAGTGCTACAACTTTTGGGTATTCTATATAAACCTTTTCCTATTATTTGTGATTAATTAGAATCATTTCATACAAGTTTTACAAAGAATCAAGCCACTCTATTCTCTCTCAATTTCAAAGATCAAAGCTTTTCTATTTTCATATTCTTTGATCAAGAACCTTTGAATCTCTTATGGTGAATTGTCATAACTCTTGATTGAGATTCATAGGATTGTTTTGTGTTTTCTATTGTGTTGTAATCTTTGCAAGAAGGCAAGCCACTACAACAAACAAGAAGTCTTGGTGTGTCGATTTTATCATCAAGCAAGTGCATTCTTATTGAAGAAGAAGAAGAAGTCTTGGTTGTGAATCAAGCAAGTGAAGCCTTGGTGTGTGGTTTATCATCAAGCAATTGAAGACTTGTTGTGTCGATTATCAACAAGGGGTAGAGGTTAGATTAGAGAGAAGATCAATAGGATTACAAGGCAAGGGTGTCGGTTATCTCTTGTAAGCTAGCAAGAAGGAAGTCTTGTGAGGCAATCACTTGTAATTTGAGAACTCTAATTCCTCATAGTGAAGAATCTCTCTTGGTTGAAGAGGGGACTGGATGTAGCTTTCAAGTGGATGAAAGTGAACCAGGATAAATCACTGTGTCGTATCTCTAAACCCTTACTCTTTATATTCAAGTCATTTGATTGCGTTCTTGGTTGAAAACCTAGAAAGATTGATTTTCATAATTGATTGAATTGAATCTTTAATTGTTCAAATTGATAAAGGGAAAATCATTTTCATAACTAGGTTAATCAATAAGAATATAGGTGTTAATCATTTCCGCTGAATCTCTGATCTTGCATGTGAATTGATTGATTTTCGTATTCGAATGAAAAATTGATTTTTCTGTTTTCTGTCATATTTAATCGATTAAGTTCAAGCTTAATCGAGTACTACTCGAGTACACGACTTGCTTAATCGATTAAGTACTGTAGAATTTGTAAAAATCATTTGTTTTGATTGTTTAAATTTGTTTCATTCGAAAATCTTTCAAGGTAACTTCAACACCTATTCAACCCCCCCTTCTAGGTGTATTCCTAGGGTTCCTTTGTCTCTCCAACCACCAATTGCGGTTTCTTCAATTGGTATCAGAGCTCGGTCGAAAGACACGAGCATAAGAGCTTTTTCGTAAAGATCCTAGTTTAAGAAAATCGCAATGGGTTCCATGAATCTCTTTGGTGGTGAAGGTGCTTCAATAAGTCGTCCTCCATTGTTTGCCGGAGAAGGCTATGCATATTGGAAAGTTAGAATGAAAATCTTTATCCAAGCCATAGATAGTGAAATTTGGAAAGTAGTTGAAAAAGGTCCTCATATCCCCTCTAGTTTAGTTGAAGGTGTAGAACAATTGATCCCCGAGGATAAGTGGAAGGATGATGATAGAAAGAAAGTTCAATATGATTATAAAGCAAAGAATATCATTACATCCGCTTTATCCTATGACGAGTTCTTTAGAGTTTCTCAATGTTCTAGTGCTAAAGAAATGTGGGACACTTTACAAGTGACTCATGAAGGAACTAGTGAGGTTAGGAGAGCTAGATTGAATGCCTTAATGCGTGATTATGAATTGTTTCATATGCTTCCAAATGAATCTATAAATGATATGCAAAAGCGTTTTACTCATATTATAAATCATTTACTTGCTCTTGGTAAGACTTTCTTACAAGGTGAACTTTCTAACAAAGTGTTGAGATGTTTAGACAGGAATTGGCAACCAAAAGTAACGGCTATTGTTGAATCTAAAAATTTGGATGCTATGGATCTAGCAACACTTTTCGGAAAGCTTCAAGAACATGAAATGGAGCTTGGACGATTAAGTATCAATGAAGAGTCGGATAAGAACAAAGAAAGGAAAGGACTTGCTCTTAAAGTCAATAGATCATACAAAAAGAAAGAGAGTTCCGATGATGATGATAGTGAAAATTTCGATTCGGATGTTGATGAAAAAGACATGAAACTTTTGTTAAAAGAGTTTGACAAGTTTCTAAGGAGAAAAGGAAGGTTGAACAAGGACAAAAGTAAAGAGAAGGATTCCCCACACTACAAGACCAAAACTTCAAAAGAAGGTGTAGTTTGCCATGAATGTGGAAAGCCCGGTCATCTCAAGTACTCATGCTCTAGGTATCTCAAGAAGAAAGAGAAAGACAAGAAAAATTCTAAATCTAAAAGAGCATACATAGTTTGGGATAGTGATGAAGATAACAAGAAAAGCACATCAAATAGTTCTTCGGATGATGAAGAAGCCGCTTGTCTCAACTTGATAACTCTAGTAGATGATGAAGAACAAAGTTCAAATGATGAATCAAGTTATCAAAGCGAGGATAGCAATGTAAGTGAATCTAAATCCGAAATTTCTTCTAAATATGAATTGTTACATAATGCTTATGAAGAAATGTATGAACAACTTGAAAAACTAGCTTTGAAAAACATTGAAAGAAAGAAGCTCATTTTGAAACATCAAAAAGAGATTTTAGATCTTCAAAAACAAGTTGATGAGCTTAATCTTGAAAATGAAACTCTTGATCTTATCTATGCTAGTTCTTCTTGTGATTGTGCTAGTAGATTGAATATTGTGGTTGATTGTGAGAATTGCAAGTTGCTTAAAAATGAAAATGCTATTTTGAAAAATAAGCTTGCAAGTTTCACCATTTGTGATATTAGATTGCGCACATTGTTAAATTTTCAAAGAGAAAATTCAAACAAGTTTGGTTTGGGTTATACTAATGCTAAGAGTAATTCTCATAGAAATGTTGTTGATTTTTCTAAAGTTGATTTCTCAAATGCACCAACATGTTTCTATTGTGGTACTCATGGACATACTTCAAATGTGTGTTATGTTAAAGTGCATGGTATACCTAAAGGAAATTTTGTTTGGATGAAAAAGGGTGAAAGTCCCTACACTAACAAAAATGGATCCAAAACCATTTGGATACCAAAAAGCAAAGCATGATTGTTTTGTAGGTTTGATTGAAGATGCAAATGAATGACACATGTCCTCAACTATGAATGTCTATATTCACATCTTCAATTGGTATCACACTTGCATCTCAAGTGAATGTCCTACAAAGTGGTAATATTTGATATTGATATATTATCTTAATTGATATCTTCTCAATTGATATTACTTTTCTAAATGTTTAGTTAATTCAATTTGTATCATTGAGAGATTATTAGTTGATTATCATGTTTTTCTGATTATTGATTCTTCTTTACAATTGATATCTTCTTTGTTAAGTGATATTATAATCTTTTTAGTTCTCAATTGGTATTATATTTCATTGTTATATTCTCTTACCAATTGATATCACATTTCAAAGTATAGCTCTATTGTATTTGTTCAATTGGTATCAATGTTGTGAAGAAATGATCATTGATTTCTTACCTTGGCTTAGATGTTATATTTCAATTGGTATATATTACTTTTTGATAATGCCAAAGGGGGAGAAATATGAATTGAATGAAATGTTTCTCAAATGGGGAGAAATGGTATGTTTTTTAAAACATGGAAGAAATATGATATTATGTTTGGAGAAAGGTTGTTTTTGTTGTTTTTATGTAGGTTGAGCTAAGTTGTTGAAGATAGGGGGAGAATCAAGCTTCTATCTCAATTGGATTCAAGTGTTATAGTAATGATTGAGGGGGAGAAAGAGTCTTCTCAAGTGATCCAATGTTTCAAGCATCAACAACTTCAAGTGATTTCAAAACATGGGTTGTCATTTTCAAAAAGGGGGAGATTGTTAGTTCCATGATGAACATGATGAATGTTTTGATAATGACAAAGTGTTTTTGAACAAGCTACATGTGTTGATCAAGTTTCAAGCTCAACAAGCAACAACAAACATCAAATGAAGAAGAGAGAAAGCAAGCTCATGAAGACCTAAGTTTGAGTGTATTTGTATTTCTTTTATCTTTTGCCTCTCAAGCTTCATAGGTTTTTTATTTGGGTAGATTATTATAGAGGGTAGTGAATCTCATTCATAAGTCATGATTTAATCATAATTTGAGTTTTCACTTAACTTAGAATCAATAGGTGGCTTAAAGGTTTTAAAGGAAAGGTTGGATTTTGAGAAAACAAGTTTTGAACATGTACAGTACCAACTTAATCGATTAAGTGATAACTTAATCGAGTACTACTCGAGTACACGACTTGCTTAATCGATTAAGTACTGCTGAACTGATTTTTAAAATACGTTTTTCACTTCTC
Organism: Crotalaria pallida; assembly: GCA_037953625.1. Classification (NCBI taxonomy): domain Eukaryota; kingdom Viridiplantae; phylum Streptophyta; class Magnoliopsida; order Fabales; family Fabaceae; genus Crotalaria; species Crotalaria pallida. The sequence continues at coordinate 90,120,974 of CM075652.1, forward strand.
AAAATCAGTTTTCAAGTGCTACAACTTTTGGGTATTCTATATAAACCTTTTCCTATTATTTGTGATTAATTAGAATCATTTCATACAAGTTTTACAAAGAATCAAGCCACTCTATTCTCTCTCAATTTCAAAGATCAAAGCTTTTCTATTTTCATATTCTTTGATCAAGAACCTTTGAATCTCTTATGGTGAATTGTCATAACTCTTGATTGAGATTCATAGGATTGTTTTGTGTTTTCTATTGTGTTGTAATCTTTGCAAGAAGGCAAGCCACTACAACAAACAAGAAGTCTTGGTGTGTCGATTTTATCATCAAGCAAGTGCATTCTTATTGAAGAAGAAGAAGAAGTCTTGGTTGTGAATCAAGCAAGTGAAGCCTTGGTGTGTGGTTTATCATCAAGCAATTGAAGACTTGTTGTGTCGATTATCAACAAGGGGTAGAGGTTAGATTAGAGAGAAGATCAATAGGATTACAAGGCAAGGGTGTCGGTTATCTCTTGTAAGCTAGCAAGAAGGAAGTCTTGTGAGGCAATCACTTGTAATTTGAGAACTCTAATTCCTCATAGTGAAGAATCTCTCTTGGTTGAAGAGGGGACTGGATGTAGCTTTCAAGTGGATGAAAGTGAACCAGGATAAATCACTGTGTCGTATCTCTAAACCCTTACTCTTTATATTCAAGTCATTTGATTGCGTTCTTGGTTGAAAACCTAGAAAGATTGATTTTCATAATTGATTGAATTGAATCTTTAATTGTTCAAATTGATAAAGGGAAAATCATTTTCATAACTAGGTTAATCAATAAGAATATAGGTGTTAATCATTTCCGCTGAATCTCTGATCTTGCATGTGAATTGATTGATTTTCGTATTCGAATGAAAAATTGATTTTTCTATTTTCTGTCATATTTAATCGATTAAGTTCAAGCTTAATCGAGTACTACTCGAGTACACGACTTGCTTAATCGATTAAGTACTGTAGAATTTGTAAAAATCATTTGTTTTGATTGTTTAAATTTGTTTCATTCGAAAATCTTTCAAGGTAACTTCAACACCTATTCAACCCCCCCTTCTAGGTGTATTCCTAGGGTTCCTTTGTCTCTCCAACCACCAATTGCGGTTTCTTCACCAATTATTCATCAATTAAGAACAATGGAATTAAATATGTTATATAATCCCCAAAAGTATCGCTACAAGTTGGACGATTATAATGTTTGATTGCAAGGCCAAATCTAATCCCTAATCTTCCAATCAAAGGATTAAACTACCAATCATAAAACGTGCACTTTTTATGTAAAAGAATTTAACCACAATCAAACAATTGATTTAAAAGGAAAACATCAATTAATAAATTCATAAACTATTTAGGATCCATACAAATTCACCATATTCCTAACAAGAGGTTTAGTTACACATAATGGGAGAAGAAATACAAGAATTAAGGGAAGAACTCATAATCATAGACAATAATGAATTTTCCCCAAGAGATCTTCAAATCTTCAAGTGCATCCCTCCATTGTTGATCTTCAATCCTTGTCTTGCCTCCTTGCTCTCAATGATATGTTTCTAACCTCTCTTCTCTTATCCTAATTCTATTCCTAATCTCTCTATTGCCTCTGAAAAGTCTAAATACCTAATGGAAAAACCTATATTTGAAGTCTAAGACTAATCCAAATTGAATCGGATCAAATCTGATCAGAAAGTGGCCCAATTGGGCCTGCTACGAAGTCTGCGTGCCTGGGCGCCCCAGGCTCCATGCCCGAGCGCACCAAGCTCTGATGCTGCTAGTTAACGAGGGTTGTGCGCCTGGGCACCCCAGCCTGGGCGCATGGGCGTGTGCTACCAATGATTAGTGAACACTCTCAACCTCACAGTGTATATCTCTCATGTGTATCAGGGTCATATATCAATAATGCACACAAGTTCATGCAATGACTAAGTGCTACCAAAGCTTGACGATAGACCAAAATCGCCACCGAAAGTATTGAAAACATGCAAAAATCAAAAGGTCTTAAACGGGTTGTAATGGGGCCATGGCTAAAAGTGTAAGGTGGGATAAAAGAAAGAAAGGATAAAACTAAGGGATAAAATGCAAAAACAAATTTTCCTTTAAAATTATGAATAAGCAATAAATACTAAGAGAAACACAACTCAACTCACAATTATTCTATTCTTCTTTTCTTTTCAAATTTTTTTCTCTCTACTCTCTTCTAAATTTCTCTTTATTCATTCTATTTTTTATTCTCATTTATTTCATGGAAGAAAAGTAGACTTACAACACTTTGTACCATTTTTTTTCTTTTTGAATCGTTTCTCTCAATTGCTCATTCAAAATTCCTAAGGTACTCTCAACAAATCATGCGATTAATGCAGGGTACCAAAGAAAAATCATATATTATTAGGCTCAAAATGGGAAACTAAAGGAACATGTCAATGCAAAACATCTGAAGGCCACAAAAACACATCCTAAGTGCCTTAATCATTTTCATCATGCAAACAAAAATCAATCTTGAAATGGTCATTGGTCAAGTTCTAGAACACAAAGCCAAAGTGAACAACACTCATGAAAGAAATAGGGGTCTCAAATCAAAATATTTCAATAAATCACATACCCTTTCAGTGTTTAGGCTCAAAATCTCACTAGGCTAAAGGTCAGTTCACTAATCACAAATTCTCAAAAAGTTTGTCAAAATAACCAAATTCAAACAATATTTACAGCTCAATCAATTCAATATCAAAAATCAATGAGTCTAATCCTAAACTACGTATTTACACCTATCATCAGAAAAACAGTCCTAAGCCTAGAATAATTACCTACTCCTACCAAGGACACAAACCAATACCACATATGGGAGAACAATTCAAGTCAGAAAATTTTTTATTTTGTCCATTCCCCCAAACATATCAGTATAATGTTGTAAATTAAATCATGATATCATATTAAAGCTATCAAACCAAGGTTGTCATGGATGCATACAAAAGCACATATTGTAACTATTTTTTTTAAACTGCACACATAGTACATTACATAATGAAATACACATATACAGTTCCTTGCCATGACAAACACAGAGTTCAAAACATCTCCATATCACTTCATGTCATCCAATCAGGGTAAAAATAAATCATTGTCATTAGGATAATGTTAGACATGAAACCAGCTAGGCAGAACATGATATCATAAGAAAGAGATCCTACCAAAGCCATATTTAGACATGGATGCAAACAAAAACTAGCAACATAATGAGCATATGTATACTGTATTTTTTAATTTAATTTTTTTATTATTATTATTATTTTATGTTTATTATTATTATTTTTATTTTTTTAACTGCACACACGGTAACTGATATGAATAATTGAACACTACACATAATTACAATACAGTTCATATTTTCTTTCATCATGATATATATATATATATCTATCAAATTCATGTAAAGGCATAATAGCATATAAATAATAGGCATGATAATAAATTGGACTAAGTTGAGAGTTGTATGCACTTAGCTCATAGCGTAGATAACTGGTAGAAGTGTTGCCATGAAAAACTTCCTAGGTGCGCCTTTGCTGCTGAGTTTTCGTTTTTTGTAAAGGGACACCTTCTTCAGTGAAAGCATATTTTCTGTAACACCCCGTAAATTCCTCATATTAAATTAAAACAGTAAAGAAATTATTTTTTGAGAAAAGAGTTTTGAAAGAGTATTTCCTTAAAGAATTTTCTAACATTCACGTTTTTAAGATAAAGAACGGCTTTAGAGGAGTGATTTTCTAAAATAAACTAAGTTTAAATGTTTATGATTTATTTTGTAATTGTGTGTGTATATACGGTTTTAGTATACTCAGGATGATATGAAGAATAAATGAATAAAGAAATGTGATTGTAATACATGAATGTATGTTCGTGTATGTGTACGATGCATGAATGCATGTATTTATATGTGCCTTGCGTGTATGTGTGTGATATATGTGTCAAGTATGTGCATTAATCCATGAATTCATGTTATGTATTTTAATGACCAACATGAAAGTAAAATCATATATGTGCATATGTGTGTGTATGTGGTTAGGCCGTATGAGGATAGAAAGACCAACTAGGAGCCCTTTTTCCTTAAGCCTTAAGAAAGTGAAATTTAAATAGAAATTGGGAGGAGAAGTAGGGCGAGTGACTCATGAAGCCTAGGAGGACTTTCCTCCATCCATGTGTCCCACGGTTTGACCCTCTCCCATGCAACAAATGGGTTGGCCCAAATTGCCCTTCCTTCCACACCATGAACCAAGGTTAGAAAAGGGAATTTCCACACCCTTGCAATTGTCCTTAAACCGTGGATATGAGTGTTGGCTTTGGTTCCCATCTCATTTCTTTCATCCCTTTTCTTTCACAAACACATTTTCTCTCAAGAGCACTATCAAGCTCTTGGAGACTTAGAGGAGGAGAGTGAGGCCGTGAGAGGAAAATAGAGGAAGGAGAGTGCAAACCCCAAACTTTTAGCCCAAACACCATTGATTTCTTTCTTCCACACATCTTTCTTCATCAAAGTTTAAGAAGAAAACCTCCACTAACCCTAGAGGAAGAGATAGACCGAGGCAAACCCAAGAAAAAAGGAGGAGGAGATTTAAAGATTTAGGATTAGGGACTAAGGTAGAAAGAGTCTTGATTTAATTATTTTGTGTTGTGAAAGAATTTATTTGGACTTTGATTTAATTTTGGTGGTGCATGTAATTACTTTTGAGTGATATTGAGATCTAAATGTCTTGCATGTTATTTTTGTACTTTGATCTCTTACTTGTAATTTCCTTCATCACGGTTTTGGGTCTAAAGTTGTGTTTAAGTTCATGGATTGCTTTGATTTCCTCATGCATGTTGAATTTGTGGCTTTATGATCCTAATCCTTCTTTGCATGTCCTCTTTATGTATTGATCTTGGATTTTTATGAATGAATGAACTTATAAATCACCAAATCCATGACTAAGTGATTCGACCATGAGTAGAAAATCTAGGTCATGTGCTTTTAATTTGATCAAAGTAATTTCATGCTACTTCTATGTTATTTTCTAGCTTATTTCCATGGTCTGTTTAAAAGATTTGAGTTCGAGCTTATGTTTTTGTTTTGATCCTCTTTTGCATGTCCCCATTCGGTCAAAGTCTAGGTAGAATAGGAAATCACACTAGATCATCATTTTGTTTACATGCATGTTGTAACACCCCTAATTTTCATCTCCCAAATAACCAAGAAATTAATTATAACAATTATTTTATAATTGATTTATATTGGTTTTGAAGGTTTTAGTTTTTGTACATTATGCGATATATTTTTATATGGTTATTTTGTACAAAAATGTGAATATTGTAATTTAGTCCTTGGGTTGGGACCTAATTGCAATATTAAAAAGTTTTTTTTTGAAGAAAGAGTAATTAAATTATTAATTTTTGAATTTTACCAGTATGTAGCCGGTTAGAAGGGCTGTGTAACCGGTTACACGATGAACACAGAAACTGGGTTAGTGGATTTTGATGAGTAATCACCCAATTAACCCAGAATTCGCCACGAATCCCACTCGATTCATGGTGGGAGACGCGTGTAGCCATGCATGAGAGGCCAATTTCTCTATAAAAACCCTAATTGTTGATGAATTTGGGTTGATTTTCTGATAGAAGGGTTGAAACTCTGTTTCTAGGGTTCTTGATTCATCTGGTGCGATTCTCCTTCGTTTCTGAGAGTTAGAACATGAGTGATACACGGTTACAAAGCTCACATCAAGGGCTTTGTATTGATATAAAGTTGGTGAGATGAGAGTTCCTGGAGTGTGAGAACGAAGCTTGCAAAGTAAGGGTGTTGGTGCTGTCAAACCTCAGCTTCTGGTTTCTGGAGCTGACTTTGAGGCTCGATTTTGGTAAGCACACAAACCCTTTTGGTCTCAAATCTCTTTGATTCTCTAGTGCATGTTACCTATATTGAGTCCTAATTGGTTTCCCCAATTTCTTTGGCCAACTGCTATGTCAAATCTTCTGGTTTTTGGACCATGCCAAACCTGTTGAGGACTGAAAATGGAGATTGTGGATTCTGGGGAGATCTGGCAAATTCCAGTGATTAGATTCATCAAGCACGAACCTAAGGTAAGGGGGAAGCTTACTATTTGCTAGAATGAGAATAAATTGTGGTAGAATATAGGATGAGTCACGAAGAGACTCAAAGGGCATAAGTTGAAATGGATAGATGGCTTGGAGGCCAATTTGAGCTCAATTGTTGTTTTGAGCAACTTTAATTTGATGCATGCAAGCTATAAAAATGCTGAATTTTGTGTTTAAGTGCTTGATTTAAGTTTTGTTGTGTTAAATTGTGTTTATGTGAATTTTGATGCAATAAAATTGATGCATGCAATATGAATGTGTTTTGGGTGCAAACATGTTTATTTTAAGGCATATTAACTTTGTGTATACTGAAACTTGGTTAGATTTGAGAAAGGAAGAAAATGAGTTGTCAAAACTCTTGTTTTAAGGGTCAGACTGCATAATCTAACCGGTTACACGATTTTCGTAACCGGTTAGACACTGCAAATCTTCAAAGAAAAATTGAGTTACAGATCAGACCTGAAATGTTAATGGTTTTTGCTCAAATCTAAGCCTTAATTTCAATATACATGATCTGAATATGAGTGGTCATAATTCAGATTGACAAGATTCCAATTTATGCCTTAAATTAATGAAATAATTTCAAGAGAAATTGTGTTCATTGGAAAAAGGATATGTGATTTGGACTTTTGAATGATGAAACAATGGTTTTTGAGGTATAAAACAAAGTTAAAAGTGTTTTGGATTGGGTAAAGAATTCAAGAAAAAGGGGTTTTTCTGAATTGCAATGGTAAACAGTTCAGGTTTGTAATTCTAACCGGTTAGCTTGAAACTGTAACCGGTTAGTACCTGAATCTGAAAAATAAAAAGTTAAGTTTTAAATACCATTGAGGATGTATTACTCAATCTGGGTTTTAAAAGGGCATATTTTGAGAAAATTCAAAGGGGAATTTTATGCCAAATGTTATACCTCAAATAAATCATTCAAAAGAGAAATAGAAGTATTTCTAAATCACAATAATTAATGGAAAGACCAACCTTAGGAATTATGTATGCAATGCATGCATAGAGAAAGATAATATAATAGGTTGGCAAGGATTTGTTTATCATGTTCTGGGAACATGGCCCTGTACTCTAAGAATACTAAATTGATGCAACCTACTTGATGACACATTCTCAATTGTTATTATTTCTTTGTTCATTACTCATCTTTACTTCCCAATCTCTTTCTCATTAACAGTTCTCAAACCATCACTTTCTTCCCCTTTCCGAGGGTCTCAACCTTTCTTTCCTCTTCACACTTTCCATCTTACCATCAATCATTCACAACTTCACTTTTTCTTAATTACACTCGTTTTCTTTAGCAAGTCTTATTGAATTATAACCATCGATGATCAAGGGGGATTTAAAAATCATCGAGGTGCGCATCCGATCGTAGTTAGCACTCACACCTCAAGTCTACATCTCCTCGGCCATCCATCCACCTAGTCAGAAGCAAACAGGAGTACAGAACCTTTACCGTGCGTGCACGACAGCTGTCACACACAAATGGTCCCTGACCAGGAGGCCCAGCCTCAAATAATATCATATATAACAAGGCACGCTCTTAGCGGCAAACACAATGCCCCACTCCAGTTCCTCTCACTGTTCTCGATTTGCAATCTAGGGGGCGACAATACTATTTCTAGTTGATCATGCAGGATGTGCCACGGCATTAGACCCAGTCCCCACCACGTTAGTGCGCCACTTTGGAATTGTTCCGCCTAGAAAAATACTCTAGACTTCTTGACGTTTCACCGTCATCATCCTCCCCTAATGCAATCTCGTCCTAAGTATCCGCAGATACCTATCGTTCCTTCCTCTCCACTACTTCGGGTTAACTCTCATATCTTACCGCGTTCGCTGTTAATGTCTTTTAAAAGCTTTTATCTTGTTAATTAACCTAATGGTCAGCTCACCCTTCGTACATCCCTTCAATGAGTCCTGACCGCTAACTTTTCATCACTTTTCATCACTCAAACTTAGCACAGAGCGGAATCACATTCACAACTCGAATCTCATTACAACTTTCCTCAAAACAACCTTTTCATAACAATCTCTCTTCCGAAACTTTCAACGAAAACACCTCACTTCCCAAACTCCTTCCCCATTCATTTCCATTTCATAAATCTCTTCCAAAAATTCATTTCACAAATCCTTTTCCAAAATTTCCGTTTCATAAATCATTTCAAAAATCTCCTTTCGAACCTCATTTCAAAAATCTCTTTTCGAAGTCCTTTTCAAAAAGTCTCTTTTCAAAATCTCTTTCAGAAAGTCTATCCTGGAAAATTTTTCTCATTTTGGGAACCCCTTTTTAAAATTCAAAACTCTTTCAGAAATTTTCACTTCTGGGAGTCCCTTTCCAAAATTTCTTTTTGAAAACTCATTTTCAAAAATCTCCTCTTTGTAAAACCATTTCAAAAATTCTTTTCAAAGGTTTTCTCAAGGACTTTTCTATTCTTGAGAACTAGTGGAGGAGCAATGTAACACCCTAATAATTACTACCCTTAATTCCCAAGTTTAAAAAAATGTGAACTCAAAAATTCCTTTTTAATAAAATCACCCGTCAAACGGACGGAGTTTTGCTTGTTTTTCGGACTAATCCAAAATTCAACCTGTGATAAACAATTTCAAATAAACAACCAATAGCCAGCAGGGCTTCAGATTATATCTCTAAAACATATCCAGGCCCAAAGGGCTCCAAATACATAAGAGTGCATTAATTAATCGGAGTAATTGCGGAAAATACTAAGTTTGAGTGTCATAATCAGAACATATAACTTTGTTAAAACAAAATACACTAAGTCTCAAACAAAATATACATAATAAATTTACATCCAAATATTATAATAGACTTAGGTCCATATTATATTTTAAACCCAAAACACCCTACTCTCCCTGTAAGGGAAAGTACTCCTGCTCGGCCGGGGGCTGTGCCTGCTCAATCTCAGCACCTGTAAATGTAAGGGAGTGAGCATTGCACATGAATAGAAAAGCAGTTTCTAGATAGACATAACAACTAACCAGGCCAAACACAATTAGCAATTTATTCACATAAATACAAATTCATCGCCAGCATACCATATTTTCCAATTCCATTATTTTATAAATGTCGGTTCCCTTTTTAGTTAGTTCATTTCCACCATTTGATTCCCTTTTATTCATTTTCTCCGTTCCCAAAGAAATCCCTTTTTAAACCCTTACCTTTTCCTTATTTTTACGGTGTATGTATGTCTCCACCAAATCGAAGGCCTACATACATACACCAATCACGATGTATGTCTCCACCAAATCGAAGGCCTACATACATCGCGTTTCCATTAACGTTCCTTGTCTAATTTTATCCCCTTACCTCTTTACTTATTTTTACGGTGTATGTATGTCTCCACCAAATGGAAGGCCTACATACATACACCAATCACGATGTATGTCTCCACCAAATCGAAGGCCTACATACATCGCGTTTCCATTACCATACCTTGTCCAATTTTATTCCCTTACCTCTTTCCTTATTTTTACGGTGTATGTATGTCTCCACCAAATCGAAGGCCTACATACATCGCGTTTCCATTACCATACCTTGTCCAATTTTATTCCCTTACCTCTTTCCTTATTTTTTCGGTGTATGTATGTCTCCACCAAATCGAAGGCCTACATACATACACCAATCACGATGTATGTCTCCATCAAATCGAAGGCCTACATACATCGCTTTTCCATTACCATTACCTTGTTCAATTTTATTCCCTGTTTCCTTTATTCATTTCCTTTTATTTACGGTGTATGTATGTCTCCACCAAATCGAAGGCCTACATACATACACCAATCACGATGTATGTCTCCACCAAATCGAAGGCCTACATACATCGCTTTTCCTTTACCGTTTACCTTATTTTATCCATTGTCCTTCCCTTTTTCCTTTTTATTTAGGGTGTATGTATGTCTCCACCAAATCGAAGGCCTACATACATACACCATCGACGATGTATGTCTCCACCAAATCGAAGGCCTACATACATCGCCCCTTTTACGTTGTATTATCTCCCCCAAATCGAAGGCTTACAATACAACCCAAATTTTTACGATGTATCGTCTCCCCCAAATTGAAGGCCTACGATACACCACCATATTTATGCATTTTTAATTGTCCATATTATATGCCATTACTTTGCCTACCAATTCCATTTAATATTTACCAAGTCATTCCAATCACAAAAACCATCATAATTATAACCAAATAGCCACAATTCACATTTCACATAAACAATTAGAGTGCAAACATTAACCAAACTTCAACTTTTCATATAATCATACAATAACCACATTTTGTTCTCATGTCCCAATTATTGATTCAAAGTCCTAAATTAAGGGGTTTATGCCATTTATTATCCTCAATTAAAACCTAACCTCATTCTTTACTTCCTAAAGTTCCATAATTGCCAATTAAGCCTATTTCCAACATTTTCCTTAGTTCCTAAATTGAGATTTCTAATTTTCTACCCTAACACATAAACTCCTAGCCAACCATTATATCTAAATACAAACCCTTTCCTAGAACAAGCCAATGCTCACTATAACCACTCCCTTACCTTAACCTTGTAGAGAGAGAAGGGAGTACCAAACCCTAACTCTTTGAAATCTTCCCCTTTTGAGTTTCAATCAAATAGCCTCCAAGTGTGTAGTGAGAGTGAGGAGGAGAGCTTGATCCTACTTAGCCATGGTGTAGAGAGAGAAAGCTTCAAGGCTATGGAGGAGAGAGAAACTATACCCACAATGACCAAACAAAGCAAGAACGATTAGAGATTGATGATAGTTTGTGTAAGTTGAAGGAGAAAGGAATGAAACTCAAATCAACTTACTTAGATGTGATGATTCTCCATGGTGGGTGTACTTGAAGCTTCAAGGATGGAGAGAGAAAATTGGGGGTTGAAGTGGGTGAGAGGAAATAGAAGAGATTGATGAATGATTATCTGTTAGTGTGTTATGGGGATTGATTTTTGGTAGTTTATTATGGATCTAAGGGAGGATTTGAGGATGAAATTAGAGAGAGATAAGAGAGAGCTTCGTGCCCTAGAGAGAGAAAGACAAAGGAATGAATGAGGAAGAAGACCCCAAGCACGTTTTATTTCTGATGCAGTACGCACTACTCAAGTAGTCAGTGGACTACTCGAGTAGTCCAAGTTTTCTGGACTTTCTGTTTCTCCCAACTACTCGATTACTCAGTGAATTACTCGAGTAATTGGTGAATTACTCGAGTAGTTCTGGTACTACTCGAGTAGTCTGACCAGTTCTCTTTTTCCTTGGCATTTCAAAATGCCATAACTTCTTCGTTACCCGTCGGATCTCGCTCAAATTTGAAAGCAAGCTTCCTCACATATTACCCTTCACATCCAACGGTGGAATTTACGTTTTGAGTTGTAAATATTTTATTTTTAATTTCCTAATATAGGGTGTTTACAACACCGGAAACATTGCTTCTAACGCTCTTTTGTTCATCTTTCAACCTCCTTTCTGATGCCAATACTTCTTGACTTCCTTATGGCATTCAAAGAACTCCTAATCCATCATTTTAAATCCTTTTTACAATAATCCTTACTTCCAAATCGTATCATTATTCTAATTACTCTTAGAATTAAAATTCGGGATGTTACAAGCAAGCTCAACTCAGACCAGTCTCAATCCAAGAAACAAAACCAAAAGATTCACACCTCACTCCCCATCACATTGCACTTTCAATATCACCTCAAATTTCTTTCCTCGCTCTGGCTCACTCACACCGTTAACATAATCTCCTTTCAACTCTCATCTCTTATCTTAACTCAACCATCAACACAATCCTCTCATCGTTATTTATATTCTCAATGTCTTATCATATTAAGGCGGCCTTGCTCCACAAGGACTTATGCCAGACAAGGGTTATCTCATCTCTTGGTGTCTTTTACTTTAATTTCTTTAATCTTCATTATTAATTATCTCATATAACAATCTATAACATTAATCATGAATAAATAACAAACACAAACAACACATCATCAACACACAACATCACACCCAACAATGTGGTCTTTGTCCTATTCGTATGAGTGGCCACACAAAGCACACAATTGCCACTATACTACTGACGCAGAACCACTTAGTTCCGATCTTTGAGCTGATACGGAACGTCTCAATATACACCTACTACCACGGTGTCTTAGGAAAGCTACTCTCTCACCTGAAGTCCAGCAATCTGATGAACACGGTCTCCTCTGATCTTGTTTGCTGCCATTGCCTTAATCCCTCGTCTATAACATTCCTCGAATTAATTAAAACATGTTTTCATTAAAAACTTTCCTTAAGAAAATTCTTTCCATTCCTCGTTGGAAAAACATATTCGTTTTCTTAAAATAACTTAAACATTTCTTAGTTCTGTAAACATTCCAAAATCATTTTTGAAAACACCCGATAAAACAATTTAAATCAAATGGTTAGGTGGCTGGTCCGTCTTGGACAGCACCTAAACCTCGTTCCAAAAACACCGAAAATTCATCGGTTTCAATCCGGGTTTTCTCAAATCAATTCTCCTTTGAAAACCAAACTTCGAGTCTCATGAACTCAATTTTTGAAATCCAAAAACAATTTTAAACAAACTTGGGCAGCAAGGAACTCAATTAAATAAAAATCCAAAACAACTCGAAAACTCTTTTTATTTCAAATTCTCTTGAAAACTCAAGTTTTGTAAAATCATAAACACATTCTCACAACTCAAATAAACCAAATCAAATTATCTATAAAACTAAACATATACACGGTCCACAACACATTTTGGATCACCCAAGACATACAAACAATTAATCAATTATTAAATTAAACATTTCACAAATCAAATACTTAATTCAATTACCTTCAAAAACATTTCATTTTTATAAAACAAAATCATCTAGGCATACTTACACTTATCAATCGAATGCATATTCACATAAATCATTCAAACACAACACTTATTCCTAATCAATTATATCACAAATTACATGCATTATCCCTAAGTTCTTTCCTAATTATCATGCATAGACTCCTAAACCGAATGCATACGCATAATTTAACTTATGCATAAAACCTATTCTTAATCAATTAGTTTAACATCCATAGACCGAAAATCTCACAAATCAAAACATGATTCATACATCATCAAACATACAAAATCACACAATCATTTTCTTCTTTTTCTTAACAAAACCGTAAGCTCAAACTTGGCAAATAATCAAACTTTAATTTATTTTTCCTTAACTCAAATCAAATCAATTCATGCAAGAACCTAAAGCATATACCAAGTTCTCACAACAACAAAACATAGATCATGGCCGAATGTGACATGCACAAATTTAAACACTTAAATCAAGTTTTGTTCATGCAAATAAAATTGTTTTAAAGCTTATCTTCCTAATTTCTTTCAAAACCGAGACATGCAATACAAGAAATCATGATCTTTTCATTTAAATTTATCATGCAAGAATGGATCTAAGGCTTTTCCTAACCAAGCATGCAAGAACCATAGATCACATAAACATTTTCAATTTATTTTCAAAGGAATCATAAAAATAACTTTTCTAAGTCAAACACTCACATATATGCACATCATTCATGTAGGTCATGTCATGAATTTAAACATATTAGCACAACTCAAGACAAAATAATTTTAAATGAAAGAGAGGTTAAAACCGAGGCACACTTAAAGAAATATGAAGGTTTTTATTCAAAAATTATTTACAAACAAAAATCAAGATCCATAAAAATCAAGGATCAAAACACATTTCAAAGCTTTTACCAAGATCAACTCAAAACCAAAACATGCAAAGATTCAAAACCATGAAAATCATTTGCAAATAACATGCAAAACCAAGAATCATCAAACAAATTTAGATCAACCATTGATTAAACAAATAAACACATAAACACTCAAGGATCTACGGTTTTAATCATGAAAATTAGACATGCAAGAAGATCTACTTCAAACTCCTAAAGATCATGAACAAAACTTTAGATCTAAGAAATTTAACTTGAAAACAAGAAGATCTACCATGGAAAACATCAAGATCTATCATGCAAAGCACAAACCGAACCATCAAACATAACTACAAATATTACAAATCAATTTAAGTCTTGAAAAGTCTTTAGTTAAGAAAAATATTACACATAAGTGCATCAAAAAGAACATGCAAGAGAAGAAAAGAAAATAAAGTTACAAGATCAAGAACTAATTCTAAGACTTCTAGGTCTTCGGTTTATACCAAGGAGAAAAGGTCTTCAACACTTGATCTTCAAGGATTCTTAAGTTTTGGCTTTGGGTTCTCCTTCTCCTTCCTCCTAGCCTCACGATTTCTCCTTCTCCTTCCTCTCTATTTTCTAATTCTTTGTCTAAGAGTTTGAGGAGCTCTTAGAACATGTGTTTTGGTGTGGTGTTTGGGCGAAGGAAGTGAAGAAATGAAGAGAAGAGTGGGTGAAATGAAGCAAAGGCCAAAGCTTATATAAAAAGTCATGGCTTCCTATTTTGCCCTTTAAGTAATTCGGCCAAGGCTTTGGAAAGGAGGGGTAAATTCGGCCTTCTATATTATTGCATGGGTGGAGGTTAGTATTCCTCAAGGAGACAAAGTGGGAGACATATGGGTTTAGGGTTCATCCTAGGTTGTTGACTTTTTGGGTTCTCCTTTGATCTAGTTAGGGTTTCTACCTCTTGGTTGGGGTTTAGTTAAGAACTAGTTGGGATTTAGTTACTTGCCCTCCACACTTAGGGGAAATCCTAGGCTTCCACTCACTCACTCACACACGCGGCACACTCACACACTCACACATATTCACATACATGCACACACGCACACACTTATACGACACATACACACACATCTTCATGCACATACACACTCATTCACGTCACACACATATATGCACATATAATCACCTTCATTAAATAATTAAATTTCACATACTCTTAAACACACATACACATACATGCAAATACATGTAGGAAACAAATTATTCATGCTTAAAAAATTATAGTAACGCCAAAATATCAAACACACATTCATGGAATATCAATCACCATTTCAAAATAAATTTCAAAACTCATATCTTCACTTTATGAAACTCATTCTTTAAAATCATTTTACCTCCTTGAAAACGTAATTTAAGAAATTCATTTAAGAAATTATTCTCTCAAAAATACTTTTCTCAAAAATGATTCTTTTTAGAATTTAAAACCATACGAGGAAATTGAGGGGTGTTACAGTCTCCCCAACTTAAAGATTTCTCGTCCCCGAGAAATACGTTGTGGATTAGGCAATGGGGCACAACAACTCTTACATCACAGTGATGTCCATGAGCACATTCTCATTCTCGCTTCATGGTCGTCCTTTCTTGACTGTCAATAGGCCCTTCACAATACTCCTCAGGTGTCGCTCTCAAAAAGCTCCATAGCATACCCCTTTCGTGTCGACCCGGGTTAAGTCACACAGACTAACCGAAGAAGACGCCGCTCCTTTAGCTGATCGCCAACACAGCTAGCACAATTTTGGGTATGAACCCAGAGAAAATCAAGCAAACAAAATTCACACATCTCTAAAAATACCGGATTTAATCTACAATCCGCACTACTTTCTATATCTTAGGTTTTTACTACCCTACAAGCACTCACTTTTCCCTATACTTCTCCCTCTTGTCCTAACGCTTTTCATCTATCGTTTCTCCACCTTAACACCCAACTATAGGACAAGGGATCTAATCTTCCTCACTATCCTCTCAAACTAAGGCCTATATACACTTTCTCTCCTCCTTGCGGCTCCCCAACTTTGATCAAACCTACTACCAGACCCACTATTGTTCTATACTTCATTCCACAACCATCATTTATCCACCCACAATCATTCAAGCCTAACTATCTGGGTAACTATGACATTTCTAACAATACAGGTTAACCAACTTCGGGAGAGATTAGTACGGCTATGGTTTAATAGAAAAGCTTAAAGAAAGAATTTTGTATTTGGATTCCTACTGAATGCCATTGTTGAAACAATTCAACAAGCACGGCTCCAGGAGTAACATCCTATTTCTTTAGAGGTAATGGCTATCCTTACACCAAAAATACATTGGGTCCACACACTTTGGTTTATCCGTCAGTGGTACTTCTTCTGACACTACTCTGCGGTTATGAGATTTCGAGTCTAAAGTTTCCCTGCTTCTCCTACTATTCTTAATTCAATAGGGTCTTTATCCGATCCTAACAGGCGCTAGGGATAGACAAAGGCTTACACCTTAGGAAGACAAAACCCTAATCTCACACTCCTATCCTTACACTAGCAAGCACACATAAAGGCACACAAGCAAACAAACAACACACAAATCATGCAAGCAAACACTCATGGCATGTAAGCATACACACAAGGCATGTAGGCCTAAGCTTATGCTTAAGATCACAAGGGATTAACATCGCTCTGATACCACTCTGTAACGCCCCGATTTTCACCATCCGAAACTGATCAGTATTAAATTAAAAAGTTGCCAAAAATGAGGCCTTTTTTTTTAAAACAATGTGGGTGCACGTTCACGCTCTTACTTGAAAACCGGGTCGTTACGTGAAACCTACTCCCACCTTCATCCAAAAAGATTTCATCGTTTACGATAACAAAAGGTTCGGCCAGTTCACAAAACAAAAGTAGGGCATAGTTACAAGAGCGATACATTTCTTAGATAATCCTTGACATAGATATTCACTACTTAACTAATTACCCTACCTACGACTTTGCCTAATGAAAACTATAGGGTGCAGCTCATGATCCTCCTTCTTATGTCCTTGCTTGACACCAGAAGATGAAGCTATCCCAGCTACAACTTGTCCACGATTCTTTGGCACCCACTGCATCCTTGTCGGTGCAGAAAGATTCCTCAGAGCTTCACAGCGCAGCTTCTCCTCATAGTCTCCATATCCTCGGACATAAACTTGTCCTAGCAACGGTCCTAAGTCAGCTCCGCATAGTCGATGCTCAGGGTCCGGAATCACGATCTGCGACTCACCAGTCCATACCTAGCCAGATGGAGTACGCCTCCAGCCACATCCATGTTTCATCCAGGTTGTAATCTCCATGCGATAATCCATCTGCGCGTTGGGGTACCAGTATCACCGATATACCAACGGGCAGGAGAGAGTTAGCGAACCGAACGACAAGTCGTCGACGTTGTGGATTTACCGCAGGCGGAATATTAAGACAAAACACACAAAACAAGCAACACACACAACACAACACTCAAACATAACATCAAAATTCTCAATTGTTATTATTTCTTTGTTCATTACTCATCTTTCATTCCCAATCTCTTTCTCATTAACAATTCTCAAACCATCACTTTCTTCCCCTTTCCGAGGGTCTCAACCTTTCTTTCCTCTTCACACTTTCCATCTTACCATCAATCATTCACAACTTCACTTTTTCTTAATTACACTCGTTTTCTTTAGCAAGTCTTATTGAATTCTAACCATCGATGATCAAGGGGGATTTAAAAATCATCGAGGTGCGCGTCCGATCGTAGTTAGCACTCACGCCTCAAGTCTACATCTCCTCGACCATCCATCCACCTAGTCGGAAGCAAACAGGAGTACAGAACCTTTACCGTGCGGGCACGACAGCTGTCACACACAAATGGTCCCTGACCAGGAGGCCCAGCCTCAAATAATATCATATATAACAAGGCAGGCTCTTAGCGGCAAACACAATGCCCCACTCCAGTTCCTCTCACTGTTCTCGATTTGCAATCTTGGGGGCGACAGTACTATTTCTAGTTGATCATGCAGCACGTGCCACGGCATTAGACCCAGTCCCCACCACGTTAGTGCGCCACTTGTGGAATTGTCCCGCCTAGAAAAGTACTCTAGACTTCTTGACGTTTCACCGTCATCGTCCTCCCCTAATGCAATCTCGTCCTAAGTATCCGCAGATACCTATCGTTCCTTCCTCTCCACTACTTCGGGTTAACTCTCATATCTTACCGCGTTCGCTGTTAATGTCTTTTAAAAGCTTTTATCTTGTTAATTAACCTAATGGTCAGCTCACCCTTCGTACATCCCTTCAATGAGTCCTGACCGCTAACTTTGCATCACTTTTCATCACTCAAACTTGGCACAGAGCGGAATCACATTCACAACTCGAATCTCATCACAACTTTCCTCAAAACAACCTTTTCATAACAATCTCTCTTCCGAAACTTTCAACGAAAACACCTCACTTCCCAAACTCCTTCCCCAATCATTTCCATTTCATAAATCTCTTCCAAAAATTCATTTCACAAATCCTTTTCCAAAATTTCCGTTTCATAAATCATTTCAAAAATCTCCTTTCGAACCTCATTTCAAAAATCTCTTTTCGAAGTCCTTTTCAAAAAGTCTCTTTTCAAAATCTCTTTCAGAAAGTCTATCCTGGAAAATTTTTCTCATTTTGGGAACCCCTTTTTAAAATTCAAAACTCTTTCAAAAATTTTCACTTCTGGGAGTCCCTTTCCAAAATTTCTTTTTGAAAACTCATTTTCAAAAATCTCCTTTTTGTAAAACCATTTCAAAAATTCTTTTCAAAGGTTTTCTCAAGGACTTTTCTCTTCTTGAGAACTAGTGGAGGAGCAAGCTCAACTCAGACCAGTCTCAATCCAAGAAACAAAACCAAAAGATTCACACCTCACTCCCCATCACATTGCACTTTCAATATCACCTCAACTTTCTTTCCTCGCTCTGGCTCACTCACACCATTAACATAATCTCCTTTAAACTCTCATCACTTATCTTAACTCAACCATCAACACAATCCTCTCATCGTTATTTATATTCTCAATGTCTTATCATATTAAGGCGGCCTTGCTCCACAAGGACTTATGCCAGACAAGGGTTATCTCATCTCTTGGTGTCTTTTACTTTAATTTCTTTAATCTTCATTATTAATTATCTCATATAACAATCTATAACATTAATCATGCATAAATAACAAACACAAACAACACATCATCAACACACAACATCACACCCAACAATGTGGTCTTTGTCCTATTCGTATGAGTGGCCACACAAAGCATGTAACACCCCAAATTTTCGTCTCCCAAATAACCGAGAAATTAATTATAACAATTATTTTATAATTGAATTATATTAATTTTGAAGGTTTTAGTTTTTGTACATCATGTGCTTTTATATATAAAAATATGAGATATATTTTTATATGGTTATTTGGTACAAAAATATGAATATTGTAATTTAGTCCTTGGGTTGGGACCTAATTGCAATATTAAAAAGATTGTTGAAGAAAGAGTAATTAAATTATTAATTTTTGAATTTTATCAGTATGTAACCGGTTAGAAGGGTTGTGTAACCGGTTACACGATGAACTCAGAAAACTGGGTTAGTGCGTTTGATGAGTAATCACGCGGTTTAACCCAGAATTTGCCACGAATCCCACTCGATTCATGGTGGGAGACGCGTGTCGCTATGCATGAGGGGCCAATTTCTCTATAAATAGTGGAATTGCTGAAGATCAAGGGTTGATTGCTGCAAATCTTGTTGAAGAAGGGTAATTAGGGTTCCAAATTCGTTCTGAGCAATTCGTCTCCTTCTTTGAGAGTTAGAGAGTGAAACACACCTTTCTGGAAAGCTTAAATCAAGAGCTTTCCAGTGATATACACCTTGTAAGTTGAGTGTTCGTGTGGGTGGAGGAATCAAGCTTGGAAGCTAGGAGTTTGAGTCTAAGTTCTCTGTTGTTCTGGTTCTGGAAGCTGAATTCCAGATTCGATTTTGGTAAGCATAGTTAACCTTTAAGTCTCAAACCTCTTTGATTCTCTAGTGCATGTTACCTATATTGAGTCCTAATTGTTTTCCCCAATATATTTGGCCAATTGCTATGTCAAATCTTCTGGTCTTTGGACCCTGTTGATAAAAATCGTGGCTGAGAGCAGAACTGTGGATTTAATGGAAATCTGTGTTGGAGCCTTTCTCTCTGCAATGTTTTGGATCAAGCACGAACCTAAGGTAAGGGGGAAGCTTACTATTTTCTAGAATGAGGAAAAACATGTTGGTAAATAGGATGAGTCACCAAGAGACTCTAAGGGCATAGTTGGAATTAGTTTTATGGCTTGGAGGCCAATTTAAGCTCATTTCTGTTTTTGAGCAATCATAATATGATGCATGCAAGCTGTTGTGATGACAATTTCATGACTTAATTTGATATTATGTGAATTGATGCATTAAGTTGTGAAATATGTGCAATTATGTGCAATGTGAGTATCTAAATTGAATGCATGCAAGGTGAATGTGTTTCTGTGGTTAAACATGTTTACTTAAGGTATATGAACTCTTTTGAATGTTGAAATTGGTTAGATTTGAGTAATGAAAAGAATGGTTTGCAAAACTTCATATTTCAATGTGCTGACTGCACAATCCAACCGGTTACTCGATAATTGTAACCGGTTAGACACTGTAAAATTGTCAAAGAAAATAAGTTTCTGAAATCAGTTCTGTGGTCTTATCAATATTACTCAAATCTAGACCCTAATTTCACTGGAATTCAATCTGAAATGAAGTTGATTTTATTGTAATAATTCAGATTGAAAATTGGGAGTTAATACCTTAACATCAAATGATAATTTCAAGAGGAAATTATGCATAAGTGAAATGGGATTATGACTTAGATCTTTTGAATGATATTATGTGTTGAACTTGAGGTATTTTGATATGCTAAGACCTTGTCATTGGATTGAGTAGAGAATTTAAGAAAGGATTCTTTGAAAATCAGTGGTTTTGTATTCAGGTCTGTAATTCTAACCGGTTAGGTGATGATGTAACCGGTTAGTACCTGAAAACTTAAAAATAAAAGTTAAGTTTTGAGTAAGGATTTTGATATCAATGATTATATTCTCTCAATCCAGGTCTATGAGCATAGGTTAAATTTAAATTCAAGGGTGAATTTTATGAGTAAAGCTATACCTCAAGATATCATTCAAAAGTTGTGTTTTTCTAAGTCATAATAGCGGAATTGATGGAAAGACCAACCTTAGGAATTATGTATGCAATGCATGCATAGAGAAAGGTAATATAATAGGTTGGCAAGGATTGTTTATCATGTTCTGGGAACATGGCCCTGTACTCTAAGAGTACCAAACTGATGCAACCTACTTGATGACACATTCCGGGAATGTGGCCATTGTCTGGGACATGGTTTCTTGGACACGTTCTGGGAACGTGATGCACACTCTGGGAGTGGTGCTTGATTTTATTCCAAGTATGGTTTGCGATACGTTCTGGGAACACATTGGTATAATAATGGAATTAAAGATAAAACCAACCTTGATGATTGTGCATTCATATAGAATGGAAGTTTGGTTGGTAGGAACGTTTATCATATTCTGGGAATATGAGGAGGGTACTCCGGGAGTACCAAATTGTAACCTACTTGATGACACATTATAGATATGTGGCCAGTGTCTGGGACCTGGTTTTATACATTCTGGGAACGTATGTTAGTGTTCTGGGAACACATTGATATGCAACCTACTTGATGACACATTATAGATATGTGGCCAGTGTCCGGGACCTGGTTTTATGCGTTCTGGGAACGTGGTGCACACTCTGGGAGTGGTGCTTATTATTCCAAGTATGGTTTGCTACATGTTCTGGGAACGTGGTGCACACTCTGGGAGTCTCATTCAACTCTTAGAGAGAAAAAGAAAAGAAATAGAGAGGAAGAGAGGGAGTTGGCCGTGAGACTTGAGGGAGAAGAAGAAGGAGATCCAAGCTTGAACAAAGCCTTTCCTTGTAGATCAAGAGTGTTAGGAGCTAGAAGAACCCACCCTTTTTCATGGTAGGATTCGAAGAGCTTGGAGAAGATTTGTAATAGTTTAGTTTTTCTTTTTCTAGTTTATAGATCTTTCTTTTTTCTTCTTTGCATGTTGATTTTTATAAGTTTAAAGATGATTTTATATGCTGTTCATCTTTGATCTAGGACATTTAAGGACTAAGAATAATTTGTAATAAGTTAAGCTTATGTTTGATTTTCTTGCTTAGAACCGTGATCTATATGAGTGTGTTTGTAATTATTTGACAAGAAAATCCATGATCTAAACTTGTTTATTTATAAAGTGAAACTCTTTGATCTTACATGTTAAATCTTTTGTTAAAACATGATCTATGTGTATTTCCATGACTATTTGATGCATAAAGATATGATCTAAACTTGATTTGTGAAAAAGTTTAAGTTTCTAGTCTTGCATGTAATTTTTTGTGATGATCTTAGTTGTTTTAAGTATGTGCATGTAATTATCTTTGTTTGATAAATGAAAAAGTTAAGGTCCTTGGTTTGCATGTTAATTATAATGAAAAATCATGTTTTCCTTTTTGTGTATGTGTTTCGGTTTTAAAGAAAAAAATTAAAGTAACAAGTTTTAAATTGATTTTCAAGAATAAACATGATTTGATCTAGTATTTGATGTTATGCATGTCTTGTTTTGTGAAAGGCCATTCGGCCATGTGTGATAGGACTAGGATCCATGCTTTTTATTTTATAAAAAGTTGGTGCATGTATGTTTTAGGACTAGATCTAATGATTTTTAAACACATGCATGTTATTTTCATTGAAATAAAATTAAATCTTTATATTTTGGTTTGAGAAAGAATTATGGACTTGAGTTATTATGTGTATGTGATGTGAACAAATAACATGGTATGTTGCTTTGAAAATCTATATGTGATCATATGACTTTTGTATGCTTAAAAAGTGAACCAAAAATCTTGTTTGTTGCATGTTGACTTTCGGCCATCCTAGGGAGAAATAGAAAACTAGATTTGTTCCTCATTTAGGGTACATGCATGATGAAACTATTTTTATATAAGAAACCTTAAAGTGTATGCATGAAATGACCAAGTTTTGAAAAGAAAATAAAATGAAACTTTGAGGTGATCAATGATTTAACTTGTTGTTTTAATTTAAGTTACAGAAATGAATTAAAATTGTTAATTTTTCTCTTGTATGCTCACGGTTTCTAAATCAAAATAAAGAAAATGATTTCATGATTTTATATGTTTCTTTGTGCATCAAATCTTTGCAATGTTATACATATAGGATTCGGCCAATGCATGATAAATTGTTTAGAAAAGTTTTCTTTATAAAATGACCTTGCTGATAGCTATATTCCTAGATGCCTAGTGTTATGAGTTGATGAAAATGATGTGTGTTTCTTTTAATTCTTTTTGGTTTGATTTGATTATGTGAAAAGAATTTTGTGATGTTAAATCAATGATTTTTAGTTTTAAAATTGAATTGTGATTGGAAAATTATTAACCATGTGTGATTCGGTTTTGTTGGGCTAATTACAAGATTAAGTTTAAATTATTAAGTTAATTTATCAATATTAAAATTTAATTAATTGATGGTTCTGAATGATTAAAAATCTGACTTGCATGATGTGTGTTTGTGAATGCTTTAATTGCTTTGAAACCTGTATGTGTTATTCTTGTGCTGATTGAATGTGTTTGAATTGTTCTGAATCTGTTTGTGAACTTTGTTTGTGAAAATCTGTGTTTTGATTTCAAAGAATTGAAAAATGTTTTATTTAAAAGTATGATTTAAACAACTTAAAGTGATTTGAAATTTTTATAAGACATCCTTTAATCAATATCTTATAATGTTGTGAAGTTGGGATTTTAATGAATCAATTTGATATGGTTTTAAAATTTTATTTTCTGGAGTTTTGAATTTTGTCTAAAGATTCAGGAAAATGATTTTCTTTAACCAGAGTGTTTTAAACTAAGAAGAATGGATTTGTTTTAATAAAAGGATTATTTTAATTGTTTCAAAGTTTTCTTAAAAAACTTTTTATTAGAAATCTGATTTGGATTTAAAAATCTTTTTGGTTATTGGCGATGTGTTTTCAAGAAAGAAATTAAAGAGTGTTTTCAAAACGGAAATTAAGAATTTATCGAAACGTTCTAACGCACGGGAAAAATGTTCTAGTTCGGGTGACGGACGCGAAGGAAACGTGGCAAGGCTGGCGACTGGGAAAACTCTCGAGAGTTTCGTCAACGAGGTGAGTGAGAGTGCTGTGATCCCGTGACGTGGTTGCTCGCAATCCGAATAGATGGATTGTGAATGTACTGCGACTTAGGCAATATAGATATGTGTGCTAAATGTTTACTTGTTTTATTTACATGCTAAATGTTTATTTGTTGAGCGTACTTTATTCTGTTTTGGAAATGTTTGATTATGTGTGAATGGGGAACCGACAACAATGAAACCGCGAAAGTAATGAGATAATGTAATACCCTAATAATTACTACCCTTAATTCCCAAGTTAAAAAAAATGTGTACTCAAAAATTCCTTTTTAATATAATAAAATCACCCGTCAAACGGACGGGGTTTTGCTTGTTTTTCGGACTAATCCAAAATTCAACCTGTGATAAACAATTTCAAATAAACAACCAATAGCCAGCAGGGCTTCAGATTATATCTCTAAAACATATCAAGGCCCAAAGGGCTCCAAATACATAAGAGTGCATTAATTAATCGGAGTAATAGCGGAAAATACTAAGTTTGAGTGTCATAATCAAAACATATAACTTTGTTAAAACAAAATACACTAAGTCTCAATCAAAATATACATATTAAATTTACATCCAAATATTATAATAGACTTAGGTCCATATTATATTTTAAACCCAAAACACCCTACTCTCCCTGTAAGGGAAAGTACTCCTGCTCGGCCGGGGGCTGTGCCTACTCAATCTCAGCACCTGTAAATGTAAGGGAGTGAGCATTGCACATGAATAGAAAAACAGTTTCTAGATAGACATAACAACTAACCAGGCCAAACAAAATTAGCAATTTATTCACATAAATACCAATTCATCGCAATCATACCATATTTTCCAATTCCATTAATTTATAAATGTCGGTTCCCTTTTTAGTTAGTCCCTTTCCACCATATGGTTCCCTTTTATTTGTTTTTCCCCGTTTCCAAAGAAAACCCTTTTTAAAGCCCTTACCTTTTACTTATTTTTTTCGGTGTATATATGTCTCCACCAAATCGAAGGCCTACATACATACACCAATCACGATGTATGTCTCCACCAAATCGAAGGCCTACATACATCGCGTTTCCATTACCATTATCTTATTCAATTTTTATTCCCCTGTTTCCTTATTCATTTCCTTTTATTTTCGGTGTATGTATGTCTCCACCAAATCGAAGGCCTACATACATACACCAATCACGATGTATGTCTCCACCAAATCGAAGGCCTACATACATCGCGTTTCCATTACCATTACCTTATTCAATTTTATTCCCTGTTTCTTTTATTCATTTCCTTTTATTTACGGTGGATGTATGTCTCCACCAAATCGAAGGCCTACATACATACACCAACCACGATGTATGTCTCCACCAAATCGAAGGCCTACATACATCGCTTTTCCATTATCGTTTACCTTATTTTATCCATTGTCCTTTCCTTTTTCCTTTTTATTTAGGGTGTATGTATGTCTCCACCAAATCGAAGACCTACATACATCGCTTTTTCATTACCGTTTTACCTCTTTATTATTTGGCCACAGGGTCAATACAACCACCTGCGCCTTGCCACAGCGTCAACACAACCACCTGTGACATGTACCATTTTATTTAGGCCACAGGGTCAATACAACCACCTGCGCCACGCCACAGGGTCAATACAACCACCTGTGACATTTACCATTTTTATTTCCTTTTCCTTTTTATTTACGGTGTATGTATGTCTCCACCAAATCGAAAGCCTACATACATACACCATCGACGATGTATGTCTCCACCAAATCGAAGGCCTACATACATAGCCCTGTTTACGTTGTATTGTCTCCCCCAAATCGAAGGTCTACAATACAACCCCAATTTTACGATGTATCGTCTCCCCCAAATAGAAGGCCTACGATACATCACCATATTTATCCAATATTAATTGTCCGTATTATTTGTCATTATTTTGTCTACCAATTCCATTTAATATTTACCAAAAAATTCCAAGCACAAGCACCATCATATTTATATCCAACTAGCCACAAGTCATAATTCACATAAACAATTAGAGTACAATTAATAACAAACTTCACCCTTTTCATATAATCATGCAACAACCACATTTATTTTCACTTATCCAAATTATTGATTCAAAATCCTACATTTGGGGTTCATGCCATTTATTTCCTCAATTAAAACCTAACCTCATTCTCTACTTCTTAGAATTCCATAATTAATAATTAAGCCTATTTTCAACATTTTCCTTAGTTTCTAAATTAGGATTTCTAATTTCCTACCCTAACATATAAACTCCTAGCCAACCATTATATCTAAACACAAACCCTTTCCTAGAACAAGACAATGCTCACAATATCCACCCCCTTACCTTAACCAAAGAGAGGGAAAGTGGAAGAACCCAAGCCGTAGCTCCAAGCGCTCCCAAAATCAAGAGCTCCGAATGCACGAAGGTAAAGAGAGTGATGATAATCTTTCCTAAATCAAAGGAATGGAATGAGGATGAAATTATTGCCCCAGTTCAAAAGGAAATTCGAATTTCCCCAAAGAAGGGAAAGAGAGAGAGGGCAAATCCAAATTAGAGAGAGAGGAACCTCAAGAATCATGAATACTTACTTGGAGAGACCAAGAAGGACTTGATGATGGACCTTGGAGTGATTCCCTTGAGGCTTGATGGATTTGGGATGAGAGATTGGGTGCCCTAGAGAGAGAAATTTCGTGCATTATGGCCAAAATCACGCGTGAACGACCTTTATTTTTTTCCACTGCAGGGTCGTTTAATCGATTATTAATCGATTAAGGGTTTCAACACATTCTGGACTTAATCGATTAAGCTGCAGCTTAATCGATTAAGTTGCAGGATTTTCAGCACCCTGACTTTGAACGGCCATAACTTCTTCGTTAACCGTTGGATCTTCCTCAAATTTTGACACAGGCTTCCTCACATATCCTACTTCACATTCAACGGTGGAATTTGTATTTTAAGCTACCAATCTTGTTATTCTCATTCCCCAATTTCCTATGTTTTAAACTTGAATTTACATGTCTAAATGGCCAATTTTCTAACTTATTTCATAATTGCTTCTATCCTAAGACTATCAAAGCACAATTTACACTAAGAATTAAATTTAGGATGTTACACCAATACTTCTTGACTTCCTTATGGCATTCAAAGAACTCCTAATCCATCATTTTAAATCCTTTTTACAATAATCCTTACTTCCAAATCTTATCATTACTCTAATTACTCTTAGAATTAAAATTCGGTATGTTACAGATAAGACTGAAAAGAGAAAAGAAATGCGAATAAGCGATATGAGAAATAATTAAGTAAGAGATGAATAATGAACGAAAGAGAATTAATAGCTGAGCTGATAAAGAATAAAAACGAAAAGATAATTGTAAGACGATGATAAGAAACTCCCGATGAGGCGAGCGGAAGCATGGTGATGATTAGCGATGTTGATGGTGCCATAGAGCCACAACTGAGGAGAGCGATGCGGATGGTGCTGCTGAGTAACAACTGAGGAGCAAGATGCTGATGTTGAGGCTGTTGAGCCATGATGCTGGGAAAGATGCTGATGATGCTGATGAGCTGATGAGAATAATGCTGAGACGCATGAGAAAGTGATTTGAGGCAAGATTGCCGTTTAGATTTAGGGGGAATGGATTGCGATTAGTGGTCGGGTTTCATTGAAGGGATGCACTAAGGATGAACCGACCGT
The DNA here is from genome assembly GCA_037953625.1 of Crotalaria pallida. Classification (NCBI taxonomy): domain Eukaryota; kingdom Viridiplantae; phylum Streptophyta; class Magnoliopsida; order Fabales; family Fabaceae; genus Crotalaria; species Crotalaria pallida. The sequence goes on from CM075652.1 coordinate 90,148,865, forward strand.
TAGGATTCAGCCGCTAATTAAAAAGTAAAACTTTAAAAGACTTTAAAAGACATTTACAAACGCGGTGAGGTATGAGTGTCGTATCGAAGTAGTGGAGAGGAAGATACTATGGGTATCTGCGGATACTCAGGTGGAGATTGCATGAGGGGAGGACGATGATGGTAAAACGTCAAGAAGTCTAGAGTATCTTTCTAGGCAGAACAAACTCCACATGTGGCGTACTAACGTGGTAGGGACTGGGTCCAATGTCGTGGTAAGTTCTGCACTACAGACTAGAATTATACTGTCGCCCCCTTGATTGCAAGTCTAAAACAGCAAGAGGGACTGGAACGGGGCATTTGAGATTGCCGTTGAGAGCGTGCCTTGATTATATGATTGAATGAAATGATATGAATTGAATTGATTTGCGGCTGTAGTCCTCCTGGTCTGGGACCAATTGATTGTGAGACAGCTGTCGTGCCCGCGTGGTAAAGGTCCTGTACTTCTGTTTGCTTCCGACTAGGTTGGGTGGATGACCGAGGAGATGTAGACGTGTGTGACTTCCTCAATGATGATGTTCCCCCCATCATTGAGCGAACCGGAGCGTAAAAACTTAAAAGACAAGGATGTTGCAAAAGAAAAGTATATCAAAACATTAAGCATCAAATAAGATTTATAAGGCGAATATATATATAATGAAAGGTTCTTGGAACGCTCGATATGTTTGGAAAATTAGGATTGAGGAAAGAGTGGAAGAGATTTGTAAGCATAATGATTGATTGGTTATGAGCATTGATGTGTTTTGAATATTATGATATGTTTTGTTATAAATGATAATATGTCAGATTAGTCCCTGACTTTGTAAACGTCGGTCAAGTTAGTCCCTGACTTTATCGAAATAGCAATTTAGTCCCTGAGATAGGAGAACGTCGATCAAGTTAGTCCCTGCCGTCACTATCGCAGGGATGTATTTGCTTTAAAATGGGATAAAGATAGGGACGTATGTGAATTAAAATGAAATCTCAGGGACTAAATTGCTATTTCGATAAAGTCAGGGACTAACTTGACCGATGCTTACAAAGTCAGGGACTAATCTGACATATTACTCGATTCTTATATGCTATGTGCATGACATGTTATATATGTTGATGATGATATGTTTGCATTATGATAAATGTCTATGTTATGCTATATTGTTCTGTTGTATTATCTATCTGTCTACCCTTATATTTAAATCTACCCTGGGACCGCATGGTCAACCCGTTAGTGTTCGGAACACTGACTTTCCCAACTAAGGAAGTATATTCATGACCCTACTCATGTGGTCACACTGGACGATTTGCCTTTGAAGGAGAATTTGACTTTTGAGATGTTACCAGTGAAGATTGAAGACAGGCAAGTGAGACAGCTAAGAGGAAAGGAGATTAGTTTGGTGAAAGTCATATGGAGCAGGAACAATGTTAGTCTAGGTGGTTATACCATAGGGTAGTCAATAAGTAGAGTTTATGACTTAGGGAAAATAATTAGATGATGATATGTTTCATTTTAATATTTGGTAGATAAACTTGTGACTTGGTGATGTTTATAATTTAAGTGCTTATTTTGTTGAATGAGTGAGCTATGGTATGATTAGAAACCAAGGCAAAGAATGGAAATCATATAGGAAGGGTAGTTGATAAATAGTATTTATGAATCAATGATAATGATGATGATAATGATAAAATGTTGAATTGTGCTAAATAAATTATGAGATGTAATGGTGATGAATTTAATAATATGTTGATTGGTGCTAATTAAACGATAAGATATGATTGTGATGAGTTGATAATGTAAATGTGAACTGTGGTGATTGAGTTGAGTAATGTACTTGTCATAAAGTGTAAGTGGTTGAAAGGAGTAATGAAATGGTTGATATGAATAAGAGGAGATGTTATTATAGAAAATGAATATGAGAATGTTCCTGGACGCAGTAAGACGTGATCGCACATGAGTGCGAACGCTGTAGGTCGTGACCAGGGAAAGGAATGTAAATACACCCGGACGCAGTAAGACGTGACCGCGCATGGGTGCGGACGCTGTAGGACGTGACCGGGGGAGAATAAAAATGTACCTGGACGCAGTAAGACGTGACTGCACATGAGTGCGGACGCAGTAGGTCGTGACCAGGGGAATAAGATGAAAGTAACACACCCGGACACAGTAAGACATGACTGTGCATGGGTGCGGACGCAGTAGGTCGTGATCGGGGAAGAATAAAAATGTACCTGGACGCAGTAAGACGTGATCGCGCAATGGTGCGAACGCTGTAGGTCGTGACCAGGGGATAATGGAAACATACCTGGACGCAGTAAGACGTGACCGTGCATGAGTACGGACACAGTAGGTCGTGATCAGGGACAAAATGAAAAGAGATGTGATTATATTGGAAAAGCATAGACTAAAAGACTTGATAAAAGTGATGAGTAAGAACAAAGTGGAAATAATTGAATTGTAAAACCAATGGATATGTTGACCATGAATTGTGTTATGCAGAGTTTTATTATATTGTTATCGAATTGTTAAATGTGTTTGGCTTAGTATAGCATTATGTCATCATTGGAAACTGCTTCCCCATTTTATGTGTAATACTCACTCCTTACTATTTCCACAGGTACCGAGGCAGAGTTTACACATGACCAGGCCGAGCAGGAGTACTCTCCCTCACAGGGAGAGTAGGGTTGGGATTAGATACTTTTGATTTGACCTAAGCCTCCGTATTATTTGATGAATATGTGCTGTATATGTTCTTTTGAGTGAGGCTTAGGATAGTTTCTTTTGTGCATTGCTTATGATTCATTTTTGGGCATAGTTGCAGATATGGTCTCTTGTTTTGCATGCTTTGTACTGTTGCTGGCACTCTGACACACTGTTGTTGATGTTTTACACTTGAGCCCATGGGGAAACTATGTGATGCACTTATTTCTATATTTGAGCCCTGCTGGCTATTGTTGATACTAAATAATTGTGTTTATCAGGTTGAAGATTTAGAAAAGTCCGAAAAACAAACAAAACTCCGTCCGTTTGACGGTTGATTTTAATGTAAAAAAATGAATTTTTAAGTCCGTATTTTTGATATAAGGGGAATTAAGGGTAAATAATTATAGGGTGTTACATTTATGGTATCAGAGCAGTTTCCCTCGGCCATTGGAGTTATGAGCTACTCCAGTGGTTACTCACCAAGCGAGTAATCGATAATTATAGTTTAGAGTCTAGAATATATTGATAGGATGTTTATACTGCTAATCATGCTATTAAGCATTAACTGTCGGCCTTATGCATGATTAAACAGAATGGCTGGTAGGCGGGTTAACAATGATGGGATCCGCGCTATTCTGGAACAACTGGTGCAGCTGCAACAGAACCAGGGGAATAACATAGCAGCAGCAGCTGCAGCAGCAGCAACAGCCACAGCAGCAGCAATGAATCCTCAGCCACCAGCTCCAGTTGCTATCGATTGGTTGGCACGGTTCAGAAAGAATGATCCGATGAAGTTTGAAGGAGGGTTCAATCCCGATGGGGCACAACTTTGATTGCAAGAGATCGAAAAGATCTTGAGTACCATGGCACCACCGGAGGAACAAAAGGTTCTGCTAGCACAATACATGTTGACTAGTGAAGCAGAACACTGGTGGCAACAGATGCGGAGGAGTTTGGAGGCGAGCAACCAGGCGATCACTTGGGGTTTGTTCAAGGACCGTTTCCTCAGCAAATACTTCCCTGAGGATGTTCGTAGAGAGAAGGAGATAGCCTTTCTGCAGCTCGTTCAAGGGAGCATGAGCGTCGGGGAGTATGCTGCTAGGTTTGAGGACATGATCCGATATGCAGGGAGTTATAGAGATGCTGATGAAAGGACCAAGTGCATCAAGTTCGAGACCGGACTTCGTTCTAAAATCAAGATGGCTTTTGAGTATCAGAACATCGCCAACCTGTCTCAATTGATCAACATGACTAGTACTTATGAAAAGAGTAGGAAACAGCGGGCAGTTGAGAAAATAAACAGAAATGTGCAGAAGACTGGAGGTCCTATTAGGGGCAAGATTTCGGTGCAGCGACCAGGTCCTTACTCCCAGCCTAGAACAGGCCCAGCAGTGAGTACCTACGGTCCTATTCCGACTTGTCCACATTGTGGTAAGCAGCATAGGGGAGATTGTTGGAGGTTGGACCAGAGCAAGGGTGGGATAGTTTGTTACAAGTGCGGTCAGCCGGTTCACATCATGATGAATTGTCCCAGAAATGCAGTGAAGAAAGAGGTGAATGTGGCCAAGGTACAGAAAGCTGGTGACAATCGGGTAACTCAGAAGGGCAAGGTGTATACTCTAGACGGCGAGGAAGTTACAGAGGCAGATGAGCTGATTCGAGGTATTGGCCATATAAATGATGTTGCATGTGGCATTCTCTTTGATTATGGAGCTACACACTCATTCATTTCTATCAATTGCATGAAAAGATTAAAGTTATCTGCTATTGAGATGCCGTTTAAATTGTCTGTGTCTACCCCTACAAATTCAGCTGTGGTTACATCTTTGATGTGCTTAGATTGCCCTCTTCGAGTATTAGAGCGGGAATTCAAAGTAAATCTGATATGTTTGCCCTTAACCAAGCTGGATATCATTCTAGGCATGGACTGGATGTCCCAGAACCGTGTCCTTCTTGATTGTAGCCAGAAGTCAGTAATTTTCTGTCAAGTTTCGGTGTCGACATTAGATGATGAAGAAGCATCAGATATCGGTAGGCTCCCAGTGGTTTGTGAGTTTCTGGATGTTTTTCCAGTTGACATTCCCGGATTACCTCCGGCCAGAGAAGTGGAATTTGGCATTGATCTTATGCCTGGTGCCGGCCCGGTATCTAAAGCGCCTTACAGAATGGCCCCTCCAGAGTTGGAGGAGTTGAAGAGGCAGTTGGGGGAGCTGTTGGCAAAGGGTTTCATAAGACCGAGTGTTTCCCCGTGGGGAGCTCCTATCCTCTTTGTTAAAAAGAAGGATGGAAGTGTTCGCATGTGCACTGATTACCGTCAGTTGAATGCGGTGACGGTGAAGAATAAATATCCGCTCCCATGCATTGATGATTTGTTGGATCAGCTTAGGGGAGCCGCAGTTTTCTCAAAAATTGACCTCCGATCTGGATATCATCAAATCCGTATCCGAGAGGAGGACATTCCAAAAACTGCTTTTAGATCTCGGTATGGGCATTTTGAATATGTGGTGATGCCTTTCGGTCTCACGAATGCACCTGCCATCTTCATGGACTACATGAACAGGATCTTCAGGCCGCACTTAGACTCATTTGTCATCGTGTTCATTGATGACATTCTTATCTATTCCAAGAGCCAGAAGGAGCATGAAGAGCATTTGAGAACGGTGCTCCAAGTTCTCAAAGACAAGCATCTTTATGCCAAGTTTTCTACATGTAGTTTCTGGTTGAATGAAGTGCATTTTCTGGGGCATGTAATTTCTGAAAAGGGTGTTGCTTTTGACCCTTCTAAGGTGGAAGCGGTGCTTAAGTGGGAGAGACCCAAGTCCATCACTGAGATCAGAAGTTTCCTTGGTATGGCTGGGTATTATAGGAGGTTCATTGAGGGGTTCTCTAAACTAGCCCTTCCTTTGACCACTCTTACGCGGAAAGGTGTTCCGTTTGAATGGACCCCATAATGTGAAGATAGCTTCCAAGAGTTGAAGAGGCGATTGACGAGTTCCCTGGTGTTGATTTTGCCGGATCCGACTCAATCCTTTGTAGTGTACTGTGATGCTTCAAAACAAGGGTTGGGTTGTGTGCTGATGCAGCAAGGACAAGTCATAGCCTATGCATCCAGACAATTGAGGCAGCATGAGCAGAACTACCCCACTCATGATCTTGAATTGGCGGTAGTAGTTTTTGCTTTAAAAATCTAGAGGCATTATCTATATGGCTCAAAGTTTGAAGTCTTTAGCGATCATAAAAGCCTTCGCTATCTCTTCGATCAAAAGGAGTTGAATATGAGACAGAGGAGGTGGATGGAGTTTCTGAAGGACTATGATTTCAATCTCCAGTATCATCCGGGCAAAGCAAATGTAGTGGCTGATGCATTAAGTCGCAAGTCTTTGCATGTCAGCAATTTGATGGTGAAGGAGATGCAGTTAATCCAAGAGTTCAGTGACCTCAATTTGAACATGCAAGTGAAAGAGAAGAGCATTGTTCTAGAAATGTTGCAGGTTACTAATGACTTAATGGGTCTTATTAGAGAAAGACAAGCTGATGATGCAGAACTACAGAAGTTGTTGGAAGGGGCATCGGGAAATGAAGAGCCCGATTTTGTAAAGAGTTCAGATGGCATTATCCGATTTAGGGGTCGGATATGTGTTCCCATGGACTTTGAGATCAGAAGGGATATCCTATGGGAGGCGCAGCGGACCAAAATGAATTTCCATCCTGGTGCAACAAAAATGTACCAAGATCTGAAAAAGATTTATTGGTGGCCAAAGTTGAAAACCGATGTAGCAGATCATGTATCTCATTGCCTTACCTGCCAAAAAGTTAAGATTGAGCATCAAAAGTCGGGTGGTCCGTTGCGATCACTTGAGATTCTGGAGTGAAAGTGGGATAGCATAGCTATGGATTTTGTGACGGGTCTACCTAGGTCGGCTGCAGGATGTGATGCAGTTTGGGTGGTTGTGGACCGTCTCACAAAGTGTGCTCATTTCATTCCGATTCACAAAAAGTACACTCTGGAGAAGTTGACTCAGTTGTATATCAGGGACATAGTCAAGTTGCATGGTGTTCCTACCAGTATTGTATCCGATCGTGATCCGAGATTTCTGTCTAGATTTTGGCAGGGTCTTCAGGAGGCATTGGGTACTAAGCTGAAATTTAGTACGGCTTACCATCCGCAGACAGACAGGCAATCTGAGCGTACTATCCAGACACTGGAGGACTTGTTGAGAGCATGTGTTCTGGAGCAGACTGGTAGTTGGGAGCAGTTACTGCCGTTGATGGAGTTTACTTATAATAACAGTTTTAACTCCAGTATTGGCATGGCACCATTTGAGGCTCTCTATGGCAGGAAGTGTAGGACGCCTCTGTGTTGGTTTCAAATAGGAGAGAATTTGTTGACAGGTCCTGATATTGTGAAGGAAACAACGGAGAGGATCACCATGATCAAGAACAAGATGAAAACTTCCCAGGATCGCCAGAAGAATTATGCCGACTGGAGAAAGAGACCCTTGGAATTTGATGTTGGGGATCATGTGTTTCTGAGAGTGTCCCCGATCACAGGTGTTGGAAGAGCAATTAGGTCCAAGAAGCTAACTCCTCGGTTTGTTTGACCTTATGAGATTCTGGAGAAGGTTGGTCCTGTAGATTACAGGATTGCTATGCCCCCTCACTTAGCTAGGCTTCATGATGTATTCCATGTTTCCCAACTAAGGAAGTATATTCATGACCCTACTCATGTGGTCACACTGGACGATTTGCCTTTGAAGGAGAATTTGACTTTTGAGATGTTACCAGTGAGGATTGAAGACAGGCAAGTGAGACAGCTAAGAGGAAAGGAGATTAGTTTGGTGAAAGTCATATGGAGCAGGAACAATGTGGAGGAGGCTACTTGGGAGTTGGAAAGCAAGATCAGACAATCTCATCCACACTTGTTCAATGACAACTGAATTTCGAGGACGAAATTCGGGTAAGTGGGAGAGGATTGTAACATCCCAAACTTTACTTATATTGTAATTTATGTTATGATGGTCTTAGGGTAGAAGAAGTGAGAGCAAGAGTGAGAAACTTAGCCAAATTAGCATGCAATCTTAGGTTTAAAACATAGGAACTTAGGAAATTAAAATAATAATATTTGGTAGCTCAAAACATAAATTCCACCGCTGGATGTGAAGTAGGATATGCAAGGAAGCTTGCCTTAAAATTTGAGGAAGATCCAACGGGTAACGAAGAAGTTATGGCCATTCAAAGTCTGGGTGCTGAAAACTCTACAACTTAATCGATTAAGCTGCAGCTTAATCGATTAAGTTCAGAATGTTGGAATCTTATAATCGATTATTAATCGATTAAAGTGGGTCTGTGCAGAAAAAATTAAAAGCGTTCTCTCTTCTCTTTCTTGCCATATTCGAATCCCTCTCTCTCTTAGGGCACCAAACCTTCCATTTTCATTAATCAATCCTCAAGAGGATCACTCCAAGTCCATCCACAAGTCCTTCCTTGTTGCTCCAAGTAAGTGGTTGTTGATGTTGTTCTTCTCTTTCTCTCCTTAAGAATTCGAATATCTCTCTCTCTTCCTCTCATGGAGCTTTAGGCATCAACATAGAGAAACCATGAAGGGGGGTCACGAATTTCCCTCAATATTGTGGGTAAAAGCTTAATGTTTGTCTCGTTATTTTATGGATTTTAGGTTCCTCCCTCTCTATTGAGTTGTGGCATCTTCTCAAGTGTGCTCCAAGCACAAATTCTCCCTCTAATTCAAAGAGCTTGAGGTAAGGAGTGGGTTATAGTGAGTATTACCTTACTCTGGGGTTTAGTTTACAATATGTATATAATGGGTACTAAGAGTTATGTGTTAGTCTAGGTGGTTATACCATAGGGTAGTCAATAAGTAGAGTTTATGACTTAGGGAAAATAATTAGATGATGATATGTTTCATTTTAATATTTGGTAGATAAACTTGTGACTTGGTGATGTTTATAATTTAAGTGCTTATTTTGTTGAATGAGTGAGCTATGGTATGATTAGAAACCAAGGCAAAGAATAGAAATCATATAGGAAGGGTAGTTGATAAATAGTATTTATGAATCAATGATAATGATGATGATAATGATAAAATGTTGAATTGTGCTAAATAAATTATGAGATGTAATGGTGATGAATTTAATAATATGTTGATTGGTGCTAATTAAACGATAAGATATGATTGTGATGAGTTGATAATGTAAATGTGAACTGTGGTGATTGAGTTGAGTAATGTACTTGTCATAAAGTGTAAGTGGTTGAAAGGAGTAATGAAATGGTTGATATGAATAAGAGGAGATGTTATTATAGAAAATGAATATGAGAATGTTCCTGGACGCAGTAAGACGTGATCGCACATGAGTGCGAACGCTGTAGGTCGTGACCAGGGAAAGGAATGTAAATACACCCGGACGCAGTAAGACGTGACCGCGCATGGGTGCGGACGCTGTAGGACGTGACCGGGGGAGAATAAAAATGTACCTGGATGCAGTAAGACGTGACTGCACATGAGTGCGGACGCAGTAGGTCGTGACCAGGGGAATAAGATGAAAGTAACACACCCGGACACAGTAAGACATGACCGTGCATGGGTGCGGACGTAGTAGGTCGTGATCGGGGAAGAATAAAAATGTACCTGGACGCAGTAAGACGTGATCGCGCAATGGTGCGAATGCTGTAGGTCGTGACCAGGGGATAATGGAAACATACCTGGACGCAGTAAGACGTGACCGTGCATGAGTACGGACACAGTAGGTCGTGACCAGGGACAAAATGAAAAGAGATGTGATTATATTGGAAAAGCATAGACTAAAAGACTTGATAAAAGTGATGAGTAAGAACAAAGTGGAAATAATTGAATTGTAAAACCAATGGATATGTTGACCATGAATTGTGTTATGCAGAGTTTTATTATATTGTTATCGAATTGTTAAATGTGTTTGGCTTAGTATAGCATTATGTCATCATTGGAAACTGCTTCCCCATTTTATGTGTAATACTCACTCCTTACTATTTCCACAGGTACCGAGGCAGAGTTTACACATGACCAGGCCGAGCAGGAGTACTCTCCCTCACAGGGAGAGTAGGGTTGGGATTAGATACTTTTGATTTGACCTAAGCCTCCGTATTATTTGATGAATATGTGCTGTATATGTTCTTTTGAGTGAGGCTTAGGATAGTTTCTTTTGTGCATTGCTTATGATTCATTTTTGGGCATAGTTGCGGATATGGTCTCTTGTTTTGCATGCTTTGTACTGTTGCTGGCACTCTGACACACTGTTGTTGATGTTTTACACTTGAGCCCATGGGGCAACTATGTGATGCACTTATTTCTATATTTGAGCCCTGCTGGCTACTGTTGATACTAAATAATTGTGTTTATCAGGTTGAAGATTTAGAAAAGTCCGAAAAACAAACAAAACTCCGTCCGTTTGACGGTTGATTTTAATGTAAAAAATGAATTTTTAAGTCCGTATTTTTGATATAAGGGGAATTAAGGGTAAATAATTATAGGGTGTTACATTTATGGTATCAGAGCAGTTTCCCTCGACCATTGGAGTTATGAGCTACTCCAGTGGTTACTCACCAAGCGAGTAATCGATAATTATAGTTTAGAGTCTAGAATATATTGATAGGATGTTTATACTGCTAATCATGCTATTAAGCATTAACTGTCGGCCTTATGCATGATTAAACAGAATGGCTGGTAGGCGGGTTAACAATGATGGGATCCGCGCTATTCTGGAACAACTGGTGCAGCTGCAACAGAACCAGGGGAATAACATAGCAGCAGCAGTTGCAGCAGCAGCAACAGCCACAGCAGCAGCAATGAATCCTCAGCCACCAGCTCCAGTTGCTATCGATTGGTTGGCACGGTTCAGAAAGAATGATCCGATGAAGTTTGAAGGAGGGTTCAATCCCGATGGGGCACAACTTTGATTGCAAGAGATCGAAAAGATCTTGAGTACCATGGCACCACCGGAGGAACAAAAGGTTCTGCTAGCACAATACATGTTGACTAGTGAAGCAGAACACTGGTGGCAACAGATGCGGAGGAGTTTGGAGGCGAGCAACCAGGCGATCACTTGGGGTTTGTTCAAGGACCGTTTCCTCAGCAAATACTTCCCTGAGGATGTTCGTAGAGAGAAGGAGATAGCCTTTCTGCAGCTCGTTCAAGGGTTTGATCGGTCCCACCCTCGAGGTTTACATAGATGACATGATAGCCAAGAGCAAGAAGAAGGAAGATCATCCCCATGATCTGGCAGCCATCTTGGACAGAATCAGAATGTACAACATGCGGCTGAACCCCGACAAATGCACTTTCGGAGTTCCTGTCGGGGCTTTCTTAGGCTTCATGCTTACGGAGAGAGGTATCGAAGCCAACCCAGAAAAATGCCGAGCTATTTTGAATATGCACAGTCCATCTAATGTGAAGGAGGTTCAGAGGCTGACCGGTCGGATGACAGCTCTCTCAAGATTCCTCCCGCAAGCAGCCAAGAGAGCCCTCCCCTGGTATCAATTTCTCAGAAAAAACAAAAACTTCCATTGGAATGAATCCTGCGAACAAGCGTTCGATGAACTCAAGGAATACCTCTCATCCCCCCCCCCCGTCCTCACCAGTCCTCGGGAGGGGGAGATCTTGTTTCTATATTTGTCTATTGGTGAAACCTCTGTTAGCTCGGCTCTAGTCAAGGATGACTCGGGGACTGAGCAACCTGTCTACTTTGTAAGTAAGGCCCTTCAAGGACCTGAGATAAGATACTCCAAGTTAGAAAAACTTGCCTTTGCTTTGGTGATTACTGCTCGGAGGCTCCGACAGTACTTTCAGAACCACCTCATTGTGATCAGAACAACCCAGCCGATAAGACAGGTGCACCACCGACTTGACTTGGCTGGAAGAATGGTCTCTTGGTCCATTGAACTGTCAGAGTTCGACGTAACCTACGAGCCAAGAAAGACACTCAAGTCCCAAATTTTGGCAGACTTTATCTTAGAGCTGTCCGATCCTAACCATCCCAGCAAGCCACAGCAGTGGAAGATCTATGTCGATGGTTCCAGCCACAGTAAGGGGGCCGGGGCCGGTATAATTCTTGAAAACACCGAGGGCCTCAGCCTGGAATACTCCCTGAAGTTCGAGTTCCCCACCTCCAACAATCAGGCGGAGTATGAGGCGGTATTGGTCGGCTTACGGATGGCGCATCAGATGGGGGCCTCGGAGTTCCAAATTTTCAGTGATTCTCAACTAGTAGTCTCTCAGGTCAACGGACAGTTCCAGGCTAAGGAACCAATTCTTCAAAAGTACCTAGAACAAGTCAAATCCCTCTCAGATCTCTTTTCACAATTCTCCATCACCCATATCCCCAGGGCCTCCAATGGGCGAGCGGATATCCTCTCCAAGCTCGCTAGCACCAAAGGCCCTGAAAACAACAAAAGCCTAGTTCAAGAAACTGTCCACCAGCCGAGCGTGGTTCTAGAAATATCATTAACCACCGACTGGATGGACCCCATCAAGCAATACCTCAGATACCAAGTTTTACCAACCGACCCTTCGAAAGGAAAAAAGATAGTCAAGCAAGCCGCCCAGTATGCCATGATTAGTGACACCTTGTATAAGCGGGGATAGACTCCCCTATGCTGAAGTGTCTGGACCCTGCGGAGGCCGATCTTGTTTTGGCCGAAGTCCACGAAGGAATATCGAGCCATCACGTAGGAGCAAAAGCTCTAGCCCGCAAGGTTCTCCGAGCAGGCTATTACTGGCCCACGCTCCTAAGTGATGCTTCAGAACATGTCAAAAGTTGTAAGTCCTGTCAAATCCATGGAAAGATTTTCCAGCGACCTCCGACGAAGCTCCACTCGATGATCGCCCCATGGCCCTTCTATCAGTGGGGCATGGACATCATCGGAAAATTCAAAACAGCTCCTGGGCAACTATAGTTCGTCGTGGTTGCGGTTGATTACTTCAAAAAATGGGTCGAAGCCGAGGCTTTGGCCACAATCTCTTCAGCTAAAATCCAAAAATTCTTTCTCAAACAAGTCATCGCTCGCTTCGGCGTCCCACACACTCTGATAACTGACAATGGCACACAGTTCACCGCCAAGGTTTTCCAAGAGTCGGTCGATCACTTCCATATCGCCCACCATTTCTCATCGGTCGAGCATCCGCAGACGAACGGACTGGCAGAAGCAGCGAATAAAATCATCATTGTTGGATTGAAAAAGAGATTGTTGGGAGCCGAGGGCTCATGGGCTGATCTTCTTCCTGAGGTATTATGGTCAATCCGAACGACCATACACACCTCGACAGGAGAAACCCCATTTCGACTTACCTATGGTTGTGAGGCTGTGTTACCTATAGAAACTCGGGTTCCCACCTTCCGAATTTCCGAGTGTCCAGTAAGCGTGAACGATGGTATGTTGAAAGAAGAGTTAACTCTCAGCGACGAGGTCCGATCTCTTGCGGCTGACCGAGAGAAAAAGGCAAAAGAAAGGCATTCCCGGGAATACAACAAGTGGGTGGTTCCGAGAAGCTTTGCTGTAGGAGATCTGGTTCTCAGACGAGCCGACATCAGTTTGAAAAATGCAAGAGAAGGAAAGTTGGCCAGGAATTGGGAAGGCCCCTACAGGGTCGTCTCAAGAACAGGGTCTGGGGCATACAGGTTGGAAACATTAACAAAGCAACAACTAAACAACACCTGGAATGCTACAAAGCTTAAACCCTACTACAGCTAGCTCGGAGTCCTACAACAACTTCTGCAAAAGATCAACCCCGATTTTAAAATTCTGTCATTTAAATTTCATTTACTTTAATGTCGTCTATTTTAATATCTTTATGTTCCTTTCATTGCAATACTCTCTGTATTTGACATTCTACTGTTTGTAAACAGATCAAAAGAACTTAATGAAGATCTCTCTTTTCAGTACTACATCCTCCTATTTTCTCACTGTTAACGTACTAACCATTTCCTCTCGGCTCGCCACCGAGTCGAACTTGGGTGTTTATACATGTCCTTCCAATGGGGACTTATAAACTAACAATTACAAGTACTTGTAGAGATGCCCGACTAAAAACATACACAGTTTACATAAGCAAAGGTCCGAGGATCCCACCTTGGCGAAAGGTAGGAGATCCGAAATCTCGATAACAGTTTATAACAACACAAAGGATAAAGCTAAACTATCATTGGAATAGAAGGATAAGGATCAAAATATCATAATAATTGCAAACTTCAAAACCAACAAAAACAGTCAATATAACATCCTTATCGTTAGCAAACCGGTGACATTACAATGATAATCACTACATAAAGATATAACGGAAATACATCACAAAAGATCTACTCCTCATCCTCGGAAAGTACAGTGGACGACCCATCAAAGTCAGCTTCATCTTCATCCTCTAAGTCCAAGGGGTTAGGGAGATTCGGTGCCGACAAATCCACTTCTCTATCCTCGCGAGCATAGTCAATAATGCGATCACCATCAATCCTAAAGGTTGGACTTGCCCCTACAACTCGGATCCCCGGATTCATAAAGGTCAGTTGTTTGACAGCGTTAACAAAGGAATCATTCACTGCATGGTCCCAGTTAAAGTGATTCCGGTGGGCCAGGACCTTATGCTTCAGAGCTTTCCGGCGGGCCTTTGCTAGCTCCCCCTGTAAACGACTCACTTCATTTTCAGAATCTGTTAGCCGACCCTGAACATCCCCCAGCTCGGTAACCTTTCGCCGAGCTTCAGCCAATTTCTCTTGGGTAGTTTGCAATAGCCTTCCTTTCTCAGCATCCCTCCCAGCAGCATCCTCTAAAGCCTTCTCAGCAGTCTCCCGAGCTTTCTCAGATGCGTCAAATTTCTTCTGCAGATCGGAATTAGCCTCCATCAAAGCCTGGAGGTTAGCTTCACTCTCCTTAATCTGAGTTAGGAGATTTTTTGCCTGAACAACAGAAGCTTTCCTCTTCTCCTTCTCAGCCGTCGAGAGTGTAGCACTTATATCCTCAGCATTCCTCCCAATACGAAACATATAGCTCGCAGCCCTTAGCATATTTTTGCCCAGCAACTCATAGTTACTTTTCAAAGTATTGGCCGACTGGTCCGACAACCTTTTCTCGTCATTTGGAGTGTAAACCAAATCAATAAACTTCTCTCTCAGCTTCCGAGCCCATACGGTCTCCTCCTCGGGATCGGAAACATCAAACCATAAACCTTTCCTTTCGGCCGACTGTAATGGCTTCAGCAGATCGACAGCTTTTCCCTTGCCCTTGTCCACCCTAGCCCTTTTTGACAATGGCATACGAGCAGCAACTTTGTTTTCCTTAGCCATTCTAACTGCAAAGAGAAAGTACAAGTGCTTTAAAAAAAATATAGTTATTACCAAGCTCAGCCTTCACAAGCTCTTGGGGGAAAATAATAATGTTCCTAATATCAACTTGGCCATTTTGCTTAAGATAATGAAAGAAGGTATCACAAGTATGCCTCTCGACATCCGTCAATTCCTTGTCGTAATGATACTGGTAAAGCTTCGGGTGTCTGTTGAAGAAGTTGGGCGTCCAAGATAGAGGGAACCGAGGGTGACCATCCTCCATAAACCAACACTCTCCTTCTCCGACGAACTGATACTTGAAAAATAATGGTTTAAAAGTTTTCCACGAATCAGTGAACTTGGCAAAAAGGGCATGATCATTACGTGCCTTCAACGACACCCACAATCTCTTGGTCGACCCCTTCTCAAAGATGTTTATTTGTGGTATATACAACCATAGAAACGCTCGGAGCGAGCACCTCAGCCTCCGAGCCTCACAAAATTTTTGAAATGCCCGAACAAATGCCCAACCGCTAGGATGTAGTTGGGTGGGAGCCAAGCGCAGCCGCTGCAGTAGAGCTATCTCCAAATCGGAAAAGGGCATCTTAACGCCTAGCCTTATCACGACCTCTTCATACATGAAAAACTCCTTGCGATTCTCTTCAATTGCTGTGCACACCCGGTCATTAACTGACGGAGCACTAATTGTGTAAGATGTCCCAGCCTCATTCGTGGGGCACGGGAGTATGTTAGCTCAGATATGGCTCAGGTTGCTGTTGACTAAGGCCGACGGCGTACCAAGTACCTCCAAATCAACCCAGTCATATGCTCCAGCGTTTGGTGGCAGAATAAATTCATGAGGATGTGAGAT
Source organism: Crotalaria pallida (assembly GCA_037953625.1). Classification (NCBI taxonomy): domain Eukaryota; kingdom Viridiplantae; phylum Streptophyta; class Magnoliopsida; order Fabales; family Fabaceae; genus Crotalaria; species Crotalaria pallida. Next base: position 90,164,753 of record CM075652.1, read on the forward strand.
GCACCGACGAACCATACCTGGGGAAAGGGAAGACTCGGCATCAGAATCTACAAAATCAAAAACTTTAGACATCCTAACCCTAGGTCTATTTGTCCTATAGCCGAGCCTACTGCACCTTCCTCTAACCTTTACGGTTTCTCCCCAGAAGGGCCTTTCCCAAGTACGGTTCGAGGGGCGACGGGCTGAGGTACGTGATACCACTTGTGCCCGCTCCTCCGTTGCGTGATACATTAACTTTCTACTCTCTTCTTCCTCAGAATTGCGGGGAAAATCCACCGCTAACGGTGTCTCCGCCGTAGGGTCCGTCATACGGTGGCGGAAGGGTGAGGGTAGGAAGTCTAATATCTCCAAGTTAGAAGAAGATGAAGATGAAGAAGAGGAGGAGTCCTCAATGTCACTCAAACTCAAAATTTTAGATCATTTTTTATACCATGACCATTTATTATCCATAATGAAACCCAGAAAACCTAATAAACCCAGAAAACCCAGAAAGGAACGTACAACCCAGTGAAAACCAGAACCTTAGAACCGAAAAATGAATAGTTCAAAGAAGAGTCAAGGTACCTGATGTTTGAAGACTGGCACGAACTAGTTTTGTGTGGCAAGAAGGAAGCCAAAAAGCTTCAGGAAAAGAATGGCAGAAAGAACGAAAGGAGGAAGAGTCTGGAATCCAGGAGCAATGAGAGGAAATCGAAGGAGAGAGAAGAGAGTATCAGAAACGCAGGGCTTTGCAGAAAGTAAGAATAGAGAAACTGAAAAGGCAGTTGAAGTTCAAAAGGAAACTTCCCCCCCACGATTTTGAGTAATTGGGCTTGGGAGCAAAGGCCCAACTCTGCATTGAGCCACGAAATGTAAAACGTGGCGCGTAACTACTGGAAGGAAATGTTTGAAAAGTCCAAAAGCCAGCATGCACAATAATGATATATCTGACACAAGCAACACGTGTCAGGGAAAGGACATCCAAACGTCCTCTCAAACAGACGGAGGGACAACGAGACACATTGAGCTGTCCAGAAGTCATTACTTCACTCCGACCATAAGGCTCGGTTCCTCTAATGGACTTCGCAAAAACTCTCAGCTCGGCTCAAGACTCGAAAAGTCTTACCGAGCTAGGGGGCTTATGTGGTAGACCGACCCTCGGTCCTACCCTTAACATACTTGGCCGACCAGATTAATCTATCTGAGGGGTCACGCCTATCCAGGCCGAGCGTCTGTCTTGGGACCCACCCTAGCTACCTTGGACCGAGCACATGGGCTTCGCACCCTTGAGAGTCCGAGCTAGGGGCGCGTGAGCCTAACTCGCCGCAGGGATAAGTGTCGTGTCCTTGATCAAGATCAGCCTTGAAGCTATGGAAAAGCCTCAAAGAATGACCTCAATAAAGAGATTAATGTAGGACTTGTAGGATTTCTACGTATCCAGTTGGGATAAACAGGTTCTCCCTAGTCAACAATGTGTGTGCAAGTGTCAACTTAGGGATGAGAAGACGTACCTTAGCCCCTATAGCATGGTGGTTCTTATAGGGGAGTACCTGTGGGTCATGGGCCATTCTGATAAGGCTTCTGAAGAGGAAGAATTTGAATAGGATTTGTTAAGGCCATGATAAGATCATATCCATAGATCCGGTATGCGATAAGTGTTTATCCATTACCGTTTTATCTAACCAAGTATCGTGGGAATCTAAGAGAAGTGGCTCAGCTTGACGAGACTGTAAGTGAAATAGATAAGGATGAAAATCCCGCGTTCAGGGTTAATCTCATAAGCGTATTACATCTCTGTAAAAACCCAGTTCGCTCGGTGTTACATTCCGACTGTAGGCCTTCTCCCAGTGTCTGGGCGGTCGGACTAATGTAGATTAGGTCGGGTAGCACTCGGTTTACTATAGGTCCACTACATAAGCCCCCCAAGCTCGGTAGGGTGATTTGAGCCCTGCCGAGTTAATAAGACGAGCGAATTGTTTTCCGACCAAGTTTTGTTGAAAAAGATATCCGACCATTCGAGTGATCCAACCAGCGCTGTCGTTTGATTGACCCAGACGTGACCCTTCAACTCTATTTGCACCTACACGTGTCCTTCAATTTTACTGGGAAATGGAACGTTATGATTTCAAACCTGCTGGGGGTGCCACGTATTAATTTTTGCCGTAAATGGGGTTTTTCTGACTTAGGCCCAAGTCTTTTGAGATAGTGGAGGGAAGTTTTTAGATGAATATCAAAGGGCGGTTTCTCATAATTCATCAGAAACATCTTGAACTCTCTCTCTCTTCCTTGTTCATCGTATTTCGGTGACTGTGATCATCAAAACCAGGGTTCTTCAACGGCATTCTTGTTACTATTTCATTTTTCTTCTCTACCTTGAGTGCGTTTCTCACTTCGTGATCTTCGTGTTCCTTTGGTTTCTTGATATCAGGTACTGAACCTCTCTTCTTGTTTCTGACTACTTTCTCTGGCTTTTTTCTCTTTCTTCTTTGCTGTTTTGCATGCGATTGTTTCTGCTATTTACTGTGTGTACGTGCTTAGAATTTTCTTTTTTATGTATCAACTCTGGTCCTTCCTCCCTTGTTTGTTGAATAGACTTTTCTAGGGTTCGAACAAACCCCAATTTGTTGCTGTGGTACCCCCACTTGCCTTTCAAAATTCTTTATCCCCCTTTAACATTTACTGAGCGATCGCTGTGGTATTTCTTAGGTTTGCTTTACGTTTTGCTGCACTTAACTTCTTAGGGTTGGTACTGAGGCTGCGTTAATCATGAGTGAGGAGTCCGTAAACTCTGACGTATCAAGAACACATAAAGGAGGAAACCCAGAAATTTGTGTTAAACCGATAGCCATGCATTTTTCTCGATCTTTGAAAGAGTTCAGACAGGGTGTGATTCACTATAGGATTGCCGAGAGGGTAGAACAGAGGAGTTAAGGAAGCAACAGAGAGGTATTAGACATTTTAGTTGGTTTGGGGAAATTCTGCCCAGATAGGGAGGTGTTCCCCAACCGACCGTAACCGTAAGTATTTGATCCGACATAATCAAGTTTTTCTGCTTCTGACTCCAAGTGTGCCCCCCTTTTCCTCAGGTATGAAGATAAAGTGTATCACTAATCCTGAACTCTACCCACTTCCACCAGATGCAGCTGAATATGATTGGGTGGACCAGGAGGTTCTCGGTATTCAGTCCAAGCTTTCAACAGAAGGGTCACTAGAACAAACTCGGGCTATAATTTTACCATGTCCTGTAGATAATACTGGGAATCTCTATTCCGTTAGTCCAGTGGGTTTGAACGAGAGGGTTTGCACTAAAATTCCAGAGGGTAGTTTTGGTTTCTATTTTTACGAAGAAGTGATTACTCGACAAGGGATTAGAATGCCCTTTACTGATTTTGAAATAGGTGTTTTGAGTACTTTGAGAGTGGCCCCTTCCCAACTGCATCCGAATGCTTGGGCCTTTGTGAGGGGCTTTCAGCAGGTTTGTTCAGCCATGGAGTGGTCTTGTACTCTTCCGATTTTTTTCTATCTATTTGCCCCACAATGCAACACTTTTGAGAAAGGATCAGAAAGGCGACCTTGGGTTTCTCTTAAGTCTCGCCATGGATATGCTCTTTTCACCAAATACTCCGAGTCTTGGAAGGGGTTTAGACCTTATTTTTAAATACAATTTCGTTGGAAACGGTATTTGCTGGTTCACTCGTTCTGGAGAAAGGCGTCCACTCCCTCGGTTTCCTCTTCAATGGTGTGCAAGTTTTTTCAACCGATCATTCGCATCATACGCATTAGATTGGAAAGAACTTGCTGAATACGAAAAGGAAGTGTGCCGAGCAGTGGAGAGTTATTTGAAAAAGAATGGGATGATAGAAACTAAGGATATTGTGAACATTCCCTCGTCGGATGTCAAAGCTGAGCTTGGTAAACTGTTTATGTTTTCTTTGCTGTTATATCTGTGATTTATTTGGATCTAACCAAGTTTTCTTTGCAGAAAAAATGGCTTCTCGAATGGGTGCTTTACTTCAAGGTCAAGGGGGAAAGAAGAGGAAGACTCCTGCAACGAGCGTGGCTTCCGGGTCTTCGAGCTTAAGTACCCCAAACTTAAGTACTTCCGCACCTACTGCTTCTCCCCCCGAGGCATCTCCTCGGCCAACTCCTAATGTAGTAGCTGTTGCTGCTACAGTTTCATTGGGCCCTAGTGGCCAAGTCCAAGTTACTTCTCCCCCTCAACAACAAATTCGCCGCCGACGGCTGGATAAAGGAAAAGAGAAGGTGTCTGATAGGGAGAGTCTGGGGGTTGAGGGGCCAAGTGTTAAAGCTGCCGCTATTCCATCTTCTGCCGCTACTCCATCTTCTACTGCAAACCCACCAGAAACATCCATATGGGGTCAACAATTTGATGAACGGTTTGCGAAATATGTCTGCACTGAATCTGACTGTTCTTGGTTTGGAACTCTCACCACCGACGAGTGGTCTCGATGCAACATGACTCTGACGAAATATCTTCTCCGAAGTGCCAACCTTACTTACTTTTTGGCCAAGCAAGCGGGTGATCTTTTTTTCGGTTTGAACGTTGAACAGAAAGAGGCTCGTGCCATGTCTGCTGCTCAAGAGGCTAGCCTTTCGGACGAACTGGTCCGAGTAAAAAATGAATTAGAGAATTTGAAGGCTGACAAATCTGAGCTGATCAGAGAGAGGGATTCTTTGAAAGTTTCCCAAAAAGCTGCTGAGGACAAGAAGAAGGAGGTCGAGGAGGCAATGAAGAAAGAATTGCAGGAGAACCGACAGAAGATGGATGAGTTGAGATCTGAAGTTGAGAGGTCTGCTGTTGTTGCTCGGAAATTGAAGGAGAAAGCTCTTCTTCACAAGAAAAAGGCAGAAAGCAACTTCTACAACTGGAGCAAGAGTGTTGATGATTCTTTTGTCTCGGCAATTAAGCAAATTCAATTTCTGAATCCTGAGACTGAGTTCAGGGTGGTTGGAGCTCATCCATTTCACACTGTCGACAATGGGAAGCTGATTGATATTGAGACCAAGGCCGAAGTCGATTTACAAGCAGAGGATCTGCCTAACCCTCTTGTTGATTTGACTGAAGCCCCTGAGTTTGATGATTCCAACATTGTTTTGTCTGATATTGAGGAGTGATTCTAAGCTTTGGTGTTCAGTTTTTGCTGCTTTTATGTAGGTTTTAATTTTTGTTGCTCGTTTGTAACCGAGCGTCGTCACTTAGCCCTTTCGAACAACTTTTCTTTAACTTGTTGCTCGTTGTATTCGAGCGTACTCCTTGACTGCTATGAACAATTTACTTTCTTACTGAATGTCAATCAATTTGCCTTGGATACAAATTGTGTTGCATAAATTATTTTTGTTACTTTTGGGTTTCGTTTGTCACGTGACCCTTGATATTTAGTGCAATGCTAATCTCCGAACGATCGGACTGTAATTTATTGGGTAAGGGATCGCTTCAATTGTATGTATAATTTATTGTGATTAGAACTCGGATCGCCGACTTTAGCCGAAGCGACTCCCTCGGACCGCTAAATAAGGAAAGTAATTTCCTGAATTCGGGCGTTCTATGAATACGTTGCTGAACTCTCGTAAAGAGTTGTATCTCGATTTAGCTCGGTGGCTAGCCGAACCAAATGAGCCATATGTCATTTCACAATGTTCGAAAGAGAATTTCAAAGAAATTGATGCATTTTTATGGATAAAAGAATACAAAATGAAGTTGCTCATTGCTGACTAATTCCTAACAATTTGTCACTAATAAATGAAGTCGCTCATTTGCTAACTAATTCCTAACAATTTGTCACTAATCTAAGAAGGGTATTACCCTTCGTTTATTCAACCTAAACAATTCTGAGCAACAGACTATCCTATTTGTAAAAAATGAAAAATAAAATAGGAGCTTAACTGTAATAAGCTCTAAGCTTGGCCACGTTCCAGCTGTTATTGATTTCCATGCCCGAGAGAGTTTCCAATTTGTAAGCCCCAGATCCAGATTTAGCCTTCACTCGGTATGGGCCTTCCCATTTCGGCTTCAATTTTCCAACTGCAGCATTTCCTTTGCCGATATCTGCTCGGCGAAGGACTAAATCTCCAACTTCAAAACTTTGTGGACGAACCATCTTGTTGTATTCCCGAGCTTGTCGTTCCTTCATTTTTCTTTCATGAGCGGCGGCGTTCTTTCGAATTTCCTCAACTAAAATGAGCTCTTCGCTGAGCAAATGGTCATTGGTTTCTGAAGGACGTTCAAGCGTCCTAAAGGTAGGGATTCACTTTTCGATCGGAATGACTGCGTCGCAGCCGTATGTCAAACGAAAAAGAGTCTCTCCTGTAGACGAGTGTACAGTTGTCCTGTGTGACCATAAGACGCTCGGAAGTTTATCCACCCAAGTGCCGGCTGCATTACCGAGTTTCTTCTTAATTCCATCCAAGATGGTTCTGTTGGCAGCTTCGACTAACCCATTTGTTTGTGGGTGTTCAACGGAACTGAAATAGTGAGTGATTCCCAGGTCGGCTGCTAGTTGTTGAAAGTGAGAGGCTGCAAACTGCGATCCATTATCAGTAACTATGGCATGAGGCACTCCGAACCGAGAGATAATTTCCTTCACAAAGAAAGATTGAATACGGGCTGTTGAGATTGTTGCTAACGGTACCGCCTCAATCCACTTAGTGAAGTAGTCAATAGCCACTACCGCAAATTTGAGTTGCCCCGGTGCGGTGGGAAACTTCCCGATGATGTCCATGCCCCATTGATAAAAGGGCCAAGGGGCACCGAGGGAATGTAGCTCCTCAGCAGGTCTTTGGTAAATGTCGCTGTGAAACTGGCATTGAACGCACTTCTTAACATGTTCCATGGCATCCTTTTGCAATGTAGGCCAAAAGTAACCTGCTCGGATTATTTTCCTAGATAGGGATTTCCCACCCATATGGTGGCTGCAAACTCCACCGTGAATCTCTTCAAGTATCTCCTCGGCTTGGGATGGGTTGACACATCTGAGCATGGTGGAACCAAACCCTCTTTTGTACAGAAATCCATTCAGAATTGTGTACTGAGCTGCCTTTTTAACCAATTTCCGAGCCTCCGCCTGATCTTGGGGAACGAACCCGTGTTGCAAATAGGTAAGAAGGGGATCCATCCATGATTGAGATAATGAGATAGCCAAAATGACACTCGGTTGGGGAATGGTTTCTTGTATCAATGTTTTATTATTTTCCGACCCCTTTGTACTTGCCAATTTGGATAAAATGTCGGCTCGGGAATTTGAATCTCTTGGGACATGGAAAATGTCAAAATCTGAAAAGTTAGAGATGATTCTTTTTACCTCTTCAAGATATTTTTGTAAGATGGGCTCCTTTTCCAAGTATTGCCCCTTGATCTGTGAAACTACTAACTGTGAGTCACTGAAAACTGACACTCGCTCTGCTCCGAACTCATGAACCATCTTAAGGCCCGCAAGAACTGCCTCGTACTCCGCCTGATTGTTTGATGTTTGGAACTCGAATTTCAATGAATATTCCATGCACAATCCTTCGGGGTTTTCAATGATGACCCCGGCTCCAGCTCCTTTCCTGTTGCTCGAACCATCTACATATACTGACCATAAATTCTGAGTGGTATCCGAAGGGATATCTGTGAACTCGGTGACGAAGTCAGCAAGAACTTGAGATTTCATCGCCTTCCTTGGTTCATAGGTGATGTCAAATTCAGACAATTCGACAGACCATGAGACCATTCTTCCTGCCAGGTCAGGTTTGTGAAGAACTTGTCTGAGAGGTTGAGCTGTTCTTACCAATATTCTATGTGCTTGAAAATATTGTCTAAATCTCCGAACCGACGTGACCAGACAGTACGCAAGTTTCTCAAGCTTTTGATATCTCAATTCTGATCCTTGAAGTGCTCGGCTAACGAAATATACTGGGGCTTCCGTTCCCGAATCTTCTCGTACCAAAACCGAACTGACCGCTGCTTCTGCCACTGACATATATAGAATGAGGTTTTAACCAGGAAGAGGGTTGTGGAGGACCGGTGGACTGGAAAGATACTCCTTCAATTGAACAAAAGCTTGCTCATAGTGCTCGTCCCAAAGGAAATCTTTGTTTTTCCTAAGGAGTTGGTACTATGGCAAAGCTTTCCGAGCAGCCTGGGAAAAGAATCTGGAGAGTGCCGCCACTCGGCCCGTGAGTTGTTGGACTTCTTTAAGACTAGCTGGACTCCTCATTTCAAGGATTGATTTTCATTTATCTGGATTGGCTTTGATAACTCTCTCGGTTAACATAAAACCGAGGAAAGAACCGGCTGGGACTCCAAACACGCACTTTTCAGGATTCAACCTCATGGAATACTTTCTCACTCGGTCCAGTATTGTCTTGAGGTCCTAGGCATGGTTTTCTTGTTGTCTACTCTTTGCAATAATGTCATCAATATATACCTCCATGTTTGAGCCGATCATGCCTTTAAAAGCCTTGTTCATCATCCTCTGATAGGTAGCTCCCGCATTCTTCAACTCAAAAGGCATGACGTTGAACAGTAAGTTGCCTTGTCGGTGATGAATGCGGTTTTATCTTGGTCGGGAGGAAACATTGGAATCTGGTTGTAACCAGAGTAAGCGTCCATAAACGACAGGAGTTTGTAACCAGCTGAACTGTCGACGAGCTTGTCAATAACAGGGAGTGGATATTGGTCTTTAGGACAGACTTTGTTCAAGTCTGTGTAGTCGACACACATCCTCCATTTTCCATTGGGCTTTTTGACCAAGACGGTGTTAGCTAACCAGTATGTATAGTCGATTTCCCGGATGAAGCCTGCTCGGAGTAATTCAGCAACTTTTTCATCAATGGCGGCGGCCTTTTCAGCACTAACCTTCCTTTTGCGTTGTGCCACCGGTTTTGTAACACCCCAAAATTTTAATCCCCGATTAATGAAATGTTAATTATAATTTAATTATAATTAATAGTTTCTAAATTAATCCTTGATTAAAATTTGTGTTCATATAACTAGTTGATGTGTGGAAATTATTTAATAAATAATTTAAATGCATAAAATAAGAGTTTTGCATATTAGTCCCTGGGTTGGGACCTAGAAGCAATAATAAAATAATTATTTTTCAAATAAAATAAAATAATTATTTTTCAAAAAATGGGTAAAACACTCGAGTATTTGCTGGAATACTCGAGTATTCTGGGTCAAACTGCACGAGTTAGTGCGTTTGGTGAGTCACCGCCAACGATTTCCCTTCGTTAACACGAAATCGCCTCCATGCCAACACCAAGGGTGTCGTGTCGTAATGCATGATGCCCCTCCATGTCTATTTAAGCTCTTCAACCTCCCTAAGCTACGAATTTTGCTCATTCTTGTTGGTGTTGTTGAAGCTAGGGTTTCGAATTCATTCTCTTCGATTCTCTGTCAGTTCTGAGTGTTAAGGTTGGAGTGATACACGAATATAAAGCTCACATCACGAGCTTTGTATAAACACCAAAATCGTGAGGATTGAGTGAGTGTGTTGGGAGCACGACAGCTTGGAAGTTGGAGTTATTCTGTCAAAGTTGGTTTCTGGAGCTTACTTGGAGATTAATTTCTGGTAAGCTCTCGAGCTCCTGAGTCTCAAACTCAATTCCTTTAGTTAGAACATGTTGTATAGAGTTTATAAATCTAATTTTCCCCAATTCTTATCTCTGTTTCATGGGTGAACCAATTCGGTTTTGGTGGTGCAATCAAAACTGTCATGCCTGTGAAGCTCAAAGTGATTTATGGGGTTGGAGCACTTTTCTTGGATTTCTTTCTGTTGATTCACGTCTGAGAGGTAAGGGGAAGTAATTATATTCACTAGATAGAGTTTAAATTCCATGAATTGTGTTAAGAGAGCCACCAAGAGGCTCTAAGGGCTTAGATTGAATAGGAACTTTGGTTTGGACACCAATCCATGCTCTAAAATTGTGTTGAGCAAGTTATGTATCATGCATGCAAGCTTAAATGAACTTTAATTCATGAGTATTGAGCTTATTCTGCAAATTGAGGTATTGAGTTGTGAAAATGTGTTTTAATGCATGATTACTGAATTCTCTGTCAAATCTGTGTTTTGATATGGAATGAATGTTATAACATGTTCAAATTATGTTGTATGAACTCTGTGGATCCCTGGAATGGATTAAATTTGAGTAGAAATGAAAATGTCATGTTAAAACCAGTTTTCAGTGCTGTCTGCTGCGAAACACTCGAGTAAAAGGCAGAGTACTCGAGTAAATCGTGTTCAAAACCATGTAAATTAAGGAAGAACACTCGAGTAGTCTGTCTGGTACTCGAGTATCGAGCATGACTTGAGGACCTTTATAGGCCAAACACTCGAGTCAGTCAAGGTCACTCGAGTATTCTGGAAATATCCAAGAACACTCGAGTAACCCATGAACCACTCGAGTAAATTGATGAATCGAAAACCCAAATCCTCAGAAAGTCATGAACACTCGAGTAACTTCAGGAACACTCGAGTAGACTGGAAAATATAGAGAACACTCGAGTGGACTGAATTTTACTCGAGTATATTGCCCAGAACCTGAAGAACACCATTTTCAATTCTAAGTCAAATAATTAATAAATTATTGAGAATAGTCCAAGGGATTAAGACTTAAAGAAATTGATTAATACAAATAGATCGTTTGATGACGGTCCTTTTGATAAAGAAATAAGCCTAGGTGGCCTGCAAAGTATTAATCAACTTCCCTTAAGTCTAAAGGATAAAATGCATTCATTCTGGAGTTCGGATGGTAGGACGTATTCATGTTTTGATAAACATGTGGAGGGCCTCTGGGAGTGCCAATACGCTTGCTTGATGACACGTCGTTGACGTGGTCGGCTTAGTGGATGCCGATATGGATATATCATTTGGATGACGATCCGTTTGGATGACGGGATATGCTCGGGTGGCATGGATACCAAGCTTGTCGTGTACATTCTAGGTGAATGTACGAATGGTTGTATACCTAGGAATACAACGCACTATTGAGTGCTGGGTTGTCAGGGATGGACGTCAGAGAGTGACATAGTATTATGATGGAGATAGGCTTGAGAGCTAAAGTCATGCATCATGCCATTCATTCAAATAAACTGTTATGACTGAATTAAGTGTGAACATTCTATGTGCATAACCTACTTGCTAAGTGTTAAGTGCGATTGATATTAATTGATGCATGTTACATCTTTATGTTGCATAATTTATTCTCTATTGATTATGTGTATAGAATTGCTTACCCCTATGCCCTTGTAGGTGATGTCTCGCTACATTGCTTGCATCGAGATCCGGCCACTTCCTAGTGGCATATGGATCTATGAGGACCATCGCGCGGTGTTCGAGGGGGAGGTAGAGATTACCTTCTACCACCCGAACCCGCTGATGCGATTTCGTCCTCGTAGGTTTAGGATTCCCATCATATACACTCTGCATGTACCCCCGTTTTACACTTACCATGGACCATCTACCTCGCGACCAGCTCGCTCTTACCATAGTTTTCGTTTTCGACCTACCCGCTCTCACCCATTTACTTTGAGTGTCGTCCGCGAGGAGACTCTCCTATCTGATCCGAGGAGCCCAGTCAGGGTTTCACCATCACCTGACCCGGTACCCAGTGGTAGGGTACACTCTCCCTCGGATGAGATCGAGGAGGATCCGGTGGAGGACGAGAGTGGGAGCGAGCCTGTCGTGCATTCTACTGGGAGTGACTGGAGGGACGACGATCCCTAGGTACATGCATATGGTGTATGATGTGGGTCAGAGGATCCGATGTGTGGAGGCTGTGGAGGAGATTTGCTGCTGCTGCTGTGGTGATGATGTTGCTACTATCTTACTACTACTTTTACTTTTGGGAGACTACTGCTACTACTACTCCATCTGATGCTGCCAGATCTATATGACTATCCCTAGAGTTATATATTTTGTTATGTATATATATTGTAGATATACTTTTGGAGCACTCTAGAGCTTGTAGTTACACTGTTATATAGATCCGATGATGGACTTGTATACTTTGAAACTTGGAGACTTTACTCATGGGCTATGTACTTATGATTCTCTATATCTATGAAAACCTATGTTTATATTCTATCAGTTGCATAGTCCAGTAATTTCCGCTTACTCTGATTTAATCTGTTTAAGAGCTCGGCTATAAATGGTATCAGTTCTATCGTACAAAGCAAGGGTAGCTTAAGCTACTTGATACAAAGATATTTTCTAAAAGATCGAATGTTACTCTATTTGCGAAAAGGTTTTAGAAATCGCCGAACTCGATACAATGATTTTGAGATAATATAGACTTTGTTCTCCAAGACTTTCAAGTGACGATTCGTGCACCCGCTTTAAAAGAAAATTTTATTTACCTATTTTCTTAACACTCACAAGTCTATATATATTATCCAATATAAAAGCTTATTTATTAGTTTATATTTGGGTAATCCGAGAAGGGTGTCACACTGAGTGGTATCAGAGCAAAAGTCAGATCCTGTAGTAGTAGAAGTTGTTCCAGAAAGGTATCCATCAACATCAAGCAGGTATCTCCAAAGTATTTAGTACTTTGAATGTTATTAAATTACTTATTGAATTTTGTATTACCCCTGATTTGTTTGTATCTTGTCTCTTTTGAGTACAAGACGCAATGGATTGTAGATTCAATAAGTTTAGGATAGAGCCGTAGTATAGGTGGTGTAATAGAAGTTTCTTTAGTTCAACATATGTGACCATAAGCCCATAGCGCAGGTCTAATATGGCAACTAGAAACCAAAATCACACCAATGCGATGTTGGAGCGAATCACCACGGTACTGGAAGCGATGCAAAGGCAGTCTCAGCAACCCTCTAAACCGGCAAATCCGCCTCATCAGTGTAATGTGGGTAACACTGAGGCGAAGACTCTGGCTGATTTTAGGAGCTGCAATCCGCCAAAGTTTGAAGGAGGATTTAAACCGGAGGAAGCCAACAAATGGATTCATACTATGGACAAGATTTTGAGGACTTTGGAGTGTTCTGATGTTCAGAAGGTGGCGTATGCAACCTACATGTTGGAGGATGAAGCGGAGAATTGGTGGAATCACACCATGCAGCTTTTGCAATATGAAGGAAGGGAGATAAGCTGGGGAGTATTCATGGAAAAATTTCTTCAGAAATATTTTCCTGAGGATCTAAGGAGGAAAAAGGAAGTGGAATTCTTGCAGTTGAAGCAAGGTAACATGAGTGTGGGTGAGTACGCGGCAAAGTTTGAAGAGCTGATGAAGTACTCTCCATACTATCAGAACAATCCAGATGAGAGGAGCAAGTGCATTAAGTTTGAAGGAGGTTTGAGGCCAAAGTTGAAGTCAATTTTTAGCTACCAGCGGATTCAAAGTTTTCCTGCACTCGTGGACATGTGTAGGATGTATGAAGACGACACCAAGGCCGAGGAGGTGCAAGTCTCGGAAAAGAAGGACAATCAAGGCTATGGATCTCAAAGGCGTAAGGGTTTCAACACTCGAGGCAAAGGTCCATATGATTGCAAAGGGAAAGGCAAGGGCAAGGTTGGTGATTCTGAGGGAAGGAATTATCGGAGCGAAGATCCATTCTGCGACAAGTGCAAGCGCAACCATTATGGTCGTGTTTGCTGGGGAATAAGTGGATGTTTCAACTGTGGGAAGCCGGGGCATTTTGCAAGAGATTGCAAGGAACCAGCCAAGGCAACCTCAAGAGGAACTGCGGATAGACCTATGGCTCTAGGAAGGGTCTTCACCCTTAGCGGTGTGGAAGCGAATCGATCTTCTGATCTGGTGCAAGGTAAATACTTGCTTAATGGTCAGTTTTGCCATGTTTTGTTTGACTCTGGTGCAACGCATTCATTCGTTTCGTATGAATGTGTAAACCGATTAGGCTTTATGATGTCTGAAATGCCTTATGTTTTGCAAGTAGAAACCCCTACAAGTGCTCCTATAGTTGTTTCTAGAGCCTGTCTTAACTGTTGTATAGAAGTGTTAGGACAGACCTCTGAAGTAGATTTGATCTGCTTACCCTTAGCACAATTGGATGTCATGGGAATGGACTGGTTAAGTCAAAACCAAGTGATCATTGATTGTGATAGAAGACTCGTGACCTATAGAAACCCAAAACCCTCTAGTTACATATGTCTGTTCAATGCTGAGATGGAGGAAGTTGGTCCGAAGATGGAAGAGATTTCGGTTGTTCGAGTTTCCGGAAGTGTTTGCTGATGAGATCCCTGGTCTGCCACCAAGAAGAGCAATTGAATTTGGTATTGACCTAGTTCCGGGAGCTGGTCCCATTTCTATCGCTCCCTATAGAATGGCACCACCGGAAATGGCGGAAATGAAGAAGCAGATTGAGGAGCTGCTGCAGAAACATATGATTCGACCAAGCGTGTCACCTTGGGGTGCTCCTATCTTGTTCGTCAAGAAGAAAGATGGTAGCATGAGGATGTGCATCGACTACCGGCAGCTGAATAAGGTCACCATCAAGAACAAGTATCCGTTACCACGGATAGATGACCTTATGGATCAAGTTCGTGGGGCTTCAGTATTTTCCAAGATTGATTTGAGGTCGGGGTACCATCAGATCAGGATTAGAGAGGAGGACATCTCTAACACTGCATTTTGATCTCGATACGGACATTATGAGTATGTCGTAATGCCGTTCGGATTGACTAATGCACCAGCTATCTTCATGGACTACATGAATCGAATCTTTAGACCTTATTTAGATTCATTCGTGGTTGTGTTCATTGATGATATTCTGATTTACTCTAAGAGCCCGGAGGAGCATGCTGAACACTTGAAGATAGTGTTAAGCATCTTGAAGGAGAAGCAGCTGTACGCCAAACATACAAAATGTGAGTTCTGGCTGATGGAGGTTAAGTTCTTGGGGCATGTGATTTCAGACAAAGGAATAGCCGTTGATCCGACGAAGGTAAGTTCGGTTTTGCAATGGGAGCAACCAAAGTCGGTCACGGAAGTCAGAAGTTTTCTTGGTTTGGCTGGGTATTATAGAAGGTTCATCGAAGGTTTCTCGAAGATTGCACTGCCTCTGACAAAGTTGACTAGGAAAGATCAACCATTTCTGTGGGATGAGAAATGTGAAAGTAGTTTTCAAGAGCTGAAGGAAAGGTTGACATCGTCTCCTGTATTGGTGTTGCCCGATACACAGAAGAGTTTTGATGTGTACTGTGACGCATCGAAACAAGGTCTTGGGTGTGTTTTGATGCAAGAGGGGCAAGTTGTCGCCTACGCCTCGAGACAGCTAAAAGTTCATAAGATGAACTATCCAACTCACGATCTGGAGTTGGCAGTTGTGGTGTTTGCCTTAAAGATTTGGAGGCACTATCTCTATGGCACTACGTTCCGGGTGTTTAGTGACCATAAGAGTTTAAAATACCTCTTTGATCAAAAGGAGTTGAATATGAGGCAACACCGATGGATGGAGTTTTTGAAGGATTATGTGTTCGAGCTCCATTACCATCCTGGGAAGGCTAACGTTGTGGCGAATGCATTGAGTAGAAAGGCAATGCACATCAGTGCGATGATGGTCAGAGAAGCTGCACTGATAGAGGAATTTCGAGATTTGAGTCTGACAATGCAAGTGGAACCAACGAGTATCAAGTTGGGGATGCTGCAGATTGCTAACGAGTTTCTGCAAAGGATACGGGAATTGCAACACAAGGATGGGAAACTCATGGAAAAGAGGAAGTTGATGCAAGAAGGTAAGGAGTTGGAACTTCAAGAAGGGAAGGATGGAATCCTTCGCTTTAAAACGAGGATTTGTGTGCCTGATGATTTGGAAGTAAGAAGGATGATTTTGGATGAAGCGCATAAGAGTAAGATGAGTATGCATCCGGGAGCTACTAAAATGTACCAGGACTTAAAGAAGCTATTTTGGTGGCCTGGTTTGAAGAGAGATGTAGCTGAATATGTGGCATGTTGTTTGGTATGTCAAAAGGCCAAGGTGGAACATCAAAGGCCAGGAGGAGAGTTACTTCCTTTAGAGATCCCATTGTGGAAATAGGATAGCATCTCGATGGATTTTGTGTCGGGATTGCCAAAGACATCTACTGGTCATGATGCAATCTGGGTGATCGTGGACCGTTTGACCAAGTCAGCGCATTTCATTCCCGTGAATATGCGCTACTCATTGGAAAAGCTCACTCAGTTGTACATCAAGGAAGTTGTTCGTCTGCACGGAGTACCATCAAGCATTGTGTCTGATCGCGATCCGAGGTTTACATCAAAGTTTTGGGAAGATCTGCATAGAGCCTTGGGTTCAAAATTGAAGCTAAGTTCTGCATACCATCCTCAGACTGATGGCCAAACGGAAAGGACTATTCAGTCATTGGAGGACATTCTACGAGCCTGTGCTTTGGAAGGACAAGGGAATTGGGAACAAATGTTGCCACTCGTGGAGTTCACTTACAACAACAGCTATCACACGAGCATTGGAATGGCACCATTTGAAGCTTTGTATGGGAGAAAGTGTCAGACGCCGTTATGCTGGTTTCAAGTGGGGGAGAGTTCTCTGATTAGACCAAATATTGTGCAAGAGACCACGGACCAGATCAAGATGATACAAGAGAAGATGAGAGCAGCTCAGAGTAGGCAGAAAAGCTATGCTGATAGAAGGAGAAAACCCTTAGAGTTTGCTGAAGGAGACCACGTGTTCATTAGAATAATACCAACCAAAGGTGTTAGTAGAGCCTTGAAAACCCAGAAACTATCACCTAAGTTTATTGGTCCCTATCAAATTCTCAAAAGGATCGGCCCAGTAGCCTATCAATTAGCTTTGCCTCCGTCATTAGCTAACCTCCATAATGTATTCCATGTGTCTCAATTGAAGAAATATGTCCATGACCCCCCATTGTTCTTAGAATCCAACCGGATAACTTAGAAGTCCATGAGAACCTGACCTTCAAAGCTGTACCAGTTCGCATCGAAGATCGAAGAATCAAGCAGCTTAGAGGGAAGGACATCCATCTGGTCAAAGTTGTCTGGGTCTGTGGAGATGTAATAGAAGCATCATGGGAGTTAGAGGATAAGATGCGTCAGGATTAACCTGACTTGTTTGTATGAGTTGAATTTCGGGGACGAAATTCCTTGTAAGTGGGGGAGTAGTGTAACACCCCAAAATTTTAATCCCCGATTAATGAAATGTTAATTATAATTTAATTATAATTAATAGTTTCTAAATTAATCCTTGATTAAAATTTGTGTTCATATAACTAGTTGATGTGTGGAAATTATTTAATAAATAATTTAAATGCATAAAATAAGAGTTTTGCATATTAGTCCCTGGGTTGGGACCTAGAAGCAATAATAGGAAAGATTTTGGAGGGAAAGTAAATAAAATAATTATTTTTCAAAAACTGGGTAAAACACTCGAGTATTTGCTGGAATACTCGAGTATTCTGGGTCAAACTGCACGAGTTAGTGCGTTTGGTGAGTCACCGCCAACGATTTCCCTTCGTTGACACGAAATCGCCTCCATGCCAACACCAAGGGTGTCGTGTCATAATGCATGATGCCTCTCCATGTCTATTTAAGCTCTTTAACCTCCCTAAGCTACGAATTTTGCTCATTCTTGTTGGTGTTGTTGAAGCTAGGGTTTCCAATTCATTCTCTTCGATTCTCTGTCAGTTCTGAGTGTTAAGGTTGGAGTGATACACGAATATAAAGCTCACATCACGAGCTTTGTATAAACACCAAAATCGTGAGGATTGAGTGAGTGTGTTGGGAGAACGACAGCTTGGAAGTTGGAGTTATTCTGTCAAAGTTGGTTTCTGGAGCTTACTTGGAGATTAATTTCTGGTAAGCTCTCGAGCTCCTGAGTCTCAAACTCAATTCCTTTAGTTAGAACATGTTGTATAGAGTTTAGAAATCTAATTTTCCCCAATTCTTATCTCTGTTTCATGGGTGAACCAATTCGGTTTTGGTGGTGCACTCAAAACTGTCATGCCTGTGAAGCTCAAAGTGATTTCTGGGGTTGGAGCACTTTTCTTGGATTTCTTTCTGTTGATTCACGTCTGAGAGGTAAGGGGAAGTAATTATATTCACTAGATAGAGTTTAAATTCCATGAACCACTCGAGTAAATTGATGAATTGAAAACCCAAATCCTCAGAAAGTCATGAACACTCGAGTAACTTCAGGAACACTCGAGTAGACTGGAAAATCTAGAGAACACTCGAGTGGACTGAATTTTACTCGAGTATATTGCCCAGAACCTGAAGAACACCATTTTCAATTCTAAGTCAAATAATTAATAAATTATTGAGAATAGTCCAAGGGATTAAGACTTAAAGAAATTGATTAATACAAATAGATCGTTTGATGACGGTCCTTTTGATAAAGAAATAAGCCTAGGTGGCCTGCAAAGTATTAATCAACTTCCCTTAAGTCTAAAGGATAAAATGCATTCACTCTGGAGTTCGGATAGTAGGACGTATTCATGTTTTGATAAACATGTGGAGGGCCTCTGGGAGTGCCAATACGCTTGCTTGATGACACGTCGTTGACGTGGTCGGCTTAGTGGATGCCGATATGGATATATCGTTTGGATGACGATCCGTTTGGATGACGGGATATGCTCGGGTGGCATGGATACCAAGCTTGTCGTGTACATTCTAGGTGAATGTACGAATGGTTGTATACCTAGGAATACAACGCACTATTGAGTGCTGGGTTGTCAGGGATGGACGTCAGAGAGTGACATAGTATTATGATGGAGATAGGCTTGAGAGCTAAAGTCATGCATCATGCCATTCATTCAAATAAACTGTTATGACTAAATTAAGTGTGAACATTCTATGTGCATAACCTACTTGCTAAGTGTTAAGTGCGATTGATATTAATTGATGCATGTTACATCTTTATGTTGCATAATTTATTCTCTATTGATTATGTGTATAGAATTTCTTACCCCTATGCCCTTGTAGGTGATGTCTCGCTACATTGCTTGCATCGAGATCCAACCACTTCCTAGTGGCATATGGATCTATGAGGACCATCGCGCGGTGTTCGAGGGGGAGGTAGAGATTACCTTCTACCACCCGAACCTGCTGATGCGATTTCGTCCTCGTAGGTTTAGGATTCCCATCATATACACTATGCATGTACCCCCGTTTTACACTTACCATGGACCACCTCCCTCGCGACCAGCTCGCTCTTACCATAGTTTTCGTTTTCGACCTACCCGCTCTCACCCTTTTACTTCGAGAGTCGTCCGCGAGGAGACTCCCCTATCTGATCCGAGGAGCCCAGTCAGGGTTTCACCATCACCTGACCCGGTACCCAGTGGTAGGGTACACTCTCCCTCGGATGAGATCGAGGAGGATCCGGTGGAGGACGAGAGTGGGAGCGAGCCTGTCGTGCATTCTACTGGGAGTGACTGGAGGGACGACGATCCCTAGGTACATGCATATGGTGTATGATGTGGGTCGGAGGATCCGATGTGTGGAGGCTGTGGAGGAGATTTGCTGCTGCTGCTGTGGTGATGATGTTGCTACTATCTTACTACTACTTTTACTTTTGGGAGACTACTGCTACTACTACTCCATCTGATGCTGCCAGATCTATGTGACTATCCCTAGAGTTATATATTTTGTTATGTATATATATTGTAGATATACTTTTGGAGCACTCTAGAGCTTGTAGTTACACTGTTATATAGATCTGATGATGGACTTGTATATTTTGAAACTTGGAGACTTTACTCATGGGCTATGTACTTATGGTTCTCTATATCTATGAAAACCTATGTTTATATTCTATCAGTTGCATAGTCCAGTAATTTCCGCTTACTCTGATTTAATCTGTTTAAGAGCTCGGCTATAAATGGCATCAGTTCTATCGTACAAAGCAAGGGTAGCTTAAGCTACTTGATACAAAGATATTTTCTAAAAGATCGTATGTTACTCTATTTGCGAAAAGGTTTTAGAAATCGCCGAACTCGATACAATGATTTTGAGATAATATAGACCTCGTTCTCCAAGACTTTCAAGTGACGATTCGTGCACCCGCTTTAAAAGAAAATTTTATTTACCTATTTTCTTAACACTCACAAGTCCATATATATTATCCAATATAAAAGCTTATTTATTAGTTTATATTTGGGTAATCCGAGAAGGGTGTCACAGGTTTAGAACCTGGAATGATACTCAACTTATGACAGATAAAATTAGGGTCGATTCCAGGCATATCAGCTGAGGTCCATGCGAACAGATCCTTATTTGAAATCAACAGTGCGGTCAATTCATCTTTAACACTTGTCGGTAGCTCAGACCCGATTTTCACTTGTCTAACGGGATCGTCGGACACCGTCAGGAATTCCCACTGTCCCTTTAGGGTTGGTCTGTTTCTGTCGAATTGGGGTCCCGCATATCCAGATCCGCCAAGTTAATGTTTCCCTTACCCAAAGAGACACTTTCCAAATTGCTCTGATCCTTGTTTTTAACTTTCCCCAAACTGGCGTTGTAACATTTTCTCGCTGCCTCCTGCTCGGCCTTGACTGTTACCACTCTGTCGTCGGTTGCGACGAACTTCATAGCTAAATGAACTGTTGACACTACCGCCCCGAATGCTTGCAAAGAAGTTCTCCCAAGAATGGCATTGTAAGCCACTGGACAATCAACCACCAAAAATTTGACTATCTCGGTTCTGGCCGAAGGCTGTTGTCCGAGGGTTATAGGAAGTTGGATGTATCCCTTAGGCTCAATGGTGTCTCCCGTGAAACCAATTAATTCTTCTTCAAAAGGAGTGAGATTGCACTCCATGAGTTTAAGAGCTTTGAATAGAGGGAAAAACATAATGTCCGCTGAGCTCCCTTGATCGATAAAGACTCGTTTTACCTCGTAATTACCAATAAGGGCAGTGATCACCATGGGGTCATTATGGCCTGGAAGGATTCCATCCAATTCGCCATCATCAAAAATAATGGGAACGTTTTTTGTTGATCTCTTGGTTATGGGTTTTTGACTGACTACCAAAATTTGATTAATGTACTTCTTTCTGTCAGCCTTCTTCTCTCCGCCTCCAGCAAAACCTCCCGCAATAGTGTTAACTAAGAATTCATTTTTAGTAGGGTTTGTATCAGTAGCTGGAGTGGGGTCGGTTCTCTGTCTCCCAGTGTTTCTATTGTCTGGTGACCTACTTCTTTGGCGTTTGGATTTTACTAGCGACTGAGATCTGTTCCTACCTCTTTGGCCGGCTGCATCCCTGATATATTGTTGTAGTCTACCATCTCTGATAATTTCTTCGATTAGATCCCTCAACCAGATACACTCGTCGGTCGTATGGCCATAACCTTTATGGAAGTCACAATACTTCGACCTATCACGCTGTGCGCCCTTCCTTAAAGACGAAGGTCTTTGGGCAGAGCGTAAGTCGGTCTGCATCGTTTCCCTCAGGATTTGACTCCTTGGAACAGTTAAAGGAGTGTATTCTTGAAATTTATTCCTTGGAGGAATTCTTCGGTCCCGATCATTCCTATCATGTCTGCCACCAAAACGTTCGTCACGTTTCGGTTTGTTCTGACCTTGAGGGTCGGCTCGTTGTCTTTCTTCTCTGACTTTCTGCCCTTTGTGAAATTCCTCCAAATTGATAAACTTATTAGTTCTCTGTCTCATCTCGGCCATATCTTTTGGAGGTTTGCCAATCAACGACTTTCTGAAATCCCCCGACTGTAAACCTTGCGTGAACAATAGTACTGCCACACCAGGCTCTAACCGAGGAACCGAGCTAGCCTCCGCATGAAAACGCGAAAGATAATCTTTCAATGATTCATCTTGCTTTTGGGTGACTGCCGCTAAGGTGTGGTCGGACTTGGGCTGGATGCAACTAGCCGTGTATCTGTTTAAAAACACTCTTTTCATCTCTTCCCAAGAATTTATTGAATTCCGAGGGAGGGATGAATACCAACGTAACACTGAAGGTTCTAGGGTCATGGAAAAGGCTCGGCATTTCATTTCTTCCCCTCCTCCGTAATAATTCATCGCTCCCTCATAAGAGACAATATGGTCCACTGGATCGGTTAGGCCGTTATAATGTGGTACATTAGAAGGGCCCAAGTATCCTTGGGGGGTTTGAAACGCCATAATATATGGAGTAAAGGGATGACCATGGTGGAAATAACCCTGATCCTGATTCATGATGGGGTTAGTATGGATATTTTGTGGTGGGGGAAGTTGCATTACCGGAAGTGGTTGTGGGTCCATGGTTTGCGTCATTGGGTTTTGGGGTGGTATGGCGGTCGGTTGGCTTTGGGCAATCCTCGCCATAGCTTGTTGTTGAAGGTCGGCAATGGCCCGTCCTTGCTGTTCGATTAAGGCCGTTTGTCTATTGAGAATGTTGATCATCTCCTGCTCCCGAGCCCGAGCCGATGCAGATGTGGTATAAGACCTACTGATGGAATGGCTATGGCGAGAGTTTCCAGGTGCAGTTCTTCCTGGATTCAATATGGTTCTAGGTGTTGTACTTATGTGGTCTGGATTAGGTGGGATAGGAGGGGTGCGTTGGGTGTTTCGCCCATGGTGTGCTCGGGTTCCAGTGGTCCTAGATGTGTTTCAGGTAGTTGGGGCTTTGCTACTTGAATCACCGTGGGTGGAGGGAGGCGGTGTAGGAGGGGGTGGTGGTGGTGGTGGAGGCAGTATGGTTCATAAAACTTGGAGGGGTTGGGGGTTGCTCCCAGTCCTAGGATGAGAAGATTGTGGTGTTTGGGAGTGAGTAGCGTGATTACTACTACGATTATGGCTACGATGAGGGGGTGGCTGGCTTTGTGAATGGTTTAGTGGCAGGGGATTATTCCCTATTTCAGAATGGGATGTTCGTGGCGGTTGCCCGTTATTTCCACGATTATGGTTGAGAACGTCGCGCATATCGCCCGCCGACTGAGGCTGCGGATCGTTGTTATTAGCGTTTCTGGGCCTGCCACGGGGCGGGTGATGCGGTCACGGAGGTCACCAACTTGACTTCTGGTGGTGACCATGATGGTGGTGGTGGGAATGATATGTTATTCAGATTCCCACAGACAGCGCCAGTGTCGTGTCCTTGATCAAGATCAGCCTTGAAGCTATGGAAAAGCCTCAAAGAATGACCTCAATAAAGAGATTAATGTAGGACTTGTAGGATTTCTGCGTATCCAGTTGGGATAAACAGGTTCTCCCTAGTCAACAATGTGTGTGCAAGTGTCAACTTAGGGATGAGAAGACGTACCTTAGCCCCTATAGCATGGTGGTTCTTATAGGGGATTACCTGTGGGTCATGGGCCGTTCTAATAAGGCTTCTGAAGAGGAAGACTTTGAATAGGATTCGTTAAGGCCATGATAAGATCATATCCATAGATCCGGTATGCGATAAGTCTTTATCCATTACCGTTTTATCTAACCAAGTATCGTGGGAATCTAAGAGAAGTGGCTCAGCTTGATGAGATTGTAAGTGATAGAGATAAGGATGAAAATCCCGCGTTCAGGGTTAATCTCATAAGCGTATTACATCTCTGTAAAAACCCAGTTCGCTCGGTGTTACATTCCGACTGTAGGCCTTGTCCCAGTGTCTGGGCGGTCGGACTAAGGTAGATTAGGTCGGGTAGCACTCGGTTTACTATAGGTCCACTACAGTAAGCCGCTGGACAATCAACCACCAAAAATTTGACTATCTCGGTTCTGGCCGAAGGCTGTTGTCCGAGGGTTACAGGAAGTTGGATGTATCCCTTAGGCTCAATGGTGTCTCCCGTGAAACCAATTAATTCTCCTTCAAAAGGAGTAAGATTGCACTCCCTGAGTTTAAGAGCTTTGAATAGAGGGAAAAACATAATGTCCGCTGAGCTCCCTTGATCAATAAAGACTCGTTTTACCTCGTAATTACCAATAAGGGCAGTGATCACCATGGGGTCATTATGGCCTGGAAGGATTCCATCCAAATCTCCATCATCAAAAATAATGGGAACGTTTTTTGTTGATCTCTTGGCTATGGGTTTCTGACTGACTGCCAAAATTTGATTAATGTACTCCTTTCTGTCGGCCTTCTTCTCTCCGCCTCCAGCAAAACCTCCCGCAATAGTGTTAACTAAGAATTCATTTTTAGTAGGGTTTGTATCAGTAGCTGGAGTGGGGTCAGTTCTCTGTCTCCCAGTGTTTCTATCGTCTGGTGACCTACTTCTTTGGCGTTTGGATTTTACTGGCGACTGAGATCTGTTCCTACCTCTTCGGCCGGCTGCATCCCTGATATATTGTTGTAGTTTACCATCTCTGATCATTTCTTCGATTAGATCCCTCAACCAGATACACTCGTCGGTCGTATGGCCATAACCTTTATGGAAGTCACAATACTTCGACCTATCACGCTGTGCGCCCTTCCTTAAAGACGGAGGTCTTTGGGCAGAGCGTAAGTCGGTCTGCATCGTTTCCCTCAGGATTTGACTTCTTGGAACAGTTAAAGGAGTGTATTCTTGAAATTTATTCCTTGGAGGAATTCTTCGGTCCCGATCATTCCTATCTTGTCTGCCACCAAAACGTTCGTCACGTTTTGGTTTGTTCTGGCCTTGAGGGTCGGCTCGTTGTCTTTCTTCTCTGACTTTCTGCCCTTTGTGAAATTCCTCCAAATTGATACACTTATTAGACCTCTGTGTAACACCCCTAATTTTCGTCTCCCAAATAACCGAGAAATTAATTATAACAATTAATTTATAATTGATTTATATTAGTTTTAAAGGTTTTAGTTTTTGTACATTATGTGTTTTCATATATAAAAATATGAGATATATTTTTATATGGTTATTTTGTACAAAAATGTGAATATTTCAATTTAGTCCTTGGATTGGAACCTAATTGCAATATTAAAAAGGTTTTTGAAGAAAGAGTAATTAAATTATTAATTTTTGAATTTTATCAGCCTGTAACCGGTTAGAAGGGCTTTGTAACCGGTTACACGATGAACTCAGAAAACTGGGTTAGTGCGTTTGATGAGTAATCACGCGTTTTAACCCAGAATTCGCCACGAAATCGTCTTAATCTTAGTGGGGAAAGACGTGTCATCATGCATGGAGCTCTGATTTTGCTATATATAGCCTTGTGTTGATGAATTGAAACCCATTTTGCTCCTGAATTGCTGAAGCTCTGTTTTAGGGTTCTTGATTCGTCTGGTGCGATTCTCCTTCGTTTCTGAGAGTTAGATCATGAGTGATACACGGTTACAAAGCTCACATCAAGGGCTTTGTATTGATATGAAGTTTGTGAGTTGAGAGTTCCTGGAGTTTGAGAACGAAGCTTGCCAAGTTGAGGTGTTGATGCTGTCAAACCTCAGCTTCTGGTTTCTGGAGCTGACTTTGAAGCTCGATTTTGGTAAGCACACGAACCCTTTTGGTTTCAAATCTGTTCCTACCTCTAGTGCATGTTGCAGAGAATTCAATTTGACCATTTTCCCCAATTCTTAATTTGGTTTTGCATGTCAAATTCCCTGGTTTTGTTCTAGAGTGCAATACCGGATTTTTAGTTAAATTTATTGCGGATGTATTATCACATTTAATGGGAATTTTTGACATGTTTAAACCAAAATCCGAAAGTTGTTGCTTCATCCAAAGGATTTGAGCACAACAACTCCCGGCCGCAATATATTCGGCTTTCGCGGTTGATAAAACTACACAATTTTGCTTCTTTGAAAACCATAATACAAGAGAACTTCCAATTAAATGGCATGTTCCACTTGTACTTTTTCTTTCAACTTTACAACCCGCAAAATCAGAATCCGAATAGCCAATTAGGATACCATAATCCGGTATTGGTGGTTCCTTTCAAATATTTCATAATCATCTTAACAGCAGTTAAATGTGACTCTTTTGGATTGGCTGGAAAACGAGCACACATGCATACACTAAACATAATATCAGGACGAGAAGCAGTTAAGTATAATAAACTACCTATCATACCACGATATTTTGTTACCTCAACGGGTTTTCCGATTTCATCCTTGTCCAAGTAACATGTGACGCTCATAGGAGTTGAAGCTACCTTGCACGACTCCATGCCAAACCTTTTAAGTAGTTCTCTACAATACTTCCCTTGATGAATGTAGATCCCATCATCAAATTGCTTGATTTGTAGTCCAAGGAAGAAGGTAAGCTCTCCCATCATAGACATCTCAAACTCACTTTGCATAATTTCTGAATATTTCTTGCACAATTTTTCATTAGTTGCACCAAATATAATATCATCAACATATATTTGACTAAGAGTATGTCCTTACCGGATCTTTCAATAAAAAGCGTATTGTCCACGACACCTCGTTTAAAACCCTTTTCAAGTAAAAAATTTCTTAAACGATCATACCAAGCTCTAGGAGCTTGTTTAATACCATACAAAGCCTTTTTCAATTTAAAAACATAATCCGGATGTTCAAAATCTTCAAATCCGGGATTTTGTGAGACATACACTTCTTCTTGAATGTATCCGTTAAGAAACGCACTCTTAACATCCATTTGATACAATCTAAAATTCATAATAGATGCAAAAGCAAGTAAGATTCTAATGGCTTCTAATCTAGCTACGGGAGCATACGTTTCATCATAGTCTATACCCTCTTCTTGACTATAACCCTTAGCTACCAACCTATCCTTATTCCTAACAATAATACCCGACTCATCTAGTTTATTTCTATAAACCCAACGAGTACCAATTTCAGGACGGTCATCGGGTTTTGGCACAAGCTCCCAAACTTTATTTCTTTCAAATTGGTTTAACTCTTCTTGCATGGCCATAACCCAATGTTCGTCTTGAAGTGCCTCATTAATATTCTTAGGTTCTATTTGTGAAACAAAAGAACATAATAACAAAAGTTATTTAAAGTGATTCGTGTAACATCCCTAATTTTAATTCCTAATTTATTTATAAATTATATTGACTAAAATAAATGTTTCTTAAAAATCAATTATTTAGTTGTGTATTTTTATAAAAATACATTATGTTAATTACGAAAATATATTTCATTTATTTTATGTTCTAAAGTAAATTCATTTAAAATAGTTATTCTATATCAAAAATATACTTTATGTGTTTGACTTTATTTTGATATATTTCATGTGAAAATATTTTATTGGAAATATTTATAAGTTTCTTGCTTTATAATTTTTATTCTATTATTTAAAATTGATTATTCATATTTTGAGTTTTAAAATAAAAGAATAAATAAAATAATTAAATAAATAAAAGTTAGCGTATTAGTATATATGTTTAGTACTTTTAAAATGATACTAACATACACTAATAATAATAATAATAATAATAATAAAAGTAATGAAAATATAATAAAAAAAAAGAAAGAAAAAAAAATATAAGGGGGGGAAAGGGTCGAACCCCCTCCTTGTTTCCCTTCCTCCCGCCGGCCCTAGTTCTTCTCCCCATCTCCACTTCTTCTTCTTCTTCTTCAATGATTAGCACCGCTCCCGCCGGCCGCACGCCACCATCACCACCGTTTTCCCTCTCAGTCCCAAGCTCTCTTTTTCTCTCCGCCACCGTCCCATCTCTCTCTCCTCTCTGTGTTGGAGCCGCCGCCGTCGCGCGTTCTTCCTCCTCCGTCGCGAGTTCGCGACTGGTTGCCACCTGGAAATCGCGCCGCCCTCGTTTCTCCTTCTTCATCGCGAACCACCACCGGGGAGACTTGCGGTTTCGCCGTCGCCGCCTCTCCCTCCCTTGTTCCTTGCTCGTTCTGCCACCGATCGTGGATGTCGCTGCTGCCACCATCGCTCACGAATCCGCCGCCGTCGCTGTTGGGTTTTGCTTGCCGCTTCGCCACCGGTTGTTGCTGCCCCTACCATGGAGGTGTGGTGATGCTGCCATGGATGCTCGTCGTCTAAGCTGCTGTGTGGGCGTTTTGAACCGGTTCGTCCACGAACCGGGTTGGACCGGAGCAGGTAGTTGGTTTCTGGGTTGAGTCGGGTTAGATCGGTGTAGCTGCTTGGTTCGGGGTAAGCCGGATCGTCGTGAACCGAAGCGGGTTTGTCTTCCCTGCTGCTTCAAGACCATATTCAAGGGTAAATCTCTAATACCCTTTTAGTTACTCTATACCATGTTTTAATAATAATAATACTAATACTAATTATACTAGTATGGTTAATAATTATCTATTATTAAACTATTTTGGAAATTAATTATGTAATTATAATTTATATTGATTTTAATTGTATTGTTATTAATAATGATTTTTAATTAGTACGTTGAATTATGTTAGGGCAGAATTAACTGTTATGTCGAACGATTAATTTTAAAAGTACTTTTGTTAAATTTGCTGGGTTCCCAAGTAAGTGAGCTGTCGTTTAGTTTGGTTGAGTTGTCCCTGAACTAAATGATATCTCAGTTAATTAGGAATCTGATATATACAACGTAACGTTAATTCGAGTTAAAGCGTTGAACATTAATTTCAAACTGAAGGGAAGTATAATTGTTTTAATGTTGTAATGGTAACTTGGATTTATTTTTGAACCGAGAACGCTTCCTTTTAGTTCGGAATTAATAGTGTTAAATAACAACCTTTGATTTTGTGGTTTCAAAAACTAAAACTAATTAAACTTTAATGAATTTTTTGTAATTATATTAGTTTCGAAAGTTAGCGTATTTTCAATAAAAAGCTATACTATTTTATTGAGAAGATAATGATCTTAAATTAAAATCCTATGTTATTTTGGTTTGTAAATTATAATTAAACGATTTCGTGATTTGGTAAACTTACGAAATACTCTATTTTGAAATATGTTAATTTTACATTGAAATTTCAAACTGAGTCGCTTCTGGCGCAATGAATTGATTACTATTTGATTTAATACTATAGTCAGATGATGAAGGGCTTTAGGACCAGCTAGGATGCGAGCAACGAACCGCGTAATGCCGTGAGTAGAAACAAGATCTCCTCGTCGTGCCTCGAAACACGTTCTGATAGAACCCCAAGGTAAGGGATTTCATTACCAGTCCTTAAGGGGTGTATTTCTGGATAGTTATATCTATCGCTAGGACCAGGGGAAATGTTAATTGTTAAGGAACCTTAGAGTAATCCGCTAATAATTAAGAAAGATAGATAAAGTAAATAGGGAAACCAAATAGTGATGAATAAAAGATAGGTAACAGAATAACTAATCAATTAGATCGGTAGGGTGTGGCAAAAGAATAGAAATGGTGAATAGGGAAATAAATTTAGAAATGAACAAATGAGAGTAAAGAGATAAATAAACAGAATTATAAGAACGAGTGAGTAGCGTAAGTAAGAAAAGGGAGAAATTAGAGATTAACTATGGAGAGCCGGAATTAAATAAAGAAAGTATAGGAATGAGTTGAGAACTAAATTAGGATAAAATAAGGTTAATGGAAATAAATGGAGTGAATGAGTATTTAGCCATTAGAGAAAGGAAATAAACGAAAAATAAGAAAGGGAGAGTTAACGGGAAAAGAGATAATATAATTGGTCCTAAAGGCATGAGCTAGGTATTATCAAATATGAGTGATGTAGGAAAAAGAAACAAAGGAAGAGAAAACGAAAAAGAAAAGGGAAGGAATGGAATTAACTAAGTGCTAGTAACAAGAATTAAAATATCAGGCATAAGACCAAGTTAGATAGAGTTAGTTAAAGGTAAGAATAAATTAGTAAAGTGAAATGTTGAAAATAATGGAAAGTAAATAATGTGATGTTAAGTCCCTAAATAGCGGGATGAGAGAAAAGAGAATAATATAGTAAATCAGAAAAGAAAAGGCTGAGAAACAGAAAAAGAGAAGGAAAGGTAAAGGACAGATGAAAGTCCGATGCGAGCCTGTGAGGGCGTATCGGCATCGATGCGAGCCTGTGAGGGCGTGTCGATTAGAAAAGAAAGTGAAAGTCCGATGCGAGCCTGTGAGGGCGTATCGGCATCGATGCGAGCCTGTGAGGGCGTGTCGATTAGAAAGGAAAGTGAAAGTCCGATGCGAGCCTGTGAGGGCGTATCGGCATCGACGCGAGCCTGTGAGGGTGTGTCGATCAAGAAGAATTTGAATGGAAAATGGATAAAGGGTAATGAGAATGAGAATAAAAAGGAAAATAAAGAAAGTAGTGAGTAACAAGAATAATTAGAGGTTAACGATTATCTAAAAGAAAACAATTAGAAAGAAAAAGAATTGGGAAACAGTTAGAAGGTAAAGAGGAAAGAAGAACATGAATTGTGTAGCATAGCATAGGCTTGAATAGTTTTGGCGTGTCGTATATATCTGCTTAGAAATCTCCTTTTTATGTTCTGTGTGATGCTTCCCCTGTGTGGTTAATATTTTTCAGGTACACAAGTGGAGCATACACCAGTGCTGGCCGAGCAGGAAACCCTCACCACGAGGGGTGTCGTTTATGATACCAAGAGTGAATTTTAATTAAGTTTAAGAATGTATTTTTATAATTAAAATGTGTGTATTAGTGTATGCCCAGAGGTTGGTATTTGTGGGCATTAGGTTTTCATTTATTGTAATATTTATGATTTAAGCTTTTGAACTATTCTGGTCTGGACTGGTATAAACAGGAAATTTTGGGAAAGTCCGAAAAACAGAGGAAACTCTACCGGATTTTCGTCGGAATTTTCAAGTCCATATTTTTTATAAATCTTAAATTAACTAATTATTTGTGAGGGTGTTACAATTCGAGTTACCACTCCCTTAGCAATGTCACCTAGAATATTAGAGACCGGGTGATTTTTGTTCGTTTTCCAAGCAATTGGTAGTTCGGTATGCGGCACTTGTGCTAAGTCCTTCTCTTGTGTTTGCATTTCTCCGTTCTCAACTTGATTCTCTACCTTTTGTTGTTGTATTGGCTTGTCATGATCCATGAATGTGCCTACATCTTCATCATCACAAGAAACAACACACTCTCCTTTCGGAGATTCATCAAACATGACATGAACTGATTGTTCTACGGTTAAGGTTCTTTTATTAAAAATACGATAAGCCTTGCTAAGAGTTGAATATCCAATGAAAATACCTTCGTCGGCTTTTGAGTCAAACTTGCCGACCGGATTCTTACCATTATTTAAAACAAACACCTTACAACCAAAAACATGAAAATAAGAAATTTTTGGCTTTCGCCCTTTTAACAACTCATAAGGTGTTTTATTCAAATGCGGACGGATAAGAACCCGATTAATGACATAACACGCGGTATTAACCGCATCAGCCCAAAAATAAGAGGGAACTCTAGATTCCTTAAGCATAGTCCGTGCAAGTTCCTCTAAAACTATATTTTTCCTTTCTACAACTACGTTTTGTTCCGGAGTCCTAGGGGCTGAAAATTGATGACTTATTCCATATTTTTCGCAAAACGCATCAAACTTTGAGTTTTCAAACTCACCACCGTGATCACTTCTAATAGACACAATTTTCAAATTTAATTGATTTTGGATGAGTTTGGCAAATTTTTTAAAACTTTTGTAAGTGTCACTTTTGGCGGATAAAAACAATGTCCATGTGAATC
Source organism: Crotalaria pallida (assembly GCA_037953625.1). Lineage (NCBI taxonomy): Eukaryota > Viridiplantae > Streptophyta > Magnoliopsida > Fabales > Fabaceae > Crotalaria > Crotalaria pallida. The sequence continues at coordinate 90,196,185 of CM075652.1, forward strand.
GAGTAAAGTCATCTACCATAACAAAGCCGTAGTAATTACCACCTAAACTCCGAACTTGTGATGGGCCAAACAAAACCATGTGGATTAATTCAAATGGTTTTGTCGTGCTTAACACATTTTTGGGTTTAAAAGAGTTTTTAACTTCCTTGCATTTTTGACATGAGTCACAAACACTATCAAGTTTAAAATTAAGTTTAGGTAAGCCAATCACTAAGTCCTTGCGTAGTAGTTTATTTAATTGTTTCACATTTACATGAGCAATGCGCCGATGCCAAAGTCGAATGTAACATCCCGAATTTTAATTCAAATAATATTTAGAATAACGATAAGATTTGGAAGTAAGGATTATTCTAAAAAGGATTTAAAATGATGGATTAGGAGTTCTTTGAATTCCATAAAGGAATCAAGAAGCATTGGCATCAAAAAGGAGGTTGAAAGACGAACAAAAGAGCGTTAGAAGCGATGTTTTTGGTGTTATAAACACCCTATATTAGGAAATTCAAAATAAAAGATTTACAACTCTAAACACAAATTCCACCGTTGGATGTGAAGTAGGATAGGTGAGGAAGCTTTCTTTAAAATTTGAGGAAGATCCAACGGGTAACGAAGAAGGTATGGCCTTCCAAAGTCTGGATACTGCAAAAATTGTGCAGCTTAATCGCCTCTTAATCGCCTCTTAATCGATTAAGCTGCAATTTAATCGATTATTAATCGATTAAGGGCTGTTGCAGTGGAAAAAAATAAAGGCGATCCACACGTTGTTCTTGACATAATGCACGAATTTTCTCTCTCTAGGGCACAAAACCTCTCATCCCAAATCCATCAAGCCTCAAGGGAACCACTCCAAAACCCACCATCAAGTCCCTCTTTGTCACTCCAAGTAAGTATGCATGTTCTTGATTTCATTTATCTCTCTTTAATTTGGATTTTCTCTCTCTCTTCCCACCTCTTGGTGAAGCATGAATTTCCCTTGTTTTGTGTCACAATCTCTTCATCGTTCTCATTTCTATGGCTTAGGGAAGAGTATCATCACTCTCTCCATCTTCATGACTTGGGATCTCTTTGTTTTGGGAGCGTTCGGAGCTAAAGCTTGGGTTTTTCCACTTTCCCTCTCTTTGGTTAAGGTAAGGGGGTGGATATAGTGAGCATTGGCTTGTTCTAGGAAAGGGTTTGTGTTTAGATATAATGGTTGGCTAGGAGTTTATATGTTAGGGTAGGAAATTAGAAATCCTAATTTAGAAACTAAGGAAAATGTTGAAAATAGGCTTAATTATTAATTATGGAATTCTAAGAAGTAAAGAATGAGGTTAGGTTTTAATTGAGGAAATAAATGGCATGAACCCCAAATGTAGGATTTTGAATCAATAATTTGGATAAGTGAAAATAAATGTGGTTGTTGCATGATTATATGAAAAGGGTGAAGTTTGTTATTAATTGTACTCTAATTGTTTATGTGAATTATGACTTGTGGCTGGTTGGATATAAATATGATGGTGCTTGTGCTTGGAATGTTTTGGTAAATATTAAATGGAATTGGTAGACAAAATAATGACAAATAATACGGACAATTAATATTGGATAAATATGGTGATGTATCGTAGGCCTTCGATTTGGGGGAGACGATACATCGTAAAATTGGGGTTGTATTGTAGACCTTCGATTTGGGGGAGACAATACAACGAAACTGGGGCGATGTATGTAGGCCTTCGATTTGGTGGAGACATACATCGTCGATGGTGTATGTATGTAGGCCTTCGATTTGGTGGAGACATACATACACCGTAAATAAAAAGGAAAAGGAAATAAAAATGGTAAATGTCACAGGTGGTTGTATTGACCCTATGGCACGACGCAGGTGGTTGTATTGACCCTGTGGCCTGATAAATGGTAAATGTCACAGGTGGTTGTATTGATCCTGTGGCGCGGCGCAGGTGGTTGTATTGACCCTGTGGCCTAAATAAAATGGTACATGTCACAGGTGGTTGTGTTGACCCTGTGGCACGGCGCAGGTGGTTGTATTGACCCTATGGCCAAATAATAAAGAGGTAAAACGGTAATGGAAAAGCGATGTATGTAGGCCTTCGATTTGGTGGAGACATACATCGTGGTTGGTGTATGTATGTAGGCCTGCGATTTGGTGGAGACATACATACACCCTAAATAAAAAGGAAAAATGAAAGGACAATGGATAAAATAAGGTAAACGGTAAAGGAAAAGCGATGTATGTAGGCCTTCGATTTGGTGGAGACATACATCGTGATTGGTGTATGTATGTAGGCCTTCGATTTGGTGGAGACATACATACACCGAAAATAAAAGGAAATGAATAAGGAAACAGGGGAATAAAATTGAATAAGATAATGGTAATGGAAACGCGATGTATGTAGGCCTTCGATTTGGTGGAGACATATATACACCGTAAAAATAAGGAAAAGGTAAGGGATTAAAAGGGATTTCTTTGGAAATGGGGAAAATAAATAAAAGGGAACCAAAGGGTGAAAAGGAATTAACTAAAAAGGGAATCGACACTTATAAAATGATGGAATTGGAAAATATGGTATGTTTGCGATGAAATTGTACTTATGTGAATTAAATTGCTAATTGTGTTTGGCCTGGTTAGTTGTTATGTTTATCTAGAAACTGCTTTTCTATTTCATGTGCAATGCTCACTCCCTTACCATATTTCAGGTACAGAGATTGAGTTAGCACAGCCCCCGGCCGAGCAGGAGTGCTCTCCCTCACAGGGAGAGTAGGGTTATTATTGGGATTAGGATATTATTGTTGGCATAGCAATGTGTTGAGCATCATGCTAGTTGCACCTAGTATTTATTTTTCGCTTAAACTCTGATAACTGATACAGGATATTATATTTTATGCCCATGGGGCTGTTATATGATATGTGCATGAGATGAAGCCCTGTTGGCTGTTGGTTGTTTATATTGATAATGTTATTCACAGGTTAAAATTTGGAAAAATCCGAAAAACAGGCAAAACTCCGTCCGTTTGACGGGTGATTTTATTATATTAAAAAGGAATTTTTAAGTACACATTTTTAATACTTGGGAATTAAGGGTAGTAATTATAAGGGTGTTACATTTTGGTATCAGAGCAGTTTTTCCTCGGCCTTTGGAGTGTGGACTCACATCTCCGATGGTTACTCACCAAGCGAGTAACTGATTCGTTTAGTAAGAGTTTAAGTCTAGGAATAGGGTATTTAGGTTGTTGATTAAGTATTCAGTCTTTAACTGGCTGTTCCCTTCGTGACCTAACAGTATGGCTGGGCGACGTACCGAAAATGATCGGATGGCTGCTATATTGGAGAACCTGATTCAAATGAATCAGAATCAGGCCCGAATGCAACAGAACCAAGCTGAAAACATCGCAGCAGCCGCAGCCGCAGCAGCAGCAGCATTGAATCCACCACCCATTCCTGTCGAAATCGATTGGATGGCTCGATTTAGGAAATGCGAACCGCCTAGGTTCGAAGGAGGGTATAATCCTGATGGAGCTCAGCAATGGCTCAAGGAAATTGAGAAGATCCTTCGCACCATGGCACAACCTGCTGAACAAACTGTGTTGCTAGCGCATTATATGTTGATGATGAAGTAGAGTATTGGTGGGAACGAGTGCGAAGAGAATTGGAGGCAGCTAATCAGGATATCACTTTTGATCTATTTAAGGCTCACTTCCTGGGAAAGTATTTTCCTGAGGATGTTCGTAGGGAAAAAGAGATCGCTTTTCTGCATCTGGAGCAAGGAAGTATGACTGTCGGTGAGTATGCGGCACAATTTGAAGATCTGATTCGCTATTCTGGCAGTTATCGGGACGCAGACGAACGCACCAAGTGTATTAAATTTAAAGCAGGTCTCAATGCCAGGATTCGGACTATCTTTGTGCACCAGGGTATAGCTAACCTCTCTCAGCTGGTGAATATGACTAGCGCTTATGAGAAGAGTTTGAATCGGCAGGAAGCAGAGGAAAGGAGCAAGAATATACCGAATGAAGTAGGTCTCAACAAGGGTAAGGGACTGGATCAAGGATCAGGTCCGCACGCCGTTAACCGCACCAGAGCAGTGGTGCTAGAGAATGCGGGTCAGAGTGCGACCGCTTCAAGGACTAGGCCACCATGTCCACATTGTGGAGGATCCCATACTCGTATGTGTTGGATGCTGGAGCAGCGTAGAAAGGAAGGTCTCTGCTTCCAATGCGGCCAACCCGGACACCGTGCTGCAAACTGTCCTATGGGCACATAGAACGAGGAATAAACTTATCCAAGGTACTTTTCATGTTAATGTTGAACCAACTGATTACTTTAGCGTCTTTGCCTAGAGTAAGTGTGAGTGGTGTAATCTAGAAGGAGTCGATAAGTGTTAAAACCTTAGCTAAAATTTCACCAAGCTCAATTGTGATAGTGTCGTCCTCTAATAGAGTGTAAGGTCAGGATTGGTCATCCTTTCTCTTGCATCTGTTAAAAGATAATGCTATCATTCAATAACGCAGTGATGTACAGTCAATAAATGTGAGATTGGGACTGACCACCTCGGTCTTCGTGTTTGTTGACATGTTATATTATTGCAATCATCTAGTTGAGATCCGAATAAACCGTCTAGGAATTCTATCTCTGTCAAAAGCCCAATTAGACTTTAATCCTATAGGATCTTTACTAAGACTCATGAACAGTGATTCACAAACCAACTCCATTCAAGACACTCTTGTTCTATATTCTACCGAGAACATCCAACTAAATGATCGCACCACCTTTCTAACTAGTATGAGAACTTAGCCGTATGCGTAGGTGTGAAGAGCCTAGCTAAACAATTCTAGGAATCAACCTAGTTTCCTCCCTGCCTTCCACTTACTCAGGTATGTTGATATCAAGTGGGGGAGACGTGACGACTCAATTCGGATCCTATCCGAGCGACAATAACTAGTAATCATACCATAAGCCATAGGACTACTAAACAGATAATTCCTAACGCTCCGCGGAGGATCGAATGAGAGTTAAACTAGGGATAAAACAAGACCTCCTAAAAATAACACCGAATTGAGAAATAACAACTAGACCTTGACTTTGGCCCTCAAGTGAAATCGATCTTTAGGAATTCCTATACCGAATTGAAATTATTAAACGAACGGGAAGGAAGTAGGATCGAAGTAGAATGCGAGTATGGTGAAGATTGATTTTAAGAGTGACTTTGCTAGACTCACTTGAAGGAATAAAAGGTGAACGGGATAAAAGTGAAGTCGCGAAATGGAATCTCAATTAAGATGTTATGTCGGAACACCGCAAGTGATAATCTAAGTCTTTTGGGACTCTGTGCATTTGACAGGACCCCGGTTGACCGAGACTAATCAATCAGCCGTAGATCCATAGAAAACGCATCCTTCAACGGCTCTTTGCTGAAAACGCACACTTTGGGGATAATCTCCATTGTCTTCTTGCTTGACATGTATCCAGTCCATCCTGGGTCATCGTGCAAAGACCATGAGACTCATCCTTGAGTGCTTCATGTTTCTTCTTTTCATCTTCACTCTCTTCAAGTTCCAAGCATCTCAGATGCATAGGTAAGAATTCGCCAAGTCATAGAAAACTAAACAACATGACCTCTTTTCAGCTTTGGATACCGGTTGGGAACCTGTGTACTCTATTTTGAGCAATGAATGAGCATACCCCCTAGCATGGATATAACCAAGTATGTCAATGCTAAGTGGGGGAGGATTTCAATCCAAGGAATGGGAGATGGAACTTTAATAAAAAGAAAACTTACGACCCTGTCCAGATAGAGGAGATACATTGTATTAAAGGACAAGCATTGAAATAGGCATGACCCTAACCACACCTGGAGCGGGAAATAAAAAAATTGTAGGAAAGTGAAAACCATAGTCAGAAGCTTTACCAATGGGATGGTTCTCCAGTTACGGAATTCAACGGAATTTCGGGGACGAAATTCTAATAAGTGGGGGAGAAATGTAACATCCCGAATTTTAATTCAAATAATATTTAGAATAACGATAAGATTTGGAAGTAAGGATTATTCTAAAAAGGATTTAAAATGATGGATTAGGAGTTCTTTGAATGCCATCAAGGAATCAAGAAGCATTGGCATCAAAAAGGAGGTTGAAAGACGAACAAAAGAGCGTTAGAAGCGATGTTTTTGGTGTTATAAACACCCTATATTAGGAAATTCAAAATAAAAGATTTACAACTCTAAACACAAATTCCACAGTTGGATGTGAAGTAGGATAGGTGAGGAAGCTTTCTTTAAAATTTGGGGAAGATCCAACGGGTAACGAAGAAGTTATGACCTTCCAAAGTCTGGATACTGCAAAATTGTGCAGCTTAATCGCCTCTTAATCGATTAAACTACAATTTAATCGATTATTAATCGATTAAGGGCTGTTGCAGTGGAAAAAAATAAAGGCGATCCACGCGTTGTTCTTGCCATAATGCACGAATTTTCTCTCTCTAGGGCACAAAACCTCTCATCCCAAATCCATCAAGCCTCAAGGGAACCACTCCAAAACCCTCCATCAAGTCCCTCTTTGTCACTCCAAGTAAGTATGCATGTTCTTGATTTCATTTCTCTCTCTTTAATTTGGATTTTCTCTCTCTCTCTTCCCACCTCTTGGTGAAGCACGAATTTCCCTTGTTTTATGTCACAATCTCTTCATCGTTCTCATTTCTATGGCTTAGGGAAGAGTATCATCACTCTCTCCATCTTCTTGACTTGGGAGCTCTTTGTTTTGGGAGCGTTCGGAGCTAAAGCTTGGGTTTTTCCACTTTCCCTCTCTTTGGTTAAGGTAAGGGGGTGGATATAGTGAGCATTGGCTTGTTCTAGGAAAGGGTTTGTGTTTAGATATAATGGTTGGCTAGGAGTTTATATGTTAGGGTAGGAAATTAGAAATCCTAATTTAGAAACTAAGGAAAATGTTGAAAATAGGCTTAATTATTAATTATGGAATTCTAAGAAGTAGAGAATGAGGTTAGGTTTTAATTGAGGAAATAAATGGCATGAACCCCAAATGTAGGATTTTGAATCAATAATTTGGATAAGTGAAAATAAATGTGGTTGTTGCATGATTATATGAAAAGGGTGAAGTTTGTTATTAATTTTACTCTAATTGTTTATGTGAATTATGACTTGTGGCTGGTTGGATATAAATATGATGGTGCTTGTGCTTGGAATGTTTTGGTAAATATTAAATGGAATTGGTAGACAAAATAATGACAAATAATACGAACAATTAATATTGGATAAATATGGTGATGTATCGTAGGCCTTCGATTTGGGGGAGACGATACATCGTAAAATTGGGGTTGTATTGTAGACCTTCGATTTAGGGGAGACAATACAACGAAACTGGGGCGATGTATGTAGGCCTTCGATTTGGTGGAGACATACATCGTCGATGGTGTATGTATGTAGGCCTTCGATTTGGTGGAGACATACATACACCGTAAATAAAAAGGAAAGGAAATAAAAATGGTAAATGTCACAGGTGGTTGTATTGACCCTGTGGCACGGCGCAGGTGGTTGTATTGACCCTGTGGCCTGATAAATGGTAACTGTCACAGGTGGTTGTATTGACCCTGTGGCGCGGCGCAGGTGGTTGTATTGACCCTATGGCCTGATAAATGGTAAATGTCACAGGTGGTTGTATTGACCCTGTGGCGCGGCGCAGGTGGTTGTATTGACCCTATGGCCTAAATAAAATGGTACATGTCACAGGTGGTTGTGTTGACCCTGTGGCACGGCGCAGGTGGTTGTATTGACCCTGTGGCCAAATAATAAAGAGGTAAAACGGTAATGGAAAAGCGATGTATGTAGGCCTTCGATTTGGTGGAGACATACATCATGATTGGTGTATGTATGTAGGCCTTCGATTTGGTGGAGACATATATACACCGTAAAAATAAGGAAAAGGTAAGGGATTAAAAGGGATTTCTTTGGAAATGGGGAAAATAAATAAAAGGGAACCAAAGGGTGAAAAGGAATTAACTAAAAAGGGAATCGGCACTTATAAAATGATGGAATTGGAAAATATGGTATGTTTGCGATGAAATTGTACTTATGTGAATTAAATTGCTAATTGTGTTTGGCCTGGTTAGTTGTTATGTTTATCTAGAAACTGTTTTTTCTATTTCATGTGCAATGCTCACTCCCTTACCATATTTCAGGTACAGAGATTGAGTTAGCACAGCCCCCGGCCGAGCATGAGTGCTCTCCCTCACAGGGAGAGTAGGGTTATTATTGGGATTAGGATATTATTGTTGGCATAGCAATGTGTTGAGCATCATGCTAGTTGCACCTAGTATTTATTTTCCGCTTAAACTCTGATAACTGATACAGGATATTTTATTTTATGCCCATGGGGCTGTTATATGATATGTGCATGAGATAAAGCCCTGTTGGCTGTTGGTTGTTTATATTGATAATGTTATTCACAGGTTAAAATTTGGAAAAATCCGAAAAACAGGCAAAACTCCGTCCGTTTGACGGGTGGTTTTATTATATTAAAAAGGAATTTTTAAGTACACATTTTTAATACTTGGGAATTAAGGGTAGTAATTATAAGGGTGTTACATCGAACCTCATCATCAAAAGATTTTAAACATGTTGAAAACAATGAGGTTATCTCATCTAAATCAATTAAATAGGTGTTATTAGTGCGTCGACCTACGAACTTAACACTATCATCAATACAACTATTAATAAAACAAAATTCCGAAGTAAAGGTCACATTGTTGCCCATATCACATAGTTGACTTATACTAAGCAAGTTCTGTTCTAAGCCTTCTACGTATAGAACATTTTCAATGATAAGGTTAGATACGTTACCAATCTTACCCACTCCTAGAATTTTGCATTTGTTGTTGTCGCCATAGGGACATGACCACCTCCTTTTGTAGTAAGTTCGATGAAATGCAATTTGTCCCCCGTCATATGCCTCGAACATCCACTATCCAAGTACCATCTACGCTCCTTTGTTCGAAGGCAAATCTACAAAACAATGTCATTTACTTGTTTTAGGTACTCAAGTTATCTTGGGTCCTTTGATGTTAGTTTGGGGTATTGTCCCCTTCACAATCCACACATATTTTCCACTTGGTATACCAAATTTCTTAATATTGCATTTATTTGAAGTATGCCCAAAAATCCCACAACAATGGCAAGTTGGAGTTTTTGAAAAATCAATTTTAGAGAATGTACCAACTTTGCGAAAATTTCGATTTTTGGGTTTGGTATAACCATGTTCGGTTCTATTACTATTATTCCTTTGATTAGAAAGCAAATGATCCAAGCAAGTATCTCCTCTTGTGAGCCTTGCAATTCTATCTTTCAAATTAAAAACTTCTTTTTCAAGAGATTTGCAATTATCACAAGTTGAGATATCATTTTTTTTCAAATCACAATCGCATGTGGAATTTGCATAAATGAGTTCAAGGGTTTCATTTTGAAGCTTTAACTCCTCAAGAGAGTTTTGTAATTCCAAAATCTTTTCTTGTTGCTTCAAAATGAAATTCTTTCTTTCAACATTTATTTTTGCTAGTTTCTTCAACTCTTTATGCATTTCCACATACACACTATATAGTTCATTAAAGGAGGGAGAATTGGAATTAGAACTAGCATCGGAAAGATAGTCTACCTCATTTGTTTTATCACTTGATTTCATGCTTGAAGATGCTTCTTCATCAAACTTGGCCATCAAGCAAAGGTTAGCTAGCTCCTCATCTTCCGATGTGCTAGTTAAAGATTCATTTTCTGGTTCATCCCAAACTATATACGCCCTTTTTGCTTTAGATTGATTGGACTTCCACTTGTTGTAACATCCCCAAATTCCGATGTCCGTTAGAATGGTGATTAGACGTAAGTTAGTATGTGTTTAAGTGTTTAAAGTGTAGAGTTGAGTTGAGAGTAAAACGATTCGAGGTAGAACTAGTTTAGAATGAGTTTATGTAATATCTGAGTAAGGTTTTTGAGTAGTAATCCAAACCTAGATGAGTATAGGAGACTAAGGGAATGAAATAGGGTTAGAAAGTCATCAAAAGAGGATTTTGCATCAAGTAATCGATTACCTTGAGAGGGTTAATCGATTACTTGCTCTCAGGTGAAATCACACAAAGTGTTGCAGCAAAGTAATCGATTACTTGGGTGAAGTAATCGATTACCTTGTGATTTCAGTGAAATAATCGATTATTTTGAAGGGCTTAATCGATTATTTGGTCTCAGGATTTTGTACTAGGTTGTTGCATTGAAGAAGTAATCGATTATTCATAAGAAGTAATCGATTACCTCCTGCCAAATCTGATTAAAAATACGCTTTTCCTTCACTTTTTCCATAAGTTTCTCTCTCCTCTACTCGACTCTTTCTCTCTCTACGAAGCCCTCTCTTCTTCTCTCTTTCTCTAATGCTTCAATCACTCAAAATAACACCAAATCAAAGCCAAATAACATCAAATCCACACTAGAAATCATCCCCTCATCACTTATTGATGTAGTTCTCCTCCCAAATCTCATGTTTCCATCACTTTCTCTCAAATCCCCAAATTGAGAACCTAAACCCTAACTTTCCCAATCTTAATCACAGAGCCTTCCAATCCTTCATGGAGTCATAGATCGGGTATAAGAGCATGGAATAGGAGGCTAGGAGCGAAGGATTGGAGCTTGGTGAGTGGGTTTGGAGAAAACCCCAATCTCTCTCTCTTTCTCTCTCTTAAAGGTAAGGGGGAGTACTTTGGTTTTAATTAGGGGAAGGATTTAATGATAGTAATAGGTTATACCTAGATGTATTTTTATGTGTATGTTTGATTTATATGCTTGATATTGTTATGATTGAATATGAAAATATATGTTATGAATTTGGGGTTTGATATTAGTAATTGATTGTTTTAATTGTTATTGAATGAAATAAATGAATAAATGTTATTGTCATGATTATTGTTATTGTTATGCATGATTGTTATTGTTTATATATAAAGTATGGCCAAATCTTAAGTTAGAGAACCCAACCAAATTGATATAAAGTATTAAAGATTTGATTACTGAAAACAACATAAAATGAACTAGAAACACGTGCATTCAAGGAGTAAGGTGGACCTTAGGGGGTTACGGGGAAAACATACGTCGTTTTAACGATAGATGAGGACAAGAGTAAATGTTAGGAAGCACTATGGAGGACTTTGATCTTCCAAAGGACATGGGTTCGCCACCCGTGTCGGGGATTGGTCCGATGCAAACCATAGTATTTCTATTTACTTTGGCTCCTTGTGGCCAGTGACAGTGATTTCTGCTAGAGCCAATCTGGGCGAATCAATCCAGATTGTACGTTGTACACTACCCTAGAGGAGTGTGACGTAATGTGCAAGCGGGTGAGCGACATTCCTAGAGGATGTGAAGCACCCAAACAGGGGTTGAGAAATGCTTCCTCCTGGTCGGTTTTCCCCATAGTGGAGGGAGAAGTGTTGTGAGGAAATTGTTATTGGCATTAGAAATGGAGAAGTGCATTCATTGTTATAAACGAGTTTAATTCGCTGAATCCAATGAAAGTGTTAAAGTGTTATAGTGAATACAGTGAAAAGTTATAGTGTTACATTGGATTCAGGGATTAAATCACAGTGGTATACAGTTACAGGCATTGTTCATATGTTTGAGCATAAAAGCATCGTAAAGTATTGTTATTGTAATTGTTATTGGTTAAGGAAATATGTATAGTGTAATGAAATAGTTAAGTGATAAAGTATAGAAATGGTATTGGAACAAGAATGGTATAGTTAATTGTAATAAAGTGAATTTTTGTATATGTGTTTGGGTATGTCTAGTTATGTCGTATTACTGCTATTTTAAGTGTTTTCCTTAATTACTACTCAAATTACTCACCCCTTAAGTTGACCATTTTAGGTACCATCGGAGAAAGACGGTCATAGCTTCCGCGCCGAGAAGGTATACTCTCACTTTAAGAGAGTATATTATTGTTGTGACCTCCTTGGTCTCATTTTTATTATTGCAATCATTCTAGGATTCTGTAATGTAAAACGTTTTCATTAACTAAAATTGTATTTAAGTCTAAATTGTTTATTACAAATTAAGAATACATTTGTTTGTAATTATATAAAGGACTTAATAAGAATTGTTAATTTCATTGAATGAATAGTGGTTGTGAAGGATATACAAATATCCTCTTCTAAATGAATTCTATAGTGTGTCACAACCGCTACATTATAATTATAGTTTTGTTTAAATAAACTATTCTGAACTGACAGGTAAAACCTAACTTGGGGAAAGCCCATATTTTAAAGTAAACTCTGTCAAATTTTTTATAAACCCCAAGCATTTTAATATTAAATCATTAATTTAAGCGATGTATTTTAAAGTATAAAAGTTAGGATGTTACATTATGGTATCAGAGCAATGGTTGCAATTCTCGGCCGTGGAGTATGGATTTTCTACTCCCAAAGGGTTACTCCACATGAGAGTAACTAACCAATAGTTAGCTTAGTAGCCTATTGCAATAGTTTATGCATGCATATCTAGTTAAAGTTAGCATAGTTTAGCAGTATTAATGGAATAATGTTAGTGATAGTTTAACAATCTTCAGTTCAAAGTGGGCTAAGTAAAATTTTCAATTGTAGCTTTGTTGTACTTTGAAGGAGACCGAAAGTAGAGACTAAGGGAAGTGATAACTCCCAACGGGTCAGAGCATGAAATCGCTACCCCAACGGGATGAACTAAACCTTAGTTTTGAATTAAGTAAGTCAACTTCTAATATGACGAATAAATTGAAACTTTTATTTAAAATGTTTTCAAAGCCTTCTTTCGGATGGAGGATGAGTCATTTCTCTTAATTATTATTTGATTGGAACTCGGGTTGTACAAAAATGGTATTATCTCTAATGTAATGTAGAATCGAGATGGGCCCCTCGAGGTTTACATTTCATTGGAAGATGATATCATTAAGTCCTTGAATCCAATGAAATAATTGTTAAATTTCTTTTCTGTGCATAAGAATAAGATAGGTATTAGGAATTATTGCATCATAGACACTCCGAGCATTCTTTATCAGAGTGCGCAGCGGAAGTGGATAGAAGTTAATCTAGTGTCATTGCCTTTAACTGTACTTACTAAGTGTTGTCCTAGTAAGACCAAAGTTACTTTCTATATTTCCACATTATACTATGGTGATAAATATACTCTGATTGCTAAAGTATCGAACTACTTTTGCAACAGATCTTTCTAAGATTCTATTTTTCGAAGAGTATTAGTATTATGATTTCTAATGAATGTCAAGTGCAGTAATGTTTTGATATTTTTCAAAGTATAGAATTGATTCAAACTCTGAATTTTGATTGAATATCGCAACACTAACTTTCAAGAAAATTTTACACATATTGTGGATTCCTAACAAATTGAATGATAGTGTAGTTTACTCTTAGATTACACTGATTATCAATTGATAGGAATTCAATGAAAGCGACATGAGTCAATTAAAAACAATATTTGGACTCCAAAGCTAAAATAAAAGGAAAGACATTCACTACAATTTGAAAAGGTGAATGAAATTAAACTTTTAACCGAAGAATTTATTCCTTTTATTTGGTTTTGACGATCATAGAGGATTCTTATTTTCCTTGTCAAGGAATCCTCAAAGCTTTTGAATCAGTTCCAAATTAACGTAAACGATTTTGGAAAATTTATATTAATAATTTGAAATTGTAAGTACTTGGCATGCCTTTTACAAATAATAATTTTGTCAAAGTTTTAAATGAAAATGTTTTACAAAAGTAAAGGTGTTTTCCTTATTTTAAGGAAGATATCAATTTTTGGAAATCCTTTTATCACCAAGTGCCAAACCTTTTTCAAGGAAGTTGGTACTACATTATTTTCTACTTTAATGTGGAATTGAGAAACGTAAAGGAAGGTGTCAAGGTGGGTTAAAGGCAATGTATCCATCATAGAATGAGATTCAAGTTTAGAATCTCAACTAAGCTAAGGGATGTTATGTCTTTTCCTTTAAGTTCACATAGAACTCAAGGGAAATGCGGAGTTCTTATTGAACAAGCTATACTCCAGAATTACAAACCCTTTTAACACCAGAGTTAACTGTTGCCTGGAATGTAGTTTGTTGGATATTGAAGTCTCAATTCTAGCATCCAATGCAAGAGTCTTAGCACCAAAGTCCAGTTAATGTCAAGAGGGTTTCAACTAAGGTCCTAAGATCTTAAGTAGAAGGGTGAAACCCTAACCCAAGAGACCAAATAGGAAACCTTGGACCCTATATGAGGAATATATAAGCATAGGTTTAGGGGAAGCCTTAAGTTTGTAGAGCTTCGTTTAGATTGAGTGATAGAACTTCAATAGGGTGAGAGATTAGATCAAGTGATAGAAGTTAAGTTCTTCTTAGTTGAGTGTTAGAGTTTAAACCTCAGGTATATAAGTATAGATAGATGAATATAGAAAGTAGGTTTTGTTTGTTATAGAGTTATTGATTTGTGTATGTTTGAATGATATATATATAAGTATAATTGTAATTTCAAACTTTCTATGATTATATATTAAATCAAGTTATTGTTGGAACTATTTCTTTTGTATTCTTTCATACTAGTTCCAACTCTGGCTGTTTTTATAAACTCTGTATACTATTTGATGTTTATCCAAGATAAAGAATTTTTTTTTCCACCCACCATTGACGGTGATTTTGTAAAAGTACTAAACCATTCTTTATTTCCATTAAGCATCAAATCAAGTTTCTCAAGCAAATCGCCTTATGTCTTTGGCATGGCAATTTCTAACTTCAACTCTTATTTTCCTATTGCAATTATGCCTTGCAATGAAATTTTCTCTTTAAAGAAAATAATTTGCTCATGATCAAACTTATCATTTGGATAAACTGAGTCCTTATATAAAGGACAACTCTTTTTCTATACTTATATGTATATAATCGAAACATATCTTTTCATGGGATATTTTCAATCCAAACTATGAACGTATATTAAATTCAATTTTCGAAAGACCATCATCATCTTTACTCTTCATTGTTAATCCCTATTTTCAATCGCATTCCCCGCAAAATGTATTCTTGGATATTGGTCCTTTGGCAAAGGAACTTTTTGAAAAGCATGAAATGGTAACTTTTGAAAATGTTTTTAAGCAAACTACAGCTTTCACCCAGCGTAGGCGTATCTCGAAACCATATTTCTTTTATATTGATTAACTTCGGGTTGGAATTTGAAACCACTTTCTTCATTAGTAACCAACTCTATTTTGGGTGATTTTCCATATGTGTAAATGTTGTTTCCCCTTTTAATTATAAAATACATAACTTTTTATCAAATGAATATCAAAAGCTTTTCAAGACTTTTACTCAATTCAATTCAACACAAAACTACTTTAGTATATATTGTTTGTTTTCACTAACTTGTGTTGAGTTGATGCTTTACTTTTCTTTTATCTAATAGATACTTTTTGAACAGACTTCAAAATAATACTCTTTATATTTGGATTAAGTTTAACCTTACACAGAATTTTAAACCAATACTATGTGAAGCTTTTGAGGTGTATTAATATTTCTTTTGATTGTGCTTAAATTATCTTTTGACGTGTTAAATTTCCTATGATTGCTAAATGCCTCATGTTTTGTCATATTTGGAATATGTTCTATTTCTGTTTCTGATTATGTTTTGTTGTGTTAATTTTCTTATTGATAAATGCTTTATGTTTTTCCCCTCTTTGAATATGTTATTTATGCTTGTTGTTTGACATGTTTTCTTGATATTGGTGTTTACTATTTTATTAAATGATGTCATGCTATAGTGGAGTCTAGAACTTTTTGTTTCCCTTATTAGTTAGAACAGATTAGTATTTCCTAAGATTGAACCCCATAAGGTCATAGAACTTCCTGTAAGAAATAGTCTTATTAGTAGTAGAGCAAGTATGTTAGCGAAACCCCACCTAAGTTGTGTTCTAAGTGGGGGAGAGTATCCCCAAAATCATAACCCTTGTAATTGTCTAAGATAGGGTTCACCTTGTGAGTAGAGCATATAGCTCTACATCTCTTTTATTTCTTAGAACTCAGCCGAATTTCGAGGACGAAATTCCCATAAGTGGGGGAGTATTGTAACATCCCCAATTTCCGTTGTCCGTTACAATGGTGATTAGACGTAAGTTAGTATGTGTTTAAGTGTTTAAAGTGTAGAGTTGAGTTGAGAGTAAAACGATTCGAGGTAGAACTAGTTTAGAATGAGTTTATGTAATATCTGAGTAAGGTTTTTGAGTAGTAATCCAAACCTAGATGAGTATAGGAGACTAAGGGAATAAAATAGGGTTAGAAAGTCATCAAAAGAGGATTTTGCATCAAGTAATCGATTACCTTTAGAGGGTTAATCCATTACTTGCTCTCAGGTGAAATCACACAAAGTGTTGCAGCAAAGTAATCGATTACTTGGGTGAAGTAATCGATTACCTTGTGATTTCAGTGAAATAATCGATTATTTTGAAGGGCTTAATCGATTATTTGGTCTCAGGATTTTGTACTAGGTTGTTGCATTGAAGAAGTAATCGATTATTCATAAGAAGTAATCGATTACCTCCTGCCAAATCTGATTAAAAACACGCTTTTCCTTCACTTTTTCCATAAGTTTCTCTCTCCTCTACTCGACTCTTTCTCTCTCTACGAAGCCCTCTCTTCTTCTCTCTTTCTCTCATGCTTCAATCACTCAAAATAAAACCAAATCAAAGCGAAATAACATCAAATCCACACTAGAAATCATCCCCTCATCACTTATTGATGTAGTTCTCCACCCAAATCTCATGTTTCCATCACTTTCTCTCAAATCCCCAAATTGGGAACCCAAACCCTAACTTTCCAAATCTTAATCACAGAGCCTTCCAATCCTTCATGGAGTCATAGATCGGGTATAAGAGCATGGAATAGGAGGCTAGGAGCTAAGGATTGGAGCTTGGTGAGTGGGTTTGGAGAAAACCCCGATCTCTCTCTCTTTCTCTCTCTTAAAGGTAAGGGGGAGTACTTTGGTTTTAATTAGGGGAAGGATTTAATGATAGTAATAGGTTATACCTAGATGTATTTTTATGTGTATGTTTGATTTATATGCTTGATATTGTTATGATTGAATATGAAAATATATGTTATGAATTTGGGGTTTGATATTAGTAATTGATTGTTTTAATTGTTATTGAATGAAATAAATGAATAAATGTTATTGTCATGATTATTGTTATTGTTATGCATGATTGTTATTGTTTATATATAAAGTATGGCCAAATCTTAAGTTAGAGAACCCAACCAAATTGATATAAAGTATTAAAGATTTGATTATTGAAAACAACATAAAATGAACTAGAAACACGTGCATTCAAGGAGTAAGGTGGACCTTAGGGGGTTACGGGGAAAACATACGTCGTTTTAACGATAGATGAGGACAAGAGTAAATGTTAGGAAGCACTATGGAGGACTTTGATCTTCCAAAGGACATGGGTTCGCCACCCGTGTCGGGGATTGGTCCGATGCAAACCATAGTATTTCTATTTACTTTGGCTCCTGGTGGCCAGTGACAGTGATTTCTGCTAGAGCCAATCTGGGCGAATCAATCCAGATTGTACGTTGTACACTACCCTAGAGGAGTGTGACGTACTGTGCAAGCGGGTGAGAGACATTCCTAGACGATGTGAAGCACCCAAACAAGGGTTGAGAAATGCTTCCTCCTGGTCGATTTTCCCCAGAGTGGAGGGAGAAGTGTTGTGAGGAAATTGTTATTGGCATTGGAAATGGAGAAGTGCATTCATTGTTATAAACGAGTTTAATTCGCTGAATCCAATGAAAGTGTTAAAGTGTTATAGTGAATACAGTGAAAAGTTATAGTGTTACATTGGATTCAGGGATTAAATCACAGTGGTATACAGTTACAGGCATTGTTCATATGTTTGAGCATAAAACCATCGTAAAGTATTGTTATTGTTATTGTTATTGTTTAAGGAAATATGTATAGTGTAATGAAATAGTTAAGTGATAAAGTATAGAAATGGTAATTGAACAAGAATGGTATAGTTAATTGTAATAAAGTGAATTTTTGTATATGTGTTTGGGTATGTCTAGTTATGTCCTATTACTGCTATTTTAAGCGTTTTCCTTAATTACTATTCAAATTACTCACCCCTTAAGTTGACCATTTTAGGTACCATCGGAGAAAGACGTTCATAGCTTCCGCGCCGAGAAGGTATACTCTCACTTTAAGAGAGTATATTATTGTTGTGACCTCCTTGGTCTCATTTTTATTATTGCAATCATTCTAGGATTCTGTAATGTAAAACGTTTTCATTAACTAAAATTGTATTTAAGTCTAAATTGTTTATTACAAATTAAGAATACATTTGTTTGTAATTATATAAAGGACTTAATAAGAATTGTTAATTTCATTGAATGAATAGTGGTTGTGAAGGATATACAAATATCCTCTTCTAAATGAATTCTATAGTGTGTCACAACCACTACATTATAATTATAGTTTTGTTTAAATAAACTGTTCTGAACTGACAGGTAAAACCTAACTTGGGGAAGCCCATATTTTAAAGTAAACTCTGTCAAAAATTTTATAAACCCCAAGCATTTTAATATTAAATCATTAATTTGAGCGATGTATTTTAAAGTATAAAAGTTAGGATGTTACACTTGTCACTTTCGGGCTTCTTTGAGTTGGTTGGACAATTTGATCTATAATTGCCCGTCTTTCCACACCCATGACATATTATGTTGTCTTTATTGGTCTTGTGTCTTGGTTGAGCATCCTTAGTGTCTTTTGATCTATTTCTATTGAAATTATTTTTCTTCTTAAGGAAACGTCCAAGCTTTTTGACCAATAACCCGAGTGTCTCATCATCGATGTTAGAGTCAGAATCATCCACTAGTGAGGATTCTTCTTGCGCCTTTAGGGATTTTGAATTACTCTTAAGAGCTATCCCCTTCTTCTTTCTATCGGCATCCTCGTTCATGGATAATCTTCCTAGCTCCATTTCATGCTCTTGAAGCTTCCCAAATAAAGTTGCTAAGTCCATCTCGTCTAGATCCTTAGACTCCATGATAGCAATGACTTTAGGTTTCCATTCCCTTCTAAGACATCTCATCACTTTATTAACAACTTCACCGTTAGTTAGAACTTTGCCAAGAGCAGAAAGATGATTAATGATATGTGTAAAGCGCTTTTGCATGTCGCTTATGGTTTCATTTGGCAACATGCAAAAGAGCTCATACTCATGCATAAGTGTGTTCAACCTAGCCCTTATAACCTCATTAGTGCCCTCATGTGTGGCTTGTAGTGTGTCCCACATTTGTTTAGCATTTATGCATCGTGATACTCTAAAGAATTCATCATAAGAAAGCGCCGAAGTGATGATGTTTTTGGCTTTTAAATCATATTGAAATTTCTTTTTATCATCATCATTCCAGCTAGATTTTAGTTTTAAAGCAACAGTGTCATTTACTCTTGTTTCCGGAATAAAAGGCCCATTCTCAATGGCATTCCAAATTTCTATATCAATAGCTTCTATAAAAATTTTCATTCGGACCTTCCAATAAGAGAAGTCCTCACCATTAAATAGTGGAGGACGATTAATGGAAGCTCCTTCACCTCCAAAAGGATTAAAATTTGAGCCCACAGTTTCCAAAATCGGATCTTTGCGAAAAGGCGTTTTAATGCTCGGATCTTTCGACCGAGCTCTGATACCACTTGTTGGAAACCAACAAGCGGCTCAAAATGTACTAGAGGGGGTGTGAATAGTATTTTGAAGCCTTGATACAAACTTTTCGATTGCTAGTGAGAATGGATTTCAGAAAACAAGTTTTCTAACAAAATTTTCACTGTTTAATCGATTAATCTAAAGCTTAATCGATTAATGCCAGAAGACCACTTAAGAACTAATCGATTAACTGAGTGTTACTCGATTAAGACCTGAATGGTGATCTAAAACTAATCGATTAATCACAATCTTAATCGATTAATGCGTGTTAAAATTGACAGAAAATCAGCCTTATTCAGAATTCAGCAGAGATTACAATCCAATGATGCAATAACAAATGGTAAATGAATCAATGAACAAAACTACGTAAATTTACCAAATCAATTTAGATTGATTATCTAGGAATTGTAAAAACCCCAAAATTAACCTAATTAATTGGTTTGTTCTTAGTTCTTGAAAGCTTAAAGAAAGAAAATAATGGAGACAAGATTTTTATCCTAGTTCACTCTCCAACCACTTGAGAGCTGCATCCAGTCCCCTCTACCAAAGTAGAGAGCTTTCACTAGATACACAATTGTTAGATTTACAAGGATTAAAGATGCAGCTCACACTAGGTATCCTATCTTAACCCTTTCAAGAGAGTACCAATCCTCTTGAAATCTAACCCCAGTTGTTCTTGTATCTTGTCTCTTGAATTGTTGAAGGAGGCTCTTCACACAATCCCTTTCTTCTTGCTTCGAATTGCTCAAAGACTTCCAAGGCGTGAATTCTTCACTTGTTGTTGTTGAATGCTTAAAGTTACAACCTCCGTTGTAGAATGATTCAACACAAAATAATAAGCTCTAAAAAACTATATCTCAATGTTTCTAACAATATTGAATGAGTAAAAGTGAAGAAGATTGAAAGATTGAAGATCTTGATAGAAAACTTGAAAATTGTAATAGCTCTTTGTAAGATTGTGAAAGTATGAATCTCTTAAGAAAAATATGAAAGTGAAAGTAACCTTGTCAAAGTAGAAATGAAAAGCTTTTAAACAAAATTAATTTTTCTGTTACAACAGTAATTAATCGATTAATGAACAAGCCACTAATCGATTAACCTTTGTTAAACAATCAGTGTTGAACAGTTATAACGTGTTAATCGATTAAGTCATATCATGCTAATTGATTAACCACTGTAAAAAGTGATTAAAAATTTGCTTTTCAATTTTACTTTGATTAAAACTTTCATTAGATCTATTTTCTATCAAGTTAATCTTACTTCGCTATTTATTCAAACAATATTAAATCCTAACTTGAGATACCTAAGCTACCACCCACTCTCATGAAATAGAAAATAAAATATTACATTTCATTCAAAAATAAAACATAAACTTAAGCTAATTATTCATGAGTGGTGCTTGACTTGTTGTTGAATGTTGTTTCTTGACTTTGGTTTGTTAGCATCAAAACATCATCAAATCTACATATGTTAGTGGCACACTTGCAATTCCCTAACCAAATTCTTTACAATCACAGCGAAACCCTTGTGTCCGAAGGAACCTCCTTCAGTAACTTGAAACCTTCAAGACTTGGATGAAAACCTTTCACCAAACTTGCGGAAGTATGAACGTTTGTTGTTGTAGTCACTTGCACCCTTGTGTGCGATTAACAACCCAAATATGTACAATGTCTATGAACATTAATTCAGTAGTCTAAAGTGAAGGGAATGAATGATAAGTGTTTATCAAAGTGGGTTTATGAAAGTGAAAAGAGCAAACACTTAAATGTTCTTCGTTTATATGTTAAAAGTAGAAGAAATATGAAGAACTTGTGAAATCTCAATGGCTTGTGTTTTTCCAGAAAGTTCAGAGAGTATTGAGAGTTGTAAGAACGTGATATTCTGTTTTGAAATCGTTTGGAACATATATATATATATATATATCAGTTAGGACAGCAAACGGCTATGTTTATGACAGTTTTAACTGAAAGTATCCGGATACTTTTGAAAGTATTCGGATACATCGTGTTTGATTTCAAAAATCTGACTGTTGTTTTAACGAGGTATCCGAATACTTATGGATGTATCCGGATACATTTGATCAGATACACTTTTTCACTTTTTTTTATTTAATTTATTTCAAATGTTTTTCATACTAATTTGAAAATAGTTTCTTGACTTCAAAAACATTTTATTTATTTATTAAAAAATATTTTCTTAATAAGTTTTCTTTTTATTTTTGAAAATCACTTTCTTTTTATTTTGAAAAACACTTTCTTTTATATTTTTTTTAAAATCACTTTCTTTTCATTTTCATTTTGAAAAACGCTTTCTTTTATTTTTAAAATCACTTTCTTTTCATTTTCATTTTGAAAAACACTTTCTTTTATTTTTTTGAAAATCACCCACTTTTGATTTAACTTAGCATGCATACTATTTTTCTTTAGATTATGATTTAGCTTCATTCAACGTCCCTCATAGCTTTGCACCCGATTGTTGCGGTCAAAAGCGTTGAAATGTGGATCTCCAGCAAATGGGTCAAGATTTCCACGAGGCGGTGATGTGCGGGCACGTGGTCCGGTGTACTTAATACGCTTGCCACGACCGAGAGTGCCTCTGTCAGCCATGAGTTTTATGAATAAAACGGTTTGGAGGTGAGAAACCGTGAGTAGAGAGACGAAGAGTGAGAAACCTTGAGGAGAGAGAGACAAACAGTGAAAAACCGTGAGGACAGAGAGAGAATACGTGGGAAGAAAAACGAGTTTTTAGAGAGAAAGAACAAGATTTTTGAGAAGAGGAGTGTTGGAAATAAGTGAAAACATCAAGAAATTGAGTTAATTTGAGAGAAAAATGATGGATTTTGAAGATTGAAAGACTAGGTTTAGAAAGGGGGAAGAACGGCGCAAGGAAGAAGATGAAATGCATGTGGATACTGTTACACCCTCACATTTATTTAGTTAAATTAGAGTTTTAGGAAAATTGGTACTTGAAAATTTCTTTTTAAATTAAAATACCTATGAATGTTTTTCCTGAAAAACGGACAGAGTTTCCTTTGTTTTTCGAACTTTACCAAAATTTCCTGTTTTGTACCTGTTCAGCCAGATTAATTTAAACAAGAAAACTTATAAATTATACAACCATTTTAAAACTAAAGCCCGGCTTTACAAAATAATACAAGTTCTAGGGCTTACCTAGCAAATTGTAGTTAATCCAAAATACTAATTAAAATATAGATATCTATGTCCACTCATGCTATTATAAATACACTCCACGTGGTAGAGTGAATCCTGCTCGGCCCGTGACGATGTAAACCTCGCTTCTGTACCTGAAAAAAATAACTGCAAAAGGGGTAGCAATTACGCAGAACTTAGGAGAAATAAACCCTCAATAAAGTAGTGATGAACTAAGCCTAACCAACTTATAACAATCATAACATTAACAACAACACTCATTTCATTAAATTCTCAATATTCAACTCTTATTATCTTTTACTTCATTCTCACATTCTTCTTTCTCTTTTCCTTTTTAACACTTTCTTTTCATCTCTTTCATTCTTTCTTACTTTATTCTTCTATTCTTTCAATGACGACAGGTCCTATTGGACACCAGCCACCAATTTAATCTTTTAATGACGACTGGTCCTACTGGACACCAGCCACCAATTTAACCTTTTGATGACGACTGGTCCTACTGGACAACAGCCGCTCTAGTTTTCTTTTATTCTACCCATATTCTCATTTTTCATGCTTTTCTCTTTCCTTTACTTGTTTTTGTATCCTGTTTTCTTCAATTACTCGTTTTCTTACTTTTCCACTGTTTACATAAATTATCTAACATTTTTAACTCAATTCTCCACTCTTTGCTTTCATTTATTTATTCGTGATTCAATTCATACCTTTACCATACGATACACACAATTACTCATATTCTTTTATAAGTTCCCAAATTACTTAGCTTAAGCCTCACATATTCACTTGCACAATACAACATGCACCTCACTTATCACTTAAACACACATAACAATTATCACCTTCAATAATTCACAAGTAACATTCAAGAACTCATAACCACATTACGCACATACCACACTTATCATAATCATTTTTCACATGTCATTATCACATACCTTCATATTCTACCTCACACTCCCTTTCATTCAAATTAATCCCTCTCATTCAAATTAATCCTCACGTCCACTTGATCTACTAATTATCAATACATTTTAATAAATCTAACCAACTCACACAACATACACTTATCATACCAATTTCATGTTTGCATATATTTAAATTTTTTCCCCGGGCTCATACTTATACTTTAAAATCTTCCCTTTATCACTTAATTATTATACGATGCAACACACATCCCATTTATCATTCAAGCATAGGTACATTCCAAGAATTTCATATTTGTCATTTAAGCATACATCATAATCACCATATCAATTCAATCACAAGTATCCATTTAGGTTTTCCTTTCATCTGTTTTCATACTTTACTTTAGGTCTATATTAACTACCCTAGATTTCACTCACCAACACATCCATATACCCAATTATTTTGTTGACTTAGTTCAATAGTCTTTTGTCAAATCATTCGCTATCTTTTAACACTTACTCAATTCATAATTAATCTATCATTTCTAAGTTTATATTCATTCTCCTTCCACATTAATAACCAATATCACATACACATCATCATAAACACATATATTCACAATTGCATATTCTCATATAATTCATCAAACATTAACTTCCAATAATCACAGCATGCCTTAAAAATTATAATTAATTAATGAGAGGTTCTATTTTTCCCTAAACTATTATCCTTTGTTATTACTAATTATCCTAAGGCTCATTAATATACGTATTCTTGTACACTTAATCATCACTACCAACATCCCAGAATTTATCCCCTAAGCCAGGTAAGAGTCCCATCTTACCTCTGGGTTTCAGTAGAATCTGATTTGCGGCTCAGCGGGGGAGATCCTGCTTCGGCTTATCCTGATTCCAAGCAAATTTGCCAATCTGACCCGGCTCACGTCGAATAGGTCCAAACCCAACAGTGACAACTACGGCTTACCCGACCGGCGTCGGTTCGATTCACGGCACAACACCAAGCAAAGAGTTAAACCCCAATCTTCGATCCCGATGATGGTGACGTTAACGTTGATGGCGGTTCGATTCGAATTCCACAACCGTGGCCGATAGCGGTGACAGCGTCGGTTCGGTTCTCGGTTTGACCCGGTTGAGATTGAATAACAATCAACACAGCCACCCTAGCAAGACAGAGGCTGGTGGTTCGTCCATAGTGATGCTAATCGAGCTTGGGGCGCCAACAAGGAGCACGAGAGCGAAACCGCGAGTGGTCCCAAATCCACAGTTTGCATCACGATTGGTGGAAGAGAACGAGGGAGGAAGCGGCGGTTCGGGCAGGAGGTAGGGAGCGTGGCTTCGCCGTCAATGGTTGCTGGTGCGCGGCGGTGCGAAGAAGAAGGGTGGTTCGCGAGCTTAATGGTGGTTGGTTCCTGCTTTGAAGAGAAACGGGACAGAGAGAACATGGAGGGGAGAGGGAGATGGCGGCGGCTGATTGTTGGTGCAGTGGCTCGCGATTGGTTTGCAATCCGAGGAGATGGAGGCGACACCATGAGAGAGAACAAGATGAAGAGAAAGAGATGAGGGACGGTGGCTATGGCTTCTTGGTGGTGGCAAGCAGAGAGAATGTGGTGGAGGAAGAAAGGAAAAGTGGAGGGGGGCGGCGGCTTTTCTCATTGAAGAAGAAGGGGGGCAACACCTTATTTTAGGGTTCTTCGAGAACCCCCCCTCCCCTTACCTTTATTTTATTTTTATTATTTTTTATTATTATTATTATTATTATTATTGTTTTAAAATACAATTATTCATTTTACTTTATTTGTTTATTTTTAACACCAAAGAGTACTAATAATAAAATGTAAACATTTAATAAATACCTATATAAAATCACAGGGTTAAAGATCTTATAGTTCTTAATATTAAATTAGTCCAATACAATTTAAGGTATAGAAAGTATGTTTTTCAAATAGTGTAATTATTACGATATATATATATATATATTACATTTTAATTGAATTAATCACTTAGTCATATCACTAATCAATTAGTCAGCGCTATTTTTCCTTTTATTATTCTTATCACGTTTAGAATTAAAAATGGGGATGTTACAGATACTTTTGATGTATCTTCCGACCTATGGGTCTGCTGAACACGAGATATCCGGATTCATCCTTTAGTATCCGGATACTTTTATGTATCTGTTTGGTTTTGCCCATCTTAACACGCGGTATCCGGATATTTTTAAAAATATCCGGATATTTTTATCAGTTTTGACCAAAAAAGCATAAAAACTTAAAGTAAACAATTTTAGCACAAATAGGCAAACATCCTAACATCATTTGAACATGAAACATGAAATTTAACACATGAATATACTTGGCACACTCAAATAAGGCATAAATTTTAACAAAAAATAGGAGATTTTTGGTACTCAAATCCAACAAAAACAATTAATTGATACTAGTTTCATCAAGAATGCCCAATTCTCTTCTAATAAAATAAAAAGAATCTCTTGGCAAAGGTTTCGTAAAAATGTCAGCCAATTGTTTTGTTGTTTCTACAAACTCCATAACACAATCTCCTCTTTAAACATGATCTCTTAAGAAATGATGCCTTATTTCTATGTGCTTTGTACGGGAATGCATAATCGGATTCTTAGAGAGATTAATGGCACTTGTGTTGTCACAACGAATAGGGATGTGATCTAATATCAACCCTAATCAACTAATAGTTGTTTTAGCCATAAAATCTGGGCACAACAGCTACCATCCGCAATGTATTCAGCTTCAGCCATTGACAATGCTACACAAGCTTGTTTCTTGGAGGCCCAAGCAACAAGTGAACTACCTAGGAAGTGACATGTTCCACTAGTGCTTTTCCTATCTAATTTAAAGCCAGCAAAATCAGAGTCGGAATAACCAATTAAGTTTAGATTTGCACCCCTTGGATAAAATATACCCAAACTCATGGTTCCTTTCAGATATTTCATTATTCTTTTAACACTAGTTAGATGTGATTCTTTAGGATTTGACTGATATCTAGCACATACACATACACTATACATTATGTCAGGCCTAGATGCAGTCAAATATAGCAAACCACCAATCTTTCCTCTAAAACGAGTTACCTCAACAGATGGTCCTTTTTCATCCTTGTCTAGATAGCATGTGGTTGACATTGGAGTTGAACTTGGTTTGCAATTGTCCATTCCAAATTTTTTTAGAAGCTCCTTGCAGTACTTGCTTTGAGTACTTGCTTTGATGAATGAAGATGCCATCGTCAACTTTTTTGATTTGTAATCCAAGGAAGAATGTTAGTTCTCCCATCATTGACATCTCAAATTCACTCTGCATCAAGTCAGAAAAATTCTTGCAAAGATTCTCGTTAGTAGCACCAAATATTATATCATCAACGTAAATTTGGACTAAAAGAATGTCTTTACCGGTTTGTTCAATAAAGAGTGTTGTGTCTACATTTATTCTTTTAAAACCCTTTTCTAATAGAAAATTACTCAATCGATCATACCAAGCTCTAGGAGCTTGCTTAAGACCATAAAGAGCTTTATTTAATTTAAAAACGTAGTTCGGATATTCGAAATCTTCAAATCCTGGAGGTTGAGACACATACACTTCTTCTTGAATAAAGCCATTTAAGAATGCACTCTTTACGTCCATTTGGTACAACTTAAATCCAACTATTGATGCAAAAGCAAGTAGTAATCTAATGGCCTCAAGTCTAGCAACAGGAGCATAGGTCTCATCATAATCGATGCCCTCTTCCTGATTGTAGCCTTTGGCGACCAATCTAGCTTTGTTTCTAGTTATTATACCTGATTCATCCAATTTGTTCCTATAAACCCATTTAGTACCTATTATTGAATGATCATCTAGCTTTGGCACAAGTGTCCAAACATTATTTCTTTTAAATTGATTTATTTCCTCTTGCATAGCCATTATCCAATGTTCATCCAACATAGCATCATTAATGGTTTTAGGTTCTAATTGTGAAACAAATGCAATAAAATGACAATGATTATGCAAGGAACCTCGGGTTACCACTCCCTTGGTTATCTCACCCAACACATTTTCTAGAGGATGATCCTTCTTGATTTTCCACGCTAAAGGTAAGTCAGTGATGACATCTTCAGACTGAATTAGTTCTTTCTCTTTTTCTTGTTTCTCCTCAATTGTTTGTTTGTCCTTATTGTCTTCTTTTGATGTACTTTGTGTCTTGTCTTCACCATACTTATCATATAGGTCTTCGAACGAACCTGTACTATCATTAATAGAAAGATTCACTCCTTTCGGAGACTCGTCAAATACAACATGTATAGATTCTTCCATAGTCATAGTTTGTCTATTGTAAACACGATAAGCCTTGCTATGTAAAGAATATCCCAAAAATATACCTTCATCAGATTTCGGATCAAATTTTCCAAAATATTGTTTTCCATTATTCAAAATAAAGCATTTGCATCCGAAGACACGAAAGTGTGATATATTTGGTTTTCGGCCTTTTAGAAGTTCATAAGGAGTTTTCGAAAGTATAGGCCTAATTAAAACTCTATTAATTACATAGCATGCAGTATTAACAGCATCAGCCCAAAAATAATGTGGTACTTGACTTTCATTCATCATTGTTGTAGGGTTAACCAATAATAAATCCTACCGCTACAGGATAAGCATGAGCTCTCTAGTACAGGATACGGGTGAATAACTCATCCTTCTTATCATCTAAGAGCCATGTCAGCCCTACTGGGCCGAATAGGCCCATAAGGCACCACAACAGAACTTCCCCTATAAGTATCGCCATGCTATAGGGGCTAAGGTATGTTCTCTCATCCCTACTCTCAAGAACTACGTGTGGCTTGATCCCCTTATCACTGGGGGTACGTAGGACCGGGGTCACCCTCGTCAGCTGCAACAACCACAAACACACATCGTGGTGGATCTATTTCTCAGATCCACTACATTGGCGCCATCTGTGGGAAACGGAAAATTTCGATTCCCATCCACATTCAAACACGAATAAAAAAAAAGAAAAAGAAAAGAAGAAGAAGGCTGGATCATGGACGTGGCCGCCATGGCTACACAAGGTCTCCCCATCTGCGACGCTGCCGTGATCGCCGTTGTGCTCTCTCGTCACTTGTCGGTGTCGTTCCTCCTCTACCTTCCTTCCGGCACAACAACGAAGGATCGAGGCAAGCCATCACCAAGCCTAGTCACGAGTTCTGCAACTATTGCATTTGAGCCTCGCCGTTCTCGCCATTCACGGTGGCCCCGAACCGCCACACCGAGCCATCTTCCTCCCTGCTGCACGCTTCTCCGATCGACTGCTGCGATCGAACACTGGCACCCTTGCTGCGGTGCTTCTCGCGACCCAGTGTTATGGTTCCCATCTCCTTCGGACCGAGTGGGAAGCAAGGAGAAGAAGGATAACAGGTGGATGCCGCCGCCGCCACGGATATGGAACCACCGCTGCAGAACCGCCGCCGTCTTGTTTCCGCAACCAACGATTTGAGCCGCACCACCCGTGTTGGTTTCTGGTCCCCATACCGCCGCTGCAACATTGCCGCATCAGTGCATCACCATTCCACAGCAGCTGTTGCTGCATTAGGGTTTCAACCCTAGCGGGCCAGCAGCCCAATACAAAAAAAAAAGAAAAAAGAAAAGGGCCTCAACAGGCCCTAAAGAAAAAAAAATAAAAAAAAAATAAAAAAGAAGGAGGAATGGACTATCAACACCTCTATTGGCCCAACAACTCGTTCCTAAAAACAGGGAAGTAACGTTTTTATTCAATTGCCAATATCACTCATTAGTGCATGATTAATTTGATTACATGTCATTTATTAATTGCTAATAATGATCATTACTGTTATAAATTGTTAACTTTGAACAACAATAACTAATTAATTATTTTTTTCGTACACACATGCAAGGTACACGTATGATAGCCCGAGCCAGGGAGTAAACGTTCTAAAAGGCCCAACCTATACGGGCTTATTTGATACGGGCTAAACAGGCCCAAATTAATTTAAAGAAAATGAAGGTCAGGTCTCGGTGCTCAACAAAAGCTCAGTTGAAAAGGATTGGTAGAAGGCTTCAAACCGACATTCCTCACCTCACTGAATCAGGGAAGGAATTCTCATTCCAATGTTATTCTTCTATTTATTTAGCACCTTACGTGATTATTTGCACACATGCTGATATTAACTCAGCTGACGCAATATTTCTGAAATGTGCTTTTAATACTTAGTTCCTTTTAAGTCCTTTACATATCGCTTATTATTTGATATA
Source organism: Crotalaria pallida (assembly GCA_037953625.1). Classification (NCBI taxonomy): domain Eukaryota; kingdom Viridiplantae; phylum Streptophyta; class Magnoliopsida; order Fabales; family Fabaceae; genus Crotalaria; species Crotalaria pallida. The sequence continues at coordinate 90,226,298 of CM075652.1, forward strand.
TATATCGCGCATTCTCATTTTTAATGGATAAGCTTTCATCACTTGACTTGTTGTCATTAAATGCTTTGACATATTTATAAATGTCCTTCAATTACAATTATTGCGCATGATATACCTGAAATTATGCGTCTTTTCATGGGCAATCCTGTCTATTTGCACGATATTTAACTATTGTCTTTTCAGTCATGATATTATTATATTATTACGTGTGATATTACTAAATCATACTACCTCTATACCGATATTATACATAGTATCTCTGCCAATAATTGTCATTATTGTTGTTTGATTGCTATAAATTGTCAATTTAACGACGATTACCAATTATTTCACATATGCGAGGTACGAATATAATAGCCCACTTCTCTAAAAGGCCCATTTCGAGTAGTGACCTTTTTAAACAAAGCCCATTCCGAGCTTCAGACCGCCAGAAGATATCCTCAAAATTAATTGGTGCTAAACTGCTCAGTCACTATTGGCGTCTAATATTAGTATCTTCAACGTGCCAAAGCCTGCCACATCCTCGCACCCTCTGCCATGACACCCTTGCCTCTCACGGTTACTTACAGCCAAAATATATCCTTGTTAACATCCCTCCTTGGGATCCAGCGTTGCTGACACGAGTGCTACACAGTGATTTGCCCATAATGGCGTACAGGGGTTTTGGATGAAAAAGGGTGAGGAATACCGGCTAACCACACATTCTAGTGATAGAAGAAGAAAGGCCTCAATGCCAAAAGGATGTCGGGCATATCAACATTATTCAGAAATAGTCTAACCACGAAGACTAACAGGAAGGATCTTTCTCATTACCCCATTAATATTATTTCAATTTCATGGTTTAATTGTCATATTCATTATTATTGAATCACTCACCACATGACATGTGTTATCTTAGATAATAATCGTAATTAACAGTGAACTAATTCATACTTCGCTATTAATGTCATTACATATCATTTACTACTTGATATTCTAATAGCTGTTTTTATACATCATGTAAAGGTACAAATTTGATGGTCGGAACTACCGGGCGCAATAGCCCGAGCACGATGGCCAAAAATGATTCGAGTGTTTCACGCATAACCAAGTCAGGATTCCTATCATCCGAAAACATGCACAAGCCGACCACAGGTCTAAATCCACAAGCCCATTGTATTTACTGCTTCAATTAAGTAAACGTTCTGTTATTGAATTCATTGTATCACGTACTTTTCCTCATAACCGATTAGCCACCGCTTATGACGCGAACGATTATAAACAGCTCCAACAAGAGCTTATAACTCGTCAAGTACTCCAAAGAAGATTCCCGATTCGAACATGAATTGTTATAACAATCATCGTATACATCGCGGATAGAGGAACCCACCTCGGCTAAAGTGCTGGAGTTCCGAGGTCTTAACACTTGAATTCTTAACAAAAAGAACAAAAAGAAGCACAAAATCATAACGGATATTATAAATATTCACTCATTTCGGATCACATCCTGACGCACTTGCCTACGATCTCGGTTGGTCGACCAGATCGGCGTGGCTACAAGTAAAAACGGGAATTGCTACCTCGATAACTTGGCCATCGGCCAAATATGTCGCAGGATCGAGGAATGCACCTCGGCCAAGGCAATCATTTCGACAGCATCCCCCGTAGACATTATGATCCAATTCATGATATTACTTTTAACACACCCCGATAAGAGAGGTGTATGAATCTCCGAATCACGATACTCTTCCGAGTAAAAGACCTTGGCTGCGAACATTCTTTTACGTCACCGCCAAGCCTTAGAAAAGAACGACTGATCGACCCAAAAGGGCTCTAAACTCGGCACAGTCTCTATGACTCTTCCTGAGCTAGGGGGCTTGTGTCGTGGACCGGACTCCGGTCCGACCTACACACATAGCTTCATCACCCGGAGCACCCCCAAATCCATTCTGGAACTCCCCCCGCGGGAACTCGGTTCGAGATGAGCCTTACCGAGCTTGTACTCAGTTCGAGATGTTCCTCACCGAGCTGGTGGCGGATCCCTCCCGCGGGACCTCGGTTAGAGATGAGCCTCACCGAGCTTGCACTCGGTTCGAGATGAGCCTCACCGAGCTTGTACTTGGTTCAAGATGTTCCTCACCAAGCTTGTACTCGGTTCGAGATGAGCCTCACCGAGCTTGTACTTGGTTCGAGATGTTCTCACCAAGCTTGTACTCGGTTCGAGATGAGCCTCACCGAGCTTGTGGCGGATCCCCCCGCGGGAACTCGGTTCGAGATCGGGTTACTCTTTCAGTTTCATCATCCGAGCACAAAAGAGCACTATCAACCATCCGCAACACTCTTCCGAGCGGAAGACCACGCCTGCAAACAATGCTTTATGTCACCGCCAACTCCCAGAAGCTCAGCACAGGCTCTTCAAGCCTATCCGAGCTTGGGGGGCTTGTAGGGTTAACCAATAATAAATCCTACCGCTACAGGATAAGCATGAGCTCTCTAGTACAGGATAAGGGTGAATAACTCATCCTTCTTATCCTCTAAGAGCCATGTCAGCCCTACTGGGCCGAATAGGCCCATAAGGCACCACAACACAACTTCCCCTATAAGTATCGCCATGCTATAGGGGCTAAGGTATGTTCTCTCATCCCTACTCTCAAGAACTACGTGTGGCTTGATCCCCTTATCACTGGGGGTACGTAGGACCGGGGTCACCCTCGTCAGCTGCAACAACCACAAACACACATCGTGGTGGATCTATTTCTTAGATCCACTACAATTGTTCTAGCTAACTCTTCAAGTACTCTATTTTTCCGTTCTACAACTCCATTTTGTTCAGGAGTTCTAGGTGCAGAAAATTGATGTTCAATTCCATTCTTGTCACAAAATATATCAAATTTGTCGTTTTCAAATTCACCACCATGATCGCTACGAATATTAACAATCTTATTATTTAATTGATTTTGAATTTGTTTGGCAAACCTTTTAAAAGATTTATAAGTATCACTTTCTTGGAAAAAACAAGGTCCACGTAAATCGAGAAAAATCATCTACAATCACTAAAGCATAGTAATTACCTCCGAAACTCATAACTTGTGAGGGTCCGAATAGATCGATATGGATTAACTCCAATGGTCTAGTTGCAGACACCACTTTCTTTGATTGAAAATTTGATTTTGTTTGTTTGCATTTCTTACAAGGAATGCAAACTCCTTCAATAGAAAAGTTGAGATTCGGTAGGCCAATTGCTAACTTTTTTGATTGTATCTTTTTCAATTGATTTACATTGACGTGTGCAATCTTCCTATGCCATAGCCAAACTTCATCCTCTTTACTAATAAAACATTTTGAAACTAAAGAGGTGATGTCATTCAAATCAACTAAATAAGTGTTATGAATTCGATTACCGACAAATTTAATAGATTCGTCTACATCACTTTTTATGATACAATGGGTTGAAGTAAAAATAACGTGATTACCCTTATCGCATAATTGACTAATACTCAAGAGGTTGTGCTCTAAGCCTTGAACCAAAAGAACATTGTCAATAATTACGTTAGAGGCATTACCTATTTTACCTTCACCCATTATTTTACCTCGATTGTTATCACCATATGTGACGTAGCCTTTTTCTGATGCAGTTAAGCTCAAGAACTTCCTCCTATCTCCTGTCATGTGTCTCGAACATCCGCTGTCCAAATACCAACGATCTTCCATTGTTCTAAGACACACCTACAAGATAAAGAGATTACTTGCATTTTTTAGGTACCCAAGTGGTCTTGAGTCCTGACTGGTAAGCATATAGATCAAATCCTTTCTTAATCCATACAAATGAACCATTTGGAATACCTTTGAATTTAATATTACATGTATTTGGAGTATGCCCAAAAATTTCGCAATAATGGCAAGTTGGCTTTTTAGATTAATTAACATTTGAAAACGATACCAACTTTCTATATTTGCAGTTTTTGGGTTTTTGATATCCCAAACCAGTTTTATTTGTATTTTCTCTTTGATTAGCAATTAAGTTGTTTAGTTGCATATCACCTTTCGTGAAGCTTGCAAGCTTAGTTTTCAAATTGTGCACTTCTTTTTCAAAATGCTTGCAACTTTCACATTCGGCAATGGAATTTGCTTTTAGTTCACAATCATAGGAAGCATTAGAATAAATGAGATCCAGAGTTTCATTTTGGAGTTGAAGTTCTTCAATAAATTTTTGCATTTCAAAAATTTTAGCTTCATGCTCCATAATGATTCTCTTTCTTTCAATATTGATTTTAGCTAGCTTTTTAAGTTCTTTATGCATTTCAACATAAGCTTCATAAAGCGAATTATAAGAGGTGTCTTCAGAATCAGAATCAGAATTAGAATATGTTACCAATTTAGAGTTCATTGGCTTAGATGATTCTCCACTTGATGAATCTTCTACATCAAATTTTCCCATTAAGCACAGGTTAGCCAATTCTTCCTAATCTGACGAGCTAGCATTCTGCTTTTCTGAGTCTTCAGGCAAATCCCAAACAACATAAGCCCTCCTGGATTTGAATCCTTTGCTATCCTTTTTGTCATTTTCCTTTTTTTGAGATATTGAGCGCATTCAATCCTTATATGACCCGTGTTACCACACTAATGACATTTTATCTTTTCCTTTGGAGTCTTTCGAGAAGATGCTTCATTTTGATTTCTTTGTTGTCTGTTGAATGTATTTCTTCTCTTCAGGAAATTGCTGAAACTTTTTTACCAAAAGCCCCATGGTCTCATCGTCAATATCTGAATCTGAGTTTTCATCTTGGGGCAACTCTTCATGACTTTTTAGCATCTTTGTTGTAGTAGTCTTTAGAGATATCCCCTTTTGCGCTTGTCTGGCTCTTCATGCATGTTTAGTCTTCCCAATTCCATTTCGTGCTCTTGTTGTTTTCCAAATAGAGTAGCAAGATCCATATCACTTAGGTCCTTTGACTCCATAATTGCAGTCACCTTTGGTTGCCACTGTCTGTCTTAACATCTTAAAACTTTGTTAGTAAGTTCACCATCAAGAAAAGTCTTTCCAAGAGCTAGTAAATGATTTATTATGTGCGTAAAACGCTTTTGCATATTTGAGATGGATTTATCAGGAAGCATTCTAAATAGTTCATACTCATGCATGAGGGCGTTTAGTCTAGTCCTTTTGACTTCACTAGTACCTTCATGGGTCACTTGTAAAGTGTCCCACATCTGTTTGACACTAGTACATTGAGAGACCCTAAAGAATTCATCATATGAGAGAGCGGATGTAATGATATTTTTTCCTTTTAAATCATAACTTACTTTTTTTTTATCATCATCATTCCAACTCCCCTTGGGCTTATCAAGAACAGTGTCATTAACATTGTGTTGTGGTACAAAAGGGCCACTTTCTATAGCATTCTAAATTTCTACATCTATTGCTTCAATGAAGATTTTCATCCTAACCTTCCAATAGGTGTAACCTTCGCCCGAAAACATAGGGGGGCTATTAATGGAAGAACCTTCACCACAAAAGGGATTACTAGAACCCATTGTTTACCAAACTAAGGATCCTACGGAAAAGCAGTTATGCTCGATCGTTTCCGACCGAGCTCTAATACCACTTATTGGAAAACAAGTGGGTAGTATTATTCCCTAGAGGGGGGGGTGAATAGGCAAAGAATACTAACTTCACCAATTAAAAAATTTAGCCAAAATTACACACTTAATATGGTCTTGTTTCGGTTTATCAGAGTTAAAAAGAATTTTTGCTTATACTTAAATATAACAAAAATTAAGTGCGAAAATGTCAAGAGTTATGAAATAGAAGCGAACACAAGATTTTATCCTGATTCACATTAGTGTGTTAACGAACACTAATGCTACATCCAGTCCTCCCTCTCTGAATTGGGAGATTTGCTTCACTATGAACAAGAATATGTTAGTAGTGTAGTGGTTCGGCGTGGTATTTAGGTAACTTATTAAGAGGCCCAATCATCTCAAAGGTTGGACTCCAATCTCATTTAGCGTAGTGGTGTATGTGATAGCAATTGTTTGATTGTTTGTTTGGCTATCCACCCGAACGGCTGAGATTGGTTTTTATCTATGATGTTATGCTTTCTGGATGATTATGTTTGAATTATTTAATTGTCTTATTATCTACTTACTGATTAAGTAATTATAATATTGTTGAGAAATCTTGGTGTTCTGAATGATGCGTTGAGAAGAATCTAACTGTAAAAGTAAGAAAAGGTAATTAAAAGAAAGAAGAGTGATACAGAAGGATTGTATAAGTAAGGAATAATGACGAGCAGTTGGAATGGCAAAGATATAAAGAGATGAGACTGAGATGAGTCATGGAAGTGAGATGAGTTATGGAATTGAGATGTGGTGTGGCCCTTGTTGTTTTTGGTTTTAGTCTGGGATTAGTGTTGAGTTGAGCTTGTTCCTCCACTAGCGCCCAGCAAAACTGTGATTTCTTGTTTTTGTTTTTGGAATGAGCCTAGTGTTGAGTTGAGCTTTCTCCTCCATTAGCACACATCCAAAAATATGATTTTTGAAAACGGTTTTGTAAAGAGATTTTTTAAAAGGCTCGTGAAAAGAAATTTTTGGAAAAAGGTTTTGGAAAAGGTATTTTGATGAGGGGTGAAACAGTATTTTCAAAAGAGTTTTATGAAACAATTTCTTTTGAAAAAAAAAATTTTGAGAGAAGATATATTTTGAGAAAAGTTTTTGGAATCAACCTTTTGATAAAGTTTTTGAAATGATATTTTGGAATATTCTTTTTGAAACAACATTTTCGAGAAAGTTTTATGAAATGACCCTTTAGAGGGGAAGTTTGTGAAAACAATATTTTCGTGAGCGTTTGTGAAAGTTTTCGGAAACATTATTTTCTGAGGAAAGTTTTGTGAAAGGACATTTTTGAGAAAATCTATGAAATGATATTTGGACACAAGTTTTGTGAAGTGATATTCCAAGAAAGTTTTGGTGGAATTATTTTTCGAAAAGGTTTTGCGAAAAGTATTTTGGAGAAAGACAAGGAAGTGAGTTTGAGAAAGTGGATGAAAAGAGATTGAGAAGGTTGATGAAATGAGTTTGAGAAAATGGATGAGAAAGAGTATGACATAAGATGTTGAAATGTTATGTGATGAATTGGGGAACAGTTTGAACGATTAGTGGTCGGGCTTCGTTGAAGGGATGCACCAAGGCGAGCCGATCATTAGGATTAAGCCGTTAATTAAAAGCCTGAAAACTTTAAAAGACTATTAAAAGACATGAATAACGCGGTGAGGTATGAGAGTGTGTCGAAGTAGTGGATAGGAAGAAACGATAAGTATCTGCGGATACTTAGGACGAGATTGCATTAGGGGAGGACGATGACGGTGAAACGTCAAGAAGTCTAGAGTACTGTTCTAGGCAGAACGAACTCCATAAGTGGTGCACTAACGTGGTGGGGACTAGGTCTAATACCGTGGTAAGTTCTACACTCGAGACTAGAACTGTACTGTTGCCCCCTAGATTGCAAATCGAGAACAATGAGAGGGACTGGAACGGGGCTTTTGTGATTGCCGCTGAGAGCGTGCACTGTTAATTATGATTATGATTTAAGGCAAGGCCTCCTGGTCTGGGACCATTTGTTGTGTGACAGCTGTCGTGCCCGCGTGGTAAAGGTCCTGTACTCCTGTTTGCTTCCGACTAGGTTTGGATGGATGACCGAGGAGATGTAGACGTGAGAGACGTTTTTCCTCAATGATGGTTCCCCAAGTCATTGAGTGAACTGAGATGATAAAGCTTAATAACTTAAAGATTTCAAAAGAAAGTACAGTTGTGATATTAAGTATTGGACGAGAATTGAGAAGTGAGAATGATATGGTGTTTATGTGATAATGATTATGAGGATGATGATTATGTTGTTTATATGTTTTGTATGCTATTTATTCTTTTATCTTAATAATTGCCTATCGTAAATCCACATAGTCGACATTACATATTTTGGGTAGCTCACTCTCTCGTACTTCTGCTTTGTATTGGGAAAATTTTGTATGGTCCTTAGAAAGGAAAACACGGAGAGACTGCTATCTCGTTATGAGGAGGAAAAGAAAGCCCGAGAAGCGGCTATGGAAAGCATTGTTAGGGAGACTGACGAGGATGCCTCTACTCTTGACCAGGAGTGGACGTACCAAGAATCAGAGTAGCGCAGCGGAAACGTTAGTGTCGATGACTAGCGGTTAGGTAATTTCCCTTTCAGAGTTTTGTAATTCCACTGCAGTTGCTTAGAAATCCTGGCTCTATAGTGCTGTAACCCTAACTAAAGTTTATTTTAGTACTAATGTTTTGAAATGAGTAACGGGCCGTGTTTTAAACAATGTTTTTGAAAACGAGTTTCAAAGTGCGGTGTCTTGTGACATCTCGGGTTGGAACTTGAAAGGCTTATGCAATGTGAGAACATTAGTTTTAAATTGTAACTGTGTTTTGAAAACCCAAGTGTTCTCATCTTGCATAACACTTGTTAAAAAAAAAATTTTGCCCTAATTTTCACTAAATTTAATTATAAACAGTTGTGGTTTTCAAGTGACCAAATCGGGGTGTTACAGTTTGTAGTGGCGATTGTGTGCTTGTGTGGCGATTAACACGAATAGGACAAATACCACATTGTTGTGTGTGATGTGTGATGATGTGTTGCTTATGTTTGATAATGAATGTTGATATTGAATTGATTGATAATGATAACAAAAGAAGAGAGATTCAAATTAAAAGACACTAAGAAAGATAATCCCTTGTTGGCTTAAGTCCTTACGGAATAAGGCGGCCTTATCCTGATAAGACACTAAGAGTGGAGATAAGGATAAGAAGTTTGCGATGTTGATTGAGAAGGGATGATGAGATGAGAGTGGTATCAGAGCTATGTTAGTCCTTTGTGGCTTTAAGCCATGCTTTGCTTTGCTTGCTTGCTTGTTTGCTTGTTTATTTGTGGGATGGTGAGTGTTTGTTAGTGCAAGGATAAGAGTTTGAGATTAGGTTCTCGTCTTCCTAAGATGTAGGACTTAGTTGTCCCTAGTGCCTGTTGCGTTAGATTAAGGACCCTGTTGGTCAAGTAGAAAAGTGAAGTGAACTGATCTTGAGACTAACATCATGCATCCTTTGCCAAAACCTAAGTTTGTTGACCCCAATGCACCTTTTTGATATTACCCTTAAGAAAATAGAATGTTATTCTTGAGACCCGTGTTTGTTGAATTGTTTCAACAAAGGCAGTTAGTCGGAATCCAAATTCTTTCTTAAACCTTCCTACTACACCGTATCCTTATCAATCTTTTCCGAGACTAGTTAACCTGAATTGTGATATTAGGGATGTCATGGCTATCCAAATAGTTTAGGCTTGAATGATTGTGGATGGATGAATGATGGATATTGAGTGAAATGTGGGACAATGGTGCGCTTAGTAGTAAGTCTGATCGAAGTTGGGGAGCCACAAGAAAGGAAAGAGAAGTATATTGACCTTAGTTCGGGAATAGTACGGAAGATTAGACCCCTTTTCTCCATCTTTAGATGTCCCGACAAGAGAAATAGTAGGTTAGAGCCTCAGAGTTAGAAGAGGAATTAGAGAAAGGAGTGATTGTATGTAGGTAGTGGGATCTTAGAGTCTAGGGGATAATGAGTATTTTAGGTTAAACCCAATGCTTTTGGAGTGTGTGAATTATGTTTGCTTGTTTTTCCCTGGGTTTATACCCAAGATTGTGCTCCTGGTGACGACGATCAGAAAAAGGAATGACATCTTCTTCGGTCAGTCTGTGTGATTTAACCCGGTTCGACCCGTAAGTGGTTTGCTATGGAGCTTTTTCATCCAAGAGCGACACACGAGGAATGTTGTGAAGAGCATAGTGTCAGTAAAAGAAAGGACGACTTTAGAGCAAAGATGCGAACGATGTGAGATTTGCTGTGCCATATTGCCTAACCCACAACGTATTTCTCGGGGACGAGAAATCTTTATGATGGGGAGACTGTAACACCCCTCAAAATCCTCGAACTGTTTTTATTTATAAAAAAGATTTGTTTTGAGAAAAGTATTTTTGAAAGGATATTTTTCTAAATAGTTGTCTTGATTCACGTTTTCAAAATGGTAAATGAATTTAAAGAAATGATTTTTCATGAAACAATGTTAAGCTTTTAAAGTTGATTTTTGGAAATGCTTATGTGTTTAAGATTCTCTTAAGAAGGTGGTGAACTTATTTAACGAAGAATTATTTTATGGAAAATGTGTTTTATCTCCTATGAATATGTGCTTGATATTTTGGTGCCATTAAAATTTCTATGCATGAATGATCTATTTTTCTATGTGTATATATGTGCGGTTTTGTGTGTGTATGCTTAGTATCATATGGAATTAAATTAATAAATGAATGTGATTATGTGTGGATGTATGTATGTGTGAAAATATATATATATATATGTATGTATGTTTGGAATTATGTGAGAATTTAATTAAGGAGCATGATTATGTATATGTGTGTGTGTGTGCAACGTGTGCATGCATGAGTGAGTGTGTGCATGAAAGTGAATATGTGTAAGTGTGTGAGAGTGCCGTGTGTATGTGTGAGAGGAGTAGGAGACCTAGAAATTTCCCTGAGTGTTGAACCAAGCAACCAAAACTAAACCAATTCCAAACTAAACCCTAACTACATGGTTAAAACCTAAGGAGAGCTTAAAAGTCAAAAACCCTAGAGTGAAACCCTAACCCCTTATGTTCCCTACGTTTTTCCCCTTGGAGATGATAAACTCCACCCATGCAATTTTGTGAGAAGCCGAAATTACCCTTCCCTTTAGAAGCTCTTGGCCGAATCCATTCAAGGGCAAAAAGGGAGCCATGATTTGTTAATAAATAGATGGAGCCTTGGTCATTTCCCTCACCCATCTCTCACTTCTTCATTTCCTTCGTCCCACACACCAACACCAACACAAGCCTAAGAGCCTTCTTAAACTCTTAGACTAAGAAAAATAGAAAATAGAAAGATAGAGAGAGAGAAGAAGAAACCGTGAGGTAGTAGAAGGAAGAGGAAGAGGAGATCAACCCCGACTTAGGAATTCTTTAAAGATCAAGTGTTGAAGACCTTACTTCTTGGTAAAACCGAAGACCCTAGAAGATTAGAGCTAGTTTTATTTTTGTAATCTTGTAAATTTATTTCTTTTCTTCCCTTGCATGTTTGTTTCATGGTTTGATCTAAGCTTGCATGTAATGCTTTTGCTTTGATCTTGATTTTCTTGGACTTAAACGAATTTGTAATGGACTAAATGATGGACTTTATAATTCGGTTGATGATGTTTATGTTGGATCTTGATGTTTTCAAGATAGATCTTAGCGTTTTCATACTAGATCTTAATGTTTTCCTCTAGATTTAAAGTTTTATTTGTGATCTTTGTGAGTGTGAAGTGGATCTTCTTGCATGTGTGATTTTAGTGCTTGAAACCATAGATCCAGAGGTGTTTAAGTGTTTGCTTTGAAAATAAATGTTTGATCTAAATTTTTGGCCTTGCATGTTAGTTTATGATGTGGATCTTGAAACGAGTATGTGTGATTTTGATTTAGTCTTAATGAAAGTCTTGATTCTTGATTTTTGTTTGATCTCGATTTTGTTTTGAGTTTTATAAATGATTTTTGAACAAAGCCTTCCTATTTTCTCAAAGGCATGTCACGGTTTTTTGGTTCCCTTTCCCACATAAAATGATTTTTGTCTTCAAAATGTGCTCTTATGTTTAATTTCAAGACTTGATCTACATGATTTAGATGCATGCATGTTGATCTTGAATTTTGAAAATTATTTTTATGATTCCCATGAAAACAAATTGAAAGTGTTGTGTTGATCTATGATTTTTATTTTGAAGGGATGTTTAAGATTTGTCCTTGCATGTTAAATTTAACTAAAGGATTATGTGTTTTCTTGTAATGCATGCCTCGGTTTTTGAGAAGAAAATTAGAAAAAAAATAAGTTTTTAAGTAATTTTCATTGCATGGTTTGACCTAAGTGTTGATCTTGTATGTGATGCATTCGGCTATGTTTGATTCATATCCATGCTTTGTATCTTGTGAGAATTTGATCTATGTCTTTGCATGCCTTCTTGATTTAATTTAAGTAAAGGAAATAAGTTAAGGTTTGAATTATTTTCCATGATTAAGTTCACAGTTTTATTTGGGAAAAAGAAGAACTAATTTCATAAGTTTTGTGCGTTTGATGATTGCATGAATCTTGTTTTGATATGTGTGTAGATTCGGTCCATGCATATGAATTAGGTTAGGAATTCTTTCTCATGAAGTAACCTAGGAATAATGAAGGTATTTTGAAAAATAATTAATTAAGAATGAGTGTTGTGCTTGAATGACTATGTGTGTGTGCATTCGGTTTGTGAGTCTAAATGTGTTTAAATGATTTTGTTTTATAAAAATGAAATGTTTTTGAGATTGATTATGTGTTAAATAATTTAATTAAGCGTTTGTTTGTGATTTAAGTGAATACTTGACTAATTGTCTATGTGCCTTGTCTAGTGTATATATGTGGTTTTGAAATTTATTCGAGTTTGATATTTAAGATGTATTTACTCATGAAACTTGAATTTTTAAAAGGATTAATGTTGATTTAAAAAGTATTGGAAACAAAAAGAGTTTTTGTGATGTTTTCGGATTTTATTAAATGGATTCTTGTAAAATATTTCTTTGCTGTTCTAGTCTATTTAAAATTGATTTCTTGATTTTTTAAACTAAGTTTATGAGACTCAAAGTTTGGTTTTCAAAAGGTGATTGATTTGAGCAAAACCCGGATTGAAATCCGGTGAATTTTTCGGTGTTTTTGAATAAGGTTAAGGTTGTAACATCCCGAAAATTAATATTTAATAATATAATTTTAGTATATAAATATCTATTTAAGGAATAGGAATAAGCCTTAGAAAGTGTGCAAGGTTAGAAGGGTAGTATGGGCATAGGCCGACCTAGGATGTGAGATTAAGGCCTCGGCCCGATCCCGGCCGAGCTACATAAGATTGTGTACTTATGAACCGAGCTGAAAAGGGGATCCAACGTGAAACCCATTGTCCTATCCGAGAACGAAGCTCGGACTACTGCTGTTCCTCCAAACCGAGCCAACATATCCTAGCCAACGTACCCAAGCCAACATATCCTAGCTCTTCCGTGCCAGCTCATGTTGAGCTGTTGACCCTTTGGTTTCCGTGCCATCCGTACGGTACTATCTTTCACTTTATGTCTATCATTACTTTATGTCCCTTTCAATGTACTACTCATGGCTTCATCAAGAAGCCAATGAATCTTGGCAATACAATCTAGCTTCCACAAGAAGCCAATGAATCCTAGCCACACAAATATTTTCCCTAAATGAATAAAAGAAAGCCCAAACACCCCATAACACACTTTGCATTCCTCATCCTCTCCCTCCTACGAATCTCTCTCTCTTTCTCTTTCAAGTTCCAGCAACAACAAACCCCCAACGTATTTTTTTTCTCTCCTAACGAAACACCCTCTCTTCCACCAACCGGAAACCTTCTGTCCGCCGTTTTCCCCCTTCCGATTTGGAGTCTCTGGACCGCCGTGAAGACCGTGGGTAGCGTGGTGTGGTGGTGGCAGCAAGGAGGAAAAGGATCCATGGGGCGTGGAGCTCTCAAGGTCAAGGTCAAGGAAAACCACTCTCAAGCTCTTAACTCTTATCTCTCACGGTTTGAGGTAAGGAGTGAGTGTTACCTCCACTTGAGTTTGGGTTTCTAGGGTGTTCATAAAGGGTACTAAGAGTGGGTATTAGATTAGGGAATGGACATAGGTTAATGTTTGAAGAGAAATGGTAAAAAGGGAAAAAGGGGGAATTAATGAATGAACTAGAAACATGGATTTTAGGTGAAGATGGAATATCACTTTTGATTACATGCTATATTTCATATGCTGCATTTTACATGATGGATTGGGTAAATGTTTTATTCTTATTGTTGTTGTTGTTGTAGTATAAGGGATTATGAACTTGGTGTATAAATGTTTATGAGCTTTAATATTTATGACCCATGTCGGTGGCCGAGCTGAGTGACTTCGGGAATGAGTATGAGAAAATGGTAGAGATGGAAAGTAGAAGAGATAGAGTAATAAGGCAGAAAATGAGTAAGGTTGATGAACAGAGGGAATGGTTACCGAATTTAGCCGAGAGAGAGGCCGAGCTAGGAAGATGGTTAAAGGGATAAGTAGAGAGGTTGAGCCGAGAGAGGCCGAGCTAAGTAAATAATGAGACTAATGCAAAGAGGAATAAATGAAAGAGGTGAACTGAGGTGTGTCGAACTAAAAGTAATAATTAATAAGATAATGGGAATTAAAGAGAAATGGTTGTGTGGTCGGGTCATAGCAGACGCGTACTGAGTGCGTGCATTGATCGCGTAAGACGAGCATTGTGGTGCTCGCAGCTGTAAGACGAGCGTGGTGGTGCTCGCAGTTATGACTCACACAAGGTTTCGATAACGGAATCGGTGGGATGTGTTCCTGGTCATAGCAGACGCGTACTGGGTGCGTGCATTGATCGCGTAAGACGAGCATTGTGGTGCTCGCAGCTGTAAGACGAGTATTGTGGTACTCGCAGTTATGGACACTCCTTACTCCATAGAATGATCGGCGGCGGTGTTCCTGGTCATAGCAGACGCGTACTGGGTGCGTGCATTGATCGCGTAAGCCGAGCATTGTGGTGCTCGCAGCTGTAAGACGAGTATAGCGGTACTCGCAGTTATGGACACTCCATTATCCGACTTAAATGGTGTAAGACATGCACTGGGTGTATGCATCCGAGAAGAGTAAAAGATTGGAAGCCATGTAAAAGTGGAATCGTGAATAATGAATACGAGGGAAGAGATTAGTGGCCGAAATGAACCGAGGTATAACTAGTAAGCAGAGAGTAAGCTGGTTTATGAGGTGAGCCGAGCTAGATGAGGTCGTGGGTATGCAAACCGAGCTAATTGTTGATATATGCATGAGATATATGGGATTGATTACTTGTGATTTATTTGCTATTTGACTACTTGTGTTTGGCTTGGTAGTTCGGTATGTCATTTTAGAAACTGCTTATTTAAGTTCTGTGTAATGCTCACCTCCTTACCATTTTTCAGGTACTGAGTCCGAGCACACGCAGTCACCGGCCGAGCAGGTTCACTCTCCCTCACAGGGAGAGCAAGTCATTTAGTGTCGGATAGCTGATGGGGTCTCGGCCAGTTGGGCCGAGCTAAAATATTGTTTTGTATTTTGACGAACAGATGTACTTAAACGTATACTTTATGTAATTGATGTATTTAAGTCTTCCGCTTTGTTAACTCTGATGTTTTTGTTATTAATGAAAGAAAACATTATTTTGGCAAATATCATATTCATCTTAAAAGAAATTTTTTTTAAATCCTAATTTTGGGGTAATTAACGGTAATTATTATTTAGGGTGTTACATTTTTGGTATCAGAGCAGTTTCTCCCCGGCCTATTGGAGTTGCAAAGGACTCCTGTGGTCACTCACCAAGAGAGTGACAAATAAGTAAAGTCTAGAAGTCTAAGTTAGACAATAGAGCTTATATGTATACATGTTTAAATATATATTTACTAGATTCTTCGGAAGTTAATTAGCTTTCTCTCCATGACCAAACAGCATGGTTGGGAGACGAGCTGATAACGACCGAATTGTTGTTGTGTTGGAAACTCTGGTTCAACTACAGCAGAACCAAGCGCAGGCTCAGCAGAATCAGGTTGAGAACCTCGCTCAAAACATCGCCGCGGCCGCAGCAGCTGCAGCTGCAGCCCTTCAGCCTCAACCTCCGGCTCCGGTCGAAATAGACTGGATGAGCCGATTTCGGAAGAACGAACCACCTCGGTTCGAAGGGGGTTATAATCCAGATGGAGCTCAGAGATGGCTCCAGGACATTGAGAAGATCTTCCGATCTCTGCAACCTCCCTATGAGTACAGGGTGAGGTTGGCCGAGTTTGTGCTGGCTAGTGAAGCCGAGCACTGGTGGGATCAACAGAGCCGAGGACTGGAAGCGGCTAATGAGGTCATCACTTGGGATTTGTTCCGAGCTCGCTTCCACGGAAAGTACTTTCCCGAGGATGTCAGGAGAGAGAAAGAGCTCGCTTTTCTCAAGCTGGAACAGAGGAACTTGAGCGTTGGGGAGTATGCCGCCTAGTTCGAGGATTTGATCCGTTATTCAGGAAGCTACCGAGATGCTGATGAGCGCGCCAAGTGCATCAAGTTTGAATCTGGTCTCCGTGATGATATTCGACTCGCTTTCGATTATCAGAACGTGGCCAATCTCTCGCAATTGGTGAACATGGCTAGCACTTAGGAGAAAGGGCTTAAGAGGAAAGCTGATGGAAAGAGGAGCAGGTCGGCACAGAAAGCAGTGGGTCCGATAAGAGGAAAAGGATCTGTTCAGAGATCTGCCCCCTACGTGAATCCGAGCTCAAGAGTGGCAACAACTCAAAGGAGCGGTGGTCAGATGGTGGTTGTCCCTGGCCCCTATCTGATCTGCCAACACTGCGGAAGGCAGCACAGGGGAGAATGCTGAAATCTGGATCCGAGCAAAACCAGAGGATCCTGTTTCCGATGTGGCAAGCCTGGCCATTTTGCAGCTCGGTGTACCGAGAATATTGTGAAGGAAGAGGTCAATGTGACCAAGGCTCATCAGACTGGTATTAACCGATCTATGCAGAGAGGCAAAGTTTACACTATGGATGGAGAAGAAGTGACTGATGCTGACGAACTGATCAGAGGTACTTGTCAAGTAAACAGTATTCCTTGTGCCGTACTATTTGACTGTGGAGCCACACATTCTTTCATTTCCCTTGACTGTATGAATATACTAAAGCTATCCCCAGTAGAAATGCCTTACAAACTATCCATTTCTACCCCAACCAATTCTTCTGTAATCACTTCTAAAATGTGCCTAGAATGTCCTATCCAAATATTAGGTAGAGAATTTAAAGTCAATTTGATTTGTCTACCCTTAACCAAGCTAGATATCATCCTTGGCATGGACTGGATGTCTCAGCACCATGTCCTACTCGATTGCCGAGAGAAGACCGTAATCTTTAGTGGCCCTTCTGTTGCGAAGTTAGAAACAACAGAGGAACTGATCTTAGACCAAATTCCTGTGGTCCGAGAATTTCCTGAGGTTTTCTCAGACGAAATGCCTGGCTTACCGCCGAATAGAGAAGTAGAGTTCAGTATAGACCTCCTTCCGGGAACTGGCCCGATCTCAATTGCTCCGTACAGAATGGTGCCTCCCGAGCTAGAAGAGCTTAAGAAACAGCTGGAAGAACTTTTGGCCAAAAAGCTAATCCGACCAAGCGTATCGCCGTGGGGAGCCCCAATCCTGTTTGTGAAAAAGAAAGATGGTAGTCTCAGAATGTGCACTGACTATAGGAAGCTCAACGCGGTAACGGTGAAGAATAAATATCCCCTCCCTCGGATTGATGACTTATTGGACCAACTCAAGGGAGCGTCGGTGTTTTCAAAGATAGATCTCCGATCTGGATATCACCAAATCCGAGTCCGAGAAGAAGACATTCCGAAGACAGCCTTCCGATCAAGGTATGGGCATTTTGAGTACGTGGTTATGCCCTTTGGACTTACCAACGCCCCAGCTATCTTCATGGACTACATGAATAGAATCTTCCGACCTTACCTGGACTCGTTTGTGATAGTCTTCATTGACGATATCCTCATCTACTCCCAAAATCCGAGTGAGCACGAGCAGCATCTGAGAACGGTGTTGCAGTATTTGAAGGATAAGAACCTTTACGCTAAGCTCTCTAAGTGTAGCTTTTGGCTCAATGAGGTTCATTTCCTCGGACATGTGATATCCGAGCAAGGTGTAGCAGTTGATCCCTCCAAGGTGGAAGCGGTACTTATGTGGGAGAGACCCAACTCGGTCACTAAGATCAGGAGTTTCCTCGGTCTTGCAGGATACTACAGGAGATTCATTGAAGGATTCTCTAAACTGGCACTACCGTTGACCTCGTTAACTAGAAAGGATGCCCCGTACCAATGGTTCGAGGTGTGTGAACAGAGCTTTCAAGAGCTAAAGAAAAGGTTGACGAGCTCGCCTGTGTTGATTTTACCTGATCCGACCAAAATCTTTGACGTATTTTGTGACGCCTCAAAGCAGGGCCTTGGCTGTGTGCTGATGCAACAAGGAAAGGTGGTGGCGTATACCTCTCGGCAACTTCGGCAACACGAGCAGAACTACCCTACGCATGATCTCGAATTGGCAGCCGTGGTGTTTGCCCTTAAGATTTGGAGACACTACCTGTATGGCACGAAATTCGAGGTGTTCAGTGACCACAAGAGTCTCGGCTATCTGTTCGACCAGAAGGAACTCAATATGAGACAGCGCAGATGGGTGGAATTTTTGAAAGACTATGATTTCAACTTGCACTATCATCCTGGAAAAGCCAATGTGGTGGCCGACGCACTGAGCAGGAAGAGTCTTCACTTGAGCAACATGATGGTCCGAGAGATGCAGCTGATGCAAGAGTTCAGTGATCTTAACCTCGGCATACAGAAAAAAGAAAACAGTGTTGTCTTGGAGATGCTGCAGGTAACCAATGACTTTGTGGGTTTCATTAAAGAAAGACAGGTTGACGATCTAGAACTCCAAAAACTGCTAGAAAGAGCCGGAGACAAGAATGAACCTGACTTCACTAAAGGACCTGATGGTCTTGTACGATTTCGAGGCAGAGTTTGCATCCCCATGGACTTTGAAGTTCGAAGAGAATTGATGGAAGAAGCCCACAAGACGAAGATGAGTCTTCATCCAGGTGCCACAAAGATGTACCAAGATTTGAAGAGGTTATTTTGGTGGCCGAAGTTGAAGACCGACGTGGCCGATTATGTGTCTCGGTGCTTGACATGTCAGAAAGCCAAGATCGAGCATCCAAAACCAGGGGGATTACTCAAATCCTTGGAGATTCCACAATGGAAGTGGGATAGCATTTCGATGGACTTTGTATCAGGTCTACCAAAGACGAGATCAGGGCAGGAAGCCATTTGGGTTGTGGTGGACCGACTTACAAAGTGTGCTCATTTCCTGCCGATCAGCACGAAGTACAGCCTGGAGAAGCTGACGCAACTGTACATAAAGGACATTGTTCGACTCCATGGTGTTCTGAGCAGCATAGTGTCGGATCGTGATCCTCGTTTCTTGTCTCGATTCTGGCAGAGTCTGCAAGAAGCCATGGGTACAAAGTTGAAGTTTATCACTGCTTATCATCCCCAAACTGACGGACAATCCGAGCGCACCATTCAGACTCTTGAGGATTTGCTGAGGACATGTGTGCTTGAACAGTTGGAAAGCTGGGAAACACTATTGCCGTTGGTCGAATTCACCTACAACAACAGCTTCCATTCAAGTATCGGAATGGCGCCTTTCGAAGCCTTGTATGGTTAGAAATGCCGAACGCCGCTATGCTGTTTCCAGATAGGTGAAAACTTGTTGATTGGTCACGACATTGTTCAGGAGACAACTGAGAAGATCTGAATGATACAAGGGAAGATGAAAGCCGCTCAGGACCGACAGAAGAGCTATGCCGACAAGAGAAGGAAACCCTTGAACTTCATCGAGGGAGATCATGTATTTCTTCGGGTATTCCCTATGACGGGTATCGGCTGAGCTATCAAATCAAAGAAGTTGACCCCTAGGTTTGTCGGACCGTACCAGATATCGGAGAAGGTCGGACCGGTAGCGTACAGAATCGCTCTACCTCCGCACTTGTCTAAGCTCCACGATGTGTTCCATGTCTCGCAACTTAGGAGATACATTCACAATCCCTCGCATGTGATAGCAGTGGACGAACTGCCGTTAAGAGACAATCTGACCTTCGAAGTCCTACCAGTCCGAGTTGGAGATAGACAAGTCAGACGACTCAGAGGAAAGGAAATCCCCTTGGTCAAGGTAGTATGGAATCGAAATGGTGTGGAGGAAGCTACCTCGGAACTCGAGGAGAAGATGAAGCAGTCATATCCGCAACTGTCCAATGCCGACTAAATTTCGAGGACGAAATTCCTGTAAGTGGGAGAGGAATGTAACATCCCGAAAATTAATATTTAATAATATAATTTTAGTATATAAATATCTATTTAAGGAATAGGAATAAGCCTTAGAAAGTGTGCAAGGTTAAAAGGGTAGTATGGGCATAGGCCGACCTAGGATGTGAGATTAAGGCCTCGGCCCGATCCCGGCCGAGCTACATAAGATTGTGTACTTATGAACCGAGCTGAAAAGGGGATCCAACGTGAAACCCATTGTCCTATCCGAGAATGAAGCTCGGACTACTGCTGTTCCTCCAAACCGAGCCAACGTATCCTAGCCGACGTACCCAAGCCAACACATCCTAGCTCTTCCATGCCAGCTCATGTTGAGCTGTTGACCCTTTGCTTTCCGTGCCATCCGTACGGTACTATCTTTCACTTTATGTCTATCATTACTTTATGTCCCTTTCAATGTACTATTCATGGCTTCCTCAAGAAGCCAATGAATCTTGGCCATACAATCTAGCTTCCACAAGAAGCTAATGAATCCTAGCCACACAAATATTTTCAATAAATGAATAAAAGAAAGCCCAAACACCCCATAACACACTTTGCATTCCTCATCCTCTCCCTCCTACGAATCTCTCTCTCTTTCTCTTTCAAGTTCCAGCAACAACAAACCCCCAACATATTTTCTTTTTCTCCTCACGAAACACCCTCTCTTCCACCAACCGGAAACCTTCTGTCCGCTGTTTTCCCCCTTCCGATTTGGAGTCTCTGGACCGCCGTGAAGACCGTGGGTAGCGTGGTGTGGTGGTGGCAGCAAGGAGGAAAAGGATCCAAGGGGCGTGGAGCTCTCAAGGTCAAGGTCAAGGAAAACCACTCTCAAGCTCTCAACTCTTATCTCTCACGGTTTGAGGTAAGGAGTGAGTGTTACCTCCACTTGAGTTTGGGTTTCTAGGGTGTTCATAAAGGGTACTAAGAGTGGGTATTAGATTAGGGAATGGACATAGGTTAATGTTAGAAGAGAAATGGTAAAAAGGGAAAAAGGGGGAATTAATGAATGAACTAGAAACATGGATTTTAGGTGAAGATGGAATATCACTTTTGATTACATGCTATATTTCATATGTTGCATTTTACATGATGGATTGGGTAAATGTTTTATTCTTATTGTTGTTGTTGTTGTATAAGTGATTATGAACTTGGTGTATAAATATTTATGAGCTTTAATATTTATGACCCATGTCGGTGGCCGAGCTGAGTGACTTCGGGAATGAGTATGAGAAAATGGTAGAGATGGAAAGTAGGAGAGATAGAGTAATAAGGCAGAAAATGAGTAAGGTTGATGAACAGAGGGAATGGTTACCGAATTTATCCAAGAGAGAAGCCGAGCTAGGAAGATGGTTAAAGGGATAAGTAGAGAGGTTGAGCCGAGAGAGGCCGAGCTAAGTAAATAATGAGACTAATTCAAAGAGGAATAAATGAAAGAGGTGAACTGAGGTGTGTCGAACTAAAAGTAATAATTAATAAGATAATGGGAATTAAAGAGAAATGGTTGTGTGGTCGGGTCATAGCAGACGCGTACTGAGTTCGTGCATTGATCGCGTAAGACGAGCATTGTGGTGCTCGCAGCTGTAAGACGAGCGTGGTGGTGCTCGCAGTTATGACTCACACAAGGTTTCGAGAACGGAATCAGTGGGATGTATTCCTGGTCATAGCAGACGCGTACTGGGTGCGTGCATTGATCGCGTAAGACGAGCATTGTGGTGCTCGCAGCTGTAAGACGAGTATTGTGGTACTCGCAGTTATGGACACTCCTTACTCCATAGAATGATCGGCGGCGGTGTTCCTGGTCATAGCAGACGCGTACTGGGTGCGTGCATTGATCGCGTAAGCCGAGCATTGTGGTGCTCGCAGCTGTAAGACGAGTATAGTGGTACTCGCAGTTATGGACACTCCATTATCCGACTTAAATGGTGTAAGATATGCACTGGGTGTATGCATCCGAGAAGAGTAAAAGATTGGAAGCCATGTAAAAGTGGAATCGTGAATAATGAATACGAGGGAAGAGATTAGTGGTCGAAATGAACCGAGGTATAACTAGTAAGCAGAGAGTAAGCTGGTTTATGAGGTGAGCCGAGCTAGATGAGGTCGTGGGTATGCAAACCGAGCTAATTGTTGATATATGCATGAGATATATGGTTTTGATTACTTGTGATTTATTTGCTATTTGACTACTTGTGTTTGGCTTGGTAGTTCGGTATGTCATTTTGGAAACTGCTTATTTAAGTTCTGTGTAATGCTCACCTCCTTACCATTTTTCAGGTACTGAGTCCGAGCAGAAGCAAGTCATCGGCCGAGCAGGTTCACTCTCCCTCACAGGGAGAGCAAGTCATTTAGTGTCGGATAGCTGATGGGGTCTCGGCCAGTTGGGCCGAGCTAAAATATTGTTTTGTATTTTGACGAACAGATGTACTTAAACGTATACTTTATGTAATTGATGTATTTAAGTCTTCCGCTTTGTTAACTCTGATGTTTTTGTTATTAATGAAAGAAAACATTATTTTGGCAAATATCATATTCATCTTAAAAGAAATTTTTTTTAAATCTTAATTTTGGGGTAATTAAGGGTAATTATTATTTAGGGTGTTACAAAGGTGCTGTCCAAGACGGACCAGCCACCTAACCAATTGATTTAAATTGCTTTATTTTGGTGTTTTTAAAATGATTTTAAAGTGTCTAAAGAACTAAGAAGAGTTAATGATGTTTTGAGAAAACAATCCTGTTTTAAGACTCCCGACGAGGAATGAAAAGCATTTTAGGTTAATAAAAGTTTTTTTGTTAAAGTGGGTAATGAAAATGTGTTTTTAATTAATTCAAGGGAACGTTACAGACGAGGGATTAAGGCAGTGGCAGCGACCAAGACCGGAGGAGACTGTGCACATCTAATCGCTGGACCTCAGGTGAGAGGGTAGCTTTCCTAAGATATCGTGGTAGTAGGTGTTGTATTAAGACGTTCCGTATCAGCTCAAAGATCGGAACTAAGTGGTTCGGCGTCAGTAGTGTAGTGGCGATTGTGTGCTTGTGTGGCCACTTACACGAATAGGACAAAGACCACATTGTTGTGTGTGATGTGTGATGATGTGTTGCTTATGTTTGATAATGAATGTTGATATTGAATTGATTGATAATGATAACAAAAGAAGAGAGATTCGAATTAAAAGACACTAAGAAAGATAATCCCTTGTTGGCTTAAGTCCTTACGGAATAAGGCGGCCTTATCCTGATAAGACACTAAGAGTGGAGATAAGGATAAGAAGTTTGCGATGTTGATTGAGAAGGGATGATGAGATGAGAGTGGTAAAGATGTAATGATGTGATGTGAATGAGCCAGAGCTGGGAAGGAATGATGATGTGAAACTGAAAGTGGAGAGTTGATGAGAGTGGAAGCTTGATTCTTTGGCTTTGGTTTCTTGGATTGAGACTAGCGTTGAGTTGAGCTTGCTCCTCCACTAGTTCTCAAGAAGGGAAAGTTTTTGAGAAAGGATTTTGAAAAGAAATTTTTGAAAAGATTTTCAAAGATGAGATTTTTGAGAGGATTTATGAAAGGAATTTTTTAAAAAGAGTTTGCAAACTGAAATTTTTGAAAATAGGTTTTTGAAAATGTACTTTTGAAAGGGGTTCCCAAAATGAGATTTTTGAAAAGAGTTTATAAAATGTATTTTTGAAGGGGTTCCCAAAATGAGAAAAATTTTCCAACATTGATTTTCTGGAAGTGACTGTGAAAAGAAGTTTTGAAAAAGGATTTGTGATTGAAGCTTGAGAGAGTTTTGAAGAGGAGTTGTGCAGTGAGACTTTTGAAAGTTTATGAAAAGAGATGGTTGTTTGGGAAAAGTTTTGTGATGAGATTCAAGTTGTGATTGTGATCCCGCTCTGTGCCAAGTTTGAGTTATGAAAAGTGATGCAAAGATAGTGGTCAGGACTCATTGAAGGGATGCACGAAGGGTGAGCTGACCATTAGGTTAATAAAAGATAAAAGACTTTAAAAGACATTAACAGCGAACGTGGTGAGGTATGAGAGTTAACCCGAAGTAGTGGAGAGGAAGGAACGATAAGTATCTGCGGATACTTAGGACGAGATTGCATTAGGGGAGGACGATGACGGTGAAACATCAAGAAGTCTAGAGTATTGTTATAGGCAGAACGAACTCCATAAGTGGTGCACTAACGTGGTGGGGACTGGGTCTAATACCGTGGTAAGTTCTGCGTGTACACTAGAACAATACTGTCGCCCCCTAGATTGCAAATCGAGAACAGTGAGAGGAACTGGGGTGGGGCATTTTTGTTTGCCGCTAAGAGCGTGCTTTGTTATATATTGATATGATTTGAGGCTGGGCCTCCTGGTCAGGGACCATTTGTGTGTGACAGCTGTCGTGCCCGCACGGTAAAGGTTCTGTACTCCTGTTTGCTTCCGACTAGGTGGATGGTGGCCGAGGAGATGTAGGCATGAAACTTGAGTGCTAACTACGAATGGACGCGTACCTCGATGATTCTTTAAGTCCCCTTAATCATCGAAGGTTGTAATTTAATAAGACTTATAAGAAAAGACTCGTAATTAAGAAAGATAAAGTTTGTGAAGTTATGATGAGGAGAAGGTGAAGTTGGAATAAGTGATGAGACCCTTGAAGAGGGAAAGGAAGTAAGTGAAAGATTGAGAATGGCGAAAAAAAAGATGTGATTGAGAAAGGATTGGAATTTAAAAAGATGTTTTATAAACATAATAAGATGATAATAAAGAGATATTGTGCCATGCTTGAGTGCTGTGTTGGGTGTGCCTTGTTTGTATTGTGTGTGTTGTCTTGATATTCCGCTTGCGGTAAATCCACAACGTCGACGACTTGTCGTTCGGAGCGCTAACTCTCTCCTGCCCGTTGGTATATCGGTGTATCCGGTACTCCAACGCGCAGATGGATTATCACATGGAGATTTCAACATGGACTAGACATGGATGCGGCTGGAAGCGTACCCCATCTGGTTGGGTATGGATTGGTGACTCTCAAATCGTGATTCCGGATCCTGAGCATCGACTTTGCGGAGCCAATCTAGGACCACTGTTGGGACAAGTATCTGTCCGAGGATACAGAGACTATGAGGAGAAGGTGCGATGTGAAGCTCAGAAGATTGCTTCTGCTTCAACTAGGATGCAGTGGGTGCCCAAGAATGGTGGGCCAGCAGCGACCGCCGTGGCGTCTTCTTCTGGAGTGAAGAAAGAGTGCAAGGAGGATCGGGTGCTTCACCCGATAGTTTTCATTAGGAAGAGTCGTAGGTAGGGTACTTAGTTTAAGTTGTTGTAAGTGTGTGTCAAGGACCTTCTTAGCAAAGTATCACTTCTGTAACTATGCCCTACTTTATTTTGTGAACTGGCCGAATGTTTAAAAACTGTTTTGGAAAAATTTCAAAGTGAAGGTGCGGAATGGTTTTTAAGTAATGACCCGGTTTTTCAGGTAAGAACGTGAGCATGCACCAACCGCTTCCCAAAACGCTTTTAAAAAAAATGGCCTCATTTTTAGCAACCTTTAATTAAATGAGGATTGTTTTCAGATGGTGAAAATCGGGGCGTTTCAGAGACAAGTTTAAACGTTTAAGAGAAAACCTTTCCCTTAGACTTCACAACCAAAGAACCTCTTTGGCACACTTGCAATTCCCTAACCAAATTCTTCACAATCACAGCTAAACCCTTGTGTCCGAAGGAACCTCCTTCAGTAACTTGAAACCTTCAAGACTTGGATGAAAACCTTTCACCAAACTTGCGGAAGTATGAACGTTTGTTGTTGTAGTCACTTGCACCCTTGTGTGCGATTAACAACCCAAATATGTATAATGTCTATGAACACTAATTTAGTAGTCTAAAGTGAAGAGAATGAATGATAAGTGTTTATCAAAGTGGGTTTATGAAAGTGAAAAGAGCAAACACTTAAATGTTCTTCGTTTATATGTTAAAAGTAGAAGAAATCATGAAGAACTTGTGAAATCTCAATGGCTTGTGTTTTTCCAAAAAGTTCAGAGAGTATTGAGAGTTGTAAGAACGTGATATTCTGTTTTGAAATCGTTTGGAACATATATATATCAGTTAGGACAGCAAACGGCTATGTTTATGACAGTTTTAACTATCAGTATCCAGATACTTTTGAAAGTATTCGGATACATCGTGTTTGATTTCAAAAATCTGACTGTTGTTTTAACGAGGTATCCGGATACTTATGGATGTATCTGGATACATTTGATCAGATATGTAACACTCCTTGTATATCATCTTACTTTATAAGAAAAGTAATAAGTTTATGAATACATGGACTTCTTATCGTTGGAAAAAGATCTGAAAATAAGAATTTTCCCTTCCCTTGAAAATTTCTTTTCACAAACACTTGATTAATAATGAAGTTGACTAACAAAATCAGAGTTTGCGGAAACATAGTAAAATAATCATATTATACTCCCAAAATATATCAAGTGTAACAAGTCCATGGATACCAAATAATTATTATTATGAAACCGTATTCATCTTATGATACCTCTTTCAAAATGTGTATCATATAAATACTTATTAAAAATAGAGATGTTATAGATGTAATACCCCGATTTGGAAAACTCGAAATAAACACTCATCAAATACTTAATTAATTCTTTTAGGACAAATAGGGTAAAAAAATTTTTTAAATGGGGACAACACTCGACTATCGAGCTTCCCAAAACAAGGTATTACTTTTTTTTAAAATCATTCTTCTCAAAATCGTATGCGGAAATTTTCTGAAATTAGTTTGACATTTTGGAATCTCACTTCCGACAAATAAGAAAACGATTGGACCATTTGGAAAACGTGTTTGATTCGCTTAAAAGAGTTTACCTGTCCGACTGTGACAGTCCTTCAGGTAAATAGTCTGGAAATAGGTTATAATGGTTCTTACAAAAGTGGCCACCACAGAATTCCGGTGCCATTCTTACATGAATATATGTCTTAACGAAAACATTTCCAAAAGAAAAGGGGTACACTTGATAAGCATAATAGCAAGGGTCCAAAGGGAACCTAATTATAACTACTAGCAAAAACTCTTCCTTGATTCACAACGTGAGTCCTCAGAAGCCATTTCCATCATCCGTCAGTAGCCCTCTCGTCGGCGCATCACGATTAGTATGTCCTTCCTCCAAGAGTAGCATCACCAGCTCCTCCGTCTTTTAGAATCGAAGATTGATATTCACATGTGCACAAGAAGTTGAGAGAGTAAGTTACCCGAATGGAATTACTCCCATCGACTTCTTGGAATTACACTAGTGACGCATACCAGAACATAACAAACAATATAGACAAACAGCACAGCAGATAATTATACATAATGCATGAGGATGCAATGCAATCGTCGCACTAACTAACGTCTTGTCTTTTCATTGGGGAATTTTCTTAATTAATCTGCCTCACACAATCGTATCTCTTAAACATCTTATCTCGCAAAGTCGAATCTCTTATCGTATCGCTTTCTCAAAGCCGAAGTCTCATAGTTCACATATCACAAGTCAATCGTTTCAGAATTCAAGCTTTAGGGTTTAAGGTTCAGGTTTACATCTCCTCGATCCATCCACCTAGTCGGAAGCAATCAGAAGTACAGGATCTCTACCACTTCGGCTTCAGGAGACTACGCCAAAATATAATATAAAATATTTCAATCAATCAATGACAATATTCTTATCTTATAACGCGGGATGATGCAACATGCATATGCAATGACAATATAGCCAGCAATTTAACTCAGTATAAACAAATATTTCAATCAATCAATACCATGTAATGGTATAGGTCTGAGTCTTCGTATACCTCAACACAAACAATCACACAAATTGTCGGGTATACTACTAGCTACGTTAGACCTTTACTCCGACCTTTGAGAGAGTGCAGAGTGTCCTAGCATACTCACTAGACACCAAAGCGTCTTAGGATAACTTCTCTCTCACCTGGATTCGCAGTTACCGAATCTACAAGTTCTGAGTGATTCGCTTCCTTCCTCGTCTGCCCGACTCCAACTTCTTTCAAGTCCCATAAAATAAATATGTGCGTGTTAAGTTCTATTAATTATTATTATTAAGATTATTCTCAAGACAACTTAAGAAGAATCCAAACATCGACTTCATTTAGAAACCGAAACATCACTTTTCTTCATTCAAATTTGTCCAAGGTCAAATATTAACTTTTATACTTTAGAATCATGAGAAAACAATCAATTAAATTAATTTAATTAAAAGTTCCCTTTGCTGGTCCCTCTTGGACAGCATTGAAATCAGTTCCAAAATCATCGAAAAATCGCACCCTTCGATTAAACTTTGACCTAGATCGAATACCCTTAAAAACTCATTCTTAAAACATCTTGAAAGCACTTTTAAATTACTTTTAAATAAGAAACATAGTTCACAAAATTCTGGACAGCATTGTGTCCTAGGTTTTAAATTCATTTTCCATTGTTTAAAACCAATTCAAAAGCATAAACAAATCAAGCATCTTAAAAAGTAATCAAGTAAACACTTAAATCAATAACTTATCAAGTTCAAACACTTAGAATCACATGAGGGCATCAAGGTACTCAAGTAAAATAAATCAAACAAACATTCATTCATTCCAAACATTTCACAATCACAAGCCATCAAGTTACGCATAAGCATGTTCACAAACTTATCCATACATATAGCTCAACCAAATGAGAAAATCAAACACTTAGGCATACATAAACCAAATCATGCATCACACATACACTTAGTCATATTTTTAGTTATCTTTTAGTTAATTAATTTCATCTTATTAAACTTAAGCATATCAAAACCGAATGCATCATGGTTGTTTAGAAAATCATTTCTTCAAGGATTAACTTCACAAATCAACACATGATTTCATGTCATAAACACATATACATTCAAGGAATTTTAACTCAAAGTCTAAGGTCTAAATCGTGACCTAGACTAGGTTTTCTTAAAAAGGTTTTCAAGAATTCAAGACTTAAAAACAATTCCACATTCAATCAACAATTTCACATAGTTCATCAAGCAAACAAGAGCATAGTCTTAGCATATTTTCTTATATGAGACCGTGGCATATATAGGTCTTTTGAACAAATTAGATTTCACACTTAACATATAAAAATCCACTCAAAGTTTATGGAAATCACATGCACATAATCAAAATACAACATTAAAATCTCTAACCTAAAGATCATACACAAACCGTGACTACTCATAGCAAATCACCAAATTTCTTTTCATCCAAAAACATCACTAAGCTCAAGATCACAACATGTAAGGGATGAACCAAAGAAAATCAAGTTCATATCAACAAAACCGTGATCAATCCATGATTTTCTTAAAAGAATTTTCTTAGAGTTTCTAACTTCCAAAACATGCTTAGAATCTCAAGATAATCACATGCACATAACAAGATTAAATCATGAAAACTTCTAACTTAAAAATCAAGTTCAAATCGTGAACAACACAAGAAAAATTACAAGAAATCAATCATTTTCAAAGATCTTTGTATTAAAACTTCAACATCGTGCTCTTTTCAAAAATACTTTTAAGAAATCAAGAGGAAAACTCAAGATCATAGGAGAAAATGTTTTCTTAGCAAAACTTCAAGATAAACTTCAAAAATCAACATGCATGACACTAAAATCACTAGATCAAACACACAAAACAAACATGCATCACACTTCCTCAAATAAAATCAAAGTTTATGAAGAAAAACAAGAATCAAAGAAAAAGGTTTGAAGCTTTTAAGATCTTGAAACAATTTCTTACTTAGTTAAAAATTTTAAGAATTCAAGTCCAAGATCTTTTGATTTCTCTCCTCTCTCCTCACGGTTTCTCACTTCTCTCCTAGTCCATGGTCTTTTTCCTTCTCTTTTCACTCCCTTAGCTTGATCTAGCTTAGATCATGAAGTGTTCAAGGTGTTGGTTTCCTCCTTCACAATTCGGCCACCTTCTCTCTCTCTCTTTCTCACCAAGAGTTTGATGATTCTCTTGGTGTAGTGTGTTTGGTTTAGGAAAACATTAGAAGAAAGTTTGTGTTTAATGAAGGAATGAAGAGAAATTCATTCCTCCCTCACGGTTCTTGGTGTTGATGGGTGTGTGTGTTGGTGTAGTTTGTGTTGGTGTGAATGAGAGAAAGAAGAAGTGATGAAGAGGTGAGAATGAAAAATGGAAACAACTCACTCACTCTTCATACGGTTTTGGTCCCTTTTCTCTTAATCTTCTTCACTTTTCTTTATTTGCTACTAAGGGTTTGCATGGAGGGCATGATGGCAAATGCTTAAGGATTCAGCTACAAACTTGGTGGCCAAGTTTTGCTTCATAGTCCACACGGCCACCTTCCTCTTCCTTTCCTTTTTTTCACTTTTTCTTCTCTTTGGTCATGCTTATGTCATGGTGATGATGTCATGGTTTGACTAAGGTGCGCTACTTGGCAACCATGCATATAAGCTTAGTGGCTTGCTTAGACACATGGCCATTCGACCATAGGGTGATTAAGGTGGGGTGAATTAGCTTAATTAGGTTTAAGGCACTAATTAGGGTTCTAATCATGATTAGGGTAGGTTTAGGTTAATTAATCTAGGTTTAGTTCACTAATCCATAGTGATTAGGGCTTAATCAAGGATTAAGGTGCTAATCAAAAACTTAATCATGGGTTTAAGGAAAAATAATTTTGGATTAGTTCACTAATCAAAAAGGTCTAGGGTTTCAAGAAGGTGATTAAGCACTTAATCATAGATCAAGAGCTCGATTAGGGTTTGGTTCACGATTAGGGCATCGATTAGGGTTTCTAGAGATAATTGGACTTGATTCTTTGAAACTTAGAAAATAACTTTCCATCTTAAACCATAAGGTCATAGAATCAATCAAGAAAATAAAATCTCAATCAACCACAATCAATCGAACATACAAAGTCACACACATAAGCAAATCCGAATTTCAAACATAAGAACTCACCATGAACTCAAAACTCTCTTTAAATTAATTCTTAAATTAATTAGGTTAAATTAATTTCTTAATTAGGGACTTGCAGAAGTGAGCCAAATGGGCAGATGTTGCATCCTCCCCAACTTAGAAATTTCTCGTCCTCAAGAAATCACGTACCTGTATCAAACAAATGAGGGTACGAATCCCTCATGCTACTTTCACGCTCCCACATAGCGTTCTCACCATTCACAGAATTCCAAATGACCTTAACTAAAGGAATATCCTTTCCTCGAAGATTCTTTACACTTCGACCGTCTATCCTTAAGGGCAAAGTCTCGTACGTTAGATTTTCCTTGAGTTGAATAGAGTCGGGTTCGATGATGTGGGATGGATCACTAACATACTTTCTAAGTTGTGACACATGAAAGACATTGTGTAGGTTAGAAAACATCGGGGGTAAGGCAATTTCGTAAGCTACTGGTCCTACACGTTTTAGGATTTGGTAAGGTCCTATGAATTTTGGGGTGAGTTTTCTGGTTTTGAGCACTCTGTCGATCCCAGTAGTTGGAACTACTCCCATGAACACATGATCGCCCTCGTTAAACTCAATAGGAGTCCTCCTCTGATCGTAGTAACTTTTCTGCCGGCTTTGCGCACTTCTCATCTTCTCCTGAATCATCTTGATCTTGTCTGTCGTTTGCTGAACCATTTCCGGACCCAAGATAAGATTCTCACCAGTCTCAAACCAACATAACGGCATTCTGCACTTCCTCCCATACAAAGCTTCATAAGGAGCCATTCCTATGCTCGAGTGATAGCTGTTGTTGTACGTGAATTCGATCAGGGGTAGAAGAGTGTCCCACTCTCCTGCTTGTTCCAAAACGCAAGCTCTAAGAAGATCCTCTAGTGATTGAATAGTCCTTTCTGACTGTCCGTCCGTCTGAGGATGATAAGCTGAACTCAACTGAAGTCTTGTTCCAAGTGCATCGTGTAGACTATTCCAAAACTTTGAAACGAATCTCGGGTCTCTATCTGATATGATGCTTGTCGGCACTCCATGAAGTCTCACTATCTCATTAACATATATGCTTGCTAACTTCTCCAACGGATACCTCACATTAACGGGTAGAAAATGAGTGCTTTTGGTTAATCAGTCAACAATTACCCAAATAGCGTCAATTCCTCTTCGGGTCTTAGGCAAAGCAGTTACAAAATCCATGGAAATACTGTCCCACTTCCAACTTGGAATTTCCAATGGTTGTAACACTCCACCGGGTTTCTTGTGTTCAATCTTCGCCTTCTCACATACTAGACACCTCGAAACATACTCCGCTACTTCTCTTTTCATACCAGGCCACCAAAACATCTTCTTCAAGTCTTGGTACATCTTGGTTGCTCCGGGATGAATACTCAACTTACACTTATGAGCTTCCTCCAAAATCATCTCCCTTATTTCCTTGTCTTGTGGCACACAAATCCGATCTTTACGCTTCAGCACTCCGTCAGCTCCTACTTGAAATTCAGTCTCTTTTCCTTCTGAAACCATTTGCTTCTTTGCTTGCAACTCTGGATCGTTCGATTGTCCTTCCTTGACTCGTTCCATAAACTCATTCGGTACGACCAACATTCCCAAAATCATACTCCTCAGACTCATCCTAACTTCCAGGTTCATATCTTTGAATCGCTCGATTAACTCCATCTCTTTCACCATCATTGCAGACACATGAAGGGATTTCCTACTCAAAGCATCGGCTACTACGTTCGCTTTCCCCGGATGGTACTGCAGCTCGAAGTCGTAATCCTTCAAAAATTCCATCCATCGCCTTTGTCTCATGTTTAACTCTTTTTGATCAAAGAGATACTTAAGACTCTTATGATCACTAAATACCTCAATCCTCGCTCCATAGAGGTAATGTCGCCATATCTTCAGAGCAAAAACTACCGCAGCTAACTCCAAGTCGTGAGTTGGGTAATTCTGCTCGTGAACCTTCAGTTGTCTAGAGGCATAAGCTACGACCCTTCGCTCTTGCATCAGGATGCAACCTAAACCTTGCTTCGACGCATCACAGTAAACACTGAAACTCTTCTCCGGATCAGGCAAAACAAGCACTGGGGCTGTAGTCAATCTCCTCTTTAACTCTTGAAAACTCTCCTCGCACTTCATGGTCCACACAAACGGCTGTCCTTTCCTGGTTAGCTTCGTCATTGGCAAGGATAACCTCTAAAATCCTTCGATAAAACGCCTATAATATCCTGCCAGACCGACAAAACTTCGAATTTCCGTCACCGTCGTTGGCACTTTCCAGTCCAAAACCGCCCTTACTTTGGCCGGATCTACCGCTATCCCTTCCTTCGATATTACATGACCCAAGAAATTCACTTCCTCCAACCAAAATTCACACTTTGAAAGCTTCGCATACAACTGCTTCTCCTTCAAAATCTGCAGAACTATCCTCAAATGTTCCCCATGTTCCTCCTTGCTCTTGGAATAAATGAGGATATCATCTATGAATACTACCACGAACGAATCGAGATACGGTTGAAAGATTCTGTTCATGTAGTCCATAAACACTGCAGGAGCGTTAGTCACCCCAAAAGGCATGACTAAATACTCAAAGTGTCCATATCGGGTCCTAAATGCAGTCTTCGGGATGTCATCTTCCTTTACTCGAATCTGGTGATAGCCCGATCGAAGATCGATCTTTGAAAATACCGCAGCTCCTCTCAGCTGATCCATCAAGTCATCTATCCTAGGCAGAGGATACTTATTCTTGATCGTCACTTTATTCAACTGGCGATAGTCAACGCACAACCTCATACTATCGTCCTTCTTCTTCACTAACAAAACTGGAGCTCCCCAAGGCGACACGTTAGGTCTTATGAGTTGCTTCTCCGTCAACTCCTTGATTTGCTTCTTCAGTTCCGCTAGCTCCACTGGTGCCATTCGGTAAGGCGCTCTAGAGATTGGTCCAGTTCCTGGAACTACTTCGATTGAAAACTCGACCTCTCGAACAGGTGGTAATCCAGGAATATCGTCGAGAAAAACTTCTGGGAGTCTCGAACTACGGGCAGTTCTTGAATGTGATTGTCCACATCGACGTCTAAAGAAGCTGAGATCGTGTATACATGGGCTCCCTCTTTCAGAGAAGCCATGACTTGATCGGCAGATACGTGCTTAGGTAAGGATTCGTCAGGGTTTTCAAAAGACAGGGTTTTAGTTAAACAATTCAACTGAACATGGTTAGCAGATAGCCAGTCCATTCCTAAGATAACATCGATTTGGGATAAGGGTAATACTATCAGGTTAGTGGGAAAGGTCTTGTTATCTATCACTATAGGGCACTTAGGGCAAAAAGTCGAAACTGTGACTGGGTCACTAGTAGGGGTAAACACAATCAAATCGTATGGTAGAGAAGCTACCATTAAGTGCAACCTACTCACAACATCATCGGATATAAAAGAGTGCGTAGCACCCGAATCATACAACACATTCAAGGAAATCTCACGTATAAGACATGTACCTTGGATAAGACCATCGTGGTTCGAAGCCTCTACACCGCTCATCGTGAAGACTCTTCCTTTCTCCTGAGGCTTAGCAGCAGTCGAGACGTTCCTCTCTTCCTTTGGCTTAGTGCACTGGTTTGCATAGTGGCCGGTTCCTTGATAGTTGAAGCAAACTAGCTTGGTGCGACAGGGGCCGAAATGGTGTCGACGACACTGAGCACAGTACAGAGCTGAAGTTCCAGAGTTCCTATCAGCATTATTGGGACGATTCCTACTTCCGTTGTTGCTCCAAGTGTTGGTGCTCCTATTACCTCGGTTGTCGTCATTACGATTGTTGTTTCTTCGGGGCCATGATCCTCCGTACCGATTATCCCTTCTTCCTCCAGATCGATCGTAAGGTCCTCGCCCATGCTGGGTTCCTTGCCTCGTATTCTGGTAATTGGGGTTGTTCCTCATTGGTCCATGGGAACTTGAGGGTACAGGAGTCTTATTACCAACGTTCTTCGCCTTAAGCCCATCCTCATAGATTCTACACCTACTTACTAGGAGCGGAAAGCTTTCAATTCCCATGTGTATGAAGGCCATCTTAATCTCAGTCTTAAGTCCATCGAGAAACTTTGCGCACTTCGACTGGTCATTTCCGGGTTGATTGTAGTGTGGCACATACTTCACCAGTTCCTCAAACTTCGCAGCATACTCGCCGACTGACATATCTCCCTGAGTCAGGTGCATGAATTCAATCTCCTTCTTCAATTTCATATCGATAGGAAAATACTTCTCCAAGAACTTTTGCTTAAAAGAGTCCCAAGTAACAGCTTACTGTTGAACCTCCATAACTTGTCTAGTGTTCTCCCACCAATCAGACGCCTCCTTCGTCAACATGTAGACCGCGTAGGTTACCTTCTGAGCATCAGCGCATTGCATAGCGGTAAAGATCTTCTCTAACTCCCTAATCCATTCGTTAGCGTTCTCCGAAGCGTATCCACCGGCGAACTCCTTAGGGTTCCTCCTACAAAACTCATCTAATCCTCTAAATTCCTGAGGTCCTAAGTTTTGGTTTTGGTTGTTCTGTTGGGCTTGCTGATGTATCGTGTTGAGGTTCTCATTCATACCCAAAACAGCAGCAGTTAGCTCGTTCAGCATATCCTCGGTGTTCCGAGCCGCTTCAGGCGCATGTCGACCTCTTCCTCTTCCAGACATCGTGAACTATATTCATTAACGCACTAACGATTCAATATACCTACTAACGTATCTAAGCACACAACCTAAGTATATCTAGAGATCACACAACAGAGAACATGTAAGGCCACATTCAGGCCGCATGGACAACCATTGCTCTAATACCACCAAGTGTAACACCCCGATTTGGAAAACTCGAAATAAACACTCATCAAATACTTAATTAATTCTTTTAGGAGAAATAGGGTAAAAAAAATTTTTTGAAACGGGGACAACACTCGACTATCGAGCTTCCCAAAACAAGGTATTACTTTTTTTTAAAATCATTCTTCTCAAAATCGTATGCGGAAATTTTCTGAAATTAGTTTGACATTTTGGAATCTCACTTCCGACAAATAAGAAAACGATTGGACCATTTTGAAAACGTGTTTGATTCGCTTAAAAGAGTTTACCTGTCCGACTGTGACAGTCCTTCAGGTAAATAGTCTGGAAAGAGGTTATAACGGTTCTTACAAAAGTGGCCACCACAGAATTCCGGTGCCATTCTTACATGAATATATGTCTTAACGAAAACATTTCCAAAAGAAAAGGGGTAGACTTGATAAGCATAATAGCAAGGGTCCAAAGGGAACCTAATTATAACTACTAGCAGAAACTCTTCCTTGATTCACAACGTGAGTCCTCAGAAGCCATTTCCATCATCCGTCAGTAGCCCTCTCGTCGGCTCATCACGATTAGTATGTCCTTCCTCCAAGAGTAGCATCACCAGCTCCTTCGTCTTTTAGAATCGAAGATTGATATTCACATGTGCACAAGAAGTTGAGAGAGTAAGTTACCCGAATGGAATTACTCCCATCGACTTCTTGGAATTACACTAGTGACGCATAACAGAACATAACAAACAATATAGACAAACAGCACAGCAGATAATTATACATAATGCATGAGGATGCAATGCAATCGTCGCACTAACTAACGTCTTGTCTTTTCATTGGGGAATTTTCTTAATTAATTTGCCTCACACAATCGTATCTCTTAAACATCTTATCTCGCAAAGTCGAATCTCTTATCGTATCGCTTTCTCAAAGCCGAAGTCTCATAGTTCACATATCACAAGTCAATCGTATCAGAATTCAAGCTTTAGGGTTTAAGGTTCAGGTTTACATCTCCTCGATCCATCCACCTAGTCGGAAGCAATCAGAAGTACAGGATCTCTACCACTCCGGCTTCAGGAGACTACGCCAAAATATAATATAAAATGCCCGGGAAAATAATGTCATGACAAAGGGGCGTCAACCTCCACCGAGTTCAAGCATCCCTCTTCTGATCCTGATTTAGTCAAGGGGCGTCAGTCATCTGTCTAGTGATCATGCAGTACTTCAACTACGACACTGGACTACTCACCCCTACCCGGGATGGTCAACCCAGGTCCCCTGTAGCTTTTCCCGCCTAGACAGACTCCTCTTCGGGCTTCTTGACGAGTCACCGTCATTGCCTTCCCCTATCCCAATCATCAAGTGATTACCACGCAGGTAAACACCATATCTTCCTCTCCACTACTTCGGGTAAGGGTTTTAGAACGAAAAGGTTCTATTCGATTTGTCCTATTGTCGACCCATCCTAAGTCTCCTCCGTCATATAGCTCCAACCATATGTGGGTTGCTTCTGATGGGACTCGACTACTATGTTTGATGAGCTCCGACCCATCCAAAATCACATTCGGCACATAGCTCCGACCATGTGCAGGATATCCACAATCTCTCTGACGGGCTACAACCCATTCAGAGTCAACCTCGCCATATAGCTACGACTATATGCGGAATATCAAACATCATTCTAACGGGCTACGACCCACTCAGAACCACCATCAGCATACGACTCCGACCATATGCGGGATATCCATCAAACATTAATAGATAGGCTCCGACCTATCTCAACTCGCTCTCAACATATGGCTACGACCATATGGAGGCTATCTCAACATATGGCTACGACCATATGGAAATCATCTCAACACATGGCTACGACCATGTGGAAACCATCTTTGTAGACACTCAGTCATTGCGTCCATGTTCACAGCATCGTCGTCATAATCACGTTGTCAGCTCGATCCACGTACTCGGCATGTCAGCATCATCCGGTTCCACCGCGTGTTCCTTCCCTTAGAGTCTTACTCTAATCGTCAGGGGAATTCTTAAAGTTTTTCTATGTCTTTCTATTCTTATCTTATAACGCGGGATGATGCAACATGCATATGCAATGACAATATAGCCAGCAATTTAACTCAGTATAAACAAATATTTCAATCAATCAATACCATGTAATGGTATAGGTCTGAGTCTTCGTATACCTCAACACAAACAATCACACAAATTGTCGGGTATACTACTAGCTACTTAGACCTTTACTCCGACTTTGAGAGAGTGCGGAGTGTCCTAGCATACTCAGTAGACACCAAAGCGTCTTAGGATAACTTCTCTCTCACCTGGATTCGCAGTTACCGAATCTACAAGTTTCGAGTGATTCGCTTCCTTCCTCGTCTGCCCGACTCCAACTTCTTTCAAGTCCCATAAAATAAATATGTGCGTGTTAAGTTCTATTAATTATTATTATTAAGATTATTCTCAAGACAACTTAAGAAGAATCCAAACATCGACTTCATTTAGAAACCGAAACATCACTTTTCTTCACTCAAATTTGTCCAAGGTCAAATATTAACTTTTATACTTTAGAATCATGAGAAAACAATCAATTAAATTAATTTAATTAAAAGTTCCCTTTGCTGGTCCCTCTTGGACAGCATTGAAATCAGTTCCAAAATCATCGAAAAATCTAACCCTTCGAGTCAACTTTGACCTAGATCGAATACCCTTAAAAACTCATTCTTAAAACATCTTGAAAGCACTTTTAAATTACTTTTAAATAAGAAACATAGTTCACAAAATTCTGGACAGCATTGTGTCCTAGGTTTTAAATTCATTTTCCATTGTTTAAAACCAATTCAAAAGCATAAACAAATCAAGCATCTTAAAAGTAATAAAGTAAACACTTAAATCAATAACTTATCAAGTTCAAACACTTAGAATCACATGAGGGCAGCAAGGTACTCAAGTAAAATAAATCAAACAAACATTCATTCATTCCAAACAGTTCACAATCACAAGCCATCGAGTTACGCATAAGCATGTTCACAAACTTATCCATACATATAGCTCAACCAAATGAGAAAATCAAACACTTAGGCATACATAAACCAAATCATGCATCACACATACACTTAGTCATATTTTTAGTTATCTTTTACTTAATTAATTTCATCTTATAAAACTTAAGCATATCAAAACCGTATGCATCATGGTTGTTTAGAAAATCATTTCTTCAAGGATTAACTTCACAAATCAACACATGATTTCATGTCATAAACACATATACATTCAAGGAATTTTAACTCAAAGTCTAAGGTCTAAATCGTGACCTAGACTAGGTTTTCTTAAAAAGGTTTTCAAGAATTCAAGACTTAAAAACAATTCCACATTCAATCAACAATTTCACATAGTTCATCAAGCAAACAAGAGCATAGTCTTAGCATATTTTCTTATATGAGACCGTGACATATATAGGTCTTTTGAACAAATTAGATTTCACAATTAACATATAAAAATCCACTCAAAGTTTATGGAAATCACATGCACACAATCAAAATACAACATTAAAATCTCTAACCTAAAGATCATACACAAACCGTGACTACTCATAGCAAATCACCTAATTTCTTTTCATCCAAAAACATCACTAAGCTCAAGATCACAACTTGTAAGGGATGAACCAAAGAAAATCAAGTTCATATCAACAAAATCGTGATCAATCCATGATTTTCTTAAAAGAATTTTCTTAGAGTTTCTAACTTTCAAAACATGCTTAGAATCTCAAGATAATCACATGCATATAACAAGATTCAATCATCAAAACTTCTAACTTAAAAATCAAGTTCAAACCGTGAACAACACAAGAAAAAATACCAAGAAATCAATCATTTTCAAAGATCTTTGTATTAAAATTTCAACATCATGCTCTTTTCAAAAATACTTTTAAGAAATAAAGAGGAAAACTCAAGATCATAGGAGAAAACGTTTTCTTAGCAAAACTTCAAGATCAACTTCAAAAATCAACATGCATGACACTAAAATCACTAGATCAAACACACAAAACAAACATGCATCACACTTTCTCAAATAAAATCAAAGTTTATGAAGAAAAACAAGAATCAAAGAAAAAGGTTTGAAGCTTTTAAGATCTTGAAACAATTTCTTACTTAGTTAAAAATTTTAAGAATTCAAGTCCAAGATCTTTTTATTTCTCTCCTCTCTCCTCACGGTTTCTCACTTCTCTCCTAGTCCATGGTCTTTTTCCTTCTCTTTTCACTCGCTTAGCTTGATCTAGCTTACATCATGAAGAGTTCAAGGTGTTGGTTTCCTCCTTCACAATTTGGCCACCTTCTCTCTTTCTCTCTTTTTCACCAAGAGTTTGATGATTCTCTTGGTGTAGTGTGTTTGGTTTAGGAAAAGATTAGAAGAAAGTTTGTGTTTAACGAAGGAATGAAGAGAAATTCATTCCTCCCTCACGGTTCTTGGTGTTGATGGGTGTGTGTGTTGGTGTAGTTTGTGTTGGTGTGAATGAGAGAAAGAAGAAGTTATGAAGAGGTGAGAACGAAAAATGGAAACAACTCACTCACTCTTCATATGGTTTTGGTCCCTTTTCTCTTAATCTTCTTCACTTTTCTTTATTTGCTACTAAGGGTTTGCATGGAGGGCATGATGGCAAATGCTTAAGGATTAAGCTACAAACTTGGTGGCCAAGTTTTGCTTCATAGTCCACACGGCCACCTTCCTTTCCTTTTTTTCACTTTTTCTTCTCTTTGGTCATGCTTATGTCATGGTGATGATGTCATGGTTTGACTAAGGTGTGCTACTTGGCAACCATGCATATAAGCTTAGTGGCTTGCTTAGACACATGGCCATTCGGCCATAGGGTGATAAAGGTGGGGTGAATTAGCTTAATTAGGTTTAAGGCACTAATTAGGGTTCTAATCATGATTAGGGTAGGTTTAGGTTAATTAATCTAGGTTTAGTTCACTAATCCTTAGTGGTTAGGGCTTAATCAAGGATTAAGGTGCTAATCAAAAACTTAATCATGGGTTTAAGGAAAAATAATTTTGGATTAGTTCACTAATCAAAAAG
Organism: Crotalaria pallida; assembly: GCA_037953625.1. NCBI lineage: Eukaryota > Viridiplantae > Streptophyta > Magnoliopsida > Fabales > Fabaceae > Crotalaria > Crotalaria pallida. The sequence goes on from CM075652.1 coordinate 90,267,200, forward strand.
GTCTAGGGTTTCAAGAAGGTGATTAAGCACTTAATCATAGATCAAGAGCTCGATTAGGGTTTGGTTCACGATTAGGGCATCGATTAGGGTTTCTAGAGATAATTGGACTTGATTCTTTGAAACTTAGAAAATAACTTTACATCTTAAACCATAAGGTCATAGAATCAATCAAGAAAATAAAATCTCAATCAACCACAATCAATCGAACATACAAAGTCACACACATAAGCAAATCCGAATTTCAAACATAAGAACTCACCATTAACTCAAAACTCTCTTTAAATTAATTCTTAAATTAATTAGGTTAAATTAATTTCTTAATTAGGGACTTGCAGAAGTGAGTAAAATGGGCAGATGTTACAATAGAGCTGGTCACTGGTCCTCTGTCCAAACATCCATCTGGCCGGATCCTCGATATCTGCACAACGGGTTCCCAACCCACACTTTCTACACTCTGCATGCACCTAAGGGACATCTCCCTTTACTGATTTTTGTGCAAGCTAGATGCACGATCAACACCTAATAAGGGCATGGGGGATAGCTATACATATTCGCATAATCAAATGAGAATAACACTAACATCCACAAGTCAACATGTACAAATCATGATGCATATTCATATGAGCACGCCCGGTTAATCATAATAATTCTTTCAATGCAGGTGGCATGATGCATGATTTTCATCCACAACTGAGGCCTCTAACACAGTCCATCTTGAACGTCCATCCAATACACTGTTGTGTTCCCGTAACACTGACATTCGTTCCCACAACGTAATGTCAAACCATACTTGGATAAATAAGCATCACTCCTAGAGTGTGCATCACGTTCCCAGAACGTGTAGCAAACCATACTTGGAATAATAAGCATCACTCCCAGAGTGTGCATCACGTTCCCAGAACGCATACGTTCCCAGAACGCATAAAAACCAGGTCCCGGACACTGGCCACATTCCCAGAATGTGTCATCAAGTAGGTTGCATATCAATGTGTTCCCAGAACACTAACATACGTTCCCAGAACGTATATAACCAGGTCCCAGACACTGGCCACATTCCTAGAATGTGTCATCAAGTAGGTTACAAATTTAGTACTCCCGGAGTACCCTCCTCATATTCCCAGAATATGATAAACGTTCCTACCAACCCATCTTCCATTCTATATGCATGAATGTACAATCATTAAGGTTGGTTTTTATCTTTAATTCTATTATTATACCAATGTGTTCCTAGAACACTAACATACGTTCCCAGAACGTATCGCAAACCATACTTGGAATATAATCAAGCACCACTCCCAGAGTGTGCATCACGTTCCCAGAACGTGTCAAAGAAACCATGTCCCAGACAATGGCCACATTCCCAGAATGTGTCATCAAGTAGGTTGCATCAGTTTGGTACTCCTAGAGTACAGGGTCATGTTCCCATAAATTCCATTATTTTGACTTAGAAAACACAACTTCGGAATGATATCTTAAGGTATGGCTTTATTCATAAAATTCACCTTTGAATTTAAGTTTAACATATGCTCATAGACCTGGATTTAGAGAATATATCATTGATATTATCAATCCTTACTCAAAAAAACTTAACTTTTATTTTTTTTAAGTTTCAGGTACTAACCGGTTACATCATCACCTAACCGGTTAGAATTGCAGACCTGAATACAAAACCATTGATTTTCAAAGAATCTTTTCTTGAATTCTCTACTCAATCCAATAACAAGGTCTTAGCACAACAGAATATGTCAAGTTCAACACATAATATCATTCAAAATATCTAAGTCATAATCCAATTTCATTTGTGCATAATTTCCTCTTGAAATTGTCATTTGATATTAAGGTATTAACTCATCACCTCCAATCTAAACCAAACAGTGCTCAATCACATAGTTTTAGATTGGTCTTTGTATGAAATTCTAACTTAAACTTGAGTACAAATGGTATGGAAACTTAGTCAATTTCAGAAATTCATTTTCTTTGAAAATTGACAGTATCTAACCGCTTACAAATTTCGACTAACCGGTTAGATTATGCAGTCTGTACATTGAAAAATGAGGATTTGCATACCATTCTTTTCAATACTCAAATCTAACCAATTTCATCAATCAAAAGAGTTCACATACCTTAATACTAGTATGTTCATCCACATAAACATATCTATCTTGCATGCATTCAATTTAGATACTCAAATTGCACATAATTGCACATATTTTACAACTTAATGCATCAATTCACTTAATATGCAAATAAGTCATGAATCCAACATCAATATAGCTTGCATGCATCTAGATAACATTGCTCATAACAACAATTGAGCTCAGATTGGCCTCCAAGCCACTTAACCATTTTAACTTATGCTCTTTTAGTCTCTTGGTGACTCATCCTATGTTCTATCACAATTTATTCTCATTCTAGCAAATGTTAAGCTTCCCCCTTACCTCTAAATTGTGATTGATGAATTTAATCACTAGAATTTGCAAGATCTCCCCAGAATACACAATCTCCATTTTCAGCCAACAACAGGTTTGACAGGGTCCAAAAACTACAATATTTGACACATGAATTGGACAAACAAATTGGCGAAAACCATCAATACTCACTCTATGCAACATGCACTAAATATTTGAACAGATTTGAGAATCAAAAAGTGCATGTGCTTACCCAAATCGAAGTCCAAAGCAAGCTCCAGAAACTCAGAATCAGTGTTGACAGCTCCAACACCCTTACTTTGCAAGTTTCGTTCTCTTGATTCAGGGACTCTCAACTCACAAACTTTATATCAATACAAAGCCCTTGATGTGAGCTTTGTAACAGTGTATCACTCATGTTCTAACTCTCAAAAACGAAGGAGAATTACAGGGACGAATCTCAGAACCCTAAAAACAGAGTTTCAGCACTTCAATCAGAAAATCAACCCAAATTCATCAACAATTCGGGTTTTTATAGAGAGATCAGGCTTGCATGCAAGGCGACACGCGTTCCTCAGCGTGATTTGAGTGGGATTCGTGGCGATTTCTGGATTAATTGGGTGATTACTCATCAAAATCCACTAACCCAGTTCCTGAGTTCATCGTGTAACCGGTTACAAAGCCCTTCTAACCGGTTACATACTGATAAAATTCAAAAATTAATAATTTGATTACTCTTTCTTCAAAAACCTTTTTAATATTGCAATTGAGTCCCAACCCAAGGACTAAATTACAATATTTACATTTCTGTACAAAATAACCTCATAAAAATATATCTCATATTTTTGTATATAAAAGTACATAATGTACAAAAACTAAAACCTTTAAAATTAATATAAATCAATTATAAAATAATTGTTATAATTAATTTCTTGGTTATTTGGGAGACGAAAATTAGGGGTGTTACACTACTCCCCCACTTAAAAGGAATTTCATCCCCGAAATTCATCTTCTGAAATTTTCCACTTTTCCAAAGTGTTTTTATACTAGAAAACTTCATCTAGCTCCCAAAAATTTGTTCTTTAGGGTCCTCCCCCACTTAAAAGAGTTTCGATATAGTTCTTTTATTTCGAAACATTTCTAATGAAACCTTTCACTTTAAAAATTCTTTGCATAAAAACTCTTATGTGAAGGAATTTTTTTTAAAAGGAATACTCTTTTGAGTAATACACTTCACATAAACATTCTTCAAATAAAACACTTTTCATCCAACTTTTTGGAAAAACTTTTTGGGCTACGCACTCTGATCCCTCGAGCACGATCAAAGAAACATTTGTATGACTTTATTCCTTAATAGTTTGAGACATTAGGGTGACCAGTCCTAATATTCAAACCATTAATAACAAAATCATCCCTTTCAGATATAATCTTTCGCAAGAAAGACCATACGACAGGTGTAACATCCCTAATTTTAATCCATAGAATAATTATAAGTTTTATCGAATTAAATATATGTTTCTTAAAAAAATCAATTATTTAGTTGTGGGGTATTTTTTTATAAAATACATTATGTTAATTACGAAAGTATATCTCATTTCTTTTATGTTCTAAAGTACATTAATTTAAAATAGTTACCCTATATCAAAAATACACTTTATATGTTTTACTTTACTTTTAATATTTTCATATGGAAAGATTTTATTGAAAATATTTATAAGTTTTTCACTTTATGATTTTTATTTTAGTATTAATGTATAGTGTTTAAAATTGATTATTGATATCTTGAGTTTTAAAATAAAAGAATAAGTAATATATGGGTGTGTATGTGTAAAAAAAAAAAAAAAAAAAAAAAGAGGTCCTTGTACGTGTGCTGTGTGCAGGGGGCTAAAACCCTAAGTTCCCCTTCCTTTGCCAGTGTAGCCGCCGCCCCCTTTCTCCTCCCAATCCCTCTTCTTCGTTTTTGACCCCATAGTCACTTCACCCTACAGATTTCATGCTCTCTTTCTCTCCCTCGGTTCCCGCTGCTGCCAAGTCACCCATCGCCGCCGCCTTCAGCCGCCATCACCGTCGCCTTCTCTCTCTCGAGGCGTCGTCGCCGTCGCACGCGTCTCCTCCCTCTTGGTCTCTTCATCACTCGCGAACTCTCTCTCCCTTGGTTGGTCACAAATCGCGAGCCATGGCCTCCACCACCAGCAACCACCACTCACGAGTCGCAATCGTCCTCCCTTGCCATCGGAGTCGCGCGTCCCTTTCCTTCCCAGTCGCGAACCGCGACTCGCCCTCCACGCTGGTCGCAGATCCGCCGCCACCGATGCGATCTGAACCGAGATTCGTTGAGGTTCGTGTTCGTGACTCCCTTCCTCCCTCCTCAGCTGGTTGCTGCTGCTACCATGGAGGTGTGGTGCAGTTGCTGCCATGGATGCAGTTGTTGCTGCTGTGTGGGCTTATACTGAACCGGTTTGTCCACGAACCGTGTTAGACCGGAGCGGGTAGTTGGTTTCTGGGTTGAGTCGGGTCAGATCGGTGTAGCTGCTTGGTTCGGGGTAAGTCGGATCGTCGTGAACCGAAGCGGTTTTGGATTCTCTGTTGCTTCAAAAGTTGATTTGTGGGTAAATCCCTATTACTTTTCTAATTACTCTATGTTATGTTTTAATTTTTATATTAATACTAAATTTTAATGTGATTGGTACTAATTATTTTATACTAAACTGTTTTGGAAATTAAACTTGTAATATAGTTTATATTGATTTTAATTATTCTATTATTTTTAATGATTTTAATTAGTTACTTTGATTTGGGATAATATTGGACTAAATGTTATGTCAAATAAATTGTTTTAAAGAATACTTTAGTTAAACGGGTTGGGTTCCTAAGTAAGTGAGTTGTTGATTAGCTTGGCGGACTTGTCCCTAGGCTGAAACAACGCATCAGTTAATTAGGAACCGAATATGTTCGACATACGTTAATCCGAGTCTAAACCTATCTTGAACTTTAATTCTAATTGAAGGGGAGTGTAGCTAAATGGATTTAGAAAATGTGATTTTCTTATTGTGAACTAATGCCACTCTCTTTTAATCTAGAATTTATGGTTTTAAGTAGCTAAAAGTGCATGATTTTAATCTATTATGATACTTTTGTCGGTTTCGAAAGTTAGAGTATTTTTCAAGAGTAGTTGCGCTATTTTTAATAAAAAAGGGCACGATCTTGAGTTTAAATTTTATTTGATCCTTGTTTATGAACTTGAATCAAATAATGTTATGATTTTGAATCAAACCCAATACTTGTCAATTTTCGAAATGTCGAATTTAATTGTTTTGATTTCCACTCCTAAATTCCTCGAAAATAAATTTCTAAAGTGTTTGTTCTAAGGAACCTTGGATGGTATTTTATAACCTCATTGATATTTATTAATTTGCTGGTTATAATGAAAAGATGTTTTATGCGTTATAAACGTAATAGCTAATTTAATATTGGTGTGGTTTTAGCGTAATTAAAAAGGATTAATTGATGAGTTGGGTCAGTTTGGCGTATTAAATTTGATTGTTTGATTTATATAATATGACTAGACGACGAAGAAGCTCTAGAACCTGTCACTGTGCGCAGGCAAAGGACCCTGGTATGATCAGACGTTATCGTGCAAAATGGAAGTGTCTATGGAAACGCAAGGTAAGGAGTGGGTTATAGTGAGTATTACCTTACTCTGGGATTTAGTTTACGATATGCATATAATGTGTACTAAGTATTAATTGTTTAGTGAGTATATTTGATATAGAATAATTGTTAGAATAGAATTTGTGACTTAGGGAAATTAAGTTGATGTTGATATGTTTAATCTTGATATTTGGTGATGTTGATGATTTAAATGCTATGTTGTTAAATGATTTGAGAAATGATGTTGATTAAAATCCAAGGCAATGAATGATGAAAATGTATAAAGTAAATAATAATGGAAAGTGCAGTTGAATTGAGAATTGGTGCATTGGTAGACTAGGTGCCCCTGCCGGGTGTTTCAAAATGCCCAAGGGCTACGTTCCCAACCAGGCATGAAAATCCCATTAGGTACAAATCCCTGTTAGGCATCGATGCACCAAGACTCAATTCACTGCCAAGATAAAAGACATAAAATGTGTTGAGAATGTGAAAAGTTAATGAATTTAAATAACTGAATGTATATTGGAATGTGGAAACTATATGTTAGCATAGCTTAACAGGTGAAGCCTTTTGGGTGATATAGAGACCTGGTTGGGCGAGAGACCCTTGGTTGTGCCAAAGTCCTGGCAGGAGCGTTAAATTCCTAGTGATGCAAACCGGTTCTAACCGGGAGTGTTGTCCAGACGTGGTAAGTCGTCATCGCGCATGGGGTGCGAACGCAATAAAGTCGTGACTGGAATACACTAAATGAGAAATGTGATTATAAATGTTGAAATGAGAATAAAGGACATTATGAGACTAATGCATAAAAATGATGAGATAGAATTGACTTGAGAAAACTAATGAATGCTTGAAAATGAATTGTGATACATTGACTCTTATTTATGATGTTGTGATTGAATTGTGGTATGTGTTTGGCTTAGTGATGCACTATGTCTTAATTGGAAACTGCCTCCCCATTTTACGTGTAATACTCACTCCTTACTATCTCCACAGGTACTGAGGTTTGAGCTTGCAATTCTATTGGCCGAGCAGGACTACACTCCACCCCGTGGAGTGTTGTAAAATTAATTAGAAGAGAGAGTTGTTATTATGTTAAAATTTAGTTTTCTTTGGATTTGTTATATTTCATTCGTGCAAGCCCTAAATATGTTTTATTGGATTAGCAGGACATAAAAATTAAATTAGTATGTTTATAAATATTTTCTGAACTGTACTGGCTTGACAGGGGAAAAATCTAAATTTTTGGAAATCCGAAAAAACAGAGGAAACTCTGCCGGATTTTTATCGAAATTTTCAAGTCCATATTTTTATAAAACTCAATTTAATTAAATGTTTAGGAGAGTGTTACAACAGGTCTTTAAGTTAGTTGAACTTAAAGGTAGGGTAATTATCACTATTAGACTTAGTTAGGTAGTCAAGTTCTAGAGACATTTCCGTTGGGGAGACAAAGATTTGTCCTATCCCGGTGGTTGTTAATCTCTCCAGCCATAACTGATCTTTCTATTTCTGTAGTGTCCACAGCTTTTTATCACATCCAATTGTGATAAAGGTTTTGATCACAGAAAGATTGGAGTTGAACTTCCAACAGGATATTGATATTTTCAGACAATTAGATTAACGTAATCGAAAAACATTTGACTACGTTAATTCAGATCAAAGGGAGGGAGAGACTTGGGTTGTCTACGTCAGGAGTAGACTCATCTCACATCTCAGCAGGTGAATTCTTTTCGTGCTTGATTCACTTGTTGTCTAGTCCTTTCTTACCTTTACCTTCAAGACAACCCGATGAACAATTACCTTGGCTTCCTGAAGTAGAACCCGATTATCCCTTTAAATACCTCAAAACTTAACACGAAGTGATGTCCTCCGCTCTTTCCATATTGAGGTGGACAAACGATTCCTTCCCTAATTTCTTTTTAACCATTTCCCTTTCATTCAAGGTTTCCTTAACTTCTCTATATCTATGGTTGATATTCTCCCATTTACTTTTCCTCTTTCTCCAGTTGAGCCTTTATTTCATCAATCTTTCCCTTATTATGAACTCTAATACTTCTCGCATGAAATTCATGTACTTTCCCATAGTCCTCATACATGCTTACCAACATCGAGAAATTCCTTATTCCTTGCTAGTTGATAGCTAACTTGGGTTCGAACATAATCTATTCTTGAAGTTCATGCCTTTGGATTTCTCGTCTAGGTTGTACCAGAAAACACTTCCTAACTCCCTTACTTCCATACTATATTTTCTAATATCCATAATCCCTGACTTTAATTTCAAAGATTAAATCTCATTCGTTTCTTCATAGAAATCTAACTCCTCATTTCCTGGTTGAAATTCACGAATCCCATTCAAGAATTCATTGGTGATTTGCAACATTTCCAATCTAACGCTAGATGGTTCCTCTTGCGTTACCAGACTTAGGTCTCTGAACTCCTCGATCAGAATAACCTCCTTAACCATCATTGAGCTCGCAGGAATAGCCTTTCTGCTTAAATCATCTGCAACCACGTTTGCTTTGCCAGAATGAAAAATGAGCTCAAAGTCATAATCTTTTAAAACTCCATTCATCACCTTTATCTTACATTCAACTCTTCCTCTTCTTATTGTCATTCATACTTTCGAACTCCAAACTTGTTCATGAATCACAACCTTCTTATGTTAATACCTATTGTTTCTTTTGCATCATCCAGCTCAATTCTCTACCTTCTCCGATTGGAGTATCTCCTTAATCTTAACTCTCGATTAGTCCATAAATATTATGATTCAATCCTCTTAAATCAATTTCAATGATGAATCAAGGCATTAAGTTATTTTACCACATTAAATCCTTTCCTTAAATTTTACTTAGGTAATTGACATTGAGTTTGGATCGGAGGAAAATGTTTATTGATACCAAAATTTCCTTCACAAATGACTTAAATTTTTAGTTTAAGCTTTCAGCTTCTAACCAGTTACAAGAAACTCTAACCGGTTTATGAAGTACAGTTTTAGAAATAAAACCAATGAATTTCAAAACCATTTTCTTTACATCATCCAATCCAACTCAAAATAGGATTTAATCATAATCTAATACCTTGATTCCAACTGAATTCATCACTGAAACGATTTAAATCATAATATACTAATCATATTATATTGGGGTATAATCCATCACTACCCCACCATAATTAAACAACATCCTATTATTCAATACCATCAGTTGATCTTACCAAGTCAACTTGGTCAAAGGCCATGCGATCTTAGAAAATCCTTCAATAATCCGGCGGTAGAATCCTGCCAGCCCTAAGAACTTCTTACTTTAAAGATCACATGCCCTGTGAACGTAACTTCGCTCAACCAAAACTCATCTTTGGTGAGCTTAGCACACAACTACTCCTCTTGTAGGATTCTCAACACAATTCTTGAGATGTTTCTCATGCTTCTCCGGATTCTCAGTGTAACACCCCGATTCGGCAACTTGAAAACTTAAATCCAAAGTAGTGAAAATTAGGGCCATTTTTTATTTTACAAGTGTTACACAAGATGAGAACGTTTTGGATTTCAAAACATAGTTACAATTAAAAACTCGTGTTCTCATTTTGCACAACCTTTTCAAGTTCCAAACCGAGATGTCACAAGACACCGCACTTTGAAACCCGTTCTCAAAACATCATTTAAAACATGGCTCGTTCAATTGTTCCAAAACATCAATGTTAAATAAAACTTATGCCGGGGTACAGTATGATAGAGCTAGGTTAAATAAGAACTTACATTGGAGTACCATGCTCTGAGGGGAATTCCTATCCTCTAGTCATGCCTCCTAATATTTGTCATCTAACTCCGGACTTTGGTCGATGAAGCCCACCACGCTTCCGCTGCATCATCTACCAGTTGCAATATCAGCAAGTGCCGATACGACAACGTGGTAGGAGAGAGTCAGTGTTCCGAACACTAACGGGTTGACCTTGCGGTCTCAGAGTAGAAGGAGACAGAGGATATAACGTAACTATATAACTAAAGCAAAATACTAAAGAATGCAATAATCACCACACAAATGCATCTAACATGTTATACACATAGCATGAATCACAACAACATAATCATCATCGTCCTCATAAACAGCATTACATAATTCGAGTTCTCACACCCAATTTCTTTCTTATAGGCTTTCACAACTGTTCTCATTCCTTCTTTCCTCCTCGTATCCACGCTTATTACTCATTCCAAGAATTCACTCATCTTATAAATCTTATTCGATGATTAATGCTTTAATATACTTTTCTTTGTAACATCTTTGTCTTTTAAGTTTTATTACTTCGGTTAGCATCAATGATGAGGGGGAAACATCATTGAGCTCACACACGTCTACATCTCCTCGGTCAACCAACCAACCTAGTCGGAAGCAAACAGGAGTACAGGACCTTTACCACGCGGGCACGACAGCTGTCACACAACAAATGGTCCCAGACCAGGAGGCCCTGCCTCAAATCATAATCATAATAATCACAATGCGCGCTCTCAGCGGCAATCACAAATTCCCCATTCCAGTCCCTCTCACTGTTCCCGATTTGCAATCAAGGGGGCGACAGTACAATTCTAGTTCCGGTGCAGAACGTGCCACGGCATTAGACCCAGTCCCCACCACGTTAGTGCGCCACTTGTGGGATTGTTCTGCCTAGAAAGTACTCTAGACTTCTTGACGTGTCACCGTCATCGTCCTCCCCTCATGCAATCTCGTCCTAAGTATCCGCAGATACTTATCGTTCCTTCCTCTCCACTACTTTGATACGACACTCATTTCTCACCGCGTTTGTACATGTCTTTTAAGTCTTTTAAAGTTTTACGCTTTAATTAACGGCTTAATCCTAACAGTCGGCTCGTCCTTGGTGCATCCCTTCAACGAAGCCCGACCACTAATCGCAAACTATTCCCCCTAAATCTCATTGGCCCCAGGCCACAAATTACTTTCTCATCTCATCATCAACATCCTCAAAACTCATTCTCATTCGCATCATCAACAGCTTTTCCTCGTCTTTCCAAAACATTTTTCGCAAAACTTTTCAAAAACACGGTTTCACAAAACTTTTTCAAAAATAATCTTTCCAAAACATTTCACAAAAATATCATTTTCACAAAAGCTTTTCACAATTTCTTTTTAAAAATCTCTTTCAAAAATCACAATTTTTGGGTGAGTGTTAATGGAGGAGCAAGCTCAACTCAACACTAAGCTTCTTCCCAAAAACGTGAACGAGGAATCACATCTCTACTCAACCACTTTCTCACTTTCATAATCACATTCTCAGATCAATCTCAACTCTTTATCTCTTCCTTTACTCACATCACCTTGATCTCTTTCTCAAACTTTTATTCACAATGTGATTCATCTCTTTCCCATTTCTCACACTCTCTCATTAGTATAAACTCATTACTCATTCTTTCTCAATCCTTCCTCATATCTCTTATTCGCTTCTCTTTTCTCTTTTCGGTTTTTCTTATTATTCTCACGGTTCTATCATCATCATTTCACTATCCAAACATAATCAAACATTTTCTAAACAGAATATAGAATGCTCAACGAATAAACATCTAGTATGCAAACAAGTAAACATTTAGTATGCAAGAAGACAGGTAGACATCTAATCTCAACATCCAGGTTGCCTAATTCGCAGTACTCTCACAATCCGTCCATTCGGATTGCGAGCAACCGCGTTACGGGACCACAGCACTCTCACTCACCTGGATGACGACACATCCAAAAGCTTTCCGAAATTTCCCGTCGTTATCCTTGCCACGTGTCTTTCGTGTCCGACACCCGAACTAGACATTTTTCCCCATGCGTTAGAAACGATTTACGTGAATTCTTAATTTCGTTTAAAAACACTTTAAAATAATCCCCTTTTTAAAAGCACATTGCCAATATCCAAAAGACTTTAAATCTAAATCGTTTCCTTTATAAAATGTTTCCAAGAAAAACCTCTTAAAACAATTCCTTTTCCAAAACAGAATCTATTTTTTTTCTCAGTTTAAAACACTTTGGGTTAAAAATCATTTTCTCTAAACATTGAAGGAAAAACAATTCTTTGAAAACCTTTATTAAATCAAATACAAAATTCAAGAAAACAAAACTTCAAAACCAATCAATTGATTTATTTAATTTCAAGTCTTCTCAATATCATTAAACACTGATCAATTAAAGATTTCAAATTAATTTAAGTTGTTTAAATCATTCTTTTCAAATAAAACATTTTTCACGAATAACTTTCACAAACAGGATTCAACACAATTCCAATACATTCAAGCAGTACAAAGAACAGACACACGCACAGATTCCAAGTATTCATAACATATACACAGTATATCACATTTTTACTTATTTACATTCATTAATTAAATTATAACTTTAATATATATTAATCCAATTATTCTTAAGAAAATAATTTAGAATTAATTTAACAGAACCGAATCACATTGTTATTAATTGTCTAATCGGACATAAACTTTAAAACTAAAAATCATTAGATTACAAAAATCTTCTCATATACTCCAGAAAACTTATTCAATTTCATTTCTAAAATCAAGAAATTAAAGAGGGCACACAACACTTTCATTCACACACAGCATCTAGAACTTAGTTATCATCAATGTCATTTTATAAGGAAAACTCTTTAACCATTTTAACATGCATTGACCGAATTCTACATGTATAATATGACAAGAATTTAGTGCACACTCAAAGACATAAGGCATGAAATTATTTTCTTTCTTCTAGTTAAAACCATGAGGATCCAGAAAAGAAAACCAACAAATTTTCAATTCCTTTTTATACTTAAATCTAAATAATAATTTAAATCATAAACTGCTCCAAAAGAATTATTTTGTTTTCTTTATTCTAAGATCAAACCGTGAGCATGTAATAGAAAAATAAACAATTTTAATTTCATTTTAATAACAAGATCAACACAACAAATCAAATCACACATATTTCTTTTAAATTGATTTCTTTCATGCATGTACTTTTTAGAATTTCTTAAATTCATTTGATCTATTCATGTTTGCACCCTAAATGGGAAACAAGTCTAGCTTCCTATTTCTCCTTAGGTGGCCGAATAGTCAACATGCAAGGAGACATGGTTTTCATTCATTTTCTTCAACACACAAAAGTCATGCATTCACATTAAGACATATAGAATTTCAACAACATACCACCTCAACATGCATCAATTTTATACAAATGAAATCTTTTTCAATCATGCATAAACCCAAAATCATAGTTTAATAAAAATCCAAGTTACACTCTAAACTAAAAAAAATAACATGTAATTACTTAAAATCATTAGGTTTATTCATGCATCAACCTTTTTACAAAACAAAAAGCATGAATCATATTATTTCCAAGCTTGGCCGAATGGCCTTCACCAAAATAAGGCATGCACATAATCAAACATTTTATCAATTAAGGTTTATACTTAAAAATCAATTTTAAACTTTGTTTCTTTAATTTCATTCTTAAAACCGTAACACACACAGAAAGGAAAACATGATTTTTCTCTTAAAACTAACATGCAAGCTTAAGATCTAAATATTTTTCATTCATCAAATAAAAATAGTCACATGCACACCAAGATCATCACCAAATAACATGCAAGACCAAATAAATTTTAGATCATGAGATTATTCATCAAATAAACGTGGAAACACATAGATCATGGTCTAAAGCAAGGAAATCAAGCATGCAAAGAAGCTTGTTTTAGTTTTCAAGAAAATCTTAGCCTTTCTTTAGATCTTCAAGATTTTAGTTTCAAATCGTTAGATTGTTAAGAGTTTAGTTGAAAAAGTGTTAGATCCATCAAGAACAACATGAACCGAATCATAAGGCATCAAGATCACATATTACAAATTACTTAGTGTCCTTAAAGTTCAAGATCAAAAGAAAAACAACACATGAACTCCAAAAATTAAACATGCAAGAAGGAAGTAAAATAGATCTAAAAAGAAAACTAAACTATTACAACTCTTCTTCTTGACTTTTGATTCCTACCATGCAAAGGTTGGTTCATCTAGCCCTTTACACTCTTGATCTACAAGGAAAACTCCTAAGCTTGGCTTGAATCTCCTTCCTCCTTCTCCTCCATGACTCACGGCCTACTCTCTCTTCTCTCCCTCTTTTTTCTTTTCTCTTTTCTCTCTAAGAGTAAAATGAGCTCTTAGGAGTTGTGTTTGGTGTTGGTATGGTGGAAGAAGTGAAATGGGTGAAGAAATGAAATACACTAAGGCCACACATGCATTTAAACAATTCACTCTCCCTCTTGTACCCTTATGCATAATTCGGCCATAACATAAGAAAAGGGGTAATTTTGGGCTTCTAAAATGTTGCATGGATAAGAGGCATCAAAGTCAAGGGGACAAAGTGGAGTGGACTAGCTTACTAGGGGCCATTCTAGGTTTAAAACTAGTTAGGGTTTGGTTGCTTTCTAACTTAGTTTGGTTTAGTTTGGTTCACTTGGTCCCTACTTTCTTAACCCATAAGCTTCTAGGAATTTCTACTCCTAACATACACATACACACACATTCACGTATTACATACACACACATACACACAAATACATACCGTAGCACACACATCACACATACATACTTCACATTTTTATTTTCTTAATCTTATTCAATTATAATTATCAATTCACACACAAGAAATTAATTCTAGAAAATGACATTCACACAACTAGTTTGATGCATCATACAGCACTCATATATTGAATCAAACACTTAGCACATAAAAATTCATGCCACATCAATAAATTCATTTTCTTTAGAACACAATTCTTTAAACTCGTATTTCTCTGTTCTGAAAATAAATTTTTGTAAAACAACCCATAAAAATCTGAAATTTATATTTTTAAAATCTACGTTTCAAGACGATCGTTTTGATATAAAGATCGTAAAAATCCGAGTTACGGTTTAAAAGTTACGAATTTTTCAAGTTAACAGTTCAAAACTTTATTTCATACAAAAATCACTTTCTAGAAAAATCACAATTCATTTCTTAAAAATCAAACCAACAAAATTATTCGTTTCTCTTTTTATAAAAATACCTTTGTTTATAAAAATCCTTGAAAATTATCACTTTATTTCCTTTCACATAAAATACTTTTCCGAAAATTGTTTACGCACGTACGGGAAAAATGCGGGGTGTTACATTCTCCCCAACTTGGAGATTTCTCGTCCTCGAGAAATGCCGTGTAGAGTCTTATCTGATCTGTGGACGCATACCCTCGTGAAGAAATTCTTTCTCTTTAGAACTGTCGTAATCGTTGCGGGTACCGTCTATTAGCCGTTCTTAAGAGCGAATCAAATGGATTACTTGCAAAAGTAATCTCTCGAAGGGTTTTTTAATAACAAATAGGATGGGTTACAAACAATAAGGTCTCACTGATAGCAAATGACTAAGGGGTTCAAAGACATCAAATGGCATCCAAAAATAATAGGGTTACGGGCATCTGGGGTCAAGACACTACCACTCGTCAGGGTTACACTCTCCTCATTGGTTCAAGCCTAAACGATCTATTCCTCAAAAACTCATATTTTCCACCACTCCCCAACTTGAATGACTCATACCTCTCTATTCTCCATTTACTATCACAAACTTAGCCTCTAAATACTTCTATCCTTCACCACTTTCTGATCATTCTTACAAAATTTCCCATCACTTAGCTCCAATCTATCCTCGGGTTGCTTTATATCTCGCTAAACAATTACTCTCATCAGACTTCTATAGTTACCATTAAATTTTCCCTTACTCTAATCCACCACTAATCCTCAAGAAATGTGCATTGTCTCATTTCCTATCTTAAACACCTGATCATATAACTTAGACAATTCTAAACCTTTTCCCATTTTCCACAATTTTTCCTCACATTCTAAACCACTATTTGAACAATTCGACATCAAACTCGTAATCCTAATCACCTTTTACCACTTACCTAAGACTCAAAGATACTCCTATTTTCTCCAAAACTCATACATCCATACTTCTTACTAACTAAACCTCATTCTCCATAACCTTCGCAACCTTCACCTAACAACACCTCACAACTCACTTCCCAACTTAAAACCATCTTTGCGACTGGGATAAGGTGTCAGGACCCAAAAGTCTCATCAAAAGTTTAGGAAAGATAAATGTCTGGTCAAAGTCCAAAAGAGAAAGCTTCGGGTTTATTAGCAATCAAGGTTTTGTCAAGAACATGGTCTAAGATTTTCAGGAAAGGCTTTCCAAACATCATGCCAAAGCAATTTGACACGCATAGGGTTTTACAAGAAAGGCTCAAATAAGGAAAAGAAGGATTCTGGTCGCAAGACAAGATTACATATGCTTAAAGGTTATCACAAACAAAAGGAATTCACATCAAAGAATATTTCAACAAAAGAAGATTCCGAATCACATTTCAACATCTCATGACGTCACTGATCTCTGCTCTTCGTCGTTGTCGTACACAAAACCGACATGCTCCATGAAAACATTCGCGCGCTCTTAGCGTTCTATCGCTATCCTAATACTAACTCACACACAGTGACACACAGCAGAGTACATAAGCCCATGTATAAGGTTACTTAGTTTAACCACAGCTCCGATACCATTCTGTAACACCCCGATTCGGCAACTTGAAAACTTAAATCCAAAGTAGTGAAAATTAGGGCCATTTTTTTTTACAAGTGTTACACAAGATGAGAACGTTTTGGATTTCAAAACATAGTTACAATTAAAAACTCGTGTTCTCATTTTGCACAACCTTTTCAAGTTCTAAACCGAGATGTCACAAGACACCGCACTTTGAAACCCGTTCTCAAAACATCATTTAAAACATGGCCCGTTCAATTGTTCCAAAACATCAATGTTAAATAAAACTTATGCCGGGGTACAGTATGATAGAGCTAGGTTAACTAAGAACTTACATTGGAGTACCATGCTCTGAGGGGAATTCCTATCCTCTAGTCATGCCTCCTAATATTTGTCATCTAACTCCGGACTTTGGTCGATGAAGCCCATCACGCTTCCGCTGCGTCATCTACCAGTTGCAATATCAGCAAGTGCCGATACGACAACGTGGTAGGAGAGAGTCAGTGTTCCGAACACTAACGGGTTGACCTTGCGGTCTCAGAGTAGAAGGAGACAGAGGATATAACGTAACTATATAACTAAAGCAAAATACTAAAGAATGCAATAATCACCAACACAAATGCATCTAACATGTTATACACATAGCATGAATCACAACAACATAATCATCATCATCGTCCTCATAAATAGCATTACATAATTCGAGTTCTCACACCCAATTTCTTTCTTATAGGCTTTCACAACTGTTCTCATTCCTTCTTTCCTCCTCGTATCCACGCTTATTACTCATTCCAAGAATTCACTCATCTTATAAATCTTATTCGATGATTAATGCTTTAATATACTTTTCTTTGTAACATCTTTGTCTTTTAAGTTTTATTACTTCGGTTAGCATCAATGATGAGGGGGAAACATCATTGAGCTCACACACGTCTACATCTCCTCGGTCAACCACCCAACCTAGTCGGAAGCAAACAGGAGTACAGGACCTTTACCACGCGGGCACGACAGCTGTCACACAACAAATGGTCCCAGACCAGGAGGCCCTGCCTCAAATCATAATCATAATAATCACAATGCGCGCTCTCAGCGGCAATCACAAATGCCCCATTCCAGTCCCTCTCACTGTTCTCGATTTGCAATCAAGGGGGCGACAGTACAATTCTAGTTCCGGTGCAGAACGTGCCACGGCATTAGACCCAGTCCCCACCACGTTAGTGCGCCACTTGTGGGATTGTTCTCCCTAGAAAGTACTCTAGACTTCTTGACGTGTCACCGTCATCGTCCTCCCCTCATGCAATCTCGTCCTAAGTATCCGCAGATACTTATCGTTCCTTCCTCTCCAATACTTCGATACGACACTCATTTCTCACCGCGTTTGTACATGTCTTTTAAGTCTTTTAAAGTTTTACGCTTTAATTAACGGCTTAATCCTAACAGTCGGCTCGTCCTTGGTGCATCCCTTCAACGAAGCCCGACCACTAATTGCAAACTATTTCCCCTAAATCTCATTGGCCCCAGGCCAAAAATTACTTTCTCATCTCATCATCAACATCCTCAAAACTCATTCTCATTCGCATCATCAACAGCTTTTCCTCGTCTTTCCAAAACATTTTTCGCAAAACTTTTCAAAAACACGGTTTCACAAAACTTTTTCAAAAATAATCTTTCCAAAACATTTCACAAAAATATCATTTTCACAAAAGCTTTTCACAATTTCTTTTTCAAAATCTCTTTCAAAAATCACAATTTTTGGGTGAGTGATAATGGAGGAGCAAGCTCAACTCAACACTAAGCTTCTTCCCAAAAACGTGAACGAGGAATCACATCTCTACTCAACCACTTTCTCACTTTCATAATCACATTCTCATATCAATCTCAACTCTTTATCTCTTCCTTTACTCACATCACCTTGATCTCTTTCTCAAACTTTTATTCACAACGCGAGTCATCTCTTTCCCATTTCTCATACTCTCTCATTAGTATAAACTCATTACTCATTCTTTCTCAATCCTTCCTCATATCTCTTATTCGCTTCTCTTTTCTCTTTTCGGTTTTTCTTATTATTCTCACGGTTCTATCATCATCATTTCACTATCCAAAAATAATCAAACATTTTCTAAACAGAATATAGAATGCTCAACGAATAAACATCTAGTATGCAAACAAGTAAACATTTAGTATGCAAGAAGACAGGTAGACATCTAATCTCAACATCCAGGTTGCCTAATTCGCAGTACTCTCACAATCCGTCCATTCGGATTGCGAGCAACCGCGTTACGGGACCACAGCACTCTCACTCACCTGGATGACGACACATCCAAAAGCTTTCCGAAATTTCCCGTCGTTATCCTTGCCACGTGTCTTTCGCGTCCGACACCCGAACTAGACATTTTTCTCCGTGCGTTAGAAACGATTTACGTGAATTCTTAATTTCGTTTTAAAACACTTTAAAATAATCCCCTTTTTAAAAGCACATTGCCAATATCCAAAAGACTTTAAATCTAAATCGTTTCCTTTATAAAATGTTTCCAAGAAAAACCTCTTAAAACAATTCCTTTTCCAAAACAGAATCTATTTTTTTTCTCAGTTTAAAACACTTTGGGTTAAAAATCATTTTCTCTAAACATTGAAGGAAAAACAATTCTTTGAAAACCTTTATTAAATCAAATACAAAATTCAAGAAAACAAAACTTCAAAACCAATCAATTGATTTATTTAATTTCAAGTCTTCTCAATATCATTAAACACTGATCAATTAAAGATTTCAAATTAATTTAAGTTGTTTAAATCATTCTTTTCAAATAAAATATTTTTCACGAATAACTTTCACAAACAGGATTCAACACAATTCCAATACATTCAAGCAGTACAAAGAACAGACACACACACAGATTCCAAGTATTCATAACATATACACAGTATATCACATTTTTACTTATTTACATTCATTAATTAAATTATAACTTTAATATATATTAATCCAATTATTCTTAAGAAAATAATTTAGAATTAATTTAACAGAACCGAATCACATGGTTATTAATTGTCTAATCGGACATAAACTTTAAAACTAAAAATCATTAGATTACAAAAATCTTCTCATATACTCCAGAAAACTTATTCAATTTCATTTCTAAAATCAAGAAATTAAAGAGGGCACACAACACTTTCATTCACACATAGCATCTAGAACTTAGTTATCATCAATGTCATTTTATAAGGGAAACTCTTTAACCATTTTAACATGCATTGACCGAATTCTACATGTATAATATGACAAGAATTTAGTGCACACTCAAAGACATAAGGCATGAAATTATTTTCTTTCTTCTAGTTAAAACCGTGAGCATCCAGAAAAGAAAACCAACAAATTTTCAATTCCTTTTTATACTTAATAATAATTTAAATCATAAACTACTCCAAAAGAATTATTTTGTTTTCTTTAATCTAAGATCAAACCGTGAGCATGTAATAGAAAAATAAACAATTTTAATTTCATTTTAATAACAAGATCAACACAACAAATCAAATCACACATATTTCTTTTAAATTGATTTCTTTCATGCATGTACTTTTTAGAATTTCTTAAATTCATTTGATCTATTCATGTTTGCACCCTAAATGGGAAACAAGCCTAGCATCCTATTTCTCCTTAGGTGGCCGAATAGTCAACATGCAAGGAGACATGGTTTTCATTCATTTTCTTAACACACAAAAGTCATGCATTCACATTAAGACATATAGAATTTCAACAACATACCACCTCAACATGCATCAATTTTATACAAATGAAATCTTTTTCAATCATGCATAAACCCAAAATCATAGTTCAATAAATATCCAAGTTACACTCTAAACTAAAAAAAATAACATGTAATTACTTAAAATCATTAGGTTTATTCATGCATCAACCTTTTTACAAAACAAAAAGCATGAATCATATTATTTCCAAGCTTGGCCGAATGGCCTTCACCAAAATAAGGCATGCACATAATCAAACATTTTATCAATTAAGGTTTATACTTAAAAATCAATTTTAAACTTTGTTTCTTTAATTTCATTCTTAAAACCGTAACACACACAGAAAGGAAAACATGATTTTTCTCTTAAAACTAACATGCAAGCTTAAGATCTAAATATTTTTCATTCATCAAATAAAAATAGTCACATGCACACCAAGATCATCACCAAATAACATGCAAGACCAAATAAATTTTAGATCATGAGATTATTCATCAAATAAACGTGGAAACACATAGATCATGGTCTAAAGCAAGGAAATCAAGCATGCAAAGAAGCTTGTTTTAGTTTTCAAGAAAATCTTAGCCTTTCTTTAGATCTTCAAGATTTTAGTTTGAAATCGTTAGATTGTTAAGAGTTTAGTTGAAAAAGTGTTAGATCCATCAAGAACAACATGAACCGAATCATAAGGCATCAAGATCACATATTACAAATTACTTAGTGTCCTTAAAGTTCAAGATCAAAAGAAAAACAACACATGAACTCCAAAAATTAAACATGCAAGAAGGAAGTAAAATAGATCTAAAAAGAAAACTAAACTATTACAACTCTTCTTCATGATTTTGGGTTCCTACCATGCAAAGGTTGGTTCATCTAGCCCTTTACACTCTTGATCTACAAGGAAAACTCCTAAGCTTGGCTTGAATCTCCTTCCTCCTTCTCCTCCATGACTCACGGCCTACTCTCTCTTCTCTCCCTCTCTTTTCTTTTCTCTTTTCTCTCTAAGAGTAAAATGAGCTCTTAGGAGTTGTGTTTGGTGTTGGTATGGTGGAAGAAGTGAAATGGGTGAAGAAATGAAATACACTAAGGCCACACATGCATTTAAACAATTCACTCTCCCTCTTGTACCCTTATGCATAATTCGGCCATAACATAAGAAAAGGGGTAATTTTGGGCTTCTAAAATGTTGCATTGATAAGAGGCATCAACGTCAAGGGGACAAAGTGGAGTGGGCTAGCTTACTAGGGGCCATTCTAGGTTTAAAACTAGTTAGGGTTTGGTTGCTTTCTAACTTAGTTTGGTTTAGTTTGGTTCACTTGGTCCCTACTTTCTTAACCCATAAGCTTCTAGGAATTTCTACTCCTAACATACACATACACACACATTCACGTATTACATACACACACATACACACAAATACATACCGTAGCACACACATCACACATACATACTTCACATTTTTATTTTCTTAATCTTATTCAATTATAATTATCAATTCACACACAAGCAATTAATTCTAGCAAATTACATTCACACAACTAGTTTGATGCATCATACAACACTCATATATTGAATCAAACACTTAGCACATAAAAATTCATGCCACATCAATAAATTCATTTTCTTTATAGCATAATTCTTTAAACTCGTATTTCTCTGTTCTGAAAATAAATTTTTGTAAAACAACCCAGAAAAATCTGAAAATTATATTTTTAAAATCTAAGTTCCAAGACGATCGTTTTGATATAAAGATCGTAAAAATCCGAGTTACGGTTTAAAAGTTACGAATTTTTCAAGTTAACAGTTCAAAACTTTATTTCAAACAAAAATCACTTTCTAGAAAAATCACAATTCATTTCTTAAAAATCAAACCAACAAAATTATTCGTTTCTCTTTTTATAAAAATACCTTTGCTTATACAAATCCTTGAAAATTATCACTTTATTTCCTTTTCACATAAAATACTTTTCCGAAAATCGTTTACGCACGTACGGGAAAAATGCGGGGTGTTACACTCAGGATAAACCACAAACAAATCCAAATAGGATCTAAAGGTCCAGTTCTTATAATCCATAAAAGAACAGGTGCATTAGTCAATCCGAACGGCATTATTTCCTACTCATAATGTCCGTATCGAGATCAAAAATGCAGTCTTAAGTGGATTCCTGTCCCGAATCCTGATTTGGGGTTAATCCAACCTCCAATCAATCTTAGAAAACACTTAGACTCCTTTAATCTAATTCAACCAAAACCTTTTTAGCACTTTTCTACGTGTTTCTCCCATTTGACCATTCCCGATGGTACCAAAAGGTAGTAGAGATAGAATCATTTTCAAGAATTAACTTGATTCCAAACTCTATCGCTTTACTCAAAGGTAAACCTGACATCATTTCATACAACCAAGATTTCTTTAACCCCCTTTCTCCTTTACTGCTGCCCAGAAGCAACACATGGGTTCATTGGATTCCAGATTCGAAACTCGGGAATCCCAATACAGGGTTGTTCTATCGTCATTAATCATGATCACTTGATCCCTCAGCTCCCAAACCGTGCTTAAGATCAAATGTAATCATGACACAGGTAGATAGACAAAGTCTAATACATTGGAAACAACTACAAAAGATTTGTAGGAGCCTCTGTTTTGAGATAGCAGATTGGATAAGGCATAGAGCAACTCTGATCAATACCCTTATCCATAAGGAATAAAAGAAAGGATAGCTTTAGAGTTTAACAAACTCAACAAGGTTAATCCTTAAGAAGATGACTGCCCTGCACTCGATCTAAGGAGTTGATTAACTTTAACACTGGGGAGGGTGTAACACCCCGATTTTCATAACTCAAAATACTTAACTTTGATGTATTAAAGTTACCAAAAATGAGGCCAATTTTTTTTTTTGTACACATTGTTGAAAAATCAGTGATGTATTTAAAAGTCCTTTTGTTGAAAATCGAGTCGTTACTAAAACACTCCCTTCCATAAAACTTTTCTCTTTGTAAAATAATTCCATTTTAAGAACATTAATACTTATAACGGATTTCGAAAGTTTATATTGACCTCCCTTTCAAAGTAAAGCATGTTATGAAACAGGGTTGACAACCGGATGAAGCTTCCTTTTCTTCTTGCGCCCTTTCTTCGTTCCCGAAAATGGAATCATTTCTATTGCTGCTCTCCAGTTGTCACCCCGCTCTAGCTTCAGCCCATCTTTAGTGATGACCTCCATGCGACACTCCGTTTGCCCGTTGAGATATCAGCAGCACCGATACGCCAACGAACAGGAGAAAGTAAGCGATCCGAACGACGCATCGTCGACGGTGTGGAATTACGATAGGCAAGATAGAAGGAAAATACAAACACACTATGCAACAAACAGCACACAACAATCAAGCATGATATCAACATCAACATTTCCAGTGTTATTGTCCTTATTATTATCCTTCCATTTCTTTCTAAATTTAGTTTCACTTCTCTTAATTATTCTTTCTTCCTCAACTCAGAATTCCTTCTTTTCCAATCTTATCAATTCATATCATTCCTTTACTTTGGGAATCATCAGATATCGTCGGGGAATTTATTTCATTCTCGGCTATCACTCACGTCTACATCTCCTCGGTCATCCACCCAACCTAATCGGAAGCAAACAGGAGTACAGGACCTTTACCGTGCGGGCACGACAGCTGTCACAACACAAATGGCCCCAGGCCAGGAGGACTCTGCCTCAAACAATTTATAATAATCATGGCACACTGCCTCGCAGTGGCAAACAAGATGCCCCACTCCAGTCCCTCTCACTGTTCTCGATTTGCAATCTAGGGGGCGACAGTATGTTTCTAGTGGGCCCGCAGAACTTACCACGGCATTAGACCCAGTCCCCACCACGTTAGTGCACCGCCTGTGGAGTTCGTTCTGCCCAGAAACATACTCTAGACTTCTTGACGTTTCACCGTCATCGTCCTCCCCTAATGCAATCTCGTCCTAAGTATCCACAGATACTTATCGTTTCTTCCTCTCCACTACTTCGCACTCTCATACCTCACCACGCATGTCTTTTAAAGTCTTTTATCTTGTTTTTAATTAACCTAAGGTCGGCCCGTCCTTCGTGCAACCCTTCAACGAGTTCCGACCACTAACTGTGCACAGCCTTTCTCACATCATTTCTCACATAGCACAGAGCTGGGATCACAACAATGAACTCGCATCTCTGGTCACAATCTCATTCATCAATCCTTCCTCAAAACAACCTTACAAAAGCTTTCACCAAGATATCATTTCACAACTTTTTCATAAAACCTTCTTTCCAAACCTTTCACAAAATTTCATTTCAAAAGCTCTTCTGACAATACTTTTTATACTCCTTTTCAAAACCTCTTTTCGTAAAGCTGTTTTCTAAAACTTCCTTTCACCAACCTTTTCCAAAAATTTCCTTTCACCACTCTTTACAAAAATCTCTTTTCACAAACTTCTTTTCCCAAATCTTTTCAAAAACTTCTTTCACAACCTTTTCAAAATCGTTTTTCAAAAATCTTTTCAAAATTCCTTTAAAGAGCTTTTCAAAAATAAAAACCTTTTCAAAAACCTTTTTAAGAAATACAACTTTGCTGAGCTCTAATGGAGGAGCAAGCTCAACTCGATACTAGTTCCTAGTCTAAAACCAAAAACAAAGGAGCCCCGCTCCGCTCAAATCACGTCTCCTTTCCAACAAACAACATCACTCTCCCCAGCTCTGGCTCGTTCTCAAACATTCTCATTCATTCATTCCCCAATCTCAACTCTTTCTTTCTTTTCCAACACATGCTTTATTTCCAATCATCATTTCTTTCTCATTAGGTCTTTATGTCACAGTCTTATTTATTTCTTTTCTATCTTCACGACGTAACAGATGTCCATCAGCGTATTACTTATTTAAATTAACAACAATAAGTATCATCAGGCATAATTGAATAAATAAAAGCAATCACACGACATCACACAACAACAATGTGGCCTTCGTCACCTTCGTATAAGTGGCCAAACAATCAAACAATTTCCACTTATACTACTGACTATGGACCACTAAGTTCCAATCTTTGAGATGATACGGAACGTCCTAATATGTCACCTAAACACCACAGTGTCTTAGGATAGCTTCTCTCTCACCTGAGGTCCAGCAATGTAATGCGTACCGTCACTTCGGATCCTTTCTGCTGCCGGCTGCCCCAATCCCTTGTCTTTAAGATTTCCTCGTACTAAATAAAATGCACTTACGTTATTATCTTGTTCTAAGAAAATCTTTTCTTAATTCGTGACACTTTTCGTTCTTAATCGAAAGACTTAAAACATTATTGTTTTATCAAAACAATTCTCATATTTTCTAGCACCTTAAATATTTTCAAACCATTTGGAAAACATTTAATAAAATGATTTAAATCAATTTATTTGGTTGCTGGTCCATATTGGACAGCACCTTAATTTAGTTTGAAAACACCGAGAAATTCACCGTTTTTAACCCGGCTTTTTCCTTAAATCAATTGTTACTTGAAAACTTTATTTTAAATCACTTGAAGACATTTTTAAAGTTAAGCAACAAGTTCAAGCAACTCCGGACAGCGAGGAAGCATTTTACAAAAAAAATTATTTTGATAAAACCCGAAAACAGCGTAAAAACACTCTTTGTTTTAAATAACTCTTTTATTCAAAAATTAACACTTTAGAACTCAAGTCTTTATCATAAGGCAAACTTTGGACAGCCATAAAAACCATTTAAAAACCTCAAATAAACCGAATCAAATTATTTTAAAATCAACAATTTTCAAAGTCAATTACGCACTCAATTATTTTCAAACATCGTCTTAACACACAATAGTAAGTCACACTTCATTAGTTAATTATAGGCATATAATCAACTTAGTCAATATCAAAATAATCATACAACTCACAAATAATTCATTGTCACAACACCAGAAACACTTATGCATGCATGCATTCATACACCGAATTGAGCCAAAATTTAGATCAAACATATTTTTCTTACATCAACCACTTAAATCCTTTTCAAAAATCATTATCTAAATTTACTTTCATGCAACTAAATTTCTTAGACTCATCTACCCTACATGGCCGATTTAATTTCAAGAAACAAATTAAGAATTCACACATTTCAAACACATAAATTTACCTAATTTATTTCAAATACTTAAACTTCATTTAATTTATTTATTTCCCTTTTTTTTAATTAGAAACCGAATAGGATTTAGATATTTACCACACAATTTCAAACAATTTAACCATAGTTCACCAAAACATAATCATTATTTTTATGTCACCTCATTGAGAAAGAACCCTAGGCTATTCTATGTGTATAGGCCGAACCCTACTTTGACAAAACAAGGTCCTTAGTTTACTTTTTCAACATACAAAAACACAAGATTCTTAAATCAAAGAAATTAACATGCATGTGTCCTTTTGTTCTAGAAACAAAACATGATTTCCTAACTCTATACCTAGATCGAATGCTCCATCATCATAAATCAAGGTTTTATTTTCAAATCTTTCACATGCAAGACTATAAGGCATGAATCAAGTTAAATTAGTTTTCCAAAAACTTGTTTCCTTGGTTTCTTTTGTAAAACCGTGAGGTTCATGATGGACAAAAATCCTTTTTTTTTACTCAAAAACCACATGCATGCACCTAAATCTTTTAGATCAAGTCATGAAGTCAAGTATAGTAGTGCAAATTAAAGATGAAAATCACTTTATGTGAGAAAAGGTCAAAACCGTGTCATGCAAGAAAGAATGGTTAACTCTTTTTGGTTCAAAAATAACATGCATGCACCAAAGATCAAACTCTTTCAAAGATCAACACAAGATCAAGGCTTTTTCAAAGGTCAAAACCCACAAATCAAAATCAATTATTTCAATAGCTC
This sequence comes from Crotalaria pallida, assembly GCA_037953625.1. Taxonomy (NCBI): domain Eukaryota; kingdom Viridiplantae; phylum Streptophyta; class Magnoliopsida; order Fabales; family Fabaceae; genus Crotalaria; species Crotalaria pallida. The sequence goes on from CM075652.1 coordinate 90,294,501, forward strand.
AAATTAATTTCCTAAACATGGGATCAACATGTAAGGGCTTAAAATAAATTCAAAGCATCAAAATCTAATTTCTACCCATGGCCGAATTGCTTAGTTAGGATCTAGTGTTTCATAAGTTCATTTACACCTTAGAATTTCAAGATTAAAACACAATCAACATATGCATGAAATCAAAACATTCAAGATCACCATCAAACAAGTTTAGGTTATAGATTTGTTCATTAAATTGTTCCTGAAAACATCATGATTCACGGTTTGAACAAAGAAAATTTAACATGCAAGAACTTGAACCAAAATAAAAGCATCATAGCCTAGTCTTCTAGGCATGGCCGAATTACATAGTCCATGGTTTAGGGTCCTACAAGTTTGTTTAGCTCTTGAAAACTCAAGATCGAAGCTTAGGAGTTACATGCAATTATAGATCAAACATAAAAAGAGACATGCAAGAAAGAGGTGAGAGTTACAAGGCTTTAGAAATTAAAACTACCCTATCAAATCTAAGATCTTCAAATCACCAAAGAAAAAGAGATGGTTTTCAACCTTCTAGACTTGATCTTCAAGAGGAAAGCCTAGGTTATGGACTTGGACTCTTCCTTCTCCTTCTCCTAAAGTTTGCTTCGGCCACCTCTCCTTTTGGGGATTGATGGTTTTCAACCTTCTAGACTTGATCTTCAAGAGGAAAGCCTAGGTTATGGACTTGGACTCTTCCTTCTCCTTCTCCTAAAGTTTGCTTCGGCCACCTCTCCTTTTGGGGATTGATGGCGATTTTCTTCTTAGGTTTTGAAAGAAAGTGTGGGTGAAAGAAGGAACTAACGGTATTTGGGGTTGAGAGGTTTGGATTCCCACTCTTCTTCCTCTCTTCTCCTCTCACGGGTTCTCTCTTTCTCTCTAAGTGTCTCAAGAGTTTGATGTTACTCTTGGACTTGGTGTGTTGGTGTTGGAAGAATATGGAATGAAGAAGGAAACGACTTATCCTAACACACACTCACCCCCACGGATTTAAGGGTAAGGGCAAAGGATGGACAATTCCCTTTTTAGCCTTGGTTCATAGTGGAAGCTTAGGGTAATTTGGTCCAACTCAAATGTTGCATGGGAGGGGTCACTTCGTTGGAGACAAGGGTGAAGGAAAAGTCTCCCCTAGGTTTCATGACTCACCTCTCCTACCCTCTTCCTATTTTCTATTTAATTTCCTAGTTTCTTAATGCTTAAGGGGGTGGCTCCTACTTAGTCCTCCTAGTCTCCTTGCATGACCGAACTACATGCTCATACACACACATATGCACACATAATTTTAATTTCATCAACACATAGCATAACTCATGCATACACTTATCACACACATAGGTATGCACACAATCAACACTTTGAGGGCATCATGTTCACACGACACACACACACACACATATATATATATATAGGCACCACACATTACTCATACACATATATGTTCACATACACTTACATACATCATATTCTTTTCAATAATTAAATTCCTCAAAAACTTAAGTATATTCATGTATGCCAAAACCATATATACACACCTAGGAAATAATTCTAGCTCATCACAAAACAACTCAAATAAAATCAAAAACATCCAGCATATAAGCCCTTTAAAACCAAATTTCTAAATGTTGGACATCATTTTAGAAAATCATCTCTTAGCTTTGAAAACGTGAATTTTAGGAAATCATTTAGAAAACACTCTTTCAAAACACTTTTCTCAAAATAAATTTATTTCGTGCTTAAATTTAATATGAGGAATTTACGGGGTGTTACAGAGGGTAAATACTCTTCTCCAGAGTCAAGGACTTAACTACAACTCCTTTAAGATTTCCTTATCACTAGTTCTACGAGAACAGAATAAACCAACACTATGGTTTTAGGTTTACCACATGTCTAAAGAGAAGCATACAACTATCATACTTCTACTTAGACTACATAGAACACTTCTTACTAGCAGAATAAGCTACTTATCTAGAGCCATTACCCATAACCTTAGCTCTAGTTTGGAAGTATATGAAAGCATACTTCCCCGGAAACATTGCAGATATCGATGACCAGCGTATTGGACCACACACCCAAGGACCAAGAGTCAGGACCATTGCTCTGATACCATAGAAATGTAACACTCCTTGTATATCATCTTACTTTATAAGAAAAGTAATAAGTTTATGAATACTTGGACTTGTTATCGTTGGAAAAAGATCTGAAAATAAAAATTTTCCCTTCCCTTGAAAATTTCTTTTCACAAACACTTGATTAATAATGAAGTTGACTAACAAAATCAGAGTTTGCGGAAACATAGTAAAATAATCATATTATACTCCCAAAATATATCAAGTGTAACAAGTCCATGGATACCAAATAATTATTATTATGAAACCGTATTCATCTTATGATACCTCTTTCAAAATGTGTATCATATAAATACTTATTAAAAATAGAGATGTTATAGAGCTGGTCACTGGTCCTCTGTCCAAACATCCATCTGGCCGGATCCTCGATATCTGCACAACGAGTTCCCAACCCACACTTTCTACACTCTGCATGCACCTAAGGGACATCTCCCTTTACTGATTTTTGTGCAAGCTAGATGCACGATCAACACCTAATAAGGGCATGGGGGTTAGCTATACATATTCGCATAATCAAATGAGAATAACACTAACATCCACAAGTCAACATGTAGCAAATCATGATGCATATTCATATGAGCACGCCCGGTTAATCATAATAATTCTTTCAATGCAGGTGGCATGATGCATGATTTTCATCCACAACTGAGGCCTCTAACACAGTCCATCTTGGACGTCCATCCAATACACCGTTGTGTTCCCGAAACACTGACATTCGTTCCCAGAACGTAATGCCAAACCATACTTGGATAAATAAGCATCACTCCCAGAGTGTGCATCACGTTCCCAGAACGTGTAGCAAACCATACTTGGAATAATAAGCATCACTCCCATAGTGTGCATCACGTTCCCAGAACGCATACGTTCCCAGAACGCATAAAAACCAGGTCCCGGACACTGGCCACATTCCCAGAATGTGTCATCAAGTAGGTTGCATATCAATGTGTTCCCATAACACTAACATACGTTCCCAGAACGTATATAACCAGGTCCCAGACACTAGCCACATTCCCAGAATGTGTCATCAAGTAGGTTACAAATTCCCATAGTACCCTCCCGGAGTACCCTCCTCATATTCCCAGAATATGATAAACGTTCCTACCAACCCATCTTCCATTCTATATGCATGAATGTACAATCATTAAGGTTGGTTTTTATCTTAAATTCTATTATTATACCAATGTGTTCCCAGAACACTAACATACGTTCCCAGAACGTATCGCAAACCATACTTGGAATATAATCAAGCACCACTCCCAGAGTGTGCATCACGTTCCCTGAACGTGTCAAAGAAACCATGTCCCAGACAATGGCCACATTCCCAGAATGTGTCATCAAGTAGGTTGCATCAGTTTGGTACTCCTAGAGTACAGGGTCATGTTCCCATAAATTCCATTATTATGACTTAGAAAACACAACTTCGGAATGATATCTTGAGGTATGGCTTTATTCATAAAATTCACCTTTGAATTTAAGTTTAACATATGCTCATAGACCTGGATTGAGAGAATATATCATTGATATTATCAATCCTTACTCAAAAAAACTTAACTTTTATTTTTTTTAAGTTTCAGGTACTAACTGGTTAGAATTGCAGACCTGAATACAAAACCATTGATTTTCAAAGAATCTTTTCTTGAATTCTCTACTCAATCCAATAAGAAGGTCTTAGCACAAAAGAATACCTCAAGTTCAACACATAATATCATTCAAAAGATCTAAGTCATAATCCAATTTCATTTGTGCATAATTTCCTCTTGAAATTGTCATTTGATATTAAGGTATTAACTCATCACCTCCAATCTAAACCAAACAGTGTTCAATCACATAGTTTTAGATTGGTCTTTGTATGAAATTCTAACTTAAACTTGAGTACAAATGGTATGGAAACTTAGTCAATTTCAGAAATTCATTTTCTTTGAAAATTGACAGTATCTAACCGGTTACAAATTTCGACTAACCGGTTAGATTATGCAGTCTGTACATTGAAAAATGAGGATTTGCATACCATTCTTTTCAATACTCAAATCTAACCAATTTCATCAATCAAAAGAGTTCACATACCTTAATACTAGTATGTTCAGCCACAGAAACATATCTATCTTGCATGCATTCAATTTAGATACTCAAATTGCACATAATTGCACATATTTCACAACTTAATGCATCAATTCACTTAATATCCAAATAAGTCATGAATCCAACATCAATATAGCTTGCATGCATCTAGATAACGTTGCTCATAACAACAATTGAGCTCATATTGGCCTCCAAGCCACTTAACCATTTTAACTTATGCCCTTTGAGTCTCTTGGTGACTCATCCTATGTTCTATCACAATTTATTCTCATTCTAGGAAATGTTAAGCTTCCCCCTTACCTCTAAATTGTGCTTGATGAATTTAATCACTGGAATTTGCAAGATCTCCCCAGAATCCACAATCTCCATTTTCAGCCAACAACAGGTTTGACAGGGTCCAAAAACTACAAGATTTGACACATGAATTGGACAAACAAATTGGGGAAAACCATCAATACTCACTCTATGCAACATGCACTAAAGATTCGAACAGATTTGAGACTCAAAAAGTGCATGTGCTTACCCAAATCGAATTCCAAAGCAAGCTCCAGAAACTCAGAATCAGTGTTGACAGCTCCAACACCCTTACTTTGCATGCTTCGTTCTCTTGATTCAGGGACTCTCAACTCACAAACTTTATATCAATACAAAGCCCTTGATGTGAGCTTTGTAACAGTGTATCACTCATGTTCTAACTCTCAGAAACGAAGGAGAATTACAGGGACGAATCTCAAAACCCTAAAAACAGAGTTTCAGCACTTCAATCAGAAAATCAACCCAAATTCATCAACAATTCGGGTTTTTATAGAGAGATCAGGCTTGCATGCAAGGCGACACGTGTTCCTCAGCGTGATTTGAGTGGGATTCGTGGCGATTTCTGGATTAATTGGGTGATTACTCATCAAAATCCACTAACCTAGTTCCTGAGTTCATCGTGTAACCGGTTACAAAGCCCTTCTAACCGGTTACATACTGATAAAATTCAAAAATTAATAATTTGATTACTCTTTCTTCAAAAACCTTTTTAATATTGCAATTGAGTCTCAACCCAAGGACTAAATTACAATATTTACATTTTTGTACAAAATAACCATATAAAAATATATCTCATATTTTTATATATAAAAGTACATAATGTACAAAAACTAAAACCTTTAAAATTAATATAAATCAATTATAAAATAATTGTTATAATTAATTTCTTGGTTATTTGGGAGACGAAAATTAGGGGTGTTAAAAGATACACTTTTTCACTTTTTTTATTTAATTTATTTCAAATGTTTTTCATACTAATTTGAAAATAGTTTCTTGACTTCAAAAACATTTTATTTATTTATTAAAAAATATTTTCTTAATAATTTTTATTTTTATTTTTGAAAATAACTTTCTTTTTATTTTGAAAAACACTTTCTTTTATTTTTTTTAAAAATCACTTTCTTTTCATTTTCATTTTGAAAAACACTTTCTTTTATTTTTGAAAATCACTTTCTTTTCATTTTCATTTTGAAAAACACTTTCTTTTATATTTTTGAAAATCACCCACTTTTGATTTAACTTAGCATGCATACTATTTTTCTTTAGATTATGATTTAGCTTCATTCTAACTTAGACTTAACCATTAAGCACCTAAGGAACTCTAAGAAAATTAAATTAACATTACAAGTTTATAAGAATTCCTTTTTGACTAACTTGAGTCTAAGCTTCAATGTTGTGGACTTTGCTTTTTGGAATCATCAAAATCTCTTGGGCATTTGCTTCACATGCTTCACATCCTTGTGCCAAATATGACCTAAAAATAGAAATAGAATTAATTAGGCTAAATAATCCCAAATTAAACAATATTCGGAATATTAGTCCAATAAACTCTAAATCACTAAATCAAGCTAAACAATGTCAAATGGGAAACAAGTATCAATAATAGGAGTAAAATAATGCAAGGAATAATGGGAAATAAAATGTTCATCACCCTTCTCTTCTCTTCCTCAATACTACGCTACAGTATTTCAGTATCATTGTTTTTTCCCTCTCCTTTGGTTTACTTTCACTTTGGTTCTCATTGAATTGGATGAGGTTGGCTTGTCTTGAATTTCCTTTGCCTTGTACCATGCACTCCTTTTATAATTGGCTAGCAACTTGGGCTTCACGTTCATTTTCCTTTTTCTGGTGGTTACTGTACTGATGCTTCTCCTTGTCAACTGGTTCTCTTTCTTTTTCACTGTCAACCCATCTTTGCAAGGAATCCTATTTTTGCTTCATGATGGAAAAAACATATCTTCCATAAATGGTGGTTTTTAATGACATACATGATGGGGTGATTGGATCAAGGCTGAATACTTGTTGGGGAAGGATGCTCCTTGGAACTCTACCATTCTGGTTCAGGCTTTTGCTAGGAAGAATACTTAGGGGTTGAGGACGCCTTTTCTTCCCTGGTTCAGTTACACAAATTGCTTCTGCTGCTGGTTTAGTTACATGAAAGGCTTCCTATTAGATTTTGGGCCTGCATTTCCTTGGGCCTTCTTTTTTATTTTTGTTTACTCTTTCCCTAATGGACTGAAGCCCAAAATAATGATTTTCCATCTGAAACAACATCTAACGTTGCTATTATGTTACTCTCTCCGTCCCATAAAGTTAGTAAAAAACATAGAAAATTTTTGCCCTAAATTGAAGTTAAAATAGTGAATAAAAAAAATTAAAATTGCATTGTATATTATGTGATTAGTTAATTAAGAAAATATGCATTAAATATTTGCTTTGGTAATTGGTTGATTTGGGGGATAATACATTAAATCCATGTTCCTTTATATTTTTTAAATTTTCAAAAATTTACTAACTTTTTGGGACAAAGAAGTATTGTTTATTGACTTCGTCAAGTAAAAAAATATGTTGCGGATCTGCATACGAGAAGTGACACTTACAAAGTAAAGCCGCTAACAAAAGAATGAAAGACGTCATCCAAAAGTGTGTAAAAATCATAATACATCAATAAAGAAATATTATAACGTCGAAGGGAATGAGATTATGTACTTTAATTAGTCACAATAATGGACATCCAACCCCGTGTGATTGGCGATCCCATGAATGAGGTTCAATGTGTAACAACGAAATTATTGTTGGTTATGGTACACCAATTTTTATTTTTTTATTTTTTATTATTATTTTTTTTGTGAAGCTTTTCCGGATCACATTCTTAAGGCGTGGTGTACTTATAAAATGTGGCAATACACAAGTTGAGGTATTGATATTTGTAAAACAAAATTAAAATACCTCTTAGCTTAATGGATCCAACGACATGAATTGTGGGGGTGATGGTCACGGATCACCTTTGTAGGATTCACCTAATGAGTGTGGTGGTGGGGCCGCCACTGTGAGTTATGGGCTAAACTCTACGTGACATTCACGAAACAAGATACGTGCGCAAGACTATTAACGCGCACCCACTGATTAGAACCTTGATGAACACCAATATTGTATGTGTTAAGTGCTAAAGCTCGGTCAATAGGATATGGCTCAAGAGAAGACAAACAACTATCCATATCTATCTCAAGTGGAGTTACATTTGCACTAGGTGTAAGGCTCAAAATCGGAAGGTTACCTCATTATATGTTCTCTGTTTTTTACTCTATCTTTACTTTAAAATTATATTTTTAAATGGATATTATACTTACAAATGTTTTAATTTTAAATTTTAAATTAGTGGGGGATTGTTGGAAATATTTTATAATTTTAGTAATTTAAAATTTAAAATAAAATATTTTACTATTTTGATATATAAATTATATTTTACTTATTTTATTGTTGTCTCTAATAGATTAAAAACAATTAGTTAACTTGTTGAGGATGATAATGGATAAGTTTTTTGACCAAGTTTATTAAATTTGATGCTGCTAACGCACTAATAATTTGGTAAAAGATTGACACAAAATGTTTCTATTGTAGAACATTCGGTCTTACTGTGGTGGACTGAATGCCGATCCAACCGATGCAACTACAGTCCGACCAGTTTTACACTAAGCTAAGGAGTGTCGACCCTTATTCATTCGATATACATCACACCGAGCTAGGGACACAATGGTTTAAAGGCTTACGGGATCAGGACCGAGCGCAGGACTATCATCCTTATCCTCACCCATTACGGTCCCAACAGCCTAACAACCACTCCTATATTCCCGCACAGCTTGCTAGATTACGGGATAGGATCAAAGTCTGTCATATACAGGATTAACAAAGGTGATCTTATCAGCAACTTTTACTAGTCCTAATTGAACACCTCTACTTCACGGGCCTCACCAGAAAGCCCAAGAACACACCTAAACAGGTAACCCCCTATAAGAACCACGAGGCTATAGGGGCTAAGGTATGTTCTCTCATCCCTACTCTCAAGAACTACATGTGGCTTGATTCCCTTTTCACTGGTGATACGTAGGACCGGGGTCACCCTCGCCAGCTATAACAACCCATCAAACACATCGTGGTGTTTCATCAACATTGGAACACCACATTGGCGCCATCTGTGGGGACGATAAACTTCAATCCCCATCCACGTTCAAACCCAAAAAAAAACAACGTTTTCTAAGCTGAAGAAGAAGGGCGTTCTCGACGGTGGCGGTGCGTTGATGCGACAATACAGCAGAGGCACCGCAACGGTGCCATCTTCATCAACAAACAAACAAACCGACCGAACCGCGTCGCGGTGGCCACCGTGTTCTTCAAAATTCTCAGAACAAAACTTTCACGTGTTCTTCAAGTCCTCTTCCACGCTCAACGACTACAACGTCGCGAACCAAAAGAAGGGCGTTCTCGACGACTGCAAGTGCGGTGGTTTGGAAGGTTCATAGCACAACCCCAATCCAAACCGTCACCACCAAGAAGACCTCTGCCACATCCGATAGCGAGGTGGACTGTACAAGCGGTTGCCGCTGCCCACTCATCACTTGCGTTATCCACCGCGACCCCCTTCACATCTAGCAAACGTCGTTCGAAGCCATCGCGAACTCACCCACATCGCGATAGTCATGGTGAGTCGCGTGTTGGTTCGCCATTGGAACTCACCACCAAGATGTCGGGGCACTGCTCTCGCTCTATCGATGTGCCACAAACCTCACGATGGCGAACGATTCCATCTTGAGCAAACCGCGATCCGCTTTCTCTCTCTCCCAATTAAAAAAGGTACAGGCCTCAACAGGCTTAAACCAACAAAAAATGTTTTACGGACTTATTTAACATAGGTCCAAACAAACAAAAGGAGACAAAATGTAGCTTCACACCAAGCGTGGCTTAACACCGAACAAGCTCAACAAAGGTGTCTGAGCTACTGAACAACCCATTTCGAAATTCTCGTCAATGGGGAAATTATTGTTTGAATATTACTCTATTTGGAACATGTTGATGACGACAAGGACCCCACGCCAAGTTTTCCTCTTTGAGCTCGTCTTCGAGTATAGAGAACCCCGTGCTCGGTTCCACGCTCCGGATACATGTGCCAACTGTGCGCGGACCTTCGACATCGTCCCCCTTTTGGTACCTCATACATCCGGAATGTCAGGAACCACGCACTACTCCTCTCTCCTCGGATTTATAAAACGATTGCATAAACCTTGCACCATGTTCCCTACTAGAGTCTCTCATTTCGGGTCAACCGCTCAACGCAACCCGCTTGGAAAGGATTGGCAGGAGACTTCAATCTAATTGTCTTCAACCCGACATTCCTCGCTACAATGAATCAGGGAAGGAATTCTCGTTCCTATATTATTTTCCTATTTACTTAGCATTTTAAGTGATTACTTCGCACACAGGCAAATATTAATTTACTTGATGCAATGCTTTTGATATATGCTCCTAATGCTTTTATGTATTCCTTTAACTTCATTACATATCATTTATTCTATACTCATGATTTTTCATACATGTTGATATGTGACGCAAACTTCTTTGCTACTGAATATTCCTAAACGTCTGTCTTTCTTTCATTATAGAATAATGATATTTGATGTGCATTGCCTTTTAAGTAACACTAAGTAGTTTCCGACTATTAAACATTGTCGTTATTCATAAATTAATGCTTTTATCTGGTACCACACCATTAATAGCTCTGACATATTTTTCATGTGTGTCACTTATTACTACGCATGATATATTTTCATGCATCTTTTTATTGACAATCTTGTATGACTTACGAGTTTTTAATCCCCAATAATTCTCATTATTACATGTGACATCGTTAAATCATACTACTTCTATACTAATATTATATATCAACTCTTCACCAATAATCATCATTATTGTTATTTAATTGTTATACATCGTCAATCTAACGACGATCACTAATTATTAATTTTGTTTACATATGCGAGGTACATGTATGATGGCCCTTTTTCTCTAAATAGCCCATTTCGAGATCCAAGTCAATGGGAAAACTGTTTCCAAGTACTGGGAACACATCGACATGTTTGGAGTCTAGCTGACGACGGCGAAGATGAGGTGGCAAGGACCCACGTGCGAAAACTTCGCCAAAGCTTCACGATTAATATTTGAGCTCGTGTCCTGAACAAAAAGGGCTCATGTTCGATTCACAATTCTGGATGCATGTGACAAACGCGGCGGGCCCTCATCAAGCGCCCCCCTTTTTTCATAACCATGAATTCGAAGCATCAGGAACCAGAGAATAGCTTTCTCCCTTCAAAGTCGTTAGACGATTGTCGCCACTCTTCCACCGGTTTTCGACTAGCCTCCTACGCTTGTGGTTGAACACCGGGCTATGGTGATAACATTTTGTCTCTTGTGGCTCCTCTCCAAAAACAGGCAAGGACCGAAAAGGGGAACCGGTAGTCATTAAATCCTTAACGAGAGATGTTCTTATTGAGGAAGACCGAGAAATCTCGACAATCTGGTGATGTGCTCCCATCACGCTCGGTCTGGGATTAAATGTAGTGAACCAGACTTTAGTCCGACCGATATTGCTCCAGGCCAACCAGTTAAGGATTGAACCAACGAGCACCGACCATGAATTTGGTCGGAACCATGTCTTACCGAGCTAGGGACACGAGTGGAATGAGACTTACGGGATCACGACCGAGCATAGGATTCTCTTCCCTATTTAAACCAGTTACGGTCCTAACAGTCCAACCTCCATTCCTATATTCCCATACAGCTTGAGGACACATGGGATAATGGCACTCTCGGAGTTCCGGACAAAGGATCGAAAGAATCCTGCCATCATTCTCACAAAGCAGTTATCGCACAGCGCTTCCACATGCATTCTCTAAGTATTACACTAGTATCCGTCCTGAGCAGATGGATGTCCGACGACTCTCAATAGTTCGAAAGTTGAGATAATGACAATCAACATACCGAGCTACGTTGCGATCAACAATTCTGAAATACTAAACTAGACCCAGAAGCTTAGAACCAAGTCATGCCGAAATGATTGTCAACATTGTCGAGCATGTCCCAGGAGTTCATGTTGTCATCACACCGTGATCTCATCATCTTCCATAAACACAACTACGAAGATCGAGCAAATCACTGGGAAGTAACCGATTGGTTGTGACCACTTTTGTCAGCTTCCAATCGCCAACGATATCCTCAAATCAATCGATGTTAGACAAACTTAGTCATTCTTGGCATCTAATATTACAGAACGTCACTTTGGGCGTCTAATATTACATCACCTTCAACATGATTTCAGCAAAATCTCACGATGACATCACTGTCTCCTCTGTTGAACATGCTTACTGTGACTATTTCCATTTATCACTGGTCATGGCCTCAAAGTCATCACTCGGATTCTTGTTTCAAGTAACACAACTGAAGCCTCTAGCATCCTTACACCTTCTGCCATGACATCAGGGTCATAGGCCGAGTTCGCTTTGCCTCACACTCCTTCCCAGTAACCAATTGACCACAACGAGTCAGCACTCAGTTGATCGTACATGTGGCCTCCTCTATCTCGGGCCGACCTTTGAAGGGCTACATCAACCTCTCACCGAGCATCTTGTATTAACTGTCTCACACCGAGTTGGTGCCTCCACGGATCCAAGCGCCAAGGTCCATTTTCTGATTTGGATCCATCAGATCTATCAGTGCCAACACCCAATAATCTAATTTGGATCCATCAGATCCAAGAAACCACACAATGAAGACCCTCTCTTACAAATCACAAACATTCAAACTCGTCATAGTGTTCTTCCACACAGATCTGAATCCAAAAATTTCCTAAACAAGCTTGAAACCAATCTAATCGGGCCAGCGCGTGCAGATCGCCACATTTGCTCGCTCGTCCTTCCCAATGATTCATAATACATTATTGCTCGATCGACATCCTTCCTAGCAAGTGAAACGTCACGCTAACCCTTCTTCCTATGCTATCACAAAATTAGTTTGACACTCAACTCCTCTCGTTGGCCAAGCACGGACCACCATGGTTTATGGTGGCCTCAACACTTTGTTACGTATCACAGGACTTCTGAACTCGGCACAAGCCTTTTCAAGCTTTATCGGGTTAGAATTTGTTATGCAAGGGAGTAGAGGTCTACTTCAGCTTCGTTATTTGAATAATCTATCACCTTGCCTTCGACGACCTCATAACATGGGATCTGCCCCAATTATTCCGATTTTCGAGGGGTTCAGCAGTTATAGTTGATTAACAGCATTGACGAAAGAATCAACTCTACTTTTTTCCTATCCACAAGGAATTTTCTCAGACTGTTTTCTCGGCTTTGTTGAAGATGATCTCACTTTTTGCCCTCTCGGCTTAATTTCTCGACTTCAACATCGACTTATTTCTCTAGCTCGACAACATTGTTCTCCAACATTGAGCGCATCTCAGCCAGCTGGGGTCTGAGGACTCCCTCTCGAGTAGCCACACTCTGCCACATCGTCCGCTGCTCGGGAGTAGCAACGTACTCTAAATCCTTGGAGTCATTTGGGAAGAACTGTAACAAGGAAGTTTCCATGCTAGCTATGCGTTGACAATCATTGTTGCCGACCAATATCTTTAGGAATTCTTTCGGACCCAGATCGAGTTCGAGGAAGCCTCGAACATCAACAGTTAGCGTCTCACAATTATCATACAATCGACACAAGCCTCAACGACCTTTCCCGATCACCTCTTTCAGGTGAAGGAGGCGGGCACAAGGTTGATTTGAATACTTCAACCTTTCTTCACTTGCTTTGGCCCCGAGAGCTTCATAGATCTTATGACCAGGCGCAAGCCCATTTCAGACTCTACCGAGTGCGGGACTGGTATGTGATAGAGTATGTACATAGCCGACGTAGGCTGACATAGATACTGGCACCATATGATGATCAAGATCATATCCTATCATATAAGGGATGTAACAACGTTTCCAACCAATCGCTGTCAGATTTGGTATACGCCTCTCTCATCAAGGTATTACTTTAATACATTCACTCATTTCAGATCACGTCCCGACGCACTTGCCTACGATCTCGGTTGGCCGACCAGATCGGCGTGGCTACAAGTGAAAACGGGGATTGCTACCTCGATAACTTGGCCATCGGCCAAATACGTCGCAGGATCGAGGAATGCACCTCGGCCAAGGCAGTCATTCCGACAGCATCCCCCGTAGACGTTATGATCCAATTCATGATATTACTTTTAACACACCCTGATGAGAGAGGTGTATGAATCTCCAAATTGCGATACTCTTCCGAGTAAAAGACCTCGGTTGCGGACAGTCTTTTACATCACCACCAAGCCTCGGAAAAGAACGTCTGATCTACCCAAAAGGGCTCTAAACTAGGCACAGAGTCTCTATGACTCTTCCCGAGCTGGGGGGCTTATGTCGTGGACCGGGCTCCGATCCGACCTACCCCCATCTTAACCAACTCGGCAAGGCTCAAATCACCTCACCGAGCTTAGGGGCTTATGTGGTGGACTAAACGCCGATCCAACCGATGTAACTACGGTCCGACCAGTTTTACACTAAGCCAAGGAGTGTTGACCCTTATTCGTTCGACATACATCACACCGAGCTAGGGACACAGAAGTTTAAAGGCTTAAGGGATCAGGACCGAGCGCAAGATATCATCCTTATCCTCACCCATTACGGTCTCAACAGCCTAACAACCACTCCTATATTCCCGCACAGCTTGGTTAGATTACGGGATAGGATCAAAGTCTGTCATATACAGGATTAACAAAGGTGATCTTATCAGCAACCTTTACTAGTCCTAATTGAACACTTCTACTTCACGGGCCCCACCAGAAAGCCCAGGAACACACCTAAACAGGTAACCCCCTATAAGAACCACGAGGCTATAGGGGATAAGGTATGTTCTTTCATCCCTACTCTCAAGAACTACGAGTGACTTGATTCCCTTTTCACTGGGGATACGTAGGACCGGGGTCACCTCGCTAGCTACAACAACCCATCAAATATATCCTGGTGTTTCATCAACATTGGAACACCACACTTACTTTGCTGCATCGACTTTTAATGTTTTTGGCACAAGTTTTTTATTAAATGCTGTTGCACAGAGCTAAAAAAAATGGGTAGATAAAATTTGTTTTGAAATACTCCTATATCTTATGTTATATATTTATGGCTTATTTATGGTTTTGGTCCCTAAAAGTTCAGCGTGTTTTGGTTTTAGTCCCTAAAAGTTATTTTGACCGGGACTAGCCCTTAATTTTTCAAACATTTTGGTTTTGATCCACACCGTTATAAAAAATTTGTTATTTGTCGACATGGTTAACGAAATATCACATCATCAGCCACGTGGTATAAGGTGGTGCTAAGTAGGAGGTGTGACATGGATAATTCATGCCTATGAATGCAAAGTTTTGAGTATGAGGTCGTTTTATGCATGGGACCATTTTGCATCCATAGACCTGTATCATCAACGTCATACCAGCTATGTGGCTGCACCTCATACCACGTAACTTTTGATGTGGTGTTCTGCTAGCCACATCGGCAAATAACATATTTTTACTAATGGTACGGACCAAAACCAAAATGTTTGAAAAATTAAGGACTAATCCCGATCAAAATAACTTTTAGGGTCTAAAACCAAAACACGCGGAACTTTCAAGGGCCAAAAACATAAATAAGCCTATATTTATTATATATACGACAGTGGAACAACAGAGTTTGTTTTTGTTTTTGAATTTTGGCAAAAAAACACAAAATATTTTTGGTGTTTGAATGCACCATGTGTAATTAAAAAATTGGTTCTACCTGCAACTTGTTGTATAAGTAATACGTATGGGTTTAATGAATTTGGAAATATAGATCTCATTAATGAACTTATTTATTGTTTACATTTAAAGATTTTTTATTAATAACTAATAAATAAAAATATCTACATATTAATTTTTTTAATTATCATTTATGCTATAATTTATTTAAAATTATTTATTTATAAAAAATCATAAATTCTATTTTCACTAAATTATTTTTGACATATTAATTTATGAGCATGTAAATCAATTAATTATTTTTATTTAAGTATCTCTGTCGCATGAAATGTAAATTAAATAAGAGTTAATAATCACATCGGTTCTCGAAAGATACTCATGGAATCAGTTAGGTCCTTGAAAGATTTGTGGAATCTCTTAAACCCGTCAAAGATCATTTTGGCTTCACGTTAGTCCCCCCATCCAATTTCGTCAAAAGGGACCTGACAGAATCCTACGCAGCATGTTAAATGTTTTATTGGCCCCAATGCCATGTTGAAATGTTAAGAAGGTGCCACGTTTGGGCCAACAAAGCATTTAACGTGACACGTAGGATTCTGTTAGGTCCCTCATGTGGGAACTAACGTGATGTCAAATTGATCTTTGGGGGGTTTAAGAGATTCCACAAATCTTACTGGGACCTAACTGATTCCAAAATGATCTTTGGGAGGTTTAAGAGAATCTACAAATCTTTCAAGGACCTAATTGATTCCACAGGTATCTTTCGGGGACATATGTGACTATTAACTCGTTAAATAACTTGGATTATCATGAACTTTGAGGGTATATGTCACACTCTCTTTTTATTAAAAACTAACTGAATAGTTATAAAGATAATAGCTTATGGACTTAGGAGGTTTAGAAAATTGGGTGCATAAAAATTTAAGTCTTTGGACAATACAAAAATCATATTTGATTTCTAACGAAATTAATTTCCCAATAACCTTTTTCGTTCGTAAACTGAATTAGACAATTATACTATTATTCATTGAGTTGGAAAAACTGAGCTTGAAATAACATTTCCTTTAAATAATGTAACACCTCAAATTTTTAATCCTTGAATAATAAAAGTTAATTATAAATTTATTTTATAATTAATTGCTTTTATTTTAATCTTTGATTAATTATGTGTGTTATGTATGTATTTGATAAAAGAAAATAGGTGAAAAATATATTTCTATTTATTTTTTTGTGTAAAAATGTGTGTGTAACACCCTAACTATAATTACCCTTATTTACCCATTTGCAATTAATGAACCTAAAAAATTTTCCTTTTATAACATCATTAAGCATTTTAACTTATAAAAATCTTCCGTCAAACGGACAGAGTTTCCTTTATTTTTTCAGTTTTCCCAAAATTTAGTTTTTCCTGTCACCTGATAAACATATAATTTATATCATTCAGAATGTGTTGGACTCTCTAGCAAGTATACTAGATCGTACACAAGTAATATAGTAGAAGTAAAATTATCGTTCCCACGAGGATTGCAAATTGTTCAACTATTTTCACCTAAGAGTAGTTTTAAGTCAAATCTATTAACTAAAATTGTTTTTAAAACTGGTTATGAATTAAAATTAAAAATAAAAATAATTACTGAAAATTAAAAAGATTTAAATGCAGTGGAAGAAAGTGGTTAGGAACTCAGGTTCATTGCAGACATCGTTTATTAATCATGAATTATTGTTTTTCCTTTAAATCAAGAACAAATTCCTAAAGTAGCAATGACTAGATTCCTCTTGTG
Organism: Crotalaria pallida; assembly: GCA_037953625.1. Lineage (NCBI taxonomy): Eukaryota > Viridiplantae > Streptophyta > Magnoliopsida > Fabales > Fabaceae > Crotalaria > Crotalaria pallida. The sequence goes on from CM075652.1 coordinate 90,311,654, forward strand.
CAATTATTGTTTATTATTCAATTTGATAAGCCTTAATCCTTAAGTAATTAAACATTGAACAACCTTAATTAAAACAGTGGAATTTATGAAAAGTTGTATAAGAATCCAAAAGTATTCCTATCAGTTGGATAGTTATACCGTTTGATTGCAAGGCCTATTCTAAATCCTAATTTTCCAATTGAAGATTTAAAGATCCAAAACATAAAGTGTTCAATTTCATGCATAACAATTAAAACACAATCGAACACTTGATTTAAAAACGGAAAAACGCTAATTCATAAATTAAAATAAACTATCCATGTAAATTCACCATGTTCCTAACACAAGGGTTTTAGTTACACATAGAGAAAGGAAGAACATAAATAATAATTATGGAATTCATTCCTAAATTTCCACAAAAATTCTCTGGACTTCAGTGGATTCCTCCTTGAATGCTTCCTAGATGCGTAATCTTCCTTCTACCAAAGCTGCTAACCTAGTCTCTAATCCTAGTTTAAATAATAAAATACAACAACCTAAGAGAATCGTTCAAAATTACTCAGAAATTGGCACAATTGGGCCTGCTCGTGTCGTGCGCCTGGGCGCCCAAGGCTCCACACCTGGGCGCGCCAGGTCTATACTGGTGCTTTAACGTGGTGCGCGCGCCTTGGCGTGTGACACCACTTCTGACTCCGTTTCACTCCGTTTTTGTGCCATTTTCAAGGTCTTTTCGCCCTCTTTCCAGTTTCATAATTATTTTCTTCAATTAAGCTCCAAAAGTACCTAAAACATACCCAAAACGGATCAAAACATTCAAAGGACTCTACTCCTAATAAAAATCCTAAAACCAATAAAAACAACATATATTTACAAGAGAAACAAGCCAAATCCATAGTAAAAGGAGATGAAATTAATGCTCAAAATATCATATATTAGACCCAAAACACTCCCCCAAACTTAGCATTTTGCATGTCCCAGGCAAAAGTAAAATAAAAATTCTAGAACACAAGACTACCTTCTAAATCAAAATGAACACACCTAATCTAGGACATCGACTCACAGACTCAGACACTTGTTTTTACAAGCAATTCATACAATTGAAACTTGGTTAGAATAACAAACTCCACAAGAACTCAGGACTAGTGAACACTCTCAACCTCTCAGTGTGTATCTCTCATGTCTATCAGGGTCATATATCAATAATGCACACAAGTTCATACAATGACTAAGTGTCGTGTCTTGGACCAGGAACAGCCTTACGGTTATCGAAGAAACCAAAGGCCTGATCCTAATCGAGTTATGTTGTAGGACTTCGTAGGATTTTCTGAATATCCAGTTGGGATAATCAGGATCTCCCTAGTCAACAATGTGTGTGATAGTGTCAACTTAGGGACGGAGAGAACGTACCTTAGCCCCTATAGCATGGTGGTTCTTATAGGGGGTTTACCTGATACGTGTGTCATGGGCTTTCTGGTAAGGCCCGTGATGAAGGAGTGTTCAATTAGGACTAGTAAAGGTTTTGATAAGATTGCCTTTGTCAATCCCATATGTGATGAACACTGATCATTATCCCATAATCTAACCAAACTGTGCGGGAATATAAGAGGGGTTGTTAGGCTTGTTGAGACTGTAACTGTTAATGATAAGGATGAAGATCCTGTGCTCGGTTGAGGTCTCGTAAGCCCGTGGTTCTCCTAAGTGTCCCTAGCTCGGTGTATCATGCTTCCGACCAGACAGTGATCAGTGCTCTTTACTCCAATGCTCAACCGGTCGGCGTAAAGAAGAAATGGTCAGACTAGAGTTAGGTCCACTACATAAGCCCCCATGCTCGGTAAGGTGATTTGAGCCTGTGCCGAGTTTAGTTGAGAGCCAAGCAGTTAGCCGACCGTGGGGATTTTTCTGACTAGAAGAGGAGTCCAGCTGTTGAGCATGGTCTGTTCTCCTGACCTTTTGTCTGTATGGAGGTGACGTTCGAGTCTTTCCCTTAGCCTCCACGTGTCTTTAATTCCATTGGGAACTGATACGTTATGATTTTCCTTGGAAACAGAGAGTTTCGTTCAACAGACTCCGTAATGGGCTTTAGTATCATTCAAGCCCAACTTGTTTTCAAAGTGGAGGGAACATTTAGATAGAGGGAAATGGTTGGATTCTCGATTCATTTTCGAATTTTCATCTTCGTTCGAGATTTCTCTCTCCTGTGGTTTCCAGAAACTCTCTCTTTTGTTCTTGCGATTCTTGCTTTCGTGAGCGCAAGCAAAAACTTCTTGACGATTCGTGCTACTACAAACCAAAAACTTATTGTCAGTTGGTGCAATTTGTTTTAACGTGTGTCCCTATTTAGATCCATTGTTGTCCCTGACCCTCGAGTAAGGCGCGAACGCGAACGTGATATTGTTTCTATTGCTAGGATTCCAGGTAAGAAGGTGTTGTTACCTTGACTTAGGGTATGGGTTCTCTTATTTTATAGTGATGGCTAGGGGTATATGGATAAATAGAGTATAAAACCTTAGGGTAGTTTGTAACAGTCCGATTTTCACTTCCCAAAAACTCAATTGAATTATGACTACTTTCTTGCAAAAATGAGGCCATTTTTTTTTTAAATATAAGTTCGTTAATACGTAATCCACCCTTTTGAAAATCGAGTTGTCACTTTCGAAACTCCCCACTCAACATCATCATTGAAAAATAAAACTGTTTTCAGTTAAAATAAAAGCATGAGCCAAAGTGCTGGAGTCACACTCCAAATGTTTTTCAAAAGTAGGCCATCATTACAAAAGAACTTACAAACCAAAATAAAAGATAATTGATTACATCATTAGTTCATTACAAGATAATCCTCGACTGAAACTCGGATCTTAGACACAAGACATCCTCTAGACACAGATTGCAAGACGTTACTCATCAGCAGAACTAGCCTCCGTCTCCATATCCTCGCTTGGATCCGTCTCCGCTGTGTGATCGGATTCACTAGCACTCTCGTCTTCCAAAGGTTCAGGAACCACTGCTGCCAAGGGCGCAGGATCACCATCTAGCTCATGGTGTTCCCGTGGTCCACCGTCTTGATAATCTCGCAGAGTGACTTGCCCAACATGCACGTCCATGCCTGCTCCTCGCAGAATGTGCCTCGGATCGTCGATCTCCAGACGAGTGTCTCCTCTCCAGATCCATCCATCAGGTACCACCTCCCATGCACCTCCCTGAAGAGGCCACATGTGGATCGCTACATGATACGCCATCTACCCGTTGCAATACCGGCAAATGCCAATACGACAACCAGGTAGGAGAGAGTCAGCGCGCCATACGTAACAGGTTGACCGCAAGGTCGCAGAATAGACACGATAGAAAGACGCCAGTACCAAGGACACTCGAAGAATATATATATATATACAGAACAAGATACGAGAACCAGAATACATCGAGTACTTGAAGGATAAAACGCTTTTCCCAAATCAACTCAATATCATAACTAAAGGTATTCAGGATATAAAATAAACCACACATAAAAACAATGCTCGCCAACCATTATCACAACATATCACAACTGAACATCATCATGCTGGCCTATCCTTTTAAATATTCAGCATTTCTTTATTCTTTTGTTATTAAGTTTTATCATACTTAACTCACTCAATGAGGTAGGGGAATTCACCATCACTGAGGAACGCGCACTCTACATCTCCTCGGTCTCCGTCCACCTAGTCGGAAGCCAACAGGAGTACAGGACATTTACCACGCGGGCACGACAGCTGTCTCAACACAGATGGTCCCAGACCAGGAGGATCTCGTCCTCAAAACATATAATCAAGGCTCACTGTCCTCGCAGTGGCAAAACACATTGCCCCGTTCCAGTCCCTCTCAACTGTTGTAGACTTGCATTCAAGGGGGTGACAGTATCATTTCTAGTTAGCTATGCGGTCCTTACCACGGCATTAGACCCAGTCCCCACCACGTTAGTGCGCCACTTATGGGATTCGTCCCGCCTAGAAATGTACTCGAGGCTTCTTGACGAGTCACCGTCATTGCCCTCCCCTCATGCAATCTCCACCTGAGTATCCGCAGATACCCATAGTATCTTCCTCTCCACTACTTCACACTCTCATATCTCATCGCGAATATTAATGTCTTTTAATGTCTTTTAATATTCTTAAAGTCTTTTAGAACCTTAAAGTCTTTTAGTTAACCTATAGTCGGCTTGCCCTTAGTCCATCCCTTCGACAAGACCCGACCACTAAAGCATCTTTTTCCCCACTTTCACAAAACCACACATTCACTTTCTCAAGCCACTCAGGCACAATCTCATCTCATCATTCCCATGAATCACATTGCTCTTTGCACTAGCACATCCAGCACAACATATTCTCTAACACAATCTCAGCTTCACAAGCACCATGTCCTTATCCAATATATTGACAATTCATCACATTTCTCATATCGCATCACATACCATTCCTTCACTCATCCTCATACGTTTACTCTTTCATTATCATTAGTGAATCACTTAAACTTATCAAACGGGAAAATCACTATCTCATCACAGAGTAATAAGGAACTGACTTAAGATAATAAATAACGTGCACAAGAACGTAACGTAAATAAACATTACATAAACACATTGCGCTACCATCCGGCAACAATGTTACGGGCTCACCGCAATCTCACTCACCTCTTATTCCAGCAAGAGAAATACTTTGCCCTTGAAGGTCTCTAACTTCTCTTTGAGAATTGTCACCACCGTCCACTGAATAACCTCAAATAAATAAATACACTTTTATTAAAAACTGTTTCAATTAGAAATCACCACTTGATTCTCAAATCAAAACCCTTTACTTTCTTTATTCTTTATTAAAATATTGATATTTATCGAAACAACTCTCAATCTTTTCTATTGCTTAAAGCCTTTTGAAAATCATTTGAAAACTCATATTAGGATAAATAAAACAATAGTTTATGTGGCTGTATGGGAAAGTCCAGCCCCTTACTCACGTTGTAAAACCATTGAAAACCAATAATTTTCATCCAAACCTTTGTAAATCCTATAACACTTGAAATCTATGTCTTTTCACAACTCAAAAACATTTTTAAACTTGAAATACTTGGAAATAAATTCTTGGACAGCAAGGAATTAAATCATGAAATTAATTTAAGAAAATAATCAAATTCATTTACTCATTCCCTTTATCAAACCGAATGGAATCAAAAACAAAACAACACAATTCAAACAAATTTTTCTTAAAACAAGGTCATGAAATATAATCATGTCAAAGAGACAAATACATGCAAAAGAATCTAGCCTCTTCAACCTAATATAGGCCGAATCATCACTAGTTGAAAACAAATCTTGGATGTACTTTTCTTCATGCAAAAACCTTGAAAATTTTAAATCAAAAACCTGCACATGTAAAACACATAGATTTAGAAAATACCACTTCTTTTTCTTCCTCAAAACCGTGACTTACTTGTGTCACTTCAAACACATTTTTATTTTCATTTTCCTTTGCATGCACTTTTAAAATCATGGAAATCAAAAAGAAATTACATGCAAGGAACTTTTTCATGAAAAGTCATTAAGCTTCTTTGTTTTCAAAGCTTGACCGAATGGTACTTTAACAAAATCAAGAGGAAAACTTAAATCCTTGACTTTGAAATACACATGAATTAGATCAAAACATAAATCATTTGGAAAAGAATTGTTTTCCTTGGTTTCTCATCAAAACCGTAACATGCATGTCAAGAACCAAAACTTTTGAGTTCAAAAATCATAAATCAAACTTCAAGATCAAAAGCTTTGAAAATCAAAACAAGAAAACAAGCCTTTTTCCAAGATCAAGGCAATAATCAAAGTCTTTTGAAACAGAAATCAAAGATCAAAGCTTTAGAGAAATCAAAGCATGAAAATCATTTAGATCGCCTTCATCAAGCATCAAACTAACATGCATGAACTTGAAATGGAATAGACATCATCATGACCTAATTTTCTAAGCATGACCGAATAGGAATGTCCATGAGTTAGGGTTCTACAAGCTTATGATGTTCTTGGAACCTAAGATCAAGGCTTTACAAGCACTTACAAACGTAGATCTTCAAAGAAATTGAACATGCAACAACAAAGAACTTTTACAAGACTTGGAAAAATTAAAAATCACTTAGAACAACCTAGGATTTTCGAATAAACTAAAGAAGTAGAGAAGATCTTCAACCTTCTTCAAGAATCCTAAGACTTTTGAGCTTGATCTTCCTCTTCCTCTTATCCTTGGTTCACGGTTTCTCCCTCTCTCTAAGTTTCTCTAAGAGTTTGTTGAAGACTCTTAGGAATTGTGTTTTGGTTTGGAAATGAAAATGAGAAATGAAGGAAAGAGTTGGAAATGAATTAAGGAGCTAGGTATAAATAGGCAAACCATGAGCTTACTCATTTGCCCTTGGAAACTCTGTCAAAGGTGTGTGGGATGAAGGGTATTATTGGCATCATCAAGGCTTGCATGGCTCAAGCCAAGCCATTGGACAAATAGAGAAGAATTAGGGCTAAGCTTGCTTCCTATTGGTTGGTCAAACTATTAACCATGCTTAACACTTAAACTAAACCTAGGTGCTAATGGGTTGCTAGCTTAGGGTGCAAGAAAGTCAACAAAATTGCATGATGCATGCCACACACACACACCACACGGCGACACCTACACACACATGCACCATTATTCATTTTTATTTTGTTTTTCTCAAAACCACATTTTCTTTAAAAATACAAAGTATAAAATGCTTAAGGAATTCAATCCAAAAATGCAAAAATCCGAACTCATAAAGTTTGTCTTAAAATAAAATCATTTGCTTAAAAATCCAAAATCATTTGAAAACACAAAATAAATTTAATTCAAGAAATACTTTTGAAATCACACCTTTTAAAATACTTTATCCAAATAATCTTTTTAGGGTTTTCAAACGAATATGAGGTATTCAGACGGGGTGTTACATAGTTGATGATAATAGGAATTGGATCAGCGTAAGTAAATAAAGAAAAGGAATTTATTTGTATACTTGTAGAAATATATAATTAGGATAGTTATGGAATATGGAACCCTATGGATTTTTGTAAACTAGATAAATGAAAGGAAAAACATTATATAGATAATTATAGATGATAAATGGTAATGGTTGATGAGAGTAAATTGATAGGGATATGAATAAAGAGTAATGTAATTGAATGATAAATGTGTTAGGACCTATAATGGAGTTGGAATGGAAATTAAGTAGCTAACAAATCAATTAAGAGTGTTAATGAATGGAAAATTGAATTACACTATTAATGTGAGATGGACTCACCTATTTGGATGTGTGAATATAGGACTTAATATATGTGTGTATATTTTGTGTTTGAATGTATGAATTTGTTATGTGTGTAGATATAGGATTAAGAGGTGTATGGATATAGAATTATGATAAGGGTGAATATAGGAATAGGTTTTGTGTATAAATGCATATAAATAATGACCCTCCCTAAGGGAGCGTGACTATATAAATAATGACTCTCCGAAAGGAGCGAGATATATAATTAATGACCCTCCATAAATAATGGAGCGAGATAATGAATCTCCGAAAGGAGCGAGCTATATAAATAATGATCCTCCATAATGGAGCGAGATAATGACCCTCCGAAAGGAGCGAGATATATAAATAATGACCCTTCATAAATAATGGAGCGAGATAATGACCCTCCGAAAGGAGCGAGATATATAAATAATGACCCTCCATAAAGGAGTGTGTATATAAATGAACCCTCCATAAAGGAGTGTGTATATAAATGAACCCTCCATAAAGGAGTGAGAATATATATATATATATATATATATATGTATATATATATATATATATAGGGACCCTCCAATAAGGAGTGTGCACTATAACACCCCTAATTTTCGTCTCCCGAATAATAAGGAAATTAATAATAAAAGTTTTATTATTAATTTATATGAATTTTCAAGTTTATGTTTTGTATTTAATTAGCCTGAAATATAAAAATTAGTTGAAATATTTTTATATGGCAAATAAATGCAAAATATAAGGATATTGCATTTTAGTCCCTGGATTAGGACCTAAATGTAATATTGAAAATTTCTTGGAGGGAAAAGATTTAAAAATATTGATTTTTAAATTTTGTACTGATCTAACCTGTTAGTAACGCCCTGTAACCGGTAAGACGATGAACTCAGAAACTGGGTTAGTGGAAATTGATGAGTAATCACTTAGTTAATTCGATTAATAGCCACGAATCCCACTCGATTCATAGTGGAGAACGCGTGTCGCCCTGCATGGCACACGAATTTCTCTATATAAGCTGGTGTGGTTGATGAATTTGGGGTTGATTTCTCTGAAACCAGAGTTGAGAGGCTGTTAGGGTTCCATAATCGTCTGAAGCGATTCTCCTTCTTCTTTGAGTGTTAGAGAGTGAGAGATACACTTCTGGAAAGCTTAAATCAAGGGCTTTCCATTGATATAGAGTTTGTGAGTCAAGAGTGATTGTGGAGGAAGAAATTGATCTCAGAAGTTGGAGTTGGGAAAGCTGAAGTTCTGGGTTTTCTAAGTCGGGAAGCTTGGTTGGAGACTGGATTTTGGTAAGCACAGTCAATCCTTAAGTCTCAAATCACTTTCATTCCTTAGTGCATGTTACCTATATTGAGTTCTAATGGTTTTTCCCAATTTCTTTGACCAATTCCTATGTCAAATTTGCTGGTCTTTGAACCCTATTGATGGAAATCGTGGCTGGGAGCAGAACTTAGGATTTGTGAGGAGATTGTAGATTTTCTTCAAGTTCAGAAGTTATACTCATCAAAAACAACTTAGAGGTATGGGAGAAGCTTACCTTATACTAGATTTAGACTAAAATCAAGTGATTTAGGATTTGAGTTAACAAAAAACTCAAAAGGGCATTATGTGTTTAAAGCACAAAGGCTTGGAGGCCAAATTCTGACTCAATTCTGTTTTGAGCAAATTTAAATTGATGCATGCAAGTGATTTTAAGGTTTAAATCAGAAATTAAATGTTGATTTTGAGTTCTGTGGTATTGAATTGTGTTTGTATTGATTTTTATGCAAATTGATACAATAAGCTTAATGCATGCAAGCTAAATGTGTTTCTGGGCATGAACATATTTTTCTTAAGGTATATGGACTCTGAGAATGTTGAAATTGGGTTAGATTTGAGAAATGAAAAGAATGATTTATCAAAACTCTTGTTTTAGTGGACTGACTGCATAATCTAACCGGTTACTCGATAATTATAACCGGTTAGACACTGTAAAATTTCAAAAGAAAATCAGTTTATTAAATCAGTCCTGAAGTCTTAGTGGCTTTGCTCAAATCTATACTTTAATTTCATTAGAAATAATCTGAAGATGAGTTGCTTATCATGTCATGGTTCAGATTGAAGGATAAGAGTTAATGAGATAAACTCAAGATGAAACTATGTTCATTTGAGGAGAAAATGTGATTTAGACTTTTGAATGATGAAAACAGTGGTTTTTGAGGTATAAAACAATGTTAAACTTGTTTATGGATTGGGTAGAGAATTCAAGAAAAAGGGGTTTTTCTGAATTACAATGGTAAATGGTTCAGGTCTGTAATTCTAACCGGTTAGCCTGAAACTGTAACCGGTTAGTACCTGAATCTGAAAAATAAAAAGTTAAGTTTTTGAATACCATTGGTTATGTTTTCCCAATCTAAGCTTAAGGGCATGTTTTTGAGAAAATTCAGAGGAGAATTTTTGTGCCAAAGATTATGCCTCAAATAAATCATTCAAAAGGGAAATTGGAATATTTCTAAATCACAGTAATTAATATAAAGATAAAACCAACCCTGATAATTGTGCATCCATATAGAATGGAAGTTTGGTTGGTAGGAACGTTTATCATATTCTGGGAATATGAGGAGGGTACTCCGGGAGTACCAAATTGTAACCTACTTGATGACACATTCTGGGAATGTGGCTAGTGTCCGGGACCTGGTTTTTTTATGCGTTCTGGGAACGTATGCGTTCTGGGAACATGGTGCACACTCCGGGAGTGATGCTTATTATCCAAGTATGGTTTGGCATTACGTTCTGGGAACGAATGTCAGTGTTCCGGGAACACAAGGGTGTATTGGATGGACGTCCAAGATGGACTTTTAGAGGCCTCAGTTGTAGATAGAAAATCATGTGAATTCAATGCTCCTAATTATGTGGATTATGTTTTGATGATGACAAAATAATTAACAAATCATGCCTTGAAGATATTGCAACATCAACATCAACAAGAAGTCAAGAAAAGAAGACAAGTGCCCAATCATTCTCAATCAAATATTAATTGTAAATTTCTAATTTATGTTGAGAGTGGTTGAGAGTGGGTAGAAATAGTTAGTCTCTTCTAGGAATAAATTTTTATATGTTTATTAAGTTAAGATTGACCAAAAATTAATACTTGAGAGGAAAAATAAAATTGAAAAATAATTTTTCCCATATCTGATCAAAATACTCGAGTATTTTGATAAAGACTCGAGTATACACTCGAGTATTTATAGAAAAACTCGAGTATTTGTGCCAGGTCAGCAATTATGACCGTTAGTCTTGTTCGTGCACCAATTCACTCGTGACTGACCAAAAAGACTCGAGTTTTTACCAAAAGACTCGAGTATTTTTGTCCAGTCAGCAAAAATGAACGTTGGAGAAACTCAAAAACCCAATTGAGGGCATTTGAGTCTCATCCAACCCCAAGAGAGAATTCAGAACCTTATTGTAAAATTTCTCTTTGAATTTGTGCAAGAACAAACAAGACAACAAGATCATATTGATTCAAGCTTTCTTAATTTCCTCTTCTCAAGTGTTAATTCCCAAAAAGCTCAACTTCTCACTCATATTGTCATTTTATTCCAAGTTGAGTTTTAGGCCTCAATTCTTACATTGAGCTGTGCTTATTTGTGCTAATCCATTGTGAGATTAGTAATACACATACAAAAAGCTTGATTATTCAAAGTCTTGGATTGTTCCCAAGCAAACCCTAAGTGGCTTAGGGTGTTGGAAGTCTTGAGAGGTTCTCAAGCACAAGACTAGGAGGTTCCTAGCCCGGTGGAGTTTCTTGAAGGGAGTTCAAGGAAGCTTTGTGAAGAGTTCTTCAATCACCGGAATCAAATTGGGGTAGAAATCAAGAGTTTGGTACACTCTTGAAAGGGTTAGGTTGAGTGAGGCCATTCTCAAGCAATCCTTTGTAATTTCTAACAATTTGATTATTAGTAGAAACTCCTAAGTGATTAGGAGGACTGGATGTAGCTCATTGTTGGAGTGAACCAGGATAAAATTGCTTGAGTGTTGGTTTATTGCTTTTAATCTACTTTCTAGCTCAATAGACTTAAGTCATTTCAATCAATTAGGATTTATACAATTAGGTAGCAAGTTCAAGGAATCTTTGTGTTAAAAGTTATTTAGATTACTTGCTATTCTGTTGGATAAGTTCCTGTTTATTATTGAATTGATTTGAGTTAAATTGCTGAATTTTCGTTTCTGGTTTTTCTGTTATCTGATAGTAAAAACTCGAGTATTTCAGAAAAGACTCGAGTTGTTCATCCTGAAAAACTCGAGTATTTCACAAAAGACTCGAGTATTTTGTTTCTGATTCCAGAAAATTCAGTCTAAGCTCCATTCTTCAATTATCAATCGAAATATTTGGTATTAGTGCTTCAAAATACTATTCACCCCCCCCCCTAGTATTTGCTTAGCCCGCTTGTTGGTTTCCAACAAGTGGTATCAGAGCTCGGTCGAAAGATCGAGTGTAACAACTTTTTCGAAAAAGATCCTTTTGGAAACTAAATGGGCTCTAGCAATAACTTTGGTGGAGAAGGAGCTTCAATAAACCGTCCTCCACTATTTAATGGTGAAGGATATGTTTATTGGAAAACTCGCATGAAAGTTTTTATTGAAGCAATTGATATGGATATTTGGGATGCAATTGAAAATGGTCCTTTCATTCCCAAAAAGAAAATAAATGATGAAATTGTTGAAATTCCAAGGAGTAGTTGGAATGATGATGAAAAGAGAAAAGTCTCATTTGATTTAAAAGCTAAAAACATCATCTTTTCGGCTCTATCCCATGATGAATTTTATAGAGTTTCCCAATGTAAATCGGCAAAAGAAATGTGGGATACTTTGCAAGTCACACATGAGGGAACAAGTGAGGTTAGAGATGCAAGATTGAATTCTCTAACTCACGAATATGAATTGTTCCACATGTTGCCAAATGAAACCATTAGTGACTTGCAAAAGCGATTCTCTCACATTGTTAATCATTTGATTTCCTTGGGAAAAGTATTTCGCAATGGTGAAACTACTAACAAAATTCTAAGATGTCTTGATAGGAGTTGGCAACCCAAGGTAACCGCCATCAAGGAATCAAGAGACATAAATAGCATGGACTTAGCCACTTTGTTTGGCAAACTCCAAGAGCATGAGATGGAGCTTACAAGACTTGGGATGCATGAGGAATCGGACAAAAAGAAAAAGAGCATAGCACTCAAAGCTTCAACCAAAGCTACAAAAGAAGTTGAAGAATGCTCTACAAGTGGAGATTCCGATGGTGAACCAAATCAAGAAGAATTTGGGATGTTTGTGAAAAGATTCAACAAATTCTTCAAAGGGAAGAAAGGTGGATCTTCATCCAATTTCAAGAGAACCAAAGACTCCAAACAAAGAGAAAAGAGTACCAATGATGGAGTTAAGTGTCATGAATGTGGAGGGGTTGGTCACATAAGAATGGAATGTGCCACATTCTTGAAGAAGAATGACAAGAAGACCCAAGAGACCAAAGGGAAGCGTGCATACATTGTTTGGGATGCACCGGAGAAGAGCAATGAATCATCTTTAAGTAGTTCCGGTGATGAAAATGCAAACCTTTGTCTCATGGCCAAGAACAATCATGAGTCCTCATCAAGAGCTAATCATGGCATGAGTGAAAGTGATGATGAGGTAACCTCTAGCTCTTCTTGTTCATCTTCAAACTCCATTTCATATGATGATTTGCAAGAAGCCTACAATGAAATGTTAATTCAATTTAAAAGGCTTGCTAAAATTAATAAGGAAAAAGGAAAGAAAATTTTGGAGTTTCAACATGAAATTGATGAATTGCAAAAATCTATAAATGAGTTGAAACTTCAAAATGAATCCTTGGAACTTATTAATTCTAGTCATCAAAGTGATTGTGCAAATCATGAGGAGATTATCACTCCATGTGAGAGATGTGATGAACTTGAAAAAGAAGTGAAAGAGTTGAAAAACAAACTCACAATCTCACATACTGATAGAAACCTCAACCGGTTGTTGAACTCTCAAAGACATAATCACAACAAAACCGGTTTAGGATATGTTCATAAAACGAACAAAAAGTACAAGGTGGTTGGAACATTTTCTAAGAAAAATTCATCAAAGAGACCAACTTGTACTTATTGTGGAAAGGTTGGACATATCAACATTGAGTGCCACATTAAGAAGTTTGAAATGAAAAAGGGCACTTATATGTGGATTAAGAAGGGAGAAAGTCCCAACACTAACCCTAAGGGACCCAACATTGTTTGGGTACCCAAAGTGAACAAGTGATTTCATTTTGTAGGTGTGTCTTCGAACGGGAAAACAATTGTGGTATCTTGATAGTGGATGTTCGAAGCACATGACGGGAGATAAGCGGCACTTCATTGAGCTTACTCCAAAGGAAAAGGGTTATGTCACTTATGGGGACAACAACAAAGGCAAAATCCTTGGTATTGGTAAAATCGGAAACTCTTCAAACTTGATTATTGATAATGTGCTCTATGTTCAAGGATTAGAACATAATCTCTTGAGCATAAGCCAATTATGTGATGTTGGTAATCATGTAGTTTTTACCTCTACCCATTGCCTCATTAAAAGTGACAAAGATGAATCAATCAAATTTGTTAGTAGAAGGTCAAATAATACTTACTTAGTTGATTTGAACAAAGTCACTTCTTTGGTCTCTACTTGTTTAGTGAGCAAAGAAAATGACACTTGGTTATGGCATCGTAGGACCGCTCATATAAATGTAAACCAATTGAAGAAAATTCAATCTAAAGATCTAGTAGTTGGTTTACCAAAGCTAAATTTTTCTATTGAAGGTGTTTGTTCCCCTTGCAAGAAATGTAAACAAACTAAAAACACCTTTGGATCAAAAATGGTGATGTCCACATCAAGGCCATTAGAAATGCTTCATATGGACTTGTTTGGACCATCACAAGTAAAAAGCTTTGGTGGCAACTATTATGCATTGGTGATTGTTGATGACTTCTCTAGGTTTACTTGGACTTTATTTTTAACTACTAAGAGTGAGACCTACAAATCTTTTAAACATCATGTCAAACTTTTGCAAAACCAAGTGAATCAAAAAGTAATTATTATTCGTACCGATCATGGTGGTGAATTCGAAAACCACAAATTTGATAGATTTTGTGCTAAAAATGGTATTGAGCATCAATTCTCCGCACCAAGGACTCCGGAACAAAACGGAGTGGTAGAGCGGAAAAATAGGGTGCTAGAGGAACTTGCTAGAACCATGTTAAATGATTCTCAAGTACCTCAATATTTTTGGGCCGATGCCGTCAATACGGCTTGTTATGTTTTAAATCGTATTTTGATAAGGCCCTCTTTGGATAAAACCCCCTATGAACTTTACAAGGGAAGAAAGCCAAATATATCTCATTTTCATGTCTTCGGATGCCAAGTTTTTGTTTTAAATAATGGAAAAGAACACCTTGGCAAGTTTGATTCCAAATCCGATGAAGGCATATTTTTAGGCTATTCTTCTCATAGTAAAGCTTATAGAATTTTCAATAAAAGAACTTTAACTATTGAGGAATCAATTCATGTGGTTTTTAATGAGTCTTCAAAAGAAGATAGTGTTTTATGTGATGCTAGTGAAGATGGCATTGCCTTTTCAAAAGAAGAAAAAGAGAGAGAGAATTCAAAAGTTGATGAAGGAGAAGTAAGGGAAGAACTTCCTCCAACTTGGAAATCGGTCAAGGCTCATCCTATAGACAAAGTCATAGGAGATATGTCAAAGGGAGTACTTACTCGTAGGTCTATTCAAAACATTTTCCACTATGTCTCATTTGTTTCTCAAATTGAACCCGATTCAATTAAAAAGGCCATTGAGGATGATCATTGGGTTCTTGCTATGCAAGAAGAATTAAACCAATTTGAAAGAAATGAAGTTTGGGATCTAGTCCCTAAACCCGATGATCATACCATAATTGGTACTAAATGGATTTATAGAAACAAACTTGATGAATCCGGGTTGATTATAAGAAACAAAGCTAGACTAGTAGCTCAAGGGTACAACCAAGAGGAAGGTATCGATTATGATGAGACCTTTGCTCCGGTTGCACGTCTTGAAGCAATCCGAATTTTACTTGCTTATGCTTCAATCATGAAATTCACTTTATATCAAATGGATGTTAAAAGTGCTTTCTTGAATGGGTTTATAAATGAAGAAGTGTATGTCAAACAACCCCCCGGTTTTGAAAATAGTGAATTTCCAAACCATGTTTATAAATTGAAAAAGGCACTCTATGGATTGAAACAAGCTCCTAGAGCTTGGTATGATCGATTGAGTTCCTTTCTATTAGAAAACAAGTTTCAAAGAGGGAAGGTTGATAATACATTATTTATTTATAAAACCAAGGATGACATTTTGTTAGTACAAATCTATGTTGATGATATCATTTTCGGTGCTACTAACGTGTCTCTTTGTAGAAAGTTTTCAAATTTGATGAAAAAGGAATTTGAAATGTCAATGATGGGAGAACTCAAGTTCTTCCTAGGCTTACAAATAAAGCAAGTCAAGGAGGGGATATTTGTGCATCAAGGGAAATATTGCAAAGAGCTCCTTGAAAAATTCGGATTGGACAAGTGCAAGGAAGCCTACACTCCAATGAGCACATCATGCTACCTAGACAAGGATGAACAAGGTACACCGGTTGATGTTAGTAAGTATAGGGGTATGATAGGTAGTCTCCTATATCTCACTGCATCTAGACCGGATATTATGTTTAGTGTATGCATGTGTGCTAGATTTCAAGCTAATCCTAAAGAATCTCACCTATCCGCAGTTAAACATATATTTAAGTATCTAAAAGGAACAATTAACACTGGTTTATGGTATCCTGCTGATGCCAATCTTTGTTTAGTTGGTTACTCGGATTCCGACTTCGCCGGATGCAAGCTTGATCGCAAAAGCACCAGTGGTACTTGCCATTTCTTGGGAAGTTCATTGGTGTCATGGTTTTCTAAAAAGCAAGCTTGTGTCGCTCTTTCTACCGCCGAAGCGGAATATATCGCAGCCGGTAGTTGTTGTGCTCAACTGTTATGGATGAAACAACAATTATCGGATTTTGGTTTGAAACTTGAAAATATTCCGATTAGATGCGATAACACGAGTGCAATCAATTTGACTAAGAATCCGGTGTATCACTCAAGAACTAAACACATTGAAATAAGACATCATTTTTTAAGAGATCATGTACAAAAGGGTGATTGCACAATTGAATTTGTTAGTACCACAAATCAATTAGCTGACATTTTTACAAAACCTCTACCAAGGGACACCTTTTATCATATTAGGAGAGAACTTGGTATTTTAGATGAAGCTAATATAGGCTAATTGCATTGTGTGTCATTTTTTTTGAAAAATCACCATATTAGTCTTACTCTAATGCGTTATTGATTCTTAGTTAAATTGTCCTTGATGATATTTGAAATTGTATATGTTAATTGTGTGTGATTCTGTACTGTATTCCAAGTGGGTAGTGAAGCATTTGTATTTGATTTGTGTTTGGTCTTTTAAAACTGAGTTTTTACTTTCTGTTCTGTCAAAATACTCGAGTTTTTCCAAAAACACTCGAGTATTTTAATTCAAAATTAAATCAGTTTTAAATTGAAAAAGTTTTTAATCAGGGTCTGATAAAAATACTCGAGTGTTTCTAAAAACACTCGAGTCTTTATTAAAATACTCGAGTGTTTTTCAAAACACTCGAGTCTTTCGAAACCCCCAATTTTTGAACTTTCAGACCAAACTCGAGTATTTTCCAAAAACTCGAGTATTTTGCGTTTTCCTGAAATTTGAACTTTCGGACCAAACTCGAGTTTTTCAATTTTTACTCGACTTTTTTGGGGAAATCTGGGCTGAGTCACGACCGACTCGAATATATTTTCAAAAACTCGAGTATATCCTAAAGAACAACTCTAGTATTTATGAATATATTCGAGTATTTTGAACTGTTTATATATACTCTCAGACTCAAGTTTTTTTGCGACCCTCTTCTCTCTCGGTTTTCTCATATCTCTCTCCTTAAAACTCAGATTTTCCTCAAAGTTTTGTCAAATCTTACTAGTTTTTCATCCTCTAAACTCTTCTCTCGGTTTTATTCTCCTCCAGATGCTCCAGCTCCTTCGATGTTTTGATGATGTTGACCTTTGGATTTTATCTTAGTTTTCATTCTGTTTTTATCATGTTGGTCTTTGTTACATTTTCTGTATTTTGAGAACTTGGTGTTTTGAGACTTTGGGTTTATTATTGCACCTTTGATTTGGACCTTTTATGATGTTTTTATGTTAATGTATTTGGTCTTCATTATGATGTTTGTGCAAAGCTTCAGGGGGAGCTCTTTATCGTTATTATATCTCCGTTTTATTTGCATAGTTGGTTATGGGGTTTTCCGATTATGCACCTCTCCTCCCTTGATCTTTTTCTAAAATTGTTACATCTTTTTGGCGTATGACAAAAAGGGGGAGAGATATTACACTTGTCTTGTCTTGATATTGTTGCACCTAAAATCTCTAATTATGGTATATACTCTGATAATTGTTAAATTCTCTAATACCATAGGCTTGGTGCTAAAATTAAATTGTCATAACATCTTGCTCAAGCTGAATTTTTAGATAGGTGAAAAGTATCATATAGTGAGGGGGAGTTGCATCTCCAAGTGGATCAAGCTTAACAAATGGATCAAGTGTTAATTATTTTGTCATCACCAAAAAGGGGGAGATTGTGAATTCAATGCTCCTAATTATGTGGATTATGTTTTGATGATGACAAAATAATTAACAAATCATGCCTTGAAGATATTGCAACATCAACATCAACAAGAAGTCAAGAAAAGAAGACAAGTGCCCAATCATTCTCAATCAAATATTAATTGTAAATTTCTAATTTATGTTGAGAGTGGTTGAGAGTGGGTAGAAATAGTTAGTCTCTTCTAGGAATAAATTTTTATATGTTTATTAAGTTGAGATTGACCAAAAATTAATACTTGAGAGGAAAAATAAAATTGAAAAATAATTTTTCCCATATCTGATCAAAATACTCGAGTATTTTGATAAAGACTCGAGTATACACTCGAGTATTTATAGAAAAACTCGAGTATTTGTGCCAGGTCAGCAATTATGACCGTTAGTCTTGTTCGTGCACCAATTCACTCGTGACCGACCAAAAAGACTCGAGTTTTTACCAAAAGACTCGAGTATTTTTGTCCAGTCAGCAAAAATGAACGTTGGAGAAACTCAAAAACCCAATTGAGGGCATTTGAGTCTCATCCAACCCCAAGAGAGAATTCAGAACCTTATTGTAAAATTTCTCTTTGAATTTGTGCAAGAACAAACAAGACAACAAGATCATATTGATTCAAGCTTTCTTAATTTCCTCTTCTCAAGTGTTAATTCCCAAAAAGCTCAACTTCTCACTCATATTGTCATTTTATTCCAAGTTGAGTTTTAGGCCTCAATTCTTACATTGAGCTGTGCTTATTTGTGCTAATCCATTGTGAGATTAGTAATACACATACAAAAAGCTTGATTATTCAAAGTCTTGGATTGTTCCCAAGCAAACCCTAAGTGGCTTAGGGTGTTGGAAGTCTTGAGAGGTTCTCAAGCACAAGACTAGGAGGTTCCTAGCCCGGTGGAGTTTCTTGAAGGGAGTTCAAGGAAGCTTTGTGAAGAGTTCTTCAATCACCGGAATCAAATTGGGGTAGAAATCAAGAGTTTGGTACACTCTTGAAAGGGTTAGGTTGAGTGAGGCCATTCTCAAGCAATCCTTTGTAATTTCTAACAATTTGATTATTAGTAGAAACTCCTAAGTGATTAGGAGGACTGGATGTAGCTCATTGTTGGAGTGAACCAGGATAAAATTGCTTGAGTGTTGGTTTATTGCTTTTAATCTACTTTCTAGCTCAATAGACTTAAGTCATTTCAATCAATTAGGATTTATACAATTAGGTAGCAAGTTCAAGGAATCTTTGTGTTAAAAGTTATTTAGATTACTTGCTATTCTGTTGGATAAGTTCCTGTTTATTATTGAATTGATTTGAGTTAAATTGCTGAATTTTCGTTTCTGGTTTTTCTGTTATCTGATAGTAAAAACTCGAGTATTTCAGAAAAGACTCGAGTTGTTCATCCTGAAAAACTCGAGTATTTCACAAAAGACTCGAGTATTTTGTTTCTGATTCCAGAAAATTCAGTCTAAGCTCCATTCTTCAATTATCAATCGAAATATTTGGTATTAGTGCTTCAAAATACTATTCACCCCCCCCTCTAGTATTTGCTTAGCCCGCTTGTTGGTTTCCAACAAATCATACATCATGCCACTTGCATTATAAGAGATATAATGTTGAAAAATTGGTGTGCTCATATGTATTTGCATTATTATCTGTCCATGACATACTTGTGTTTGTAATTTTAGTCTTTATCAATTATGTATTTGTGTATACTTACTCCATGTGCCCTGTTTAGGTGATGGCCAGATACCTAGCCTTCATCGAGATACGCCCTATCCCTAGTGGCATATGGACGTATGAGGAGCACCGTGCCACTTTTGAGGGGGAAGTGGAGATCACTCTCTACCACCCTAATCCTCTGGTGCGAGTGCGACCTCGTCGATTTAGGATCCCTTTAGTCTATACTATGCATGTTCCACCCTTTTATACATATAGAGGACCACCCCTGGCTCGATCTGTGCGTCGATTTCATAGTTTTCGTTTCAGAGCTGCCACTCGTTCTCATCCTTCCTCCCATAGAGTTGTCACTAAGGAGACTCCTTCTCCTGGTCTGACTGATTTCGAGAGGACTGCTTCTGCAGATCCTAGACCCGGTGGTGGGGTCTCTACCCAGTCAGGTGAGGTCGAGGAGGACCCCGTGGAGGATGAGAGCGAGGAGGAGGTGCATGTCGAGCCGACTGTTTCTGTTAGAGGTGGACCCGCTGGTTCATAGGAGCCTGCATAGCGTGGATGTTTTGGAATCCTAGATCCTAGGGATAAAGCTGTGGAGGATCTGAGGAGCTGCTGAGGACACGGATGACCTGCTCTGGGACTTCTACTTTTGGATCATGTGATATATTGTAGATATTTTGAGAGGTCTTAGAGTGAGGTTTATTTTATGCAGCTGGTTTGTATATATTTCACCAAACTTGCTATCTCGACTTTCACTACTTGCTACTGATGATACTTATGGGGTATATGTTATGTTATACATATATATATATATATATATATATATATATTATGTTTTATTTACCTCAGCAGTGCCCCACAAGTATTAGTTTTACTTCCGCATACTCTGATTTTGATTCAAAAAGGAGCTCGGCGACAAGTTTATATTTTATATATTCGATTAAACTCGAGAGACTAATAATATATTTTAAGAAGGACTACAAAGATGTTTACTATGTTTATGGAAATAGTATCTCGAGAGTCTTTTTGTAATTAAGATATTATTAAGCCGAATTCCAATATTTGTGCAGATTAAAAATGTTTACAATCGAGCAAGTACAAATTAAAAAAGAAAAATTTTTCTAGTCCTAATATTTGATAGCAAGTATTTCAATCATTTGGAAATATTAATTATTTTCAAGATGTAAAACGAGAGTGTCACATTCACCAATTGTAAAAAGGACCCACCAATATGGAGTGTGTAAATGAATAATGATAGGACCCGCCAAGAGGTGAGTGAAGGATAAGATAAAATGAAAAGGGTAGAAAGACTTAGTGAAGTTAAGATAGTGAACGATAAAGAAGATTAAAAAGGAATAAAAAGGAATAGGAAACGACAATCTAATTGGGCAATAAGTCATAGTGTAGTACCTTAGTTTATTGATAAGCTCTTGTAGAAACTATTATTCTAAGTTCTGTGTAATGCTACCCTTCTTGCTATTTTTATTACAAGTGCAGAAGGACCTTACACGAGTTATGGCCGAGCAGGAGTACACTCCACATCATGGAGTGTAATTGGTTATCTGGGTGACCATGTGTTGGTCTTGAGTTTTGTTGGGATTTTTATTTATGTACAATATTTTTTGGAAATTATGCAATGAATGAATTAGATTATATTTTGGCTCTGCTGGCCTACTGTTGTTTATATGAATGTTTTATACAGGACAAACAGAAAAAGTATATTTTGGAAAAGTCCATAAAACAAAGGAAACTCCGTCTGTTTTCTACGGAGATTTTTATAAGTTAAACGGTTTTCAAAAGAAAATTTTAGTTCACTATTTTTTAAATAATGACAATTAAGGGTAATTATAAATAGGATGTTACAACTTATACGATGACTCAACATCCCGAAATCATGATTTATTAGATGCAGTTGTCAATCTATTGCATATCATTTTTTTTTTGTTTACATGGGAGGTCTGGGACTAGAACCCATGACCTGGGGAGGGGGAAATCCTAAGTGTCCCTGCAGCCACCAACTGGACTGTCTTACGCGGACCATATCATTTTCAATGCATTATAGTTTGCTTTATTAATTTTAATATTTGAATATAAATATTCATGGTTAATGTTATTAATGAGTACCTAAATATATTTCTACAAAACACTTAAGTCTATTTTTGTCTACAATAATATGTTATGCTATGTTAATTTGTTCCAACTAAAAAATTATCTTTCAATTCTCACATCATATTCTTTAAGAGAAAATAGACGGTACACTGACAGTGTAAAGATTTTTTACATAACAAGTGCATCATCCACCATTCATGGGTATATGGTCGTTGACTACTATTAGATAAAAGTAATACAAATGAATGGTGGATGATGGATTGATGGTGTAAAAAACTTTATACCGTCAGTGTATACCCATTAATCTCATTTTTAATTATCTATGCGATTATAGTTAATTATTTTAAAAAAAAATCATAATTTTTATAATTAACATATTTATACAAAACACATAAGAGTATTTTTGTCTACAATAAACTATTATGCTATGTTAATTTGTTCCATCTGAAAAATCACATTTCTCATATTATATTTTTTAATTATCTATGCTAAAAGTTTTTTTTAATAATTATTTTTTAAAAAATATCATAAATTTTTATAACTAACATATTTATACAAAACAAATAAAGGGTATTTTTGTTGACAATAATATGTTATACTCCCTCCGCCCCATTATCTTAGTAAAGGTCAAAGTAGTTAACAAAAATAAGAGAATATCTTTTTTATATAATGCATGATTCTATTTTCGAAGTATAATATAATGCATGATTTATTCATTAATTACAAATTTCTATCACATAAATTTCCATATTATTTTTACACTCTTTAAAAATTTTCATTAATTATTTTTACTTTGATTTGGGAAAAAAAAAACTACATTTTTTTTACCAAGATAATGGGACGAAGGGAGTACTATGTTAATTTGTTTCAACTGAAAAATCACATTTCTCATATTATATTTTTTTATTTTTTTATGCTATATGTTTCTTTATAATTATTTTATTTTTCATAAATATTTATAATTAACATATTTATACAAAACACATAAGTGTATTGTTGTCTATAATAACTTGTTATATTATGTTAATTTGTTCCAATTGAAAAATCATCTTTTTCATATTATATATTTTTAATTATCTACGGTATAAGTTTTTTTTTTATAATTATTTTTAAAGAAAATCATAAATTCTAATTTAACTAAATTATGGTGTGTTTGAAATTTTGAATAAAAAATAAATAAATAAAATCATTACTTTCTAAATTTATGATGTAAATAAAAAATAATTAAAAATAAAAATTTATGAAATCTTTAAAAGATATAGTAATAAATAATGGGTAACATGCTATACCTGTTATAACATGTAAAAAATAGTGGTGTTTGTGAACACCAAAACAAAACGAGGTATAACTTAGCATTCACTTATATATATATATATATATATATAGTTTCGTAGCTTTCAATTTTAGTACATCTTCTATACAAAACCATTATCTAATTTTTATTGTTAGCTTTTGATTTCTCCCAAAAAAACAAAAGTTATTTTTATACAAAAGAAAGTATTCGGTGTTTGTTTGTTCCGAAGTTTTTCGCCGCTATCGATCGACTTAACGGGTTGTCGTATTTTGGAAGAGGAACATGTGATACAAAATTATTTGCCCAATGCAGTAGAGCATTTTCCCTATAACAACAGTGTTTATATCGCGCTTCAGACCAGACTTTTCTAAACTCATCCTCTTAATCATTCTTATTTATATTTTTTTTAATGACATTGGTTTTCTCGTTAATTAAATACTACTTTTCCTTATATTTAATTTAATATATTTGTTATTATTAAATATTTAAAAAAAAAAAAAAAAAAAACCTCGCAATTCTTCTTCCTCTTCAAGTGGGTTGATTTTGCGAGGGAGATTGTGGGACAGTGTTGAGCGCGAGACGGTGGCGAGAAACACTTAAAAATGAGTTGCGGATGACAAGATTTAAATGATTTTGATTAGGGTTTTTTTTTTTTAAAAAAAAAAATAATGAAGTTCTTGTTGGCCAAAATAAACCAGACTTCATAATTTATAAAACATAAATTTGCATCCAATCGAACAGTTGGAGAGTTTTGCAGGCATCCAATTTCAGTTATAGAAGTCATCAAATGTCTGCTGGCAATGACAAATTGACAATATCTGCGTATAAGGTTGAGTGAACAAGAAGGAGATAACAGTGAAATTTCAAAAGGTTCATTTTAGTCTAAAGTTTAGGGTGAAGATCCAGCAAAACTTATTCCAAAAATAACCATCGATTTGTTTAGTATTTCCAAAGGATACCAAAGTAAAATTCTTAATTATTTATCTTATCAATCATTATATCTCTTTTCTATTATTTAAATAATTTTATCATAATTTTCTAAATAAAAGACATACAAATGACACCTAAGAGAAATATTAATTGAAAAACATGTCTTTTTATAAAGATGTCTTCTTGTGTGATGGAGTAACCATTCTCTTTGATAAGTTTGTTTACGGCCTTGTAAGATTACAGTGGGCTAAACTACGCATTTGGTTTTTTATTTTATTTTATTTTATTTTATTTTTCATCCGAAAATGGAGAGAAGAAAAAAGTAAATATGGGGTCTATCAAAAAAGTTTTCTCTCCAAAAGAGTGATATGGGTCTAATATATGATGTTTTGAGCATTAATTTCACCTCCTTTTACTATGGATTTGACTTGTTTCTCTTATAAATTTAGGACTTTTTGTATAGTTTTATGATTTTGTTATTAGTTTAGAATCCCTTGAACGTTTTGATCCGTTTTGGATATGTTTCGGGTACTTTCGAAGCTTAATTGAAGAAAATAAATATGGAACTGAAAAGAGGACAAAAGGATCTTGAAAGTGGCGCAAGAACGGAGCGAAACGGAATCGGAGCAGGGTCCACACGCCCAGCGTGGAGCTCCCCACGGTAAACAGGATTCATGATAAATAAACAACGCCTACAATGAAACAATGTTCCTAACTCGTTTTATTAAATTGTTCAACACTTTTATTTAATTTTTGTTTCTATTTTATTTCAATTCATTCTTAATTAATTAGTTAGAAACCTATAGATTTCGCTAATTAATTGAAATTTGCAATCCCTGAGTGAAGATATCTGGTCTTATTGACTATATTACTTGATGACCTGGTATACTTGCCGTTGACCCAACAAAGTGGGAAGAGAATGGAGAGAAAAGAATGAATCTTATGCTCTTGACAAAAATACCTTTTTCTTGCTTGTCTCACAACATATTTGTTACGTTTTTTTTTCACTCATATTCATCAACTTTTTTTTCTAGCGTAATATCTTTAGTATTGTTTTTTTTAATTAAATTTTTCTGTAAGTTGTTAGCTAATTTTAAAAAATAAAATTATACGAAATAAAAATATTGCAAGCTAAATCTTATTTTTGAACAATAAATTTATTAATTTAATATGTTTAACGATAGAAAATTTCAATACTTTTTTATTATATAGAGGGGTATAGTTGTCTTTGAACAACCTTATCAATTTCTCTCTTCTCACTTTTTTCTCCAATCAAACAAAATGAAAGAAAACTCAACTTTTTTCTCTTCCCCATTTCTTCACATTTTCTTTGATATCAAACAACCACAAAATCTACTCATTTTCTCACTATAGTTTCTCTTCCCTATTTCTCTCTTCTCATATTCTTTCGTGCAACCAAACAAATCCTTAGGTTTGAGTTTAAAGATTTAATAGAAACAACTCTGCATAAAAAAATGTAGCATTTAATTCTACAAGAAACATTGAATTTAGTTTTCAAAGAAACAATTTTTTTTAAATCTTCTTATCCTTAACTCTTAAGATTAAGTAACTTTATAATTTATAATTGATGCGTAAACCGCACAAGTTCTTATCCAACCAATATTTTTTATTTTAATTTTTTTTCCTTTCAGTGGCAACATATAAAGTTGTATATCATCATTATGAGGATTTTTTTATATGTTCTTAAACATACGTTAAGGATATATATATATATATATATATATATATATAAATAAATAAATGAGTTTGTTTAATGCTTTTAAGATTTTGAATAAGAGTAAAAAAAATCAAACTATATTAGAAAACAAAGTTTATTGTGACTTGGAACATCTAATGTTAAATTTGTAAAACAAACAGGTTACGATAAATAGATCTACAAAATCAACTTACAAATAAGCTATATCATAAAAAAGTGACATGTTACTTGTTAAACAATCAATAATAAACAAATGACGCATATCACTTCTTTTATAATATAAGTCTATTTGTAGGTTAAATTTATAGGTATAAATCATTTTTCAATACAAATACACTTATTTTAGTTTTTATTTTCGATCTGAGAATAAAAGAAATCCTTAAAAAACTATCATAGCTCAAAATATTGAATAAATAATTTTTCAAATAAAAATTTATTTCTTTATTTATTTTGACCATACACTCCATTATATGCATTAGAAAATTTTGATCCCATAACTAAATTTGGATTTTCTTAACTTGGATAAGAGACTAAAAGAAGTGAATTTTTATAAAAAAAACTAAACATTTAATAATTCAAATAATAGTGGACTTAATTTTTTTTAATTTTTTTCTCTACTTTTAACTTCTTATCTTTAGTTCTAAGGGCTAAGATTAAGCAAACCCATTAAATTTTTGTGTCTTGTTCAGGATCAACTTCCTGACTAGGTAAAGCTGGCCCTTCTTGATCCCTTCCCATGAATCCTGTCCCTTGGAAAAATCATTAACTCCTTACCTGGAATGGAGGTGGCTCGTTTTTGCGTGTGTTGACTTTCCCACCAAAAACTTTCTTTTTGATGGAGTTGACTTTCCCACAATCAATATTTTTTTTTATGGATTTGACTTTTTCTCAATTAACACACGGACATCCATATAAATAAGAAGACCTCCCGCTCCCTCACTCTCTCAAATCAAATCTCAACCAAGCCTAACATATATATTCAAAGTCCAATTTTGCACTGCTCCATCCTTCATCACAGACATGGATGACATTGATGTTCCACCATTCTTTCTCTGTCCCATTTCATTAGAAATCATGAAGGATCCAGTGACTGTCTCTTCAGGCATCACCTACGATAGAGAGAGTATTGAGAAATGGCTCTTCTTAGGGCAAAACAAAACTTGTCCAGTCACTAAACAACTCCTCTCGCTCTCTGACTCAACTAACCTCACCCCAAACCACACGCTCCGGAGGCTGATTCAGGCTTGGTGCATCATCAACGCTTCTCGCGGCGTGGAAAGGATTGCAACTCCTAAAAGTCCTGTCAGCAAAACACAGATAGAGCAAATCATCAAAGATGCTTTTCATTCGTATGAGTCACTGATTCAATGTCTCGGAAAACTCAAATCCATCGCTTCTGAGAGCGAGACAAACAGAAGCTTCATGGAAGCTGCTGGTGCTGTTGAGTTCTTAGCATCTGTTGTAATCAACAACACCGTTTCTTCATCATCTGATAACCCTGACGAGAATGACAATGATGATGACAACGATGATGATCGGTTCGGGTTGAAAACCGGTGCAGGCGACGAAGCTTTAATCATCCTCTGTAATCTCAATTCATCAGAAGCAGGATTGAAGACTCTCCTAGCTTTCAAAAGCGGAGAATTTATCGATTCCTTGATGCGGATTATGCAGAGGGGAATGTATGAATCACGAGCATATGCTGTTTTATTGTTGAAATCTATATCTGAAGTGGCTAACCACGAGGTAATAGCGAATACAAGAAATGAATTATTTAGCGAATTAGTACAAGTTCTTAAGGACCAGATTTCAACCAAGGCTTCGAAAGCGTCCCTCCATACACTGATCCAACTCTGTCCTTGGGGTAGAAACAGGATCAAAGCAGTGGAAGCAGGTGCTATTCCAGTTTTGATAGAACTTCTTCTTGATTCAAAGGAAAGAAAGCCTTGTGAAATGATGCTAGTGCTTTTAGAGATGTTGTGCCAGTGTGCCGATGGCCGAGCAGAGCTTCTGAACCATGGAGCTGGCTTAGCCATCGTGTCGAAGAAGACTTTGAGGGTTTCAACCATGGCAAACGATAGGGCTGTGAGTATTCTTCTCTCTGTTTCCAGATTCTCGGCAACCCCAAGTGTTGTTCAAGAAATGCTGCAGCTTGGTGTCGTGGCGAAACTGTGTTTAGTGCTTCAAGTGGACAGTGGAAGCAAGGCCAAGGAGAAAGCAAGAGAGATACTCAAACTGCATGCTCGGGTTTGGAGGAATTCTCCTTGCATACCGAGCAATTTGCTTGTTTCGTACCCGTAAATTTGAGATGAGAGTTTTGAACTTTCTTCTTTCAATCAATTTTATTTTCCTTTTACAACTTTTTTAGTGTACATGATTATTTGAAGATCACACAATTGATATAGGTATGGGCATCAACTATTGCCCATAATAGATTGGTTGAGGGAAAATTCATATAAGATGTATGTTGTTGGGTATTTTATAGTTTATATAAGGTTTAATTATATCTCATGTTCCTGAAATTTGGATATTTTTGTCAGATACATTTATTGTTATTTTTTCAATGTCTGACTCTCGTAGTTATTCATGGATTTGTCATATACCCCTACTATTAATACTCGCCAATTTTACTTACATGTAACATCGGAGTCCTGGTTAGATGCAGGAGGTTAGCGGTGCTTCGTGGACAAAGATTTTTTTTTCTTTAAATTAAAAAACTAAAAAACTTAATATTTCTATATTTTTAGTTAAATAAAAAAAAAGCTTGAAGAGAGAGATCGTCTTCGCCCATGTGACATCACGCAACACTACATCATCAATCACATGCATCTGACCAGGAATTTGCGACACAACTAAGCATTTATATAAATGGAATACTTCTGAGTTCTGACACATACACTTTAGGGATTTCTTTCGTTTCTGGTTTTCATTACGTTTTCGTTTTCAAGAATGCTAAATGCTACGAATTCTAAATCAAGAATGTTAAATGCTACGAATTTTAAATCGTAACACGACAAAGGAATAATAGAATACTCCCTCTGTTTTATAATGTTTGGTCTTTTAATCTTTTTTTTTCACAATGTTTGACCTTTTACATTTTCAATACATAAACATATTTTTTTTTCCAATATTAACCTTTCATTCAATCATTTCTCTTACTCCTCATTAATTCTACTTTTATCATTTCTCTCATCTCTAAACCACTACACATTATTAATGGACATACTAAAAAAAATTAAATACTATTACAATTTTCAAAAAGAATTAAATAGGAGCATTTTAGACAAACTATACATAATACTTACAATAATTAACACTTTCTTAATCTGTATGTCCAGAGTTAAAAGACCAAACATTGTGAAACGGAGTGAGTAGTTGTTTATGCGGCATGCGTTTTTGGGCATTATGTAGACGTGATTATCACATGAATAGTTATACTCCACTAACTTAACGGTTCGTATTGATTTCACGAAAAAATTTTGTGATAAATACCGGTGTTCTAATTTCATGACTTTGGTTAACTTATTCAAAATTGAAATTGTTCTTGTGAGGTTTTGTTAAATCACATACAAATTTCTTACTGCCTTAATTATAGGAATATTGGATGGTATAGGGTAATCTTGCTTACTTGCTCAGCAAGTTTTATGTAATATCAATGTAAGTTAATTGTTTTCTATTAATCGATTAGAGTAGCTAATAATCGATTAACTTAGCATAGTTTGTTAGTTAGTTAGTTGATTAGATTTTGGCGCTAATTCTTGGTTGCTAGTTGGTTAGTACCAATCATGTATATATATAGCTTTCTTTTGCCTTGTGGCTAATAATAATGCTGATCATTTTCTTACAATGAATTCACAATCACAATATGGTACCAGAGCTCTGCTGCGCAAAACTCTATCACCTTCTACTAGCTTCTATCATCTTCTAGAAACTCAATTCTGTTAGATTCCAACAGAATTGAAATTATTCTCTCAATCGCTTTCGATTCTGTTAGAATTCAACAGAATTCGTTGCTGCATTCACAATCGAAGTTGAATTTCGTTAGAATCAACAAAATTCTTCTTCTCTTCTTCGAAATGATCGCAATTCGTTTCTGCTATCACCTACAAAGTTTGATACTAATTCACTATGTCAGAAGCTGAATCTGAAATTGGAGGAGGAATTGACTTGTCACAGAATCCGTCAAGTCCTTTCTATCTTCATCCAGGTGAAAATCCTGGAGCAATTCTCGTTTCACCAGCTCTTGATGGAACGAATTATCATAGTTGGAGTAGATCAATGAAGAGAGCACTCTTATCTAAGAATAAATTCAAATTCGTTAATGGCGGTATTCACATGCCAGATCTGGATGACATAATGTATGATCCATGGGAGAGATGCAATACTATGGTGATTTCGTGGATTACAAGAAGCTTATCACAGCACACTGCTCAAAGTGTAACCTGCATTGAAAATGCTCAAGAGCTGTGGGAAGATCTGAAAGATCGTTTCACCAAAGGTGATCATTTCAAAACTTCATATTTACTTCAAGATATTCATTCCATGAAACAAGGTGATCGATCTGTTTCACAATTTTTCACTGCTATGAAAATAGTTTGGGATGATTTAGAGTCTCTGAGACCTTTGCCTACTTGTTCATGTGATATCAAGTGCAAATGTGATCTAGTTAAGACTGTGAAGAAATATAGAGATACATAACAAATTATATGTTTCCTTAAGGGATTGAATGATGAATATAGCACTGTTAATGTAACACCCCAAAATTTTAATCCTGAATTAATGGAATGTTAATTATAAATTTTATTATAATTAATTATTTCTATTTTAATCTTTGCTAAAACCTGTGTTTATATTGTTGGAATTTATTTGGTAAGTCTATTTATGCATAAATATAAATATTTTGCTTATTAGTCCCTGTTTGGGGACCTAAAATAATTATAGGAAAGGTTTTGGAGGGAAAGAAAATAAAATAAATATTTTTCAAAAACTGGTCAAAATACTCGAGTATTCTGGTCAGAGTTGAACGAGTTAGTGCGTTTTGGTGAGTCACCACCAACGATTCTTCACCGTTGACACGAAAACACCCCCAGCAACACGTCTCCACCTTCGTGGCGTTGTGCATGAGCTTCAGGGATGGCTATTTGAGCCATGGTTGACGGATTAACCAACCCATTTGCTCAAATGGTGAAGAAATTGCATGTGTTAGGGTTCTGAAGTTTGATCGTTCGATTCTCCCTCTATGTGTTGAGTTGAGCTACAAACTATACACCAATACAAAGTTCACATCACGAGCTTTGTATAGACATAAAATTTGTGAGCTGAGAGTGTGTGTGTTGGTAGAATCGAAGCTAGGAAGTTGAGGTTCGTTTGCTGTCATCAGTTCTGGGAGCTTACTTTAATTCCCAATTTTGGTAAGCTCACGAATTTTCTGAGTCTCAAATTGGTTTCTATAGTTAGTAGATGTTGCATAGAGTTTAGAAATATTAATTTCCCCAATTTCTATCTCTGTTTCCTATGTCAACCAATTCCATTTTGGACCTCCACTCAAAATTGTCCTGCATGTGATGCTTGAAGAGGTTTTTGGTGCTGTGGTGCTTTCTTTTGCAAATCTCCTGTTGATTCACGTCTGTAAGGTAAGGGGAAGCCTTCCTATTCACTAGATGGAGTTTAAATTTCATGATTTCAATTAGAGAGCCACCAAGAGGCTCTAAGGGCTTAGATTGAATAGGGAATATGGTTTGGAGACCAAATGATGCTCTATTGTTGTTTTGAGCAAGTTCCATATGAAGCATGCAAGCTGTAATGAGCTTTAATTCACAAGTTTACTGAGTATTTTGCAATTTGAGATGTTAAGTTGTGAATTTGCATGCTTTTATGCATAATCTTGTGATTCTCTGTCAAATCTGTTAATTGATGTGTTGTAAGTGTTTAGACATGTTCAAAATATGTTACATGAACTCTGTTGATCATTGGATTGGATTAGAAATGGTTAGAATTGAAAATGGCATGTTGAAACCAAGTTTCCAGTCTGTTCTGTAAGAAAAGACTCGAGTACTTGGCTTGATACTCGAGTAAAATTTTGGTAAAACAATGTATTTTGTGTTAGAACACTCGAGTACCAGGCCCAGAACTCGAGTATCGACTGATGTATGGGGACATTTTATGGTAAACCACTCGAGTAATGCAGGAGTCATTCGAGTGTTCTGGAATTGATGAAGAACACTCGAGTACTCAGGAATCACTCGAGTATTTTTATGAATCTGAAACCCAAATCCTTAGAAAGGCATGAACAACTCGAGTAACTGAGAATTACTCGAGTAATCTGGAAATAATTGAAGAACACTCGAGTATTCTGAAGAACACTCAAGTAGTTTTACCCAGAACATTGAAAACACCATTTTTAATTCTGAATCATTGATTAATGCTTAAATGACAATAATCCAAGTGATCCAAGACTTAAAGGAAATTGATTGACATGGTAATTTTCGTTTGGATGACGAGACGTTGCTCGGGTGGCACGTCGGGAATAATTAAAAAGAAAAACACCAATCAATTCCTTTAAGTTCAGATAATGCCTTTATTCTAGAGTTTGGATGATAGATCGTTTATCATGTTTTGGTAACGTGAGGAGGGCCTCTGGGAGTGCCAATTGACGGCTTGCTTGATGACACGTTATGGTTGACGACGTGGTCGGCATAGTGAGATGCTGATATGGTTATACCGTTTGGATGACGGGCCGTTTGGATGACGGTACGTTGCTCGGGTGGAACGTTATAACTTTTCTCGGGTGGCATGGATTCCAAGCTTGTCGTGTACATTCTTGGTGAATGTACGAATGTTGTACACCTAGGAGTACAACGCACTATTGAGTGCTGGACGAAGTAAAGGATGGATGTCAGAGAGTGACATAGAATGATGGAGATAGGCTTGAGAGCTAAGTTCATACATCGTGCCACTCATTTAATCTAAAGTTGATAAATGAAACAAGTATGAGCATCTTACTTGCATACAATATCTGCTAAATGCTAAATGTGATTGTTGGTTATTGTTGCATGTGTTTATACATTCATATTGTACGTACATTTATGCTCTATTGATTATGTGTATAGAATTGCTTACCCCTATGCCCTTGTAGGTGATGTCACGTTACATCGCTTGCATGGAGATCCGGCCACTTCTTAGTGGCATATGGATCTACGAGGATCACCGAGCGGTGTTCGAGGGAGAGGTAGAAGTTGCCTTCTACCATCTCAACCCGCTGATCCGGTTTCATCCTCGTAGAATTAGGATTCCCATCATGTACATTATGCACGTACCCCTCTTTTACACTTACCATGGACCACCTCCTACACGACCAGCTCGCTCATATCACAGCTTTCACTTTCAACCTACCCGCTCACACCCTTTTTCGACTAGAGTCGTCCGCAAGGAGACTCCCCCATCTGATCCGAGGAGCCCTGCTAGGGTCTCGCCATCTCCTGACCCTGTACCCAGTGGTAGGGTACCCACTCCCTCGGGTGAGATCGAGGAGGATTCTGTGGAAGACGAGAGCGGAGGCGAGCCTGTCGTGCACGATCGAAAGTTGGTGGAGGGGCGACGATCCTTAGGTATGTGCATATGGTAGATGATGTGGATCAGAGGATCTGATGTGATGGATGTTGTGGAGGAGATACTACTGCTGCTGCTGTTGATGGTGTTTGACGATGTCTACTACTTCTGCTACTTGGAGACTACTGCTGCTGCTGCTGCTGTTTCCAGATCAATGTGACCTGCTCTAGAGTTTATATGTATATTTTGTAGATATGCTTTTGAGAGCTCTAGGGTTATGGTTTTATTTTGATATAGATATTTTTATGGACTTGTATGGAAACTTGGAGACATGACCACTTTGGATTATGTATTTCATGACTTATATATATATATATATATATATCTTATGTTCATATTACAACTGTACATAGTCCTACCATTTTCGCTCACTCTGATAAAGTTTAATTAAAGGATTCGGTTATGTTCTTTTAAAATGGTATCAGTTCCGCGAAAAAAAGAATGGATAGGCATCGTTTAATTTTACTATGTCAATATCTTTTAAAAAGTACTGATGCCATCCGAATTATGAAGAGATTTTCTTATCTTAGAAAATGCCGAATTCAATGCAACGTTTTAAATGATATAAATTATATTCTCCAAGAAGTCCAGTTTGGGTTTGTGCACCCGTCTCTATAGGAAATGAAAAGAAATTTTGTCTTACACATTTTCTAAACACTAACAAGTCCATAACTATCCGAGTAATAATATATTTATTGAATTAATTACTTAGTATATTTTGAGGGTGTCACACTTAGTGGTATCAGAGCAAAAGTCAAATCCTGTAGTAGTTGAAGTAGCCCAGAAAGGTAGACATCAACAACAAGCAGGTATCCACAGGGCATATTTATTGTTTTGAATGCTAGTATCTTGCTTGTTTTGAGCATTAGATACAATTGAATGTTTTGTTTGAGGTTATGGTTATAGCCTTAGTATAGATGGTGTGATGAATGTTTCTTTAGTTAGGTGACCATAAGTCCATAGCGCAGGTCTATTATGGCAACTAGAAACCAAAATCACACCAATGCGATGTTAGAAAGAATTACCGCAGTGCTGGAATCTATGAAGCAACAACAATCTCAGCAACCACCTCATCGGTTAATCCCCCTCACCAGTGCAATGTGGGTAACACTGAGGCGAAGAGTCTAGCGGATTTTCGAAGTTGTAACCCACTCAAGTTTGAATGAGGATTTAAACCTGAGGAGGCCAGTAAGTGGATTCACACCATGGACAAGTTTTTGAGAACTTTGGATTGCACGGAAGCTCAGAAAGTAGTATATGCAGTCTACATGCTAGAGGATGAAGTTGAGAACTGGTGGAATCATACGGTTCAGCTCCAACGTTATGAAGGAAGGGATGTGAATTGGGATGTATTTATGGAGAAGTTTCTCAATAAATACTTCCTTGAGGACTTGAGGAGAAAGAAGGAAGTGGAGTTCTTGCAGCTGAAGCAAGGAGACATGAGCGTGGGTGAGTACGCGGCTAAGTTCGAGGAACTGATGAAGTACTCTCCGTACTATCAGAACAACCCCGATGAAAGGAGCAAGTGTGTCAAGTTCGAAGGAGTCTTAAGGCCCAAGCTGAAGTCTATTTTCAGCTTTCAACGGATCCAAAGCTTTCCTGCACTTGTGGACATGTGTAGGATGTATGAGGATGACAAGAAAGCTAAGGGATTGCAAAAACCGAGAGGAAAGATGGCCAGAATTATGGACCTCAGAGGCGCAAGGGTTTCAACAATCGAGGCAAGGGTCCATATGATCGTCAAGGGAATGGCAAAGGAAAAGTAGGAGGTATTAATGGAAGGAATTTCCGAAGTGAGGCTCCCTTCTGTGAGAAGTGTAAGCATCATCATTATGGAAGAATCTGTTGGGCAACAAGTACTTGCTTCAATTGTGGGAAGCAGGGTCATATTGCACGTTACTACAGAGAATATGTGAAGAGTAACCCCATCGGATCTGTTAGCAAAGCAATGACTCAAGGCAGAGTGTTTACCCTTAGTGGATTAGAAGCTAATCAACCCTCTGATCTTGTGCAAGGTAATTACTTGCTAAATGGTCAGTTTTGCAATGTACTGTTTGATTCTGATGTTACGCATTCATTTGTTTCTTATGAATGTTTAAATTGTTTGACTTTGCTTGCATTTGAATTGTCCTGTGTTTTTATGGTAGAAACCCCTACTAATGCTCCAGTAG
The DNA here is from genome assembly GCA_037953625.1 of Crotalaria pallida. NCBI lineage: Eukaryota > Viridiplantae > Streptophyta > Magnoliopsida > Fabales > Fabaceae > Crotalaria > Crotalaria pallida. The sequence continues at coordinate 90,347,195 of CM075652.1, forward strand.
TTGTTTCTAGAGCATGTCTTAACTGTTGTATAGAAGTGTCAGGACGAGTCTTTAGAATAGATTTGATTTGTCTACCTTTATCGCATTGGGATGCGATCTTGGGAAATGACTGCTTGAGTGCTATTATAGGACTATATGTGGACTTCCTTAAGTCAAGTACATTTAACCAAGATAACCCGGAAGAATTAGCCTTTCATATGAAATAAGAATGCAACGAGGATTTTCAGTGACTGAAGAGAAGGCTAACATCCTCTCCTACGTTGCTTTTAGTCGATTCATGCGAAGGTATTAAAGAATAATTTCATGTATCGAGGCAAGGACTCAGAAGAGGGTAATCTTAAGGAAGGAAGGTGGGAGTGTATGCATCAAAGTGATCGAATACACTCAGGGTGAGCTCTTGATAGCTTGGAGCTTGCAACGAGTATGATCACTCTAAAAGATCTGGAGGCTTTATCTTTAGGGCTCTATGTCTTGGGAATTTGGAGACCAAAGGAGTATGAAGGAATTGATTTGATCAGAAGAAGAAATTGAATTAGGGTCATCATCAATGGTTGAGTTTGAAAGTTTTAATTTCGAGCTCCATTACTTCTCTAGTAATGTAAAAGGAAATGACAAACATTGAGTCGAAGAGCAATTCAGGAGAACTTTAAGGTGACTGAAGAGGCTATTCTAAGTAAGGAAGTTGAAAAGAAATGAGAGATTGACTTTTGAAAGAGAAGGAACCCAATTTCTATAAGTGGACGGAAGAAATTCTTCGTTTTATACAAGATTTTACATTCCGAATGATACGTGAACTGGGAGTGAAATTTTGGGAATTATGCACACGAGAAATGGATGAATAGAAGGTTATGCCACTTCTATGTTAAGTGGTGTAGCGAAGAACTTGTGGGAACCGTATAGGACGGATGTGGAAATAAAGGACTGATACATCGCTTGATTAACATTCGAAAAGAAGTCTTTGGAAACTGAAGAGAATTCTCAAGAGGCATGAGGAGGATATAAGGGACTGGACTGCTAAATATAAAACGAGAAAGTATTAGTCTTGGAGAAGGCATTGCCAGGTTTAAAAGATTGAGGAAGTATGTTTCATAACAACCTTGATGGGAGGTTCAAATATGTGAAGTTTAGAATGGATTGAGCCCGAACCTCAAGCCACCTATCAACCACCAGCGAATAAGGAATTTTCCGATATTGGAAAAAAAATTGTGTGGAATTTATAAGTATGATGGAAGGGCATAAGAAGTTGGTAGAATGAATGTCCAAAATCAGTATAAGAGGGACTTGGGCAAAAGGGTATTCTATTAGAAGGAGAGGAAAGGTGGTTAAGTGAATTAACTATGGAAGAATGACAAATTAAAGAAACCCCGATCGTGGGAATTATCTAGTATGCTAATAAGCAGTAAAGAGCTTGCCCACTTCTATGTGTAAAGTATGAGATGCGCCATTTTGGACTAGGTAGTGGTATATCTATAAGGACATTCGGTTGCAGCTGTAAGAGACTGAGATTTTAATTCGCCAGATTCAGCAAGGGTTAAGAGTAAGAAGGAAATGGACGTCAAGCGGTTGAGTTTGGATGGGTGTTCAACCTGCTAGGATGCGAGTTAGATCTATGTACAGGTAATCTGAGTTTATCCTTTCTTTGATCGGAATTAACGTAACCAATGTTTTCGATTGCGTTAATTAAATCGTTTGTAATCTGAAAACCTGAGCAGATCTTTAACTGGAATTTCTGTGATCAAAACCCTTGTCACAGTTGGATGTGATAAATATCTTGGGGCACTACAGAAAGAGAAAGATTAGTTAAGACTAGAGGGATTAACAACCACCGGGATAGGACAAGTATTTGTCTCCCCAACGAAAATGTCCCTAGAATTGACAATCTGTCTAAGTCTGATAGTAGCAATAACACTCCTTATCTGTAAGTTCATCCAACTTAAAGATATATCGTATAATCTTTCTTGAGAAAGATTATATCTGTAAGGGATGATTTTATTACTGACAGTTAAAATATTAGGATTGATCACCCTAATGTTTATGACTATTAAGGAATAAAGTCATACAAATGATTCCTTACTCGTGCTTGAGTGATCAGAGTGCGCAATGAGACATGTTTTTCCTCAAAAATATCTTTGGAAAATGTTTTTAATTGAGAAGTATATATATATATATATATATATATATATATATGTATTTGAAAGGTATTATTCGAAAAGTTTAGTCAAGAGACTTCATTTGAAGTAATTGCAAAATATTTTAATTTAGAATTATGAAGTTGAAATGTGTTTTTCAGAAAAAGTTTTTCTCGGGGAGTTTAATTGGGTAAAGTTTTAATTTAAGCTATGTATTGAAGCATCTTGTCCGAAATGATCAAAAGATTTTATTCGAATTAATTACGAAATAATTTTCAAAAGAAATTTAAGAAAACTCTTCTGTGAGAAAAGGGATTGATATATGTTTTTGAACGCAAAGGTGTTATTCAAGAAAAGTTTTATTTGAAATATTTAATGAAATATTTTGAGTCAGGGAATTTAAAGAAGTGTAAGAAAAATCCTTTTAAGTGGGGAAGGATTTTCCCTATGGATATTTTGAAAACATCAAAATAGTCTTTTATTTAATTTTGAGAACGTGTAATTTTGAAGAGTGAATTTCGGGGACGAAATTCCTTTTAAGTGGGGAAGTAGTGTAACACCCCAAAATTTTAATCCTGAATTAATGGAATGTTAATTATAAAGTTTATTATAATTAATTATTTCTATTTTAATCTTTGGCTAAAACCTGTGTTTATATTGTTGGAATTTATTTAGTAAGTCTATTTATGCATAAATATAAATATTTTGCTTATTAGTCCCTGTTTAGGGACCTAAAATAATTGTAGGAAAGGTTTTGGAGGGAAAGAAAAGAAAATAAATATTTTTCAAAAACTGGTCAAAATACTCGAGTATTTATGAGAGTACTCGAGTATTCTGGTCAGAGTTGAACGAGTTAGTGCGTTTTGGTGAGTCACAACCAACGATTCTCCACCGTTGACACGAAAACACCCCCAGCAACACGTCTCCACCTTCGTGGCATTGTGCATGAGCTTCAGGGATGGCTATTTAAGCCATGGTTGACGGATTAACCAACCCATTTGCTCAAATGGTGAAGAAATTGCATGTGTTAGGGTTCTGAAGTTTGATCGTTCGATTCTCCCTCTCTGTGTTGAGTTGAGCTACAAACTATACACCAATACAAAGTTCACATCACGAGCTTTGTACAGACATAAAATTTATGAGCTGAGAGTGTGTGTGTTGGTAGAATCGAAGCTAGGAAGTTGAGGTTCGTTTGCTGTCATCAGTTCTGGGAGCTTACTTTGATTCCCTATTTTGGTAAGCTCACGAATTTTCTGAGTCTCAAATTGGTTTCTATAGTTAGTAGATGTTGCATAGAGTTTAGAAATATTAATTTCCCCAATTTCTATCTCTGTTTCCTATGTCAACCAATTCCATTTTGGACCTCCACTCAAAATTGTCCTGCATGTGATGCTTGAAGAGGTTTTTGGTGCTGTGGTGCTTTCTTTTGCAAATCTCCTGTTGATTCACGTCTGTAAGGTAAGGGGAAGCCTTCCTATTCACTAGATGGAGTTTAAATTTCATGATTTCAATTAGAGAGCCACCAAGAGGCTCTAAGGGCTTAGATTGAATAGGGAATATGGTTTGGAGACCAAATGATGCTCTATTATTGTTTTGAGAAAGTTCCATATGAAGCATGCAAGCTGTAATGATCTTTAATTCACAAGTTTACTGAGTATTTTGCAATTTGAGATGTTAAGTTGTGAATTTGCATGCTTTTATGCATAATCTTGTGATTCTCTGTCAAATCTGTTAATTGATGTGTTGTAAGTGTTTAGACATGTTCAATATATGTTACATGAACTCTGTTGATCATTGGATTGGATTAGAAATGGTTAGAATTGAAAATGGCATGTTGACACCAAGTTTCCAGTCTGTTCTGTAAGAAAAGACTCGAGTACTTGGCTTGATACTCGAGTAAAATTTTGGTAAAACAGTGTATTTTATGTTAGAACACTCGAGTACCAGGCCCAGAACTCGAGTATCGACTGATGTATGGGGACATTTTATGGTAAACCACTCGAGTAATGCAGGAGTCATTCGAGTGTTCTGGAATTGATGAAGAACACTCGAGTACTCAGGAATCACTCGAGTATTTTTATGAATCTGAAACCCAAATCCTCAGAAAGGCATGAACAACTCGAGTAACTGAGAATTACTCGAGTAATCTGGAAATAATTGAAGAACACTCGAGTATTCTGAAGAACACTCGAGTAGTTTTACCCAGAACATTGAAAACACCATTTTTAATTCTGAATAATTGATTAATGCTTAAATGACAATAGTCGAAGTGATCTAAGACTTAAAGGAAATTGATTGACATGGTAATTTTCGTTTGGATGACGAGACGTTGCTCGGGTTGCACGTCGGGAATTATTAAAAAGAAAAACACCAATCAATTCCTTTAAGTTCAGATAATGCATTCATTCTGGAGTTTGGATGATAGATCGTTTATCATGTTTGGTAACATGAGGAGGGCCTCTGGGAGTGCCAATTGACGGCTTGCTTGATGACACGTTATGGTTGACGACGTGGTCGGCATAGTGAGATGCTGATATGGTTATACCGTTTGGATGACGGGCCGTTTGGATGACGGTACGTTGCTCGGGTGGCACGTTATAACTTTGCTCGGGTGGCATGGATTCCAAGCTTGTCGTGTACATTCTTGGTGAATGTACGAATGTTGTACACCTAGGAGTACAACGCACTGTTGAGTGCTGGACGAAGTAAAGGATGGATGTCAGAGAGTGACATAGAATGATGGAGATAGGCTTGAGAGCTAAGTTCATACATCATGCCACTCATTTAATCTAAAGTTGATAAATGAAACAAGTATGAGCATCTTACTTGCATACAATATCTGCTAAATGCTAAATGTGATTGTTGGTTATTGTTGCATGTGTTTATACATTCATATTGTACGTACATTTATGCTCTATTGATTATGTGTATAGAATTGCTTACCCCTATGCCCTTGTAGGTGATGCCACGTTACATCGCATGCATCGAGATCCGGCCACTTCTTAGTGGCATATGGATCTACGAGGATCACCGAGCGGTGTTCGAGGGAGAGGTAGAAATTGCCTTCTACCATCTCAACCCGCTGATCTGGTTTCATCCTCGTAGAATTAGGATTCCCATCATGTACACTATGCACGTACCCCTCTTTTACACTTACCATGGACCACCTCCCACACGACCATCTCGCTCATATCACAGCTTTCACTTTCAACCTACCCGCTCACACCCTTTTTCGACTAGAGTCGTCCGCAAGGAGACTCCCCCATCTGATCCGAGGAGCCCTGTTAGGGTCTCGCCATCTCCTGATGTAACACCCCTCAAAATCCTCGAACTGTTTTTATTTATAAAAAGAATTATTTTGAGAAAAGTATTTTTGAAAGGATATTTTCTTAAATAAATGTCTTAATTCACGTTTTCAAAGTGATAAACGAATTTAAAGAAATGATTTTCATGAAATAATGCCATGATTTTTAAAGTTGATTTTTGGAAATGATGACATAATAAGAATTATTTTATGAAAGTGTGTTTTGTGCTTGATATTTTTGGTGCTATTATAATTTCTATGCATGGATAATTTTGTAAATGGGAAGATTTATTTTCTATGTGTATGTGCGGTTTTGTGTGTGTATGCTTAGTATCATATGGAATTAAATTAGTAAATGAATGTGATTAAGTGTGAATGTATGTATGTGTGTAACATGCATGTATTGGCATGATGTATATGTCTGCATGAGTGTAGGTGTTAGGTGTGTAACGTGTAAGTGTGTATGTAAATGAGTGTGTGCATGAAAGTGAATATGTGTAAGTGTGTGAGAGTGCCGTGTGTATGTGTGAGTGGAGTAGGAAACCTAGAAATTTTCTAACTAAGCAACCAAATCCAAACCAATTCCAAACTAAACCCTAACTAAATAGTTAAAGCCCTAAGGAGAGCCCTTAAGTCAAAAGCCTAGGATGAAACCCTAACCCCTTATGTCCCCTACGTTGTTCCCCTTGGAGATGATAAACTCCACCTATGCAATTTTGTGGGAAGCCGAATTTACCCCTCTCTCTTTAGCCCTTGGCCGAATCACTTAAAGGGCAAAGTAGGAAGCCATAAGATTTTATAAAAGCCTTGGCCTTAGCTTCATTTCATTCACTCTTCACTTCACTTCTTCATTTCCCATCCCACTTCTTCATTTCCTTCGTCCCACACACCAACACCCATCCAAGTTCTAAGAGCCTCCTTAAACTCTTAGACTAAGAAAAGAGAAAATAGAAAGATAGAGAGAAAGAAGAGGAAACCGTGAGGTGGTAGGAGGAATAAGAGGGAAGGAGAGCAAGCCATAAACCTAGGAATTCTTTGAAGATCAAGTGTTGAAGACCTTATTTCTTGGTATAAACCGAAGACCCTAGAAGAAGTAGCCATAGTTCTTGATTTGAGACCTTGTAATTTTATTTTCTTTTCTTCCCTTGCATGATTATTTTATGGTTTGATCTAAGCTTGCATGTAATGCTTTTGCTTTGATCTTGATTTTTAAGACTTAAATTAATTTGTAATATGTGTTATTTATGTTGATGTTTCGGTTGATATTGTTATGATTGCATCTTGATGTTTTTCTTTTAGATCTAAAGCTTTGTTTATGATCTTTGTGAACTTGGTGTAGATTTCCTTGCATGTTAGGTTTTGATGCTCAAAACCGTGAATCAAAAGGTGTTTATGTGTTTATTTGATAAATAAATGTTTGATCTAAACTTGTTTTTAAATTTTAGTCTTGCATATTGTTTGAAAATGATTTGTATGACCTTAAACCTTTACATGTCTTGATTTTGAGTTAAATTTTAAGAAAAACTTTGATTTATGCTTTGATCTTTGATTTTGGTTTTGACCGTGAGTATGTAAATGATTTGTGAACAAAAGTTCTCTTATTTTCTCAAAAGTGTGTCTCGGTTTTGGGTCCCTTTTCATCCAACATGGTTTTCGTCCTTGATTTGTGATTTTATGTCCAATTCTATGATTTGATCTACATGAATTAAGTGCATGCATATTGATCTTGAACTTTGAAAAGTTATTCTTTCATGAAAAGTAAATTAAAAATGTTTGTGTTAATATATATATAATTCTTGCATGCTTGTTGAGATTTAATTATGCATGTTAAATTCTAAAATGAAAAGATCATGTTTTCTTTTATGCATGCCTCGATCTTGAAAGGAAATTAGGGAGAGCAAAATGATTTTCTAAATTGAATTATGTTCTATGTTCTTATGTGATTCTTGATTTAATTTAAGTGAAGAAAAATAAATTAAAGATTGATTGTTTTCCAAAGTTCAAGCTCTCGGTTTTTGTTAAGAAAATAATTGCATGATTTGTGTGTTGATAATGCATAAATTTTGTTTTGATTTGTGAAGTGTTCCGGTCCAAGCATGTTAATTAGGTTAGGAACTCTTTCCCATGAAACAAAATGGAATAACTAATGTGTTTTGTGAAATAATTGATTAAGAATAAAGAGTTTTGTGTTTAAATAAATTGGGTGTGTGTATTCGGTTTGTAAGTCTAAATGTGTTTAGATGTTTTCGATTTATAGAAATGAAGTGGTTTTGAATTTGTTATGTGTTGAAATAATTGAATTAAATGTTGAATTGTGAACATGTTCATTTGAGGATGAATGTTTGTTTTATGATTAAAGTTGAATAATTGATTAAGTGTTTATGTGATTCGAGTAATCAAAGTGTGTGGTTGACCGTGTGAGTGCTTGGTTTTGAATTTAAATTGCTTTGATGTGTTTGAGTATGTGAAATTGTGTTTTAAGATTTATTTTATAGTGAAAACTTGAGTTTTTAAAAGTATGTGAAACAAAAACAGTTTTTACGATGTTTTTGGGTTTTATAAAATTGATTTTTGTAAAGTATTTCTTTGCTGTCCAAGGTTATTTAAAGATGTTTCTTGATTTCTAAAATCGAGTTCATGATACTCAAAGTTTGGTTTTTAATTGATAATTGATTTCAGAAAAACCCGGATTGAAATCGGTGAATTTTTCGGTGTTTTAGAATAAGGTTAAGGTGCTGTCCAAGACGGACCAGCAACCAAACCAATTGATTTAAATTGTTTTATTCGATGTTTTCCAAATGATTTCAAAGTGTTTAAAGAACTAAGAAAGTTAAGAAGTATTTTGAGAAAGCAATCTTATTTTTAAGATTTCCGACGAGGAACGAAAGAACGTTTTAAGTTAAGAAAAGTTTTTAATAAAAATACGTTTTAATTAATTCGAGGAATGTTACAGACGAGGGATTAAGGCAGTGGCAGCAACCAAGATCAGAGAAGACTGTGCACATTCAATTGCTGGATCTCATGTGAGAGAGTAGCTTTCCTAAGACACCGTGGTAGTAGGTGTTGTATTAAGACGTTCCGTATCAGCTCAGAGATCGGAACTTAGTGGTTCTGCGTCAGTAGTATAGTGGCAATTGTGTGCTTTGTGTGGCCACTTATACGAATAGGACAAAGACCACATTGTTGTGTGTGATGTGTGATGCTATGTTGTTTATATTTGTTTACTTGTGAATGTGGATATTGAATTGTTAATGTGAAATAATTGATATCAATCAAAGAGATTAGAAAATAAAAGACACCAAGAGAAAAGATAATCCCTTGTTGGCTTAAGTCCTTACAGAATAAGGCAGCCTTATCTTGATAAGACACTAAGAGTGGAGATAATGATTAGAGGATTGGGATACTGATTGAGAAAGAATGACGAGATGAGAGTGGTAAAAATGTAATGATGTGATGTGAATGAGCCAGAGCTGGGAAGGAATGATGATGTGAAACTGAAAGTGAAGAGTTGATGAGAGTGGAAGCTTGATTCTTTGGCTTTGGTTTCTTGGATTGAGACTAGCGTTGAGTTGAGCTTGCTCCTCCACTAGTTCTCAAGAAGGGAAAATGTAACATCCCGAATTTTTATTCTAATAATAATTAGAATAATAGTAAGATTTGGAAGTGAGGATTATCATAGAAGGGATTTAAAATGATGGATTAGGAGTACTTTGAGTGCCATATAGGAGTCTAGGAGCATTGGCATCGAAAAGCAAATTTAAAGAAGACCCACACGAGTGTTAAAAATCGATTTTTCGGTGTTATAAACACCCGACGTTAGGAAATTCAAAATAAAAGATTTAGGACTCAAAACACAATTCCCACCGTTGGATATGAAGGTATGATTTTTAGGAAGTTACTCGTCAAATTTGAGCAAGATCCGACGGTGAACGAAGAAGTTATCTCGAATTGAAGCAGGAAGAAAATAGGAGGAAAATAGGAAAATGAATAAATGGGGTACTGGGCAAAACACTCGAGTCTTTTGGAAAAGACTCGAGTGTTCTGGTCAGTTGAAAAATGGGGCACTCAGGCACTACTCGAGTCTTTTGTAAAAGACTCGAGTGTTTTGGAAAAGACTGGAGTCTTTTGGAAAAGACTGGAGTGTTTTTAAAGAAAACACTCGAGTGTTTTGGAAAACACTCGAGTGTTTTGTGCAGACAGCCTTAAAAACGTGTTTCAGCCAACAACCTCTTTCATAACCCAACTTCACTCTCTCTCCTAGGTCACGAACATCTCCCCATTCTCTCTCTAGATTTCACCTCAAATCACCATTTCAATCCATAAATAAGCATTGAGAATTAATCCCCAACACATTTAAACACTTAATCTCCCTTCAATCTCTCAAGTTCTTCCTCTCTCACTTCATGGGTATGAGTTAGGGCCAATCCCCAATCTTGGTTCTCATCTCTCAAGCTCAAAGTAAGTGGAATACAAGCTCTATTCCTCCTTTCCTTCATAGATTTCGAATTTCCCTCCCCAATATCTAACTAATTTTCCTTTCTTTGGTTTCTAGCTCATTCTCTCTCTCCCCCATAGTGTTGGAGCTCTCTCTCTCTCTCTACAAGGGTGAGGTAAGGGGGTGGTTATAGTGAGCATTGGCTTGTTCTAGGAGAGGGTTTGTGTTTAGATATAATGATTGATTAGGAGTTTATGTGTTAGGATTTGAAATTAGGAACCCTAAATTAGGAACTAAGGAAAATGGTGGACATAAGCTTAATCATTAATTATGGAATTCTAAAAAGTAGAGAATGAGGTTGGGTTTTTAATTGAGGAAAATAAATGGTATGAACCCCTAATTTAGGATTTTAAATCAATAATTTGGACAAGTGAAAGATAATAAATGTAGTTGTTGCATGATTATAGGAAAAGGTGAAGTTGGTTATCATTGGCACTCTAATTGTCTATGTGAAAAGTGATGTGCATGAATAGTGGTAGATGTGATTATGTGCTTTATTTGGTAATTTTTAAATATTGGAATGGTGTTAATTAGGAAAGTGAATTGTGGCTATTTGGTGATAATTGTGTTGATGTTTGTGCTTGGAATGTTTTGGTAAACATTAAACAGAATTGATGGACAAAATAATGACAACTAATATTGGATAAATATGGTGATGTATCGTAGGTCTTCGATTTGGGGGAGACGATACATCGAAAAAATTTGGGTTGTATTGTAGGCCTTCGATTTGGGGGAGACAATACAACGTAAACAGGGCGATGTATGTAGGCCTTCGATTTGGTGGAGACATACATCGTCGATGGTGTATGTATGTAGGCCTTCGATTTGGTGGAGACATACGTACACCCTAAATAAAAAGGAAAAAGGAAAGGACAATGGAATAAAGAAGGTAAACGGTAAAGGAAACGCGATGTATGTAGGCCTTCGATTTGGTTTAGACATACATCGTGATTGGTGTATGTATGTAGGCCTTCGATTTGGTGGAGACATACATACACCGTAAATAAAAGGAAATGAATAAAGGAAACATGGAATAAAATTGAACAAGGTAAAGGTAATGGAAACGCGATGTATGTAGGCCTTCGATTTGGTGGAGACATACATCGTGATTGGTGTATGTATGTAGGCCTTCGATTTGGTGGAGACATACATACACCGTAAAATCAAAGAAAAAGGTAAGGCGATAAAATTGGACAAGGTAAAGGTAATGGAAACGCGATGTATGTAGGCCTTCGATTTGGTGGAGACATACATCGTGATTGGTGTATGTATGTAGGCCTTCGATTTGGTAGAGACATACATACACCGTAAAATCAAAGAAAAAGGTAAGGGGATAAAATTGGACAAGGTAAAGGTAATGGAAACGCGATGTATGTAGGCCTTCGATTTGGTGGAGACATACATCGTGATTGGTGTATGTATGTAGGCCTTCGATTTGGTGGAGACATACATACACCGTAAAATCAAAGAAAAAGGTAAGGGGATAAAATTGGACAAGGTAAAGGTAATGGAAACGCGATGTATGTAGGCCTTCGATTTGGTGGAGACATACATCGTGATTGGTGTATGTATGTAGGCCTTCGATTTGGTGGAGACATACATACACCGTAAAAATAAGAAAAAGGTAAGGGAGTATAAAGGGATTTCTGTGGAAACGGGGAAAACAAATAAAAGGGAATCAAATAAAGGAAATGAACTAACAAAAAGGGAACCGACACTTATAAAATGATGGGATTGGAAAATGTGGTATGCTTGCGATGATAATGTGATTATGTGAATAAATTGCTAAGTGTGTTTGGCCTGGTTAGTTGTTATGTCTATCTAGAAACTGCTTTTCTATTCATGTGCAATGCTCACTCCCTTACATTTACAGGTGCATATATTGAGCTGGCACGGCCCCCGGCCGAGCAGGAGTACTTTCCTTCACAGGGAGAGTAGGGTGTTATGGGTTTAGGATATAATATGGACTTAAACCTATTATAATATTTGGATGTAAATGCAACATGTATAATTTTAAAAAGGCTTAGTATGTTTTGTCTTAACAAAGTTATATGTTTTGATTATGACACTCAAACTTAGTATTTTCCGCTATTACTCTGATTAATTAATGCCCTCTCTTATAGTTGGAGCCTCTGGGCCTTAATATGTTTTTGAAATATAATTTTGAAGCCCTGCTGGCTATTGGTTGTTTATTTGAAGTTATCTATCACAGGTTAAATTTTGGATTAGTCCGAAAAACAAACAAAACTCCGTCCGTTTGACGGTTGATTTTACTAAACTAAAAAGGAATTTTTAAGTGCACATTTTTAATACTTGAGAATTAAGGGTAGAATTTATTAGGGTGTTACAGAAAGTTTTTGAGAAAGGATTTTGAAAAGAAATTTTTGAAAAGATGAGATTTTTGAGAGGATTTATGAATGGAATTTTTGAAAAGAGTTTGCAAACTGAAATTTTTGAAAATAAGTTTTTGAAAATGTATTTTTGAAAGGGGTTTCCAAAATGAGATTTTTGAAAAGAGTTTATAAAATGTATTTTTGAAGGGGTTCCCAAAATGAGAAAAATTTTCCAACATTGATTTTCTGAACGTGACTGTGAAAAGAAGTTTTGAAAAAAAAGATTTCGAAAAGGAGAATTTTCGAAATGAGTTTTCTAAAGGAGATTTTGGAAAAAGATTTATGAAATGAAATTTTAGAAAAGGATTTGTGATTGAAGCTTGAAAGAGTTTTGAAGAGGAATTGTGCAGTGAGACGTTTGAACGTTTATGAAAAGAGATGGTTGTTTGGGAAAAGTTTTTGTGATGAGAATTAAGTTGTGATTGTGATCCCGCTCTGTGCCAAGTTTGAGTTATGAAAAGTGATGCAAAGATAGCGGTCGGGACTCAGTGAAGGGATGCACGAAGGGTGAGCTGACCATTAAGATAATAAAAGATAAAAGCTTTTAAAAGACATTAACAGCGAACGCGGTGAGATATGAGAGTTAACCCGAAGTAGTGGAGAGGAAGGAAGGATAAGTATCTGCGGATACTTAGGTCGAGATTGCATTAGGGGAGGACGATGACGGTGAAACGTCAAGAAGTCTAGAGTATTGTTGTAGGCAGAACGAACTCCATAAGTGGTGCACTAACGTGGTGGGGACTGGGTCTAATGCCGTGGTAAGTTCTGCGTGCACACTAGAACAATACTGTCGCCCCCTAGATTGCAAATCGAGAACAGTGAGAGGAACTTGAGTGGGGCATTTTTTTGCCGCTAAGAGCGTGCTTTGTTATATATTGATATTATTGAGGCTGGGCTTCCTGGTCAGGGACCATTTGTGTGTGACAGCTGTCGTGCCCGCACGGTAAAGGTTCTGTACTCCTGTTTGCTTCCGACTAGGTGGATGGATGGCCGAGGAGATGTAGACTTGAAACGTGAGTGCTAACTACGAACGGACGCATACCTCGATGATTCTTTAAATCCCCTTAATCATCGATGGTAGTAATTTGATAAGACTCATTAAGAAAAGATTTATAGTTAAGAAAGTAGAGTTTGAGGAGATTTGATGATAAGAATGGAAGTGTGAAAGGAAATGATGAGACCCTTGAAAAGGGGAGGAAAGACGTGAAAGATTGAGAATGGTGAAGGAAGAGGTGATTGAGGAAATGATCGAAAATTAAAAGATGTTTATATAAGAAAGATAATAATAAGAGTTGTGATGTTATGTTGTGTGTGCTTTGTTTGTATTGTGTGTGCTGTCTTGATATTTCGCCTGCGGTAAATCCACAACGCCGACGATTCGTCGTTCGGAGCGCTAACTCTCTCCTGCCCGTTGGTATATCGGTGTCTCCGGTACTCCAACGTGCAGATGGATTATCGCATGGAGATTTCAACATGGACCAGACATGGATGCGGCTGGAAGCGTACCCCATCTGGCTGGGTATGGATTGGTGACTCTCAGATCGTGATTCCGGATCCTGAGCATCGACTTTGCGGAGCCAACCTAGGACCACTATTGGGACAAGTATCTGTCCGAGGATACAGAGATTATGAGGAGAAGGTGCGATGTGAAGCTCAAAAGATTGCTTCTGCTTCAACTAGGATGCAGTGGGTGCCCAAGATTGGAGGGCCAGCAGCGACAGCCGTGGCGTCTTCTTCTGGAGTTAAGAAAGAGTGCAAGGAGGATCGGGAGCTTCACCCGATAGTTTTCATTAGGAAGAGTCGTAGGTAGGGTAACTAGTTTAAGTTGTTGTAAGTGTGAGTCAAGGACCATCTTAGTAATGTATCACTCTTGTAACTGTGCCCTACTAATTTTGTGAACTGGCCGAATGTTTAAAAACTGTTTTGAAAGATTTGAAAGGGGAGGTGCGAAATGGTTTTTAAGTAACGACCCGGTTTTCTAGTAAGAACATGGGCATGCACCCAACCGCTTCCCAAAACGTTTTAAAAAAAATGGCCTCATTTTTAACAACCTTTAATTAAATGATGATTATTTCCGGACAGTGAAAATCGGGGCGTTACACCTGACCCTGTACCCAGTGGTAGGGTACCCACTCCCTCGGGTGAGATCGAGGAGGATTCTGTGGAAGACGAGAGCGGAGGCGAGCCTGTCGTGCACGATCGGAAGTTGGTGGAGGGGCGACGATCCTTAGGTATGTGCATATGGTAGACGATGAGGATCAGAGGAACTGATGTGATGGATGCTGTGGAGGAGATACTACTGTTGCTGCTGTTGATGGTGTTTGACGATGTCTACTACTTCTGCTACTTGGAGACTACTACTGCTGCTGCTGCTGCTGTTTCCAGATCTATGTGACCTGCTCTAGAGTTTATATGTATATTTTGTAGATATGCTTTTGAGAGCTCTAGGGTTATGGTTTTATTTTGATATAGATCTTTTTATGGACTTGTATGGAAACTTGGAGACATGACCACTTTGGATTATGTATTTCATGACTTATATATATATATATATATATATATATATCTTATGTTCATATTACAACTGTACATAGTCCTACCATTTCCGCTCACTCTGATAAAGTTTAATTAAAAGATTCGGTTATGTTCTTTTAAAATGGTATCAGTTCCGCGAAAAAAAGAATGGATAGGCATCGTTTAATTTTACTATGTCAATATCTTTTAAAAAGTACCGATGCCATCCGAATTATGAAGATATTTTCTTATCTTAGAAAATGCCGAATTCAATGCAACGTTTTAAATGATATAAATTATATTCTCCAAGAAGTCCAGTTTGGGTTTGTGCACCCGTCTCTATAGAAAATGAAAAGAAATTTTGTCTTCCACAATTCCTAAACACTAACAAGTCCATAACTACCCGAGTAATAATATATTTATTGAATTAATTACTTAGTATATTTTGAGGGTGTCACACTTAGTGGTATCAGAGCAAAAGTCAGATCCTGTAGTAGTTGAAGTAGCCCAGAAAGGTAGACATCAACAGCAAGCAGGTATCCACAGGGCATATTTATTGTTTTGAATGCTAGTATCTTGCTTGTTTTGAGCATTAGATACAATTGAATGTTTTGTTTGAGGTTATGGTTATGGCCTTAGTATAGGTGGTGTGATGAATGTTTCTTTAGTTAGGTGACCATAAGTCCATAGCGCAGGTCTATTATGGCAACTAGAAACCAAAATCACACCAATGCGATGTTAGAAAGAATTACCGCAGTGCTGGAATCTATGAAGCAAAAGCAATCTCAGCAACCACCTCGACCGGTTAATCCCCCTCACCAGTGCAATGTGGGTAACACTGAGGCGAAGAGTCTGGCGGATTTTCGAAGTTGTAACCCACTCAAGTTTGAAGGAGGATTTAAACTTGAGGAGGCCAGTAAGTGGATTCACACCATGGACAAGTTTTTGAGAACTTTGGATTGCACGGAAGCTCAGAAAGTAGTATATGCAGTCTACATGCTAGAGGATGAAGTTGAGAACTGGTGGAATCATACGGTTCAGCTCCTACGTTATGAAGGAAGGGATGTGAATTGGGATGTATTTATGGAGAAGTTTCTCAATAAATACTTCCTTGAGGACTTGAGGAGAAAGAAGGAAGTGGAGTTCTTGCAGCTGAAGCAAGGAGACATGAGCCTGGGTGAGTACGCGGCTAAGTTCGAGGAACTGATGAAGTACTCTCCGTACTATCAGAACAACCCCGACGAAAGGAGCAAGTGTATCAAGTTCGAAGGAGGCTTAAGGCCCAAGCTGAAGTCTATTTTCAGCTTTCAACGGATCCAAAGCTTTCCTGCACTTGTGGACATGTGTAGGATGTATGAGGATGACAAGAAAGCTGAGGGATTGCAAACAACCGAGAGGAAAGATGGCCAGAATTATGGACCTCAGAGGCGCAAGGGTTTCAACAATCGAGGCAAGGGTCCATATGATCGTCGAGGGAATGGCAAAGGAAAAGTAGGAGGTATTAATGGAAGGAATTTCCGAAGCAAGGCTCCCTTCTGTGAGAAGTGTAAGCATCATCATTATGGAAGAATCTGTTGGGCAACAAGTACTTGCTTCAATTGTGGGAAGCAGGGTCATATTGCATGTTACTACAGAGAATATGTGAAGAGTAACCCCATCGGATCTGTTAGCAAAGCAATGACTCAAGGCAGAGTGTTTACCCTTAGTGGAGTAGAAGCTAATCAACCCTCTGATCTTGTGCAAGGTAATTACTTGCTAAATGGTCAGTTTTTCAATGTACTGTTTGATTCTGATGTTACGCATTCATTTGTTTCTTATGAATGTGTAAATTGTTTGACTTTGCTTGCATTTGAATTGTCCTGTGTTTTTATGGTAGAAACCCCTACTAATGCTCCAGTAGTTGTTTCTAGAGCATGTCTTAACTGTTGTATAGAAGTGTCAGGACGAGTCTTTAGAATAGATTTGATTTGTCTACCTTTATCGCATTGGGATGCGATCTTGGGAAATGACTGCTTGAGTGCTATTATAGGACTATAAGTGGACTTCCTTAAGTCAAGTACATTTAACCAAGATAACCCGGAAGAATTAGCCTTTCATATGAAATAAGAATGCAACGAGGATTTTCAGTGACTGAAGAGAAGGCTAACATCCTCTCCTATGTTGCTTTTAGTCGATTCATGCGAAGGTATTAAAGAATAATTTCATGTATCGAGGCAAGGACTCGGAAGAGGGTAATCTTAAGGAAGGAAGGTGGGAGTGTATGCATCAAAGTGATCGAATACACTCAGGGTGAGCTCTTGATAGCTTGGAGCTTGCAACGAGTATGATCACTCTAAAAGATCTGGAGGCTTTATCTCTAGGGCTCTATGTCTTGGGAATTTGGAGACCAAAGGAGTATGAAGGAATTGATTCGATTAGAAGAAGAAATTGAATTAGGGTCATCATCAATGGTTGAGTTTGAAAGTTTTAATTTCGAGCTCCATTACTTCTCTAGTAAAGTAAAAGGAAATGACAAACATTGAGTCGAAGTGCAATTCAGGAGAACTTTAAGGTGACTGAAGAGGCTATTCTAAGTAAGGAAGTTGAAAAGAAATGAGAGATTGACTTTTGAAAGAGAAGGAACCCAATTTCTATAAGTGGACGGAAGAAATTCTTCGTTTTATACAAGATTTTACATTCCGAATGATACGTGAACTGGGAGTGAAATTTTGGGAATTATGCACACGAGAAATGGATGAATAGAAGGTTATGCCACTTCTATGTTAAGTGGTGTAGCGAAGAACTTGTGGGAACCGTATAGGACGGATGTGGAAATAAAGGACTGATACATCGCTTGATTAACATTCGAAAAGAAGTCTTTGGAAACTAAAGAGAATTCTCAAGAGGCATTTGGAGGATATAAGGGATTGGACTGCTAAATATAAAACGAGAAAGTATTAGTCTTGGAGAAGGCATTGCCAGGTTTAAGAGATTGAGGAAGTATGTTTCATAACAACCTTGATGGGAGGTTCAAATATGTGAAGTTTAGAATGGATTGAGCCCGAACCTTAAGCCACCTATCAACCACCAGCGAATAAGGAATTTTCCGATATTGGAAAAAAAATTGTGTGGAATTTATAAGTATGATGGAAGGGCATAAGAAGTTGGTAGAATGAATGTCCAAAATCAGTATAAGAGGGACTTGGGCAAAAGGGTATTCTATTAGAAGGAGAGGAAAGGTGGTTAAGTGAATTAACTATGGAAGAATGACAAATTAAAGAAACCCCGATCGTGGGAATTATGTAGTATGCTAATAAGCAGTAAAGAGCTTGCCCACTTCTATGTGTAAAGTATGAGATGCGCCATTTTGGACTAGGTAGTGGTATATCTATAAGGACATTCGGTTGCAGCTCTAAGAGACTGAGATTTTAATTCGCCAGATTCAGCAAGGGTTAAGAGTAAGAGGGAAATGGACGTCAAGCGAGTTGAGTTTGGATGGGTGTTCAACCTGCCAGGATGCGAGTTAGATCTATGTACAGGTAATCTGAGTTTATCCTTTCTTTGATCGGAATTAACGTAACCAATGTTTTTCGATTGCGTTAATTAAATCGTTTGTAATCTGAAAACCTGAGCAGATCTTTAACTGGAATTTCTGTGATCAAAACCCTTATCACAGTTGGATGTGATAAATATCTTTGGGCACTACAGAAAGAGAAAGATTAGTTAAGACTAGAGGGATTAACAACCACCGGGATAGGACAAGTATTTGTCTCCCCAACGGAAATGTCCCTAGAATTGACAATCTGTCTAAGTCTGATAGTAGCAATAACACTCCTTATCTGTAAGTTCATCCAACTTAAAGATATATCGTATAATCTTTCTTGAGAAAGATTATATCTGTAAGGGATGATTTTATTACTGACAGTTAAAATATTAGGATTGATCACTCTAATGTTTATGACTATTAAGGAATAAAGTCATACAAATGATTCCTTACTCGTGCTTGAGTGATCAGAGTGCGCAACGAGACATGTTTTTCCTCAAAAATATCTTTGGAAAATGTTTTTAATTGAGAAGTATATATATATATGTATTTAAAAGGTATTATTCGAAAAGTTTAGTCAAGAGACTTCATTTGAAGTAATTGCAAAATATTTTAATTTAGAATTATGAAGTTGAAATGTGTTTTTCAGAAAACGTTTTTCTCGAGGAGTTTAATTGGGTAAAGTTTTAATTTAAGCTATGTATTGAAGCATCTTGTCCGAAATGATCAAAAGATTTTATTCGAATTAATTACGAAATAATTTTCAAAAGAAATTTAAGAAAACTCTTTTGTGAGAAAAGGGATTGATATATGTTTTTGAACGCAAAGGTGTTATTCAAGAAAAGTTTTATTTGAAATATTTAGTGAAATATTTTGAGTCAGGGAATTTAAAGAAGTGTAAGAAAAATCGTTTTAAGTGGGGAAGGATTTTCCCTATGGATATTTTGAAAACATCAAAATAGTCTTTTATTTAATTTTGAGAACGTGTAATTTTGAAGAGTGAATTTAGGGGACGAAATTCCTTTTAAGTGGGGAAGTAGTGTAACACCCCAAAATTTTAATCCTGAATTAATGGAATGTTAATTATAAAGTTTATTATAATTAATTATTTCTATTTTAATCTTTGGCTAAAACCTGTGTTTATATTGTTGGAATTTATTTGGTAAGTCTATTTTGTAAGTTCCATTGAGAATGTTTTGATAATGACAAAAGGTTTTGAACAAGCTACAGGTGTTGATCAAGTTCAAGCTCAACAAACAACAACAATCATCAAAGGAAGAAGAGAGAACATGCTCATGAAGACTTGAAGATCTAGTTTGAGTTTTGTTATTGTTTTATCTTTTGCCTCTCTAGACTTAGTCTTTTATTTGATGAGTTTGGGTAGAGTTTCTTATAGGGTAGTGAATCTCTTTTGATTGCATGATTATATCATAATTTGAGTTTTCACTTAACCTAAAATCAATAGGTGGCTTAAAGGTTTGAAAGGAAAGGTTTAGTTTTGAGAAAACAAGTTTCTACAGGGCTTAATCGATTAAGAACAAATCTAATCGATTACTAATCGATTAAGTGAAGATTTAATCGATTAAACACTGCTGTACTGGTTTTTTAAAATACGATTTTCACTTCTCAAAATTAGTTTTTAAGTCTCATAACTTTTGGGTATTCTATATAAACCTTTTCCTAACCTTTGTGATAACTAACCATCATTTTCATACAAGTTTTACAAGAAATCAAGCCACTCTATTCTCTCTCAATTTCAAAGATCAAAGCTTTTCTATTTTCATATTCTTTGATCAAGAACTCTTGAATCTCTCATGTTGATTTGTCATAGCTATTGAAAGAGATTCATAGGAGTGTCATTTTGTTTTCTATTGTGTTGTAATCTTTGCAAGAGGCAAGCCATCTACAACAAACAAGAAGACTTGGTGTGTCGATTATCATCAAGCAAAGTTCATTCAAATTGAAGAAGAAGTCTTGGTTGTGAATCAAGCAAAGTGAAGCCTTGGTGTGTGGATTATCATCAAGCAAGTGAAGACTTGTTGTGTGGATTATCAACAAGGGGTAGAGGTTAGATTAGAGAGAAGATCAATAGGATTACAAGGCAAGGGTGTGGAGTATCTCTTGTAGGCTAGCAAGAAGGGAGTCTTGTGAGGCATTTACTTGTAATTTGAGAACTCTAATTCCTCATAGTGAAGAATCTCTCTTGGTTGAAGAGGGGACTGGATGTAGCTTTCAAGTGGATGAAAGTGAACCAGGATAAATCACTGTGTCGTATCTCTAAACCCTTACTCTTTACATTCTTGTTGTTCATTGTGTTCTTGGTTGAAAACCTAGAAAAAGTGATTTTTCATAATTGATTGAATTGAATCTTAATTGTTCAAATTAACTTGGGGAAAATCATTTTCATAACCTAGGTAATCAATAAGAATATAGGTGTTAATTCTTTCCGCTTAATCTCTGATCTTACATGTTGATTGATTGATTTTCGTATGCGATTGAAAAGTGATTTTTCAGTTTATGATAGATTTAATCGATTAAGTACTTTCATAATCGATTAAGTGACTTTGAGTTTTCTTATCTTAATCGATTAGAATTCAGATTAATCGATTAAGTGCTGACAAATTTGCAAAAATCATTTGTTTTAATTGTTTCGATTCATTTCTTTCGAAAATCTTTCAAGGTTTCTTAAACACCTATTCAACCCCCCCCCCTTCTAGGTGTTCTCATAGGGTTCCTTAGTTGTTTCAACCACCAATTGCGGTTTCTTCAATTGGTATCAGAGCTCGGTCGAAAGACACGAGCATAAGAGCTTTTTCGTAAAGATCCTTTAAGAAAATCGCAATGGGTTCCATGAATCCCTTTGGTGGTGAAGGTTCTTCGATAAGTCGTCCTCCACTCTTTAATGGTGAGGGATACGCTTATTGGAAAGTTAGAATGAAAATTTTTATCCAAGCCATAGATAGTGAAATTTGGAAAGTAGTTGAAAAAGGTCCTCATATCCCCTCTAGTTTAGTTGAAGGCGTAGTACAATTGACCCCCGAGGATAAGTGGAAGGATGTTGATAGAAAGAAAGTTCAATATGATTATAAAGAAAAGAATATCATTACCTCCGCTTTATCTTATGATGAGTTCTTTAGAGTTTCCCAATGTACTAGTGCTAAGGAAATGTGGGACACTTTACAAGTGACTCATGAAGGAACTAGTGAGGTTAGGAGAGCTAGATTGAATGCTTTAATGCGTGATTATGAATTGTTTCAAATGCTTCCAAATGAATCTATTAATGATATGCAAAAGCGTTTTACTCATATTATTAACCATTTACTTGCTCTTGGTAAGACTTTCTTACAAGGTGAACTTTCTAACAAAGTGTTGAGATGTTTAGACAGAAATTGGCAACCAAAAGTAACGGCTATTGTTGAATCTAAGAATTTGGATGCTATGGATCTAGAAACACTTTTCGGAAAGCTTCAAGAACATGAAATGGAGCTTGGACGTTTAAGTATCAATGAAGAGTCGGATAAGAACAATGGAAGAAAGGGACTTGCTCTTAAAGTCAATAGATCATACAATAAGAAAGAGAGTTCCGTTGATGATGATAGTGAAGATTCCGATTCGGATGTTGATGAAAAAGAAATGAAACTTTTACTAAGGAAGTTTGACAAGTTTCTAAGGAGAAAAGGAAGGTTGAACATGTTGGAAGTCAAGCTTTCCCAAGGACTTCAAGTGAAATCAGAATATGGTTTTGATGATAACAAACTCAAGATTCTCAAGTTCATATCAAGTGCAATCACAAGCTCTTCAACCTTCAAGTCCAAGCTTCATGTTGAAGACTCAAGCAAATGAAGTTGAAGATTCAAGCAAATGAAGACCTTTTACCCTTTCCCTTAGGACATTATGTAAGGTAATGAAGTCAAGGTTTATATTATGTTAAAAGGCCAATATAAGTTTTTCTAAAATATATTTTTCATAATTAAGGAGAAGAAAAAGAAGTTTTGTGAAAATCAGTTTTTCTATCTTAGTTTTGGTGAAAATACTTGATGTTACAAAACTCTGAATATTTTTATGTATGCAAGAGAGAGTAATCGATTAACTTTGTTGCATCATAGAAAAATCAGAGAGCTTGTAATCGATTAAGTGAACTTTGCTAATCCATTACTTTCTTACGAGAGTAATCGATTACATAGCTCAAGTAATCGATTAAAATTGTTGCATTGTGACACCCTAAGTTTTATAATAAAATTAAACAAATATTTTTGTGAGTTTTGCTTAATTATTTAGTTTTTAACTCCATTATCAGAGTGGGGAAGCCTAATTCATTACTAAAAATAGTGGTCTAAAATTTTCCTTTTCCTAACCTTTCAAAACATAGGGCTCACACGCGGAATTACCTAATTATACTTATTTAGAAGGTACATTTAGTAATATTTAGTTATAGGGAATTCTAGGGAAAATCTGACAGAGTCTCCTCTGTTTATTGGATATTTCCCATATTTCTTGAAAACCTGTTACCTGCTTGCAAGTTCATTTTATATTTTTCCAATCCAGTTCTTATAACCTCTATGCATCACTAGGGTGTTTCCCTAGTTCATTCTATGTACCTTCATGGCTTAGATTCACCAAAAATATTAGGTATTACTTACAACAAAATATGCACGGAACATCCCCGTCATAACGGAGGAAATCCGGCCCAAAGGTGCCTACACATTGCACCACCAAAAATAATAAGTTATAGAGAAAGTATCAAGGTGGTTTTTATATATATACAATCTCAAAATAACCTAAGTTCCAAACTAGTAAAATGGCATGAAACACTACTCTCCCTAGTTGGGAGAGTGATCCTGCTCGGCTGGGACCTCGGAATCTAACTCTGAACCTGAAAAATGGGCGTAAGGGGTGAGAAATCCACGAACCCAGAAATGTCATTTTAAAGAGGCATAAGAACAACTAAGGCATGCAACAATCAATTCATTCACATACACAAATCATATTCCATTGCATACCTTATTGGTTCAAATTTAAAATCATATAACAATAGTAAATACTCTTGGTTTTTCTTAACTTCTAACCTTGTCTTTTACTTTCATATGCTTTTAGCTTTTACCTTTTAACTTTGTCTTTTGCTTTGCTAGCAATATAAATTCCATTAGGTATTCTTGATTGCACAATTGGTTAGGATGGTATCTTCACCCAATAGGACTTCTTCTCACTCAGGACTTCTTGACCCATAAGACCTTTCCCTCGTTAGGGCCTTTTCTTTATTTTCTTTTCTTCACTCTCTTTCATATATTCTCATTTATTCATATTTCATGATTATATTTGGTAATGCAGCTATTAATCGTCGCGTAGGATCCACGTAACCTAACGAGCCTTTGATCTTATGGGGATTTTTCCTGAGCGAGCTTTGTACCTATTGTGGCTAATTCAGGCCTACTTTGCTAGTAGGACCCTGTCCTAACCGTGTGCACCTAATGGGTGTGGATCCCAAAACGCGATTAATAGCTGCAGACCTTCTTATTTTTCCTTACTTTGCATTACCACTTTATTTCTTTCATTTCTCATACTCAATTTGCAAAGTAATACTTCTCATTTCCAATTCATATAAACTTTTCAAAACATCTCATTTTTTTCACTTGAAGTTACATAATTACATATTTACTAACATAAACAATTTCTTACTCCTTATTCTCATAAATTCCTTTTTCAACTTATTACTTACAATGTCCATAAATTCCTCAACTAATTGCAAGGTAAACAACTAATACAAAACAAACCACAAATACAACTAATAATCATGCTTATTTCATGTAGCAAATAGGGTCAAGCAATTTCATGAACAATAACATATATATTAAAGAGAGAAAATCATATTATCTAACCCTAAACTTAATCATAATTATACACACCCAAAATTCAACTCCCAAGCCCATGA
Organism: Crotalaria pallida; assembly: GCA_037953625.1. Classification (NCBI taxonomy): domain Eukaryota; kingdom Viridiplantae; phylum Streptophyta; class Magnoliopsida; order Fabales; family Fabaceae; genus Crotalaria; species Crotalaria pallida. Next base: position 90,371,482 of record CM075652.1, read on the forward strand.
ATCAACCCCCTTACCTTGATTTTGAAGATTAAAAGAGAAAATACCAAGTTTAGCTAAGATCCTCTTGGCTGGATGAGAGAGAAAACGTGGAGAGAGAGAGATCCAAGATCTTGATGATGATGAATAGTGCAAGAGGGATGCTTAATGATGATCCATGATGATTTATGATGATTAATTTGGGGAGATTTGTTTGATTTATGAATTGGGGTTGAAAACCCTAGAGGGAAATCGGAGAAAAGAAGAGTGAGAAAGTGATATTTGGGGTTAAAATGACCCCAACTCGTGTTTTTATTTTTTGCTGATCTGATAAAAACACTCGAGTCTTTTCCTAATCACTCGAGTGAATTCATGAAAAATACTCGAGTCTTTTCTAAAAGACTCGAGTGAATCTGAGGGCTTTGCCTTTCCCTGATTCAGAATCTGTAAAACACTTGAGTCTTTTCACAAAGACTCCAATCTTTTCCAAAACACTCGAGTCTTTTCCAAAAGACTCCAGTGTTTTGCCCAGTATCACATTTATTCATTTTCCTATTTTCCTCCTATTTTCTTCCTGCTTCAATTCGAGATAACTTCTTCGTTCACCGTCGGATCTTGCTCAAATTTGACGAGTAACTTCCTAAAATCCTTAGCTTCATATCCAACGGTGGAAATCTTGATTGGGGTTGTAATTATTTAATTACAATTTTCCAAGTTAGGGTTGTTGGAAAGGTGTCTTAACTTAGATAAACTTGCACTTTCTAACCCGATTCACTTCCAATTTCGATTCTACCCTTCATAACTCCTTCCTATCACCTCACATACTCGTTGGATTATTTTTCTTAGTTTTTCTTAATTAATTTTAATATATTTCCATAACAATTAATTAAATGCATTAACGGGAAATTAAATTGAGGACGTTACATGCATCATATATTTTCCTGAGACAAAGTAATCGATTATTGCTTTGAGATAATCGATTACATGATGTTGCATCATATAAAAATCAGAGGCTCTGTAATCGATTATTAGAATAGTGGTAATCGATTATATGAGTTGCATCATACATTAAACAGAAGTGAAGTAATCGATTACATGCATGTGATAATCGATTACTGGTTTTTAAAATGAATTTCAAAGTTTCTATTTTTAAAGGGATAATCGATTACCTCCCTCAAGTAATCGATTACCTCAATTTTTATTGAAAAACATGTCAGAATCATTTTGATTATTTCCTGATTTGTTTTTATATAAAAGATTCTGATTTATTTTACAAAATTCGAAAATGATTTTAAATTTGAATTATTTCCTTTTTCGTTTTAAGAATCAAATCTTTGTTTTATTTTCTAAATCTTTTTTATTTGGTTTTTAAATTATTTTATTTCCAAAATCGTTTTTGATTTGATTCTGATTCCTTTTTCAAATTCAAAATTCAAATTTCAAATCTTTGGTTTTAATTCTTAAATCTTTTATTTTATTTTTTGATTTGTTTTGATTTCAAAACTAACTCTATTTATTTGTTTTGGAAAATCATTTCAAACTTCTACATTGAGCAACTCTGATCATTCACGCTCTTTCTTCTTCTTCTCCATCAAATTCTGGTTTTCACGCTCAATCTTTTTGAAGAAAAACTAAACCTTATTTTGGCCTTGTAACAACTTTATATCGACTTCATTATCATAGAGCTTAATTGTTGTATCTGTGTTGCTTAGAACACATAATTGTTAGAGTGGCCTTTATTGTTGTATCAGCACTATTGAGAGTGCACTATAGGTCTTGTACCAATCATCCATACCGTAACCATTGTTGTAAAGGGGTGTGTGACCCTTAGTGACTAGGGAGTGAATCTCCTAGTGCGGACGTGCGGCGTTCGTGGTTGTAGGGTGAGGAACCCTTCTGTATTGGGTAGTGCTAGACGAACGGTGGGACACCTAGTAGTTAGGCTATCTGGTTGTTTTTGAGGTCCCTAGCGAAAGGAGGTTCCTAGTAGCTTGCAGGGCGCTCTGGTTGTACTTGGGGACGCGTGGCGTCTTGGTTTAGTGAAAAGCTCAAGCGGGTTGCTTGGGGACTGGAGTAGGCCGGGTTTGCCGAACCAGGATAAAATCTCCGGTGCAATCTCTTCTATCCCTCATCTCTTTATTTTTCCGTTGTTATTGTTGCATGTGGTGCATTGTTATAATTATTCTTCTTGCAACGTAAATATAATATATATTAATTTAATTATTTTAAATTAATCAACGCGCGTTAGACCTTTCGTTGTTATTGTGTTTCTTATCTTCGCGCGTAATATTAATCGTTGTTATTATTGTTTGCTTCCGCTTGCATAATCGTTGTCATCGTTTTAAGAGTTTTCCGCTGCAAAGTTTATCTATTTTATTAAAAACGATTTGAAACCAATGTTTTCGTAAACACCCAATTCACCCCCCTCTTGGGTGACGGCTACCAATCCTATCAATAATTCTAACAATTGGTATCAAAGCTTCGTGCTCTGGTAAAGGCCTAACAGCCTGAGTTAAAGATCCGTTGTAGATTGGCAGCGTTGGGATATTTTATTTGTTTTAATATGGAGGGATTTTCATTCGATGATGCACCATTTTTTGATGGAAATAATTTTCATTATTGGAGTGCTAGAATAAAAATATTTTTACAATCTATTAGTTTTCGTTTATGGCATATTGTTCTTCATGGTTTTGATCAAAAACATGTTTTAAATGATTTTGATGAAAAATCTTTTTCATTCAATATTCAAGCTATGCATATTTTGAAAAATTCTTTGAATGTTGATGCATATGCTATTATTGAAAATTGTTTGAATGCTAAGGATATGTGGGACACTTTGAATACACACTATGCTACTAATGATCTTCATGAAAGTGTTAGTGTCCACAGGAAAAAGGAGGAGAAAGAAGAAAGTGATTTAGAGCATGAAAGAACTAACTCCCTGGAAGAAGAATACGATGATACTGAAAGCGTGTGGAGTAGTTCAACATGCGATGAAGATGAATTAGAGAGACTATTTGAAAGCTTTATAGACTCATTGGAAGAATCAAGTTCTTCGGATGAGGAGTCGTTGGAAGATGAAAATGAAATATCAAATTACACGGCTCATAAGGTAACTTCAAATAGTCCTTGTTCTAATAATCTACAATTTACATATAATGATCTGAATGATGATTTGATATCTTTAGAAAATAGAAACTTGGACTCTTTACAAAAATTATCTCTAATTGAAAATGAAATCAATATTTTGAAAAATGGAGATATTTTTGATAAAGAGATGTTTTTAGAAAATAGTTTCTCAACCATTTTTGAAAAATGCATAAATCTTGAAAATCATGTTGAGAATGTATTTGTTGAGTGTGATGATATTGAAAAATCTATTTCCTCAACTTCTTTACTTGAAAGTGAAATTGAAAATGATATTGATATACAAAAATCAAGTGAAGTTGTTGACAATAGTATTTCTCACTATCATGACAAAAATTCCAAGTTTCATGAAAATAATTTTGAAAAAGTCAAACCATCATCCAAACCCATTATTTGCAATTATTGTGGTTATTTAGGACATATTTCTCATTTATGCTTTTATCGTAAAAATTTAAATATGAGAAATAATATGCAATGGGTTCCAAAGTTACCCAAGGAACCCAAGACTAACCCCAAAGGACCCAAGTTGAAATGGGTACCAAAAGGTTCTCCTTGTGTTAAAAATGTGCAGGAAATTAAATCAAAGGGTGAACCAATTGGACAACATAAGGGGAAGTCAAAAAGTCATTGGCACACGAACAAGCAATATGGACAAAGGAGGAAGATGCTCCCAACCAAAGCTTCTGTGCAAAAAGGTGAAATCATAAGGTTGAGGACCTCAAGTAAGAAGCAATGGAATGAACCACGTGGAAAAGTAAAGGAGAAATTATCAAGGGTGGCACCAAAGAGGACAAGAAATAGATGGGTCGGTCAAAGGAGAGTCAAGCCTACCAACAACAAAGCTTCACACAAGGAATATGGAAGAACCAACATGGTCAAAAACCAAAAAGTGAAGCAATGGGTAAAGGCGAATACTTCTTTGGTCAACAAACCTAAGGTACCTACCTCTTATTCTTCTTATATCAATGACTATACAAAGGTATACTTGGACTATTCTAATTTTTATTCATACTAAGGTGGATCATGGGTGCTAAATTTTTTTTTAATATTTTTAATTATCATGATCACTCCTTTGTTGAATTAAATCATGTGTGTTTTACACCTTTTGAAAATTCTTTTAAGCACATGATTATTTTTGGTATAGTCCTAGATACTTGTTATATATCGTGTGTTACATCATGTGTGGTTAAAATTTTGTTATCTTCTATCACATGATTACACTTTATATGTAATGGTATTGCATTGATATATGAGGACATGCTTATATTTGTAAGGACATGTTTGGTACGACATGGACTTATAACATAAGCATGGTGTTATTTCTTTTATGATTAGCGCATATTTTTAAAATTGTTCATTCATATTTTGCCTTCACAATATCCTTGATATTTGTGAGGAAATGTAACTAATCATAGAGGATCCAAGTCTTTGGATACCAAAAGAAAATTCCTTAAGCAGTTTTGTAGGTATCACTACTAGTGTCGAGCCTTGGAATTCTCATAAGGAATGCATGCACGATGGACTTAAATGAAAAGATACCAAATAAGGACAATGACTCAATCAAGGGAAATGCGACTTGAATAGACACAAGTGGAGCTCTTATCATGATGTCAAACAAGGATGAGAGACGTAAAGGAAGAACTCCACAAGTGCACAAACAATCCCTATTACATGTGAAAAATCAACACTTACGATAAGTATCACCGCTCTTATTTTTTTTTTACTATATGATATTTATCTTTGTGTCACACATGTTTATCATGGTGCTGAAATTTTATTTATTCCTTCTTCGATATGCATGTACAAAACCTTTTTTTGAAGGATAAATTATTTTTTCAGCATACACTATATTCATGTGTTACTAACTCCTAAGGATCCAATTAACTTGGATACCAAGAGATACATGTGCTAATTAGTTTTGCAGGTATTCCTACAAGTATCAGTATGCAAGTCCTCTACAAACTTGGTTAATGGATTCAAATGAAAAGAGAACTGGGCAATACTCAAATACTTGAAGGTGATACGGCAATATCAAGATGATCTCTTGGAATGGGAAAAGGTTCAACACATTGAACAAGAGGAGACCATCCTTCAAAATGCTACATGATGAACTTATCAATAGAAGGAACTCCAAAGCTCTCGATTTCAAATCATCACTATAAGTATCACTGATATTTATTTATTTTAATCATTTTATGATGATTCTACTTATGATATGTGCTACATGATATTTTGTGTTGAAGTGCATTAAATATTTATTGTCATAGCATATAGGTCTTCAAATTTTTGTGATGATTATAAGCATACACATGTTTTAATGATGCATTTGATCTCCCTTTATATCTTGCTTGGTTGAATCATTCTTTTGGAAAGGGGGAGAAAAACTTTTTCAAATTTGCATAAAAACATGTTTCGCCTTTTCACCTTATCTTGACATCATGCGCTTTTTTAAACTATGCTTTGGGACAAAAAAAATTTCCCATAACTCCTTATGCTGATGTCAAATAGGGGAAGATGTGAAAGTCTCTTACTTTAATCTCCTTGTTATTATTAATGCTTCTACCCAGTGTTTCAGGGGGAGTTTAGCATTTGGTTTATTTGATCAAAAGGGGAGAGATATTTTACAAAAGACATGGGCTTAATGAAGACAAAAGGGGAAGAGAACCAAATGTCGTCGACAAAACAAAAGGGATCATGTGATAACTCCTATGGAAAGAAAAGTGAGAAGTTAAGCTTACTCATGGGGAGAAGAATTCTGAGCTTCATAGCATATCTAATGGATAACAAAAGGGGGAGAAGAGAAATTCAAGCATAACAACAAGTGAAGAATTCTGAACCCACTTTTTGCTGTTGACAAAAGGGGGAGAAGAATTCCTGAATGATGCTTAATGATGCAAGGATGCGAAGCATTTAATTTCTTATATATCCTTTTTGTATCCTTGTTGTATTATTTGTGTTCTAGGGATAAGGATGTGTTTATTATATATACTTTTGCTTGTATAAAACTTGTGATGCAGATCATTCAGAATACAGGTTTGTCATCATCAAAAAGGGGGAGTGTTGGAAGTCAAGCTTTCCCAAGGACTTCAAGTGAAATCAGAATATGGTTTTGATGATAACAAACTCAAGATTCTCAAGTTCATATCAAGTGCAATCACAAGCTCTTCAACCTTCAAGTCCAAGCTTCATGTTGAAGACTCAAGCAAATGAAGTTGAAGATTCAAGCAAATGAAGACCTTTTACCCTTTCCCTTAGGACATTATGTAAGGTAATGAAGTCAAGGTTTATATTATGTTAAAAGGCCAATATAAGTTTTTCTAAAATATATTTTTCATAATTAAGGAGAAGAAAAAGAAGTTTTGTGAAAATCAGTTTTTCTATCTTAGTTTTGGTGAAAATACTTGATGTTACAAAACTCTGAATATTTTTATGTATGCAAGAGAGAGTAATCGATTATTTGCCTAAGTTAATCGATTAACTTTGTTGCATCATAGAAAAATCAGAGAGCTTGTAATCGATTAAGTGAACTTTGCTAATCCATTACTTTCTTATGAGAGTAATCGATTACATAGCTCAAGTAATCGATTAAAATGGTTGCATCATATATTTTCCTGAGACAAAGTAATCGATTATTGCTTTGAGATAATCGATTACATGATGTTGCATCATATAAAAATCAGAGGCTCTGTAATCGATTATTAGAATAGTGGTAATCGATTATATGAGTTGCATCATACATTAAACAGAAGTGAAGTAATCGATTACATGCATGTGATAATCGATTACTGGTTTTTAAAATGAATTTCAAAGTTTCTATTTTTAAAGGGATAATCGATTACCTCCCTCAAGTAATCGATTACCTCAATTTTTATTGAAAAACATGTCAGAATCATTTTGATTATTTCCTGATTTGTTTTTATATAAAAGATTCTGATTTATTTTACAAAATTCGAAAATGATTTTAAATTTGAATTATTTCCTTTTTCGTTTTAAGAATCAAATCTTTGTTTTATTTTCTAAATCTTTTTTATTTGGTTTTTAAATTATTTTATTTCCAAAATCGTTTTTGATTTGATTCTGATTCCTTTTTCAAATTCAAAATTCAAATTTCAAATCTTTGGTTTTAATTCTTAAATCTTTTATTTTATTTTTTGATTTGTTTTGATTTCAAAACTAACTCTATTTATTTGTTTTGGAAAATCATTTCAAACTTCTACATTGAGCAACTCTGATAATTCACGCTCTTTCTTCTTCTTCTCCATCAACTTCTGGTTTTCACGCTCAATCTTTTTGAAGAAAAACTAAACCTTATTTTGGCCTTGTAACAACTTTATATCGACTTCATTATCATAGAGCTTAATTGTTGTATCTGTGTTGCTTAGAACACATAATTGTTAGAGTGGCCTTTATTGTTGTATCAGCACTATTGAGAGTGCACTATAGGTCTTGTACCAATCATCCATACCGTAACCATTGTTGTAAAGGGGTGTGTGACCCTTAGTGACTAGGGAGTGAATCTCCTAGTGTGGACGTGCGGCGTTCGTGGTTGTAGGGTGAGGAACCCTTCTGTATTGGGTAGTGCTAGACGAACGGTGGGGCACCTAGTAGTTAGGCTATCTGGTTGTTTTTGAGGTCCCTGGCGAAAGGAGGTTCCTAGTAGCTTGCGGGGCGCTCTGGTTGTACTTGGGGACGCGTGGCGTCTTGGTTTAGTGAAAAGCTCAAGCGGGTCGCTTGGGGACTGGAGTAGGCCGGGTTTGCCGAACCAGGATAAAATCTCCGGTGCAATCTCTTCTATCCCTCATCTCTTTATTTTTCCGTTGTTATTGTTGCATGTGGTGCATTGTTATAATTATTCTTCTTGCAACGTAAATATAATATATATTAATTTAATTATTTTAAATTAATCAACGCGCGTTAGACCTTTCGTTGTTATTGTGTTTCTTATCTTCGCGCGTAATATTAATCGTTGTTATTATTGTTTGCTTCCACTTGCATAATCGTTTTCATCGTTTTAAGAGTTTTCCGCTGCAAAGTTTATCTATTTTATTAAAAACGATTTGAAACCAATGTTTTCGTAAACACCCAATTCACCCCCCCTCTTGGGTGACGGCTACCAATCCTATCAATAATTCTAACAGAACAAAGACAAAGGTAAAGAGAAGGATTCCCCACACTACAAGACCAAGACATCAAAAGAAGGTGTAGTTTGCCATGAATGTGGAAAACCCGGTCATCTCAAGTACTCATGCTCTAGGTATCTCAAGAAGAAGGAGAAAGACAAGAAAAATTCAAACCACAAAAGAGCATATATAGTTTGGGATAGTGATGTAGAAGAGAAGAAAAGCACATCGAGTAGTTCGTCGGATGATGAAGAAGTTGCTAATCTTAACTTGCTTGTTCAAGTAGATGAAGAGGAAAGTTCAAATGATGAATCAAGTGAACAAAACGAGGATAGCAATGTAAGTCATACTAAATCCGAAATTTCTTCTAAATATGAATTGTTATATAATGCTTATGAAGAAATGCATGAACAACTTGAAAAACTAGCTTTGAAAAACATTGAAAGAAAGAAGCTCATTTTGAAACATCAAAAAGAGATTTTAGAACTTCAAAAACAAGTTGATGAGCTTAATCTTCAAAATGAAACTCTTGATCTTATATATGCTAGTTCTTCTTGTGATTGTGCTAGTAGATTGAATATTGTGGTTGATTGTGAGAATTGCAAGTTGCTTAAAGATGAAAATGCTATTTTGAAAAATAAGCTTGCAAGTTTCACAAATGGTGATATTAGATTGCGCACATTGTTAAATTTTCAAAGAGAAAATTCAAACAAGTTTGGTTTGGGTTATACTAATGCTAAGAGTAATTCTCATAGAAATGTTGTTGATTTTTCTAAAGTTGATTTCTTAAATGCACCAACATGTTTCTATTGTGGTACTCATGGACATACTTCAAATGTGTGTTATATTAAAGTGCATGGTATACCTAAAGGAAAGTTTGTTTGGATGAAAAAGGGTGAAAGTCCCTACACTAACAAAAATGGATCCAAAACTATTTGGATACCAAAAGGCAAAGCATGATTGTTTTGTAGGTATGATTGAAGAGCAAAGGGCTTACAAGTGTTATTCATACATTTTCATCTTCAATTGGTATTACATTTGCATCTCAAGTGAATGACCTACAAAGTGGTAAAAAAATGGTACAAGTGATATTGTTGAATATTCTTATTTGGTATCAATTATAGTTTTTCTCAATTGGTATAATTGATTGTTCTCAATTGGTATTACTTTTTCTAAAGTTCAATTGGTATCATTGAGTGATGATTAGATGATTATCATGCTTTTGTGATATTTTTGTCAATTAGTGACAATTAGCTTTTCAATTGGTATCATTGATTATTTTTGGTTCTTATCTTTCAATTGGTATCAATGTTGAAAAGGAATGATTGGTGATTTCTCTTATTTTGGCTAAGCATTTTATATTTCAATTGGTTTATATTACTTTTTGATAATGCCAAAGGGGGAGAAATGGTATGTTTTGGAGAAAGGTTATTTTGTTGTTTTTATGTAGGTTGAGCAAAGTTGTTAAAGATAGGGGGAGAATCAAGCTTCTATCAAGTTGATTTCAAATGTCAATTGCATTGATTAAGGGGGAGCAAGAGTCTCACCAAGTGATCAAATAGTTAAAGCATCAACAACTTCAAACAACTTCAAAACATGTTTGTCATTTTCAAAAAGGGGGAGATTGTAAGTTCCATTGAGAATGTTTTGATAATGACAAAAGGTTTTGAACAAGCTACAGGTGTTGATCAAGTTCAATCTCAACAAACAACAACAATCATCAAAGGAAGAAGAGAGAACAAGCTCATGAAGACTTGAAGATCTAGTTTGAGTTTTGTTATTGTTTTATCTTTTGCCTCTCTAGACTTAGTCTTTTATTTGATGAGTTTGGGTAGAGTTTCTTAGAGGGTAGTGAATCTCTTTTGATTGCATGATTATATCATAATTTGAGTTTTCACTTAACCTAAAATCAATAGGTGGCTTAAAGGTTTGAAAGGAAAGGTTTAGTTTTGAGAAAACAAGTTTCTAACAAGTTTCTACAGGGCTTAATCGATTAAGAACAAATCTAATCGATTACTAATCGATTAAGTGAAGATTTAATCGATTAAACACTGCTGTACTGGTTTTTTAAAATACGATTTTCACTTCTCAAAATTAGTTTTTAAGTCTCATAACTTTTGGGTATTCTATATAAACCTTTTCCTAACCTTTGTGATAACTAACCATCATTTTCATACAAGTTTTACAAGAAATCAAGCCACTCTATTCTCTCTCAATTTCAAAGATCAAAGCTTTTCTATTTTCATATTCTTTGATCAAGAACTCTTGAATCTCTCATGTTGATTTGTCATAGCTATTGAAAGAGATTCATAGGAGTGTCATTTTGTTTTCTATTGTGTTGTAATCTTTGCAAGAGGCAAGCCATCTACAACAAACAAGAAGACTTGGTGTGTCGATTATCATCAAGCAAAGTTCATTCAAATTGAAGAAGAAGTCTTGGTTGTGAATCAAGCAAAGTGAAGCCTTGGTGTGTGGATTATCATCAAGCAAGTGAAGACTTGTTGTGTGGATTATCAACAAGGGGTAGAGGTTAGATTAGAGAGAAGATCAATAGGATTACAAGGCAAGGGTGTGGAGTATCTCTTGTAGGCTAGCAAGAAGGGAGTCTTGTGAGGCATTTACTTGTAATTTGAGAACTCTAATTCCTCATAGTGAAGAATCTCTCTTGGTTGAAGAGGGGACTGGATGTAGCTTTCAAGTGGATGAAAGTGAACCAGGATAAATCACTGTGTCGTATCTCTAAACCCTTACTCTTTACATTCTTGTTGTTCATTGTGTTCTTGGTTGAAAACCTAGAAAAAGTGATTTTTCATAATTGATTGAATTGAATCTTAATTGTTCAAATTAACTTGGGGAAAATCATTTACATAACCTAGGTAATCAATAAGAATATAGGTGTTAATTCTTTCCGCTTAATCTCTGATCTTACATGTTGATTGATTGATTTTCGTATGCGATTGAAAAGTGATTTTTCAGTTTCTGATAGATTTAATCGATTAAGTACTTTCATAATCGATTAAGTGACTTTGAGTTTTCTGATCTTAATCGATTAGAATTCAGATTAATCGATTAAGTGCTGACAAATTTGCAAAAATCATTTGTTTTAATTGTTTCGATTCATTTCTTTCGAAAATCTTTCAAGGTTTCTTAAACACCTATTCAACCCCCCCCCCCCCTTCTAGGTGTTCTCATAGGGTTCCTTAGTTGTTTCAACCACCAATTGCGGTTTCTTCATATTTATGCATAAATACAAATATTTTGCTTATTAGTCCCTGTTTGGGGACCTAAAATAATTATAGGAAAGGTTTTGGAGGGAAAGAAAATAAAATAAATATTTTTCAAAAACTGGTCAAAATACTCGAGTATTTCTGAGAGTACTCGAGTATTCTGGTCAGAGTTGAACGAGTTAGTGCGTTTTGGTGAGTCACCACCAACGATTCTCCACCGTTGACACGAAAACACCCCCAGCAACACGTCTCCACCTTCGTGGCGTTGTGCATGAGCTTCAGGGATGGCTATTTAAGCCATGGTTGATGGATTAACCAACCCATTTGCTCAAATGGTGAAGAAATTGCATGTGTTAGGGTTCTGAAGTTTGATCGTTCGATTCTCCCTCTCTGTGTTGAGTTGAGCTACAAACTATACACCAATACAAAGTTCACATCACGAGCTTTGTATAGACATAAAATTTGTGAGCTGAGAGTGTGTGTGTTGGTAGAATCGAAGCTGGGAAGTTGAGGTTCGTTTGCTGTCATCAGTTCTGGGAGCTTACTTTGATTCCCAATTTTGGTAAGCTCACGAATTTTCTGAGTCTCAAATTGGTTTCTATAGTTAGTAGATGTTGCATAGAGTTTAGAAATACTAATTTCCCCAATTTCTATCTCTGTTTCCTATGTCAACCAATTCCATTTTGGACCTCCACTCAAAACTGTCCTGCATGTGATGCTTGAAGAGGTTTTTGGTGCTGTGGTGCTTTCTTTTGCAAATCTCCTGTTGATTCACGTCTGTAAGGTAAGGGGAAGCCTTCCTATTCACTAGATGGAGTTTAAATTTCATGATTTCAATTAGAGAGCCACCAAGAGGCTCTAAGGGCTTAGATTGAATAGGGAATATGGTTTGGAGACCAAATGATGCTCTATTGTTGTTTTGAGCAAGTTCCATATGAAGCATGCAAGCTGTAATGAGCTTTAATTCACAAGTTTACTGAGTATTTTGCAATTTGAGATGTTAAGTTGTGAATTTGCATGTTTTTATGCATAATCTTGTGATTCTCTGTCAAATCTGTTAATTGATGTGTTGTAAGTGTTTAGACATGTTCAATATATGTTATATGAACTCTGTTGATCATTGGATTGGATTAGAAATGGTTAGAATTGAAAATGGCATGTTGAAACCAAGTTTCCAGTCTGTTCTGTAAGAAAAGACTCGAGTACTTGGCTTGACACTCGAGTAAAATTTTGCTAAAACAGTGTATTTTGTGTTAGAACACTCGAGTACCAGGCCCAGAACTCGAGTATCGACTGATGTATGGGGACATTTTATGGTAAACCACTCGAGTAATGCAGGAGTCATTCGAGTGTTCTGGAATTGATGAAGAACACTCGAGTACTCAGGAATCACTCGAGTATTTTTATGAATCTGAAACCCAAATCCTCAGAAAGGCATGAACAACTCGAGTAACTGAGAATTACTCGAGTAATCTGGAAATAATTGAAGAACACTCGAGTATTCTGAAGAACACTCGAGTAGTTTTACCCAGAACATTGAAAACACCATTTTTAATTCTGAATCATTAATTAATGCTTAAATGACAATAATCCAAGTGATCTAAGACTTAAAGGAAATTGATTGACATGGTAATTTTCGTTTGGATGACGAGACGTTGCTCGGGTGGCACGTCGGGAATTATTAAAAAGAAAAACACCAATCAATTCCTTTAAGTTCAGATAATGCATTCATTCTGGAGTTTGGATGATAGATCGTTTATCATGTTTTGGTAACATGAGGAGGGCCTCTCGGAGTGCCAATTGACGGCTTGTTTGATGACACGTTATGGTTCATGACGTGGTCGGCATAGTGAGATGCTGATATGGTTATACCGTTTGGATGACGGGCCGTTTGGATGACGGTACGCTGCTCGGGTGACACGTTATAACTTTGCTCGGGTGGCATGGATTCCAAGCTTGTCGTGTACATTCTTGGTGAATGTACGAATGTTGTACACCAAGGAGTACAACGCACTGTTGAGTGCTGGACGAAGTAAAGGATGGATGTCATAGAGTGACATAGAATGATGGAGATAGGCTTGAGAGCTAAGTTCATACATCATGCCACTCATTTAATCTAAAGTTGATAAATGAAACAAGTATGAGCATCTTACTTGCATACAATATCTGCTAAATGCTAAATGTGATTGTTGGTTATTGTTGCATGTGTTTATACATTCATATTGTACGTACATTTATGCTCTATTGATTATGTGTATAGAATTGCTTACCCCTATGCCCTTGTAGGTGATGCCACGTTACATCGCATGCATCGAGATCCAACCACTTCTTAGTGGCATATGGATCTACGAGGATCACCGAGCGGTGTTCGAGGGAGAGGTAGAAGTTGCCTTCTACCATCTCAACCCGCTGATCCGGTTTCATCCTCGTAGAATTAGGATTCCCATCATGTACACTATGCACGTACCCCTCTTTTACACTTACCATGGACCACCTCCCACACGACCAGCTCGCTCATATCACAGCTTTCACTTTCAACCTACCTGCTCACACCCTTTTTCGACTAGAGTCGTCGGCAAGGAGACTCCCCCATCTGATCCGAGGAGCCCTGTTAGGGTCTCGCCATCTCCTGACCCTGTACCCAGTGGTAGGGTACCCACTCCCTCGGGTGAGATCGAGGAGGATTCTGTGGAGGACGAGAGCGGAGGCGAGCCTGTCGTGCACTCTATCGGAAGTTGGTGGAGGGGCGACGATCCTTAGGTATGTGCATATGGTAGATGATGAGGATCAGAGGATCTGATGTGATGGATGCTGTGGAGGAGATACTACTGCTGCTGTTGATGGTGTTTGACGATGTCTACTACTTCTGCTACTTGGAGACTACTACTGCTGCTGCTGCTGCTGTTTCCAGATCTATGTGACCTGCTCTAGAGTTTATATGTATATTTTGTAGATATTCTTTTGAGAGCTCTAGGGTTATGGTTTTATTTTGATATAGATCTTTTTATGGACTTGTATGGAAACTTGGAGACATGACCACTTTGGATTATGTATTTCATGACTTATATATATATATATATATATATATATATATATATATATATATATATCTTATGTTCATATTACAATTGTACATAGTCCTACCATTTCCGCTCACTCTGATAAAGTTTAATTAAAGGATTCGGTTATGTTCTTTTAAAATGGTATCAGTTCCGCGAAAAAAAGAATGGATAGGCATCGTTTAATTTTACTATGTCAATATCTTTTAAAAAGTACCGATGCCATCCGAATTATGAAGAGATTTTCTTATCTTAGAAAATGCCGAATTCAATGCAACGTTTTAAATGATATAAATTATATTCTCCAAGAAGTCCAGTTTGGGTTTGTGCACCCGTCTCTATAGAAAATGAAAAGAAATTTTGTCTTCCACATTTTTTTAAACACTAACAAGTCCATAACTATCCCAGTAATAATATATTTATTGAATTAATTACTTAGTATATTTTGAGGGTGTCACAGTTAAGGCTCAAATCCTCCTTATGGAACCTTTGCCAATTATGAACAAAGTTTTCTCCATGATTCTACAGCAAGAAAGACAGTTAGGAATTAATTCTAGTGTTGATTCTAAAGTACTGTATAATTTTGCTGATAAATCTAGACAAGGAAGGAATTCTGGTTCATGTGATAGGAAGAATTATAATGCTGCAAATAATTCCAATTCCTACAATAGAGCTGATTCTGCTACTAAGACTGGTAACAAACCTAATTCTTGGAATAACAAGAATTATGGTCCTAGAACTAAGATATGCACATATTGTGGGAGGGAAAGGCACACTGAAGAAACCTGTTATTTTAAGCATGGTTTCCCTCCACACTATGTCAAGAACAAAACTGGTGTTGTGAATAGTGCTGTGAATGAAGATAATGACAGTGCTGATGATTCTGAATCTACTGTTGAGAATTTGCCTAAGACGTCATCAAAGTCTGCACCAACTGCTTCATTGACTGTTAGTCCTGAAGAATATGCTCAGCTACAAGCAATTTTGCAGAAAGCTAGACATACTTCTCAAGGACACAATGTAAATTAGTTGAGTAAAGAACATTCTAATGAGAATCATCAATTGTCTCAGGTTTCGGGTACTGAAACTGCACAAAATTTCTTTGTTACTGACTGGATACTTGATAGTGGTGCTACAGATCATGTCTCTCATTATTTGTCCTTATTTTTGAATCATCATATTATTCAACCTATCACTATTCGATTACCAAATGGCAACACCATATTAGCCAAAGTGTCAGGGACAGTGTAGCTATATGATACTTTAGTCCTACATGATGTGTTATACATACCTCAATTCAACTTCAATTTGATTTCTATTCATAAACTTACCAATTCTCTCAATTGCAAGTTGATCTTTAACAAATCTATTTGCTGCATACAGGATATAACTTCACTGATGATGATTGGACATGCTGAAGTCAAGAACAATTTATACATTCTGACTAAGCAACCATAAAGACCTATTCCTCATAGTCTCAACTCAGCTGTTACTAATACTCTAGACTATTTTGATCTATGGCATTTTCGTTTAGGACACCCCTCTGTACCTGTTTTACAGAACATTTGTAAACTTTTTCCCTATGTGAAATCCAAGTGTAATAATGTTTGTGATAGTTGCCATTTTGCTAAACAGGCAAAACTTCCCTTTCCTGACAGTATTCATAAAACAACTCATTGTTTTGATCTTGTTCATATGGATATTTGGGGTCCTATTCATGTTTCTTCTATACACAATCACAAATACTTTCTTACTATTGTTGATGATTTCAGTAGATATACTTGGACTTTCTTAATGAAATCCAAAGCTGAATGTAAGACTCTTGTTCAAAATTTTGTCATTCTGGTTTTCACACAATTTCAACATAAAATTCAGATTATTAGATCTGATAATGGCCTAGAATTTCACATGCCACAATTTTATGCCACTCATGGTATTTTACATCATACCAGTTGTCTTGAAACTCCTCAGCAAAACTCTATTGTTGAGAGAAAACATAGGCATTTGTTAAATGTGACTAGATCTCTTTTATTTCATTCTGCCTTACCTAAGAGATACTGGTCTTATGCTCTTTCACATGCTTCTTATCTGATAAATAGGTTGCTTACACTTGTCAAACTCCATTCGAAATTTTACATGGTACTTCTCCCACACTTCTTGATCTAAAAGTTTTTGGTTGTTTATGTTTTGCATCAACTCTTGTGCAAAATAGAACAAAACTTGATCCTAGAGCTAGGAAATGTGTTTTTCTTGGTTTTCAATCTGGCACAAAAGGATATCTGCTATTAGATTTCCAATCAAGATCAGTGTTTTTGTCTAGAAATGTTATTTTTCATGAAAACATTTTACCTTTTCACACAATTTCAGTAGAATCTGTTTCTTCTACTGAATCTGACTCCTCTCCTTTCTCTTTCCTTGATCCTATACCATCACCTCATCCTAATCCAGCTAATCCACTAGACCTTATACCATCACCTATTCCTTCTCCTCCATCCATCAGAAAATCAACCAGACCTCATGTTCCCCCAACCTACCTGAAAGATTACCATACCAATTTTAATGTTCTGACTTCAAATTGTACAATCTCATAAGGTAGTATTCCATATCCTCTTTCCTCTGTCCTTTCATATCATTCATTATCTCCTTTACAACCGAAACATACACTTGCTATAAGCACTACTACTGAACCTTCTTCTTACAAGCAAGATGTTCAGTCCAAGGAATGGGTTCAAGCCATGAATGATGAATTAAAGGCATTGGAAATGAATCAGACTTGGTCCTTAGTTGATCTTCCTCCTGATAAAATTCCCATTGACAATAAGTGGGTGTATAGGATCAAGTATGAATCTGATGGCAACATTGAGAAATTAAAAGCTCGATTAGTGGCTAAAGGCTTTACACAAACAGAAGGGCTTGATTATTTTGACACTTTTGCTCCTGTAGTGAAATTAACCACTGTCATACTCCTGCTAGCTATTGCTTCTTCACAAAACTGGTTGTTGCGTCAACTTGATGTCAACAATGCTTTCTTACATGGTGATTTACAGGAAGAAGTATATATGAAAATTCCTGCAGGTGTTATTTGCTCTCAGCCTGGTAAAGTCTGCAAATTGAACAAATCTCTCTATGGCCTTAAACAAGCTAGTAGACAATGGTTTGCTAAGCTTTCCCATGCTCTCTCCAGCTTGGGTTATTCTCAGTCTCAGCATGATCACTCCCTCTTCACTAAGCAGTCTGATCTCTCTTTCAAATCCTATCTTGATGCTCAATTCAAAATTAAAGATCTAGGTCCATTGAAGTATTTTCTTGGACTTGAGATTGCATGATCTGCAAAGGGTATTTCTGTTTGTCAGAGAAAATACACCTTAGACTTGCTTTCAGACTCTGGTTACTTAGCTTGCAAACCAGTGGCTTCTCCTATGCTCAAGACTACCAAACTATCTCAGAATGACAGTGCCTCATTTTCTGATCCTGTTCAGTATCGCACTCTAGTTGGCAGATTACTGTATTTGACTAATACCAGACCTGACATTAGTTTTTCTGTGCAACAACTAAGTCAGTTCATGGCATCTCCAACTGTCAATCATCATGCTGCAGTAGTAAGAGTTTTGAGATACTTGAAAGGATCTCCTGGACAAGGGTTGTTTTATCCTTCTGACTCTCCTTTGAAGCTTCAAGCCTTCAGTGTGTTGGAATAAACGGTGTAATTGGCAAGAATCACCCAAGAGGGGGGGGTGAATTGGGTGTTTAGAAAACTTAGAAAAATAATCGAATTAAAACGTTCTTTTGAAAAATATCAGAGATTAAATAGAGTGGAAGACTTAAAGAACGATTTAAAACGTTTTTTAAGTACGAAATAGAAATATCATTATATGAATATTGAAAACATATTATACACGAGATTGATTTAAAAATCAATACATGAAAACCACAATTCTCGTGTGATATAATTTAAAAACTTGAAAATAGTTTTTATGCACGAAAATATGATTAAAACAATTTAAGCGTGCGGAAAGTAAAAGATAAGGGATAGAGAAATTGTACGCAGGCGAATTTATCCTGGTTCGGCAAACCCAGCCTAGTCCAGTCCCCAAGCGACTCGCTTGAGCTTTTTCACTAAGCCAAGACGCAACTGCGTCCCCGAGTACATCCAGAGCGCCCCGCAAGCTACTAGGAATCCCACCGTTCGCAAGGGACCTCGAAACTCAAACAATAGCCTAACTACTAGGAATCTCATCGTTCGTATAGCGCTACCCAAACAACAAGGGTTATCTCACCCTATGAACGCGACACACGTTCAATCCTAAGGAATAACACTCCTTAACACTAAGGTTGTCACACCCCTTACAATAATAAGAATATGCACGAAAGAATTTGTGCAACTAACAATATGCTCTCTAGATAGAGCGGATACAACAATCAAGACCTGTGACAATATTAATAATCTAAAGCAAAGCCCAAGGTTTATAGCACTATGATGATGATGATGATGAACTTTTTCCTCTCTAAAAAGATTATCAAAAAAGTAGAGAAAAGAGAAGAAGAAGAGTCTCTCCTTTTTTTTTCAAAAATGAAAAAGAGTTTTAAAGAAGGAGAAGAGGAAGCCAGACAATCAATTCGTGATCCTCCAAAAATGGAAACAAATCATTCTGGGAATCAGATTGATTTCAGCACGTTTTTCAAAATTTGAATTAAAATAATCGATTACATTGGACAGGCATAATCGATTACAAGCTCTCAGGTTTTCCATAAAAGTTGCAGCATTTACATATAATCGATTACTAGTTTCTGATAATCGATTACTTACTCCCAAATGTCCAGTTCAAGGAAGTAATCCATTATAAGAACCTAAATAATCCATTACATGCTCTCTGGTTACAAGTTGCATTAAATAATCGATTTTACCAGAAGGGTTAATCAATTACTCAACAGTAAAAAATTGATTTTCATGAAAAAGATTGTAACCAAAGGTTTTCGCAAAACATTTTTCACAAATAAAGTCCTGGAGCAAGGGTTTTATAAAAATGCTTCTTCTAAGATTTTCAAATAAAAACATGATCATCATCACATAGACTATAATTCTAAGTGCTTTAAGAAAATTAAATTGCCTTACAAAGACTTCTAAGCCTAAGGCTAGATCTAACACAAAACAAGCCTTTGCAATCTTCATTTGTACCTGAACCTGTTAAGCAAATATTCATAATTGATGTTGTTGTGTCATCATCAAAACACTGAGAGAGAAACACATGAGTTCAACACTCAGTTTCAACACAGTGATTCTGATTGGGCTTCATGTCCTGAAAGCAGAAAATCTATTTCAGGGTATTGCATTTTTCTTGGCAACTCCTTAGTTTCCTGGAGATCTAAGAAGCAGCACACTGTTTCCAGATCATCTTCTGAAGCAGAGTATAGGGCCTTGGATGTTACATCCTGTGAAATTAAGTGGCTTACTTATCTTCTTCAGGATTACAAGGTTCCTTTTCAGCCTCCTGCTCTTCTCTTTTGTGATAGTGCTTCAGCTAGGCATATTGCTGCTAACTTCGTTTTCCACGAAATCACTAAACACATTGAGATTGACTGTCATGTGGTCAGAGAAAGGCTTCAGTCCAAACTATTTCATCTCTTGCCTATTTCTACCACAGATCAACCTGCTGATCTATTCACTAAGCCCCTTGATCCCTCTCCTTTTCAGTTTCTCTTGGGCAAGCTTGGAGTGCTGAATATCCACTCTCCAGCTTCTGGGAGGGTATTGGATGGTATAGGGTAATCTTGCTTACTTACTCAGCAAGTTTTATGTAATATCAATGTAAGTTAATTGTTTTCTGTTAATCGATTAGAGTAGCTAATAATCGATTAACTTAGCATAGTTTGTTAGTTAGTTAGTTGATTAGATTTTGGCCCCAATTCTTGGTTGCTAGTTGGTTAGTACCAACCGTGTATATATATAGCTTTCTTTTGCCTTGTGGCTAATAATAATGCTGATCATTTTCTTACAATGAATTCATAATCACAATAAGGAAACCCCTGAAGTGGAATATTCATTTCTCATGTTTCTTTGTGGTGTAATAACGGTGGTTTTGTGTTAATATTTAACTCTGCCTCCCGTCTATTGTTTGAGTTACTCCTTCATTTTATTGGGTTAAACCCTAATATTCCCAAAAGTTTCTCAATCCATAAAAATTGGGCACATTAGGTGTGAGGTGGTGCATTCAAATCCAGAAGCTAAAAATAAAGAAAAATAAAAAAAAATGTTTGCTTGGGTTTGCTTAACTCATATTTTTTAGGATGGAGTACAAGAGATTAAAAAAAAAATGAAAAAGCGTTGGGAACGTAAGTCAACTATCTTTAGAATTATAAATATTTTAGTTTTCAATATAAAACTTGCAGCTTTTGTTTTTATTTATATGTCACTTTAGTATTTTTAATTTATTTTAAATTATTTGTTGTTTTAGGAATTTGAGAACGTGTTAATTAATTTTTTTCAACTTTAACTTTGTTTTTAACTTTGCTTTTAAACATTTTGAAAGATGTGAAATGAGTAATAATTATTGTAGTATGAGGATAATATATTAAAGTTGTCCTATATTTTTCTTGAAATTTGAAACATTAAATGATTTTCTTAATCCCGTGAAACTCCTAAAACAACAAATAAATTGGAACATGTGAAGTATTTGTTAAGCCTCTTATCCTTAATCTTAAGGTCTCGTTTAGTGGTCAAGAAAGGATAAAAACATGATAGGATAAAAATTAGGACAAGAGTATGATATAATATGAACAAGATAGCTCTTATAATGCATGTTAAGTGTTTGATGCATGCACGCCATATAATGATGGCATCCATGAGGTGATGATGGTTTTGGAAATATGATGATGTTGGTAATAATAGTGTTAACGTGTAACTGTAACTGTATAAGGGGGAAAGCTGCACTATCACATTTTATTACATCCTTCAATAAAGTAGAAAATACACTGAACAACCAACCTGAGATAGGATGCTAACTCACCAAACTCTGGATAACAGCAAGATAAGACAAACTATCCTATCATATGTTTCTTTTGTCCACAAAAGTCCTAAAAGTTTAAGTTAATAAAATATAAAAATTATTAAAGAAAAAAAATTCAATAGGTCATGTGATTAAAATTACCCGCAAGAAAACTGGCACGATTTCATATCTCTCAAGTTTTTTTGTTCGTGTATTCTTCACTACTGAGTGAAGGTAATATAAAACCATTATAGATTATTAAAAAAAAAATTAAAACCATTATAGATGACAAAATTTTCTCTAATAAACATTTAATAGAATTGCATTATTCAAAATTTGAAGTTGAGATCTTTGACTAATAATAGCCCCTTCCAGGTTGATTTATACACATGTTGGTGGATGTCTCTGAAATTTGAATAATCATACAGAGATTTTCCCGCCTCTGTTCGTTAATTATTACTTTCATTGACTTATAAAATGGTAAAAAATAATAAATTTTTTTTAAACAAAAGTTAAAGTAATTAATTAAAAAACTTAAAATTTGCAAACTTTGCATTGTAATTGGTTGATCAATTCAAAATGCATTAAATTAATTTTTAGATAATTGATTGATGTATTGAATAATCATTAAATATATCGGAAATTGCACTCACCTCTCTGAGATTTGCACCAATGACATGAACACCCCCTCTAGTTTGAAAAATAACACTCACCTCACTTCCTTATCAATCAGCATTTCACTTACACCCTCTCATTGTAATAAATGATTAGTTTATTAACGGAAATGTTATGTTTAGGATTGAAAAAGACATGTATATCCTCAAGGGGCTCAAAAGGTGTTTCACACAAATTTCAAGTGTATTTGATGCATTTTTCCTTTACAAAAATAATATGATAAAATTATTTTTTTTTTTACTAAAACACATTCTTGTACACAAAATTTATCCAAATGATTTTATAATAATGCAGAAGAACCAATATCATTATTGGTATACAAACTTTATATAAAGATTGAATCTATTATATCCATATCCAAATATCATCGGAACAATAACATAATTAATTTTATCATATTTTCGTAAAGATTGGTTGGTCATTACATTTTTTTGACATTTTTTTGAAAAAAAAATTATCTATTATGAAATACCCCTTGAGGGTATAAAAGTCTTTTTAATCCTAAACATAATATTTTTGTTGATAAACCAACCATTTATTACAAGGAGGGGGTGTAAGTGCAATGCTTATTGCTTAGGAGGGGGAGGTGAGTGTCATTTTCCAAACAAGAGGAAGTGTTTGTGTCATTAGAGCAAATCTTAGAGGAGGTAATTGCAATTTCCCCTTAAATATGTATCTCCTTAATTTTTTTGACTTTTTGTTTATACCCTAAAATTAAATAATGACAAAAATAAAGGTTCACTCCTTCAAAAGCCAAATACACAACACAAAAGGTCCACTAACAAAAAGTATTATTTTATTATTATTTTTTGAGAAGAATCGGTCCTGAGCATCCCCATGAAGTGTAAAGCCTAGGTTAGTGCGCCCAGCAGAAAGAACAACTGGACCCTGAATGAAGCGCACCCCTAGAGCGTACCCTCGTAACCTGGTCACATGATTAGCCCCTCTGCTCCCTTACAACTTATGCAACAAGTTTCTTGCATTGAGCCTTGCATCCTATCACCTTGTTACTCCTATTTACCACTTCTAACCATATGTTATTTCCATCAAATGCTAAAAATAACATTACTTGCATCCTTACCCTTAATAAGGATACTTGTCCCTTGAAATAAAGGTCATTCATGGAACACCAAGAAGATGCACGAATTTGAGAGTGAAAAGCAAAAAAAATAAAGAGAGAAACAAACTTAAAGATGAGGTTACAAATTGATTAAACACTAAAAGAGCTTTAATGGCCACTAAACTCAATTAATGTCACTTTAATGAAAGTTTTACAAGCTTATCTCAAGGCCAAGTCAGCCAAGGAGCGAGGAAGCTCAAGCATGCCATATTGAAGAGAAAGTACTAGTGGATAACAAAGACTCTTGGTTTGTCCAAAGGAGTTTTTCACTTGAAGTCCATCATTAAATGACATCCATTGAGGTCACTAACACTTGATTTATGAAGCAGGAAGGCTCCAATCATCACCATCATGAGCTTGCATCATCATCATCATCAAGTTATCTTCATTCTCTTCCATTTTAGGAGAATAATTCGTGAAAAAAAAGTAAAGGATGAAGTGATGGAAGATTTCATCATCAAAGAAGCCATAAATGCCGCTTTATGAAGAAGTTATGAACCTTATCATGAAGCCAATTCAGCCAAGCTTTAAGCTAGCATTATGCACGCCTAAAACAAGGATGTTACTCTTGGAATTTCTCCATAGAAGTTGTAGTCATCATTAAGGCAATTAGTTTATTTGTAATAATGTATCATTTTCTTGGCTTTATCACTACTAGAAAAAACACTTTTAATATTGGTCGTTTTGGACTTTTAATATCGGTCGTTGCGACGATGTGAAAAATGGTGATGTTAAAAGTGAAACTTTTAAACTCGGTCAAAAAGTTTATAACGACCGATGTTAAAATTACTTTCTAACTCGGTCATACTCACGACCGATATTAAAAGTGTAATTTTATTTACAAAAATGCCATTGTGTTTTCTTTTACATCAGCTTTAAGGAGACCGATTTTAAAAGGCTTTTTTCTAGTAATGTATGATGCATTAATCTTAGGATTAATGTAAGTAAATGAAAGGGTGTTGAATATGCATGCCCCTCACCTCATTGTATCCTATAAAATGCCTCTCATTTTCGTGGAAATAGATATAATAAGCTTATATTAGTTGAGAAAAGCCATATCTCTGAAATATTGGAGAGTGATTCTCCCTTTGTTCTGTGATTGAAATAAATGAGTGCAATCAAGAGTGAGTTGCATCATATCTCTTGAGAGTATTCCATTGGTTTATCAATCCTTAGGATTGTGTGGCGCCTCCTATCCTTTTATTCCTTGTTATATTTTTTGTTTTTGAGTCTAAGAACACACTTGTGTTCATCTTATAAAAATACCTAAAAGAGAATAGTTTCTTTGAGTCTTTGGCTTGATGATCAATTCGTGATCATTCTTGAGTGTTAGTGAGTCATACTCTTTTCTTCCTTTTTTTAGTTTTGATTCTTTGTGATGTGTGTGCATAGATGTTATGCCAAGGAGAGGTCACGACCTAAGCATTTGAGGGACAAAACCTAGGACGATCAAGGAAAGCACAACCAGCCCCTTGGAAAGTTATCATCACACTTGAGCTAAAAACTTGAGTGATTGAGAAGATTGTGCGTACATATTGCTGATCATTGTATTCCTTTAAAATCTATTTTTCTTGCTTATTTTTGAAGTAAATAACATGCTATCATAGTGAAGGTTATGTGAAAAGAATTTTAGTTAATTTCTCTAACTTGTAGATATGTTTCTGAAATTAGTTGGGGTATCTATTGGAATTGAATTTTAATTTGCATGTGACAGGGAAAATGCTATGTTTGGAGGAGTGTTGATTGTCCAAAATAAGTTATATTTCATTGATTTTATCCTCTCTTTATCTCAGTATTTGTTTTTTTCTAATGGTTTTTAAGTTAGTTTATTAGCTTTTGATTGTTTAGTTTTGCAAAATAAAACATCGCCACATAATGAAATTTTTTACCATAATTAAAGGGGTTTTGGAGCTTGTATTGAAGGATTATTGATAGGAAGGGTCCAAGGATTAAAAGAGCCATGAAAAAAAGCACAAAAGAGGTGGAAAAAACCCAAAAACTGGCCTCAGGGCACCCAAGCGCATAAGAATCATGCCCGAGCCCAATTCCAAGAAAATGGTGCAGAAACAGCAAAGAATTGTCACCAGGCACACATGTTTGCACGAATAGGAACTTGATAAAAAAAACAGTATGGCACTTAAGCGCCCAACCTATGCTTAAGCACCAGAGTATAAATTGAAATGGCATCCAGGCACCAACTTTTGAGAACCTGGGTGTGAGAATAAGATATTTTAGATTTGGCTTAATTATGTCACAAGCCCCTGAAGTTTGGAGTATTTTTGCCAGATACCCTTATTTTTTTTTTAATGTCTGGCTCCCCGAAGTTACTTCTGTGTTTGTCATATACCCTACTACAAATTCTGGTAAATTTTGCTGACATGTAACATCAGAATCCTAGTCAGAGGCGGAGAAGATTAGGCATGTGGTGTCCCGTGTAAGAGCCTAAATGATATTTTCTTTATTTTAAAATTTACAACTTAAAAATTCCTTTTAATTCTTAAAAATTTTAAATAAAATTTTTTCCGAAAAACGAACAGAGTTCTATTTGTTTTACGGATGTTTCCAAAAATTCAGTTTCCCCTGTCACCTGTAAAAATCAGATATAACAGATACAACAGACAGAAATAAACATCATGAGCCTCTTAGGGCCATCCATAGTGGGACTTAGTGAATCGTCACCACATCATAAAATCCAGCAGTAAAATCAGAGTATCATCAGCAGAATAACAAGTAGCATGCCAAATAATCAAAATAAAAGACCAAACCCAACCCAAGGGTGAATAGATCCCGGGCCACCCCAACCATAATATATACATCAAAAAGATATCATACAAGCCTCAAAAACATGTAATACATGAGACTCAAAACGTGGCCTGGAATCCCATCATGACTACTAGGGGAAAGCTATCACACTCCCTCAGCGGGAGTGGGGTCCTGCTCGGCCTCCATCTCGATGTGCTCAAACTCAGTACCTGAAATGTTTGTAAGGGTGAGTACCGCACTAACTAGCAATGCATAAAGTATGCCAAGTCAATCACAAATAGTCACAATTAACACATAATGAACATATATACAAATCATGATTCACACACTACGCTACAAACACATGCGTCTCCAAAAGTGCCAGCCACCCTTCGAATGTTTTATGTCCACTTCCTCTCATTACTAATATTCTACTTTACTTACACTATTTCTTTTAACTACTTCTTCCTTTTCTTATCTTCTTATCTTTCTTTTCTCTTTCGGCGTTGTGGGATACTTCCACTGCGTTCCCCGTCTGCCGAGGATACGTCTTACCGATGCGTACGGATCCCCACAGGCCGCACGTCTTACTCAACCCATGCGATTGGTAGGCTTGTGAATTACTGCAGGTGTTGTGCACCCGGCTTACGACACCCCTCCGCACGTCTTCTAGGGTTAGTATTCACAACCCGGGGAGATGGTAATGCGAATCCTTCCACTGCGTTCCCCGTCTGCCGAGATTACGTCTTACCGATGCGTACGGATCCCCACAGGCCGCACGTCTTACTCAACCCATGCGATTGGTAGGCTTGTGACTTACTGCAGGTGTTGTGCACCCGACTTACAGCACCCCTCCGCACGTCTTCTAGGATTAGTATTCGCATTCCAAGGGAGTCTTTCATCATATTCACTCTTTATTTCCTTATTCATTCTTTCTTTTTTTAGTAGTTAATTAATTCTCCTCCTTGCCTAGTAATTTCCTACTACACTCCATTTATTTTGTGCCTAATACTTACTTTCAACCACTCTCTTAATTGTCCCTAGTGTCATTTACCCCTTAATTTCGTGGAAGCCAATTCCTACATATATGCATAACTTTATACAACATTTAGCATACGTCAATAAATTAAACATCATAAGCATAAACCAATCAACATGTAGTTCACATAATTTAAGCATTTAGTAAAGTAAAGTTCTAAACTTCCTAATTACTCTAGCTTCTATTCTCATCCTTATCCTAATTTCTCCTAAGCAAACAAATCAAATAATCTCAACACATTCACACACCACTAGATACACAACCACCGTACGGAGATACATCCCCTTACCTTGAGATTGGAATGGAAAATAGAAAACCTTTATGGGTATTGAACCCTAGAAACAAAAGTGCTCTTCCAAGCTTAATGCCCACAATGACCCTTGAATGTGTGTAGAGAGATGTCAAGAGACAAGAATGTGAAGATGATAGTGTTCCTCTAACTCTTAGAAAAAGGAGAATCCTCAAGTAATTGCAAAGCCCATACTCCTTTGTTAGAAAATAAGAGGAATAGCTCTATTTAGAAAAAGGACATAATAATCATAATCAAGAAGTGAAAAAGGAAGGAAATGGCTTCATTTACTTACTCTAGTTCTTGGAATAAAGAAGGAACAAGAATGAGGGATGATGGAGCTAACCCATGAGGATCAATCCATGGAGAAAGAGAGGGAAGCAAGCTTGATGATGATGCCTTGATGATAAGCTTGAAGGAGAGCTCCAATGGAAGGGAGATTGATCAAGAACCCAAACCCTAGCTTGGAAAGGAGTGATTTTCGAGTGGGGAGGAGAAGAGGATGATAGGGATTGTGTTTTTCGCTTCCTTGGTTCGAATATGTGGCTTATATGGTGTTTGGGTGGAGAAAAACCCGAAATTGCCCCCAAAAATCGCGAAAACGTGTTGCAGATAACAGAGATTTCGCTTAAGCGAAATTTATTCGCTTAAGCGAATCGGCTTCAGTGGTGACACGAATTGTTTTCGCTCAAGCGGCCATTTTCGCTTAAGCGAAATGGCTTCAGTAGGGAACTTTTCTATTTTCGCTCAAGCGACCATTTTCGCTTAAGCGAGTTAGCTTCAGTGGGGAACTTTTCTTTATTCGCTTAAGCGACGGATTTCGCTTAAGCGAAATGCTCAAACTCTGATTCTTCACTCTTTTCCACTTCTACCCTATTCTAACTCCTTATTTCATAATTCTAACTTATACTAATATTCTTCACATCTTTAGAATTAAATTACACTTATGGATAAATAAAAAGAGGGATGTTACATTTCTCTTCCACTTACCTGAATTTCGTTCGCGAAATTCATCGGAAGAGAACAATTGTGGATGCAATTCCCTCATTTTATCTTCCATCTCCCAAGTTGCCTCTTCTACATTGTCCTGATGCCATATAACTTTGACCAGAGATATCTCCTTGCCTCTTAGCCTCTTGGTCTGTCGGTCATCAATGCGAATGGGTTGAATTTTAAAAGTGAGATTATCCTTCAAAGGTAACTCGTCTGGAGCTATCACATGAGAAGGATCGTACACATATTTCCGGAGTTGGGAGACATGGAAAACATTATGTAATCTAGACAGATGTGGAGGTAGAGCGATCCTGTATGCCACTGATCCGATCCTTTCTAGAATCTTATAAGGTCCAATGAACCTCGGTGTCAACTTCTTATGTTTCAATGCTCTTCCGATCCCCTTAGTAGGAGACACCCTTAGAAAAACATGATCTCCAGCATTAAATTCTAGAGGCCTCCTTCATCGGTCTGCATAGCTCTTCTGACGGTCCTGGGAAGCTTTCATTTTATTTCTGATCATGGTAATTTTCTCAGTAGTTTCCTGCACAATCTCAGGACCAGTCAATAAATTTTCACCAATCTGAAACCAGCACAAAGGGGTCCGACACTTCCTGCCATAAAGTGCCTCAAACGGTGCCATACCGATACTGGAGTGGAAGCTATTATTATAAGTGAATTCGATTAACGGTAAAAGTTGCTCCCAGCTGCCAGATTGCTCTAACACACAAATCCTCAACAAATCTTCCAAGGACTGAATGGTGCGTTCAGACTGCCCATCGGTCTGAGGGTGGTATGTTGTGCTGAAACTCAACTTTGAACCTAGGGATTTCTGAAGACCTTGCCAGAATTCAGATAGAAACCTGGGATCACGATCTGACACTATGCTTGCGGGGATACCATGTAATTTCACTATGTCCCGAATATATAACTCTGTCAGCTTCTCCATTTTGTACTTCATGTTCATTGGAATAAAGTGGGAACACTTCGTCAATCTATCGACGACAACCCAAATGGCATCACAACCAGCTCTAGTCCTTGGCAACCCAGACACAAAGTCCATAACAATATTGTCCCACTTCCATTCAGGAATGTCAAGAGATCGCAAAGGGCCACCGGGTTTCTGATGCTCAATTTTTGCTTTCTGACACACCAAGCAATGAGAAACATAATCCGCCACATCGGTTTTCAACTTTGGCCACCAAAATAGCTTCTTCAAATCCTGATACATTTTTGTGGCACCCGGATGAAGACTTAGTTTAGTTTTATGAGCTTCCTCCAGAATATTCCTCCTAACTTCAAAATCCAGAGGAACATAGATCCTTTTTCTGAATCTGATAATTCCATCTGAACCTTTTGTGAAGTCAGGTTCTGCATCATTAGCCACCCTTAACAACTGTTGTTGGAGTTCCTCATCATCAGCCTGTCTCTCTTTAATAAATTCAAGAAACTCATTTGTAACTTGTAACATTTCAAGGACAATGCTCTTCTCTTTTCTTTTCACCCCAAGATTGAGGTTACTAAACTCCTGCATCAACTGCATTTCTTTCATCATTAAGCTACTAACATGTAGGGTCTTTCTACTTAGAGCATCCGCCACAACATTGGCCTTGCCTGGATGATATTGGAGTTGGAAATCATAGTCTTTCAGAAATTCCATCCACCGTCTCTGCCGCATATTGAGTTCCTTCTAATCAAAGAGATATTTGAGACTCTTGTGATCACTAAAGACCTCAAATGTGGTGCCATAGAGATAGTGCCTCTAGATTTTTAGAGCAAAAACCACTGCTGCAAGTTCTAAGTCATGTGTGGGGTAGTTCTGTTCATGCGGTCTGAGCTGTCTGGATGCATAGGCAACAACCTTACCCTGCTGCATTAATACACAACCCAGCCCTTGCTTAGAAGCATCGCAATACACCTGGAATGGCTGAGTTGGATCAGGTAGAATTAAGACCGGAGAGCTAGTCAACCTTTCTTTCAACTTCTGAAAACTTTGGTCACATTGAGGGGACCATTCATAGGGCACATCCTTCCGAGTGAGAGTAGTCAAGGGAAGGGCTATCTTAGAGAACCCTTCAATGAACCTCCGGTAGTAACCTGCTAAGCCAAGAAAATTTCTCACCTCAGTTACCGTTTTGGGCCTCTCCCACTTTAACACTGCATCCACCTTGGATGGATCAACGGCAACTCCATGCTTAGAGATTACATGGCCCAAAAAGTGAACCTCGTCAAGCCAAAAACTGCACTTTTCAAATTTGGCGTAGAGTTGCTTTTCTTTCAAGATCTGTAGCACAGTCCTCAAATGTTCTTCGTGCTCGCTTGGACTCTTTGAATAAATTAGGATATCATCAATAAACACTATCACAAAAGAGTCTAAATAAGGCCTGAAGATCCTGTTCATATAGTCCATGAATACTGCAGGTGCATTGGTCAAGCCAAAGGGCATTACCACATGTTCAAAATGCCCATAACGAGTCCGGAAGGCGGTTTTTGGTATGTCCTCCTCTTTAATGCGAATCTGGTGGTATCCTGCACGAAGATCAATTTTGGAGAAGATGGCAGCTCCTCTTAATTGATCTATTAGATCATCAATCCGCGGAAGGGGATACTTATTTTTCACCGTAACCGCATTGAGTCGCCTATAATCGGTGCACATCCGGAGACTCCCATCTTTCTTTTTGACAAATAGAATAGGAGCACCCCACGGAGATACACTGGGCCGAATGAATTTCTTAGCCAAGAGCTCTTCTAATTGCTTCTTTAACTCTGCAAGTTCTGGAGTGGCCATCCGATATGGAGGAATAGAGATTGGCCCCGTACCGGGAACTAGATCAATATTGAACTCAACCTCTCTATGAGGTGGTAGCCCAGGAATGTCTTCAGGAAAGACTTCTAAGAATTCTTTGACCACTGGAATCTTGCTAATACTCAATGCCTCATCAACTTCCATGGCAGCAAGAGATGGAGAATTAAAGATCACATACTTCTTCTTACAATCAATTAAGACATGATGGTGTGACATCCAATCCATGCCTAGAATGATGTCCAGGTTGGTCAAAGGGAGGCAAATAAGATTGACGGTGAAATCTCGCCCTAAGACTCGAAGAGAGCAATTCAAGCATATCTGGGATGTGTTAATAGGAGAATTGGCAGGAGTAGCAACAGATAACATAAAAGGCATTTCTACAGAGGTTAATCCCAGTTTCTTCATGCAAGCATGAGAGATAAAAGAATAGGAGGCGCCGCAGTCAAATAGAATACCGCAAGATTTATCATTAATAAAACAAGTACCTGAAATGAGAAAGGGATAGAAACGACACAATTAGAGTAAATGTTGATTGATATCGCACTAATGTAATATTTACCTCTGATGAGATCGTCAGGTAAGTCCACCTCCTCGCCATCCATAGTATAAACCTTGCCCTTTTGAATGGGCTGGCCTCCTGCAGAACGCTGCCCCTGAGTTCCATTACCCTCCTTCTTGATGGTGTTTTTAGGGCAACTTGGAGCAAAATGTCCAGGCTGTCCACATGAGAAACATAGGCCTTCCTTTATGTAACGCTCCCTATTATTATACCAACAAGGTCGACGATGATTCTTCCCACAGATAGAACATGAAGGAATAGGACCAGGAGGAACAGGGCCTGGCCCAGTAGGTCGGGGAGGTATTGCCCGAGTAGTGGAATAAGGACTTGGTCTCTGGGCGGGAGCCTTGCCTCAGATCGGGCCACCAATCCTTTGAGTCAATCTACTATGATCTTCTGCTGCCTTTTGTTTGAGACCCTTTTCATAAGTACTGGTCATATTAATCAGTTGAGAGAGATTGGAGATATTCTGATATTCAAATGCAAGCTTGATTTCAGTGCGCATACCAGATTCAAACTTAATACATTTTGTGCGCTCATCGGCGTCACGATAGCTGCCCGAATATCGAATCGAATCCTCAAATTGGGCTGCATACTCTCCCACGCTCATATTGTTCTGCACCAATCTCAGAAAAGCCAGCTCCTTTTCCCTCCTAACATCCTCCGGGAAATATTTACCAAGGAAGCGAATCTTGAAAAGATCCCAAGTAACTTCTTGGTGAACTACCTCATAGCCTCTCCTTTGCTGCTCCCACCAGTGCTCGGCCTCACCAGATAACATGAATTCAGCTAGGCGAACTCAGTGATCCGCTGGTGGCTGCAAAGAACGCAGAATCTTCTCAATCTCCTGTAACCACCTTTGAGCCCCATCAGGGTTACAACCCCCTTCAAGCCTTGGCGGATCATTCTTTCGAAACCTCGAAAGCCAGTCGATATCGGCAGGAACTAGAGGATAATGCTGATTAATAGCTATGGCAGCCGCTGCAGCTGCAGCTGCTGCAACCACTTCCGCCTGGTTCTGATTTTGTTGAACCAGATTCTCCAGAATTTGAGCAAGACGGTAGTTATCAGCCCGTCGTCCTGCCATAATATCAACCTGAAGAGGAGACAAATTAAGCACTAATAGGCATTGGGTGAGAAAATGATAAAGACTATCACTATATATATATATAGGTATATTTTATAATTAACACTAATTTAACTCTAACTTTTGGGTTACTCTCTTGGTGAGTTAACCATGGAAGTGAACCACACTCCGAGGCCGAGGACAAAACGCTCTGATACCATAAATGTAACAGCCTAAATGTTATTTTCTTTATTTTAAAATTTACAACTGAAAAATTCCTTTTAATTCTTAAAAATGTTAAATAAAATTTTTTTCCGAAAAACTGACAGAGTTCTATTTGTTTTACGGATATTTCCAAAAATTCAGTTTCCCCTGTCACCTGTCAAAATCAGATATAACAAACACAACAGACATAAATAAACATCATGAGCCTCTTAGGGCCATCCATAGTGGGACTTAGTGAATCGTCACCACATCATAAAATCCAGCAGTAAAATTAGAGTATCATCAGCAGAATAGCAAGTAGCATGCCGAATAATCAAAATAAAAGACCAAACCCAACCCAAGGGTGAATAGATCCCGAGCCACCCCAACCATAATATATACATCAAAAAGATATCACACAAGTCTCAACAACATGTAATACATGAGACTCAAAACGTGGCCCGAAATCCCATCATAACTACTAGGGGAAAGCTATCACACTCCCTCAGCGGGAGTGGGGTCCTGCTCGGCCTCCATCTCGATGTGCTCAAACTCAGTACCTGAAATGTTTGTAAGGGTGAGTACCGCACTAACTAGAAATGCATAAAGTATGCCAAGTCAATCACAAATAGTCACAATTAACACATAATGAACATATATACAAATCATGATTCACACACTACGCTACAAACACATACGTCTCCAAAAGTGCCAGCCACCCTTCGAATGTTTTATATCCACTTCCTCTCATTACTAATATTCTACTTTACTTACACTATTTCTTTTAACTACTTCTTCCTTTTCTTATCTTCTTATCTTTCTTTTCTCTTTCGGCGTTGTGGGATACTTCCACTACGTTCCCCGTCTGCCGAGGATACGTCTTACCGATGCGTACGGATCCCCACAGGCCGCACGTCTTACTCAACCCATGTGAATGGTAGGCTTGTGACTTACTGCAGGTGATGTGCACCCGGCTTACGACACCCCTCCGCACGTCTTCTTGGGTTAGTATTCACAACCCGGGGAGATGGTAATGCGAATCCTTCCACTGCGTTCCCCGTCTACCGAGGTTACGTCTTACCGATGCGTACGGATCCCCACAGGCCGCACATCTTACTCAACCCATGCGATTGGTAGGCTTGTGACTTACTGCAGGTGTTGTGCACCCGACTTACAGCACCCCTCCGCACGTCTTCTAGGATTAGTATTCGCATTCCAAGGGAGTCTTTAATCATATTCACTCTTTATTTCCTTATTCATTCTTTCTCTTTTTAGTAGTTAATTAATTCTCCTCCTTGCCTAGTAATTTCCTACTACACTCCATTTCTTTTGTGCCTAATACTTACTTCCAACCACTCTCTTAATTGTCCCTAGTGTCATTTACCCCTTAATTTCGTGGAAGCCAATTCCTACATATATGCATAACTTTATACAACATTTAGCATACGTCAATAAATTAAACATCATAAGCATAAACCAATCAACATGTAGTTCACATAATTTAAGCATTTAGTAAAGTAAAGTTCTAAACTTCCTAATTACTCTAGCTTCTATTCTCATCCTTATCCTAATCTCAACACATTCACACACCACTAGCTATACAACCACCGTACGGCGATACATCCCCTTACCTTGAGATTGGAATGGAAAAGAGAAAACCTTAATGGGTATTGAACCCTAGAAACAAAAGTGCTCTTCCAAGCTTAATGCCCACAATGACCCTTGAATGTGTGTAGAGAGATGTCAAGAGACAAGAATGTGAAGATGATAGTGTTCCTCTAACTCTTAGAAAAAGGAGAATCCTCAAGTAATTTCAAAGCCCATACTCCTTTGTTAGAAAATAAGAGGAATAGCTCTATTTAGAGAAAGGACATAATAATCATAATCAAGAAGTGAAAAAGGAAGGAAATGGCTTCATTTACTTACTCTAGTTCTTGGAATCAAGAAGGAACAAGAATGAGGGATGATGGAGCTAACCCATGAGGATCAATCCATGGAGAAAGAGAGGGAAGCAAGCTTGATGATGATGCCTTGATGATAAGCTTGAAGGAGAGCTCCAATGGAAGGGAGATTGATCAAGAACCCAAACCCTAGCTTGGAGAGGAGTGATTTTCGAGTGGGGAGGAGAAGAGGATGATAGGGATTGTGTTTTTCCCTTCCTTGGTTCGAATATGTGGCTTATATGGTGTTTGGGTGGAGAAAAACCCGAAATTGCCCCCAAAAATCACGAAAACGTGTTGCAGATAACAGAGATTTCGCTTAAGCGAAATTTATTCGCTTAAGCAAATCGGCTTCAGTGGTGACACGAATGGTTTTCGCTCAAGCGGCCATTTTCGCTTAAGCGAAATGGCTTCAATAGGGAACTTTTCTATTTTCGCTCAAGCGACCATTTTCGCTTAAGCGAGTTAGTTTCAGTGGGGAACTTTTCTTTATTCGCTTAAGCGACGGATTTCGCTTAAGCGAAATGCTCAAACTCTGATTCTTCACTCTTTTCCACTTCTACCCTATTCTAACTCCTTATTTCATAATTCTAACTTATACTAATATTCTTCACATCTTTAGAATTAAATTACACTTATGGATAAATAAAAAGAGGGATGTTACATCCCGTGGGCGAAGATCCTCTTTTTTTTAAATTTAAAAACTAAAAAACTTAATATTTTTGTATTTTTAGTTAAATAAAAAAAGAAAAGAAAGGATTGAAGAGAGAGGTCGTCTTCGCCCATGTGACATCACGCGGCACCACATGACCAACCTCCTGCGTCTGACTAGGATTCTGACGTTACATGTCAGCAAAATTGGCCAGAATTGGTAATAGGGGTATATGACAAACTCGGAAGTAACTTCAGGGAGTCAGACATTGAAAAAAAAATAATAAGGGAATCTGGCAAAAGTACCCCAAACTTCAGGGACTTGTGACATAATTAAGCCTTTAGATTTTTATGCAAATTTTGCAACTTTTGGTCTATTTCTTCATTATAAACTCGTGGCAACCCTGAAGATCAACATTCTAAACACTTAAAAATAAAAGATAACTCAAAGAAGAGTGGACGAAGACCAAGGAGGGAGTCCCAATCTCAAAGGGAAGGAATTCCAAGCGAGGGGGTGCATCGTCGTCACTATCATGCATGGAGTTTTCTTCTTTAACTTTTTCCTACTTTCTTTCCATCTTTATGTCTAGCTAATCACCTTGTTAGGGATATGATGGATTTGGTTGTAATTATGTGATTCACAATAATGATTTTGAATGAATTCCTTTTTATACCAATTGTTTGATTATGTTATTCAATGATATTCATAGAAGTAGCTAATTTGTGATTTGGGAATTCAATCCTTCAATTGAGAAATTAGGGATCGAATTAGCCCTCTAATCAAACTTTATAATTTCACAACTTAAAGGAATAATTTTGGAAAATTATATAACATTTATGATTCCAGTGTTATTAATCAAATGATTGTTAATTTAGGATTCACTTAAGGGATTAAGGTGTTCTAAACTTACAATACAAAGTAAGTACTTTGAGGAATTGAGTTCTTACTGCCTCTGGAATTGCTGTTAACATATTAAGAATGATATTTATAATTAAAGTAAATCACCTTTATTGCCAAATAAACCATGTCCCTAGCCCTTTTATCCATTTCACAACACCATTTTATACTTTATTTAAATATCTTTGCATTAAGATCAGGTTTTGTGAATGACCTATGGATTGCTAATTCAGATGGTTGCTACACCATTCGTTCTGGCTATCAATTTCTACAAGGTTCTCGTCCTTTGTTCCCTATGTGTAAATTTGTTTGGAATCGTGTTTCGGTTCCTAAGCATACTTTCATCTCTTGGTTAATCATGCATGGGAAAATTCAGACAAGAGATAAAATGGGATGGAGTCTCATACCTAATCACTGTAGCCTCTGCGTTGGGGATGGTGAATCGGTGCCTCATCTCTTCTTTGCTTGTCCCTGGAGTCGTGAGCTGATGACGATTTGCTTGAGCTGGATTGGGATTTCTGGTTTTCCTTGGCGGTTCAATCGTTGGCGTAGATGGATTGTTTCGATTGCTCGAAGGAGGAAGCTCAGGAAGCTTATCTGGGCTTTGGTGGGTGCTGTTTTGTATCATATCTGGTTGGAAAGGAATGCCAAAACCTTCAACAACTGTTCCTCTTCTCCGTATCATCATTTTAGACTAATTAGGAAAGAGATAGCTATTAGAGTTGCTTATTGCTTTAGAGATTTTTTGTCTTGGCCAAATAAGTTATTAATTGATAGAATTTGTACTGAACTTTAATTAATTGGTTGCTGGAACCCTTCATAGAAGGTGGCTTTCAACCAATTATTTTGCTTCTAACACTATCCTTTGATCTGAACCCTTCCTAGAAGGTGGCAGGTTTTTGGGTATGTGTTTTTGTTTGATGTTCCTTTTTTGCTTGTGGTAATAAGATTTTTCTTCTACCAAAAAAAAAATAAATATCTTTCCGAATCAAATCAACGACCTTCGAATTCTAATTTCATTAAGTATAACTACTATAAGGTGATAGTTACTAAAACTAATTAATCCATGTGGGTTCAGCATTCTATTTTATCACTATATTACTTTTACGACCCAGTATACTTGTCGGTGTCTCAACAGAGAGTCTAAAATTACAAACACTTAAATATAATAATAAAATAATATCTATAAGTCAAAAAGTAATTTTTTAAATAATCTTTTAAAAATCATGGTGCATTATTTAAATAAAAAATGATATTTTAGTGAGCACTGGACCTACTTAAAGGCCCAAAATGAAGTCGATGATTTACACTCTTTGAAAACAATATATAAAAATTAAAGAATCATCATTTAATAATCTTTAGAATATTCCCCTTTTAAATGTTCATCAAATTCACCACCAAATAATTATAGTAATGAATCATGTAAATCACCTTTTAATCAAAATTAACAATTAATGAAAAATTGTGGTGTTACAATTGGAAGACCCAAATTTGAATCTAAAAGATTTATTGAGGATGGTAGATTCTGTGAAGAGGAATGGAGTGCCATAAAAGCAATCATATTAAGGTTCGTTTCCCTTTTCTCTTACGTAGTGTGTGAATATGTGGTTATCATTTCTACCTACAAGATCCATATCAACATGAAGTAAATTGACCAAGACATTTCTGTCTAATTAGTTTCGCCTTCAAATAAGTGAAACTTTGAGACCACATAATCACCTTTTCCCAATGGGAGCAAGAGACTTCATCTAATAAAGATAACCTCCATGGTTATTCATATCAATACTTTGTTGTTGTATTTTTTTGTTGCTGAGAATTTGATATATTTGAACATTATAAGTAGAACAAAAAACCACTTGTGACATGACATCAGTCACTATGGATAAAGCATTTATTTAACAAGATAGAATTTAAATCCATTAAACTATGATGGTCGATGTAGTTTGAAAATTAAGTTAAATCCTTGTATACATGCAACTTCAATATATATAATAAAGAGAAATAACGATACAAAAACTATTGAAGATCAGAACTACTATTCACTAATCCTTGCATAAAATAAAAGAGCAAACAAAAAAGAATCAGAACTTAAATTTTAGCGAATTTACTAGTCTATATGTAAAGAAGTACGAATCGCGCGAAATTTGTTTACTGGACAATCATCATCATCATTGGTATCGCCTCATCGTCCAAGCTTTTTGTATCATAAGGAGGGAGCAAAACCAATATCTAGGTGTTTATTTTTATCTTTTTAGAATTCACTAATATGTTTTAGTGGTTTATTCTGTGAAATTACTTTTTTTTAGTAGAACTATCAGTGGATGAAGATGGACTTGGATTTTTAATATGGACATAATAATTAATAAGGTTATGAAAATGAACGAGCATGTTTGTTATCTTTTTTTTAATAGAATGATGGTTTTGGGGAGCTTTAGGGTTAGACACTTTTTGTCGAGTGTGTTTCTTATGGCCCTCATTGACGTGAAAGTGCCTAATTAATAAATTTAGGGACTCGAATATTGGACATTCTTGGATAAAGTTCCCTTCTATCTATATTAGAAAAGGCATGTTCCAAAATTGATGAATCATATCGAGTTTGTGACCTCAGTATCTCATCACCACCCTCTTTTTCAATGATCATTGCATTAGGTAATTGATATGATGAATCCACAATTTGATCAATTCTCACCATCTCTCGCCTGCTTGGGACGTAATGGTTATGAAAAAGATCAACACCAAACTCATGATCATGGTTTGAGTTGGGAGAGGTAAATACGGGATTGTTTTCCATGGTGGTAGAGAAATGAAATGGTGAAAGAAGATAAACAAGCTCTATTAAGAAAGAAAGGGATTTTTTTTTCTCAAGTTGAAGTTGCGACATATGATCATTTTATACAAAGTAATTAACTATTAATTTATTGAAATATTTATGGTAGTATTAAATTTCAGTTGAAATAATTCATTGAACATTTTTGACATTAATTATTAATAATAAATATTTGACTCAATTTAATGTGTCAAAAGGAAAAATTAATTATTTGTTAATTTTGTTTTTTTGGTAGAATATTTGTTAATTTTGTTGACCATTTAAAAACCTAGTCAAATCAGTTGACACGAGGTGTATGTT
This sequence comes from Crotalaria pallida, assembly GCA_037953625.1. NCBI lineage: Eukaryota > Viridiplantae > Streptophyta > Magnoliopsida > Fabales > Fabaceae > Crotalaria > Crotalaria pallida. The sequence continues at coordinate 90,411,103 of CM075652.1, forward strand.
TTGGACACTTACAACTTCAAATATCTTTTTATAGATTATAAAATTAATCAATTCAACCAATGAATAATTTTTTGTTATTATGATAATCATACATATCAAATTTTATATTATTTGAATATTCATTGATATGCAATCTAATAATGGTTATTCACTTAAATTTCAAATAATATATTATATGTTGCAATAGAGTGGTGACATGAAGTATCAACTAATTTGGTGTCAAAATGTTCATAATAAGATTTAGGATATATTATTTTATAAATAAACATTTAATTTTGAATTTCATTCCGATTTTAATTTTTTTTAAGAATTATATTATGTAAATGATTTCCTAAACTTTAGTGTTTTGTATTTTTGGACCAACTTTGAGTTATACGTTTTAATGCTTGTCTTAAGGGATGAAAAAAAAATTTATTTTCCCCCTTTGAATGATGAGTGTTCCATCCAACTAGGTAGAGGAGGGAGTGTTCAGATTTTTTTTACTTTGAACTTAGAATTCAATTTTTGAAAGCCACATGGAAACTCACAATGGTGATACACTCAAGGATTGAGACCTATGTTTCCAATAAGGAAACTCTTGAATTAAATGGACTTAATGAACATATGGGTGTTGGTTCTTGTGAATTCCTTAGAGAACTCCTTCAAACAGTGTATGTCTTGAATTGAAATAATGGAAATGAAAACAAACTCAATGAGGAATAAGCCGAATAGAGTAAGAAAACAAGATCAAAGGATAGAAGAAGGAAGGCGCCACACTTGAATGATCAAATGATGAGCCTTGGTTGGACCCAGTTTGCATCACACAAGTTGAGTTTCTTCTCACAACCAAGAGTAAGAGAATCACTCTCTTGAAATGTGAACAAAAGTCACGAGTGTTTTTCACAAATGCCAAAAACTATCTTATTCCATCAAATGAGGCTCCTTATAAAGGAGTTTTACAAACACCAATTCCAAGCCACATGTAACACCTTAAGAAATTAACCTTAGCTACCCTTAATTGATTTGAGAACTTCAAAATCAATTTTCAAAACTGCTTGGTTGATTTTAGTTCATATGAAAACTCTTGGTTTACTTTGTTTCCTTATGAAAAATCTCCATAAAAAACGGATGGAGTTTCTTTTGTTTATAGGGCATTTCCAAAATTAGTTTAACCTGCTCATTTTCAAAGAAACAGATTTATATTCATCAGAGGCCAGCAGGGCCAAAAATAAAGTTCAGTCCATACATTACAACATTTCCATAAAAATACGTCTAAGTCTCAAGACTCCTAGTTCCAAATATAAAATAAAATAAATACAACAAAACCTCCCAAAATACAAAATATATGATCAAAATAGGGTCACCCGAAAAAAATATCCTACACCCCACATGATGGAATGTATTTCCTGCTCGGCACGACTCGTGTATGCTCCTTCGGTACTTGTAAAAATATAGCAAGAAGGGCAGCATTACACAGAACTTGGAAAAGATAGCTTCTACGAAGCATAGAAATAAACTAAGCCCTAATTACCCGCTAATTTCTAGGCAATCATACATACATCCTTATATAAACACGTTCACCTGCTACCAAATTCAAATTTCCAATTCCATTTGCGTTAACCCTCTCATTATCCATTTCCTTTACCTTTGCACCACAAGGATTTTATGCACCTGCCAGGCAATTCACCACCTACTAGGGACATTGCACTTGTCAGGACTTAGACACCCATTAGGCATCACCCGTTAGGACTATGCTTGTTAATTTAATTAATTCATTTCCCTTAATTCCAGTTCACATATTATTCCGTTTTAGGTGGTTATGCGGTGAATTGACCCATTGGCGCACTGACGCCTAACGGGGTATTTGGACCTAATGGGCAATTGGCCTGACAGGAATTTGGCCCTAGCAGGCAATTCACCACCTAGCAGGGCACCTAGTGTGTCGATGCTTCCAAGGACCAATCACACTGCATTCCCTTTTAATTAACCTATATGTCATCTCATCCAAATAAACCATACACATTCATTTATCGCAACACTCATATCAAACAACAATTATCAACTAACTATTATAAATTCACATTCTCGAGCGAAAACATATAAATATGCAAGTACCACACATTTCCAATAACTATACACTCATAAATAGATATCTATAACTCAATTAATCACAAGCATCCACATTTAGCATTTAAATAATCAATTATCACCAAATAGCTTACACGTTCTTAATTAAACATTTATAGCACACTTGATTACCACTCAACCAATTTAGCACTTTGTCACATAATTAATTCTCAACAAATAGCAGACATGTCAGTCGACATACTTAGGTATGTCTCAGAGTACCATAATATAAATCAGCTCCCTAGGGTTCTTCACTTCTTACTTTTATAACATATAATATGAGGGCTTAGTCTCTAAGTTAATTAACTACCCTAGTTATCACTACAACATCCTTAGAATCTATGTTCCAAATAAAGGTAATACAACCACTCTTACCTTCCAAATGGAAGATGATGATGAATCACCAATCTAAGCACTTGAACCCTAGCCCTTACTCCTTACTCCTGGAACCACTTTGGCCCTTGACAGTCCAAGCCTTAATCTCCTACTCCTTGCTCTTGATGGTGGGGTCTATGTATATATAACTCTCCCTAGTTGCTAAGTTTTCAAATCCATGTAGGTAGAGAGGGAGAGGGTCACGGATTTGGGGGAGAAAAGGAGGAAGGATTTGTTGGCCAATTTCATGCTTGATCTTTGATGGGGATGAGGGGTGGGTTGATTTTGTGGCTTGGTCTTGGGTACTTGATGATTGATGATGATTAGGTGTTCTTGGTGAGGGATGGGATTTCATGAAGATGGAGATGAAGCCATGGTGTTTTGGGTGGTGGTGGTTGCTTTTGATCTTGGTCAGAGAAGGTTGTAGATGATGAGGATGGCACTTGTTCTTGGAATCAAGGAGAAAGGTAAAGAAGATGATGAGATGCTCTTAGGGTTTGAGAGGAAAATGAAGTGGAAGATGAATGGTGGTGTTGATGGTTTTGTTTTTGTTTTTATGTGGTTTCTTGCCCAGAGGGAGCAGATAAGACGGCTGGAAAAGCTTAACTTGGTGGCCAAGTCCAATCTGATGGCTGAAAATGCACCATCTGATCGCGTGCGCCTGGGAGCGGATTCGCGCGCTTGAGCGTGGGTTACGCACCAGCTAGCCCTCTGGTGCGTGGTGTGTGCGACTGGTGCAGGGCTGGGGGAGAAACTGGCGCGGGTTGGTGCGCCATCTGCTAAGCTGATGCGAGAAAGGCGCGCTTGGGCGCACGGGAGGGCACGCTTGAGCGAAATTATTTTCGCTTGAGCGAACACAATTTTAGCTTGAGAGAGCTAGTTCTCGCTGGAGCGAAAACTAATTAGGGAATCAGGGTCTGAGTTAAGCTGTCTCGCTTGAGCGAGCATATTCTCGCTTGAGCGATAGAGGAAAAACCGATTTATTAGCTAAGCTTTGTACTTCAAAAGGCTATAACTTCTTCGCTACCCGTTGGATCTTGCTCAAATTTTAAGGCAAGCTTCCTCATATATCTTACTTCATATCCAACAGTGGAAATGGGGTTTGGAGCTATAGACCTTCTACTTCTAATTTCCTAAAGTCCTAGGCTCTTAATTCTCAAATAACTCTTCTAAATTCCTAGTTTTAACCTATCATGCCCATTCCTCTTCACTCTAAACCTATTACCACTCTAATTATGCTTGGAAATAAATTAGGGATGTTACACCACATGTGTAACACCCCAAAATTTTAATCCCCGATTAATGAAATGTTAATTATAAATTAATTATAATTAATTATTTCCATATTAATCCTTGATTAAAATATGTGTTTATATAGTTGGTATATATGTGTGAATTGATTTAATAAATATAATAAATGCCTAAGATGAGTATTTTGCATATTAGTCCCTGGGTTGGGACCTAGAGGTAATTATAGGAAAGATTTTGGAGGGAAGTAAATAAAATAATTATTTTTCAAAAATTGGGAAAAATACTCGAGTATTTTCTGGAAAACTCGAGTATTCTGGGTCCAATTGCACGAGTTAGTGCGTTTGGTGAGTCACCACCAACGATTTCGTGTCAACGACACGAAATCACCACCATTCCACATCCATGGTAGTCGTGTCGCCATGCATGAGCGTTCTCTCACTCTATTTAAGTCGATCAACACCGAATTCGTGAGGATTTGGCCAAAGTTTGTGTTGTTGCTCAAGTTAGGGTTTTGAATTCATTTCCTTCAATTCTCCCTCTGTGTTCTGATTCAAACCACAAACTATACACCAATACAAAGCTCACATCTTGAGCTTTGTATAGAGAGCAAAATCGTGAGCTGAGTGTAAGTGTGTTGAGAGAATTGAAGCTTGGAAGTGGAAGCTGTTTCTGTTGAGCCTTGGTCTGGAGCTCACTTTGATTCTGATTTTTGGTAAGCTCCCATGTTCATTGAGTCTTAAATTCGATTTCCTTAGTTAGATGATGTTGCATATAGTCTAGAAATACTAATTTCCCCAATTGTTATCTCGGTCTTCCATGTAAACCAATTCAATCTTGGTGATGTGTTCAAAACTGCTCTGCATGTTGGTGCTTGAAGTGGTTCTTGGTGCTGTGGGGCTTTTTCTTGCAATTTCTTGTTTGATTCACGTCTGAGAGGTAAGGGGAAGTAATTATATTCACTAGATAGAGTTTAAATTTCATTAATTGTGTTAGAGAGCCACCAAGAGGCTCTAAGGGCTTAGTTTGAATAGGAACTTTGGTTTGGAGACCAATCCATGCTCTATGACTGTGATGAGCAAGTTCTATATCATGCATGCAAGCTTAAATGAACTTTGTTTCATGAATATTGTGCTTATTTTGCAATTTGAAGTGTTGAGTTGCTAAATTGTATATTTCATGCATAATGGATTGATTCTCTGTCAAATTTGTTATTTGATGTGAAATGAGTATGTTAACATGTTCAATATGTGGTATATGAACTATTGTGATCACTGTTTTGAGTTAAAAATGTTTAGAAATTGAAATGGCATGTAAAAACGAAATTTCACTCTGTTCTGTCTGCAGATACTCGAGTATTTGGCTTAATACTCGAGTATTGCGTGGTGCACCAGAGTGAAAATTGGCGCACCAACTTGGGAATCAGATTGAACACTCGAGTAATGTATGAACTACTCGAGTATTCTGGGTAATGGAATACTCGAGTATCTCATGAAATACTCGAGTATATTTATGAAAACCTGAAACCCTAAATCTCTGAAAAGACATGAACGACTAGAGTATAATTATGAACGACTCGAGTATAATCTGGAAAATGATTAACTACTCGAGTATTTTGGAGAAAACTCGAGTATTTTTAGTCAGATACTTAAAAATATCATTTTCAATTCTAAGTCATTTTGTAACTCTTAGAGGTCAATAAACCAAGTGATCCTGGACTTAGAGGAAATTGATTGACGTTATGATGTTTTCATTTGAATAATGATATGTTGCTCGGGAGGCACGTAATGTATTAATAAAAGGATAAAACGTCAATCAATCTCTTTTAAGTAAGGTAATGCATTCATTCTGGAGTTTGGTTGGTAGGACGTATATCATGTTTTTGATAAACATGTGGAGGGCCTCTGGGAGTGCCAATACGCTTGCTTGATGACACGTCGTTGACGTGGTCGGCTGAGGGAATGCCGATATGGTTATACCGTTTGGATGACGGGATATGCTCGGGTGGCATGGATACCAAGCTTGTCGTGTACATTCTAGGTGAATGTACAAATTGTTGTATACCTAGGAATACAACGCACTGTTGAGTGCTGGGTTGTCAGGGATGGACGTCAGAGAGTGACATAGTATGATGGAGATAGGCTTGAGAGCTAAAGTCATGCATCATGCTACTCATTTAAATTAATTGTGATAAATGAAATAAGTGTGAGCATCCTATGTGCATTCATTAATTGCTAAGTGTTATATGTGATTGTTGTTAATTGATGCATATTTAAATAGTCATATTGTACAATTTATTCTCTATTGGTTATGTGTATAGAATTGCTTACCCCTATGCCCTTGTAGGTGATGTCTCGTTACATTGCTTGCATCGAGATCCGGCCACTTCCTAGTGGCACATGGATCTATGAGGACCATCGCGCAGTGTTCGAGGGTGAGGTAGAGATTACCTTCTACCACCCGAACCCGTTGATCCGATTCCGTCCTCGTAGATTTAGGATTCCCATCATATACACTATGCATGTACCCCCGTTTTACACTTACCATGGACCACCTCCCACGCGACCAGCTCGCTCTTACCATAGTTTTCGTTTTCGACCTACCCGCTCTCACCCTTTTACTTCGAGAGTCGTCCGCGAGGAAACTCCCCCTTCTGATCCGAGGAGCCCAGTCAGGGTTTCACCATCACCTGACCCAGTACCCAGTGGTAGGGTACACTCTCCCTCGGATGAGATCGAGGAGGATCCGGTGGAGGACGAGAGTGGGAGCGAGCCTGTCGTGCATTCTACTGGGAGTGATTGGAGGGACGATGATCCCTAGGTATATGCATATGGTATATGATGAGGATCGGTGGATTCGATGTGTGGATGCTGTGGAGGAGACTTGTTGTTGCTGCTGTGTAGATGATGATGCTACTACCTTACTGCTTATGTTTCTTTGAGACTGCTGCTATCACTACTACTACATCTGATGAGGCCAGATCTACTTGACCACCCTTGGAGTTTATGTTTTGGTTATGTACATATATTGTAGATATACTTTTGGGATACTCTAGGGCTTTGGTCATATCACTATGTAGATCAGATTATGGACTTGTATTTTGGAACTTGGAGACTAGATATGGGGACTATGTACTTATCACTCTTTTCATACTTATGTATATATATCTCTGTTTATAATATTATCAGTTGCATAGTCCTATAACTTCCGCTTTACTCTGATCTAATCTATCTAAGAGCTCGGCTATATATATATTATTTGATGGTATCAGTATCATCGAACAAAGTATGGGTAACTTTAATTACTTGTATGATACCAAGATGTTTCCAAAGAGCGAATGTTACCCTATTTGTGAAAAAGGTTTTTAGAGATCGCCGAACTCGATACAAATGTTTTGAAATGGTTTAAAGTTTATTCTCCAAGAATTCCAAATGATGATTTGTGCACCCGCTTAAAAAGAAAATTTTATTTTCCATATTTTCTTAACACTCACAAGTCCATATATTATTCAATGTTAGAGCTTAATTACTATATTATATTTGGGTAATTCGGAAGGGTGTCACAACATGTGGCCATACAAAACTAGGGGAGATGGGGTTGGGAGTTACATATTAATCCTTCATGATTACACATTAAAAAGGGGAATGAGGGATTACATAATTTAAAACAAATGATGAGCACATTACAACAAATTTTAATTCTTTTCTTCAAGAATTGATCTTGGCCGTGTGGTTGATAACTTGCCATGGTGAGGATTCTTTGAATCTTGTATCCTTGGTTGTGAAGATGATGATCATGGTGGCCCTTTAATATGTAACCTCTATCATTAACTCCATGATGGAGATTTAGTTTATAACATTTCCCCATCATTGAATGGCATTCATTCTCTCTAATGAATTCACAATCATTGGTCGAATTCTTTATGGCCCTTTTGTAACTACCATTTTGTTCTTATTATGATCATGATTGACTCATTGAATTGGTGATTCAATGTATAACTTCTTGCCTTTAAAGCTTGGTCGTGAGCTAATGATTGCCTTCATGAATTAGCAATTCATTTTGTAACCTTCCATTTAAGCCTCTCCTCTTATTATCAAATTATAATCCTTGCAATTTAATGCAACTTGAGTGATCATTTTAATTACCACTAAGAAAGCATTAAAGTCTTGATTATCCCTTGCTTCTTTATGGCTTTTAAAACGTGGGCATATACTCTTCATGGGCTGATCTTCTTGAGCTTCATTCTTTGCACAACAAGGAGGTTCTTCATCTTTTACTTGGCTTGAATCTTCAAAGGTGCTTACCTGGGATTACACTTGTAGGACAATAGGAACATAAAAGTTGGTGGACAAACTCCTAAGCCCTTATTACAAACCAGAGCTTTAAACACAAACAAAGTTTAAACTCAAAACACTATAAACTTGAAAGATTTAGATTCAATCTTTCACAAAGTCATCCTCTTCCTTTCTTGGTTAGGACTTGAAGTCCTCACCATACTTGGTTTTGAAGGTCCTTGGGCTGACCTTCATCAAATGGTCTTTATGGCAAGCACAAATACTCAGATGCCATAAACTCTTCTACGAAAAACACATACCCCGTTATGCTTGTGTTGGAAAATATTCTGATTACATTTGGATCAAGGGGTGAATGTAAACTATCTTGTAGTAAAAAAAAAGTTGGCCAACACCCCAAGGAACCCCCATAAACTCTCCCCCCTAGTGCAAGCCTTAGGAAAAATTTGTTCTCTCTATATATAGGTATCTCTAAGCCCTTTTTCTCTTTTCACAACCTTAAGCAAATAAGAGGAAAAAAAATTCATCCTTCTTTGAGAGGAAGAGAACTCGTGGGACCAAGAGGATAGGAGACACATAGATTTTCTTTGGTGGAGAGCATGTGAGTGTGAGAAAATTTGGCAAGGAAGAGAGGTAATCTCACACTTTTCATTCTATATTTTTTTATAAACTTATGTTATGAGTATTTCCTTTCATGATTGAACTTTTCATTTTCCCCCTTACTACTTTTATTGTCATATAAAATAGTGTGTATATATATATATATATATATATATATATAAAAGTTTATGTCTTGTATTTTGAATATAGTGTAAGAAATGATTTTCATAAGTCTTATGATATGATTATGAATGTTTGGTTCTGTTATTTTATGTTCACCATGTTCTTCTATTTCTATCAATAAAAAGGAAATTTCTGAATTTAGTTTTAAGATTATGATTATGGTTATATGGTTATGATATTTGTTTGATTGTAAAAGTTTAAAAGAAATAACTTTCTTGTGGATTTGGTGAAAATAAAATATTTTCCTCTTTTAAAATGAAAGGACAAAATTTTTTAAGAATGACATGATTTTTTTTTTGTAAATACTTGAGTGTTATATGTTTTATTTTGATGTGTTGGTATATATGTGTTGAAATGAGTTTCTCTTGTGCAAAAAGAGTGATTTTTAGCAAATAAACACTAAACATTTGAACATTATTGTTTTGGTATTAAAAGTGATTTTTGGATAAGCCATGGAGAGCACAAAAAGTTCTTAAAGGCCTTTTCTGTCCAAAATTTATAATTCAAGAGAATGAGTAGAAAATGTTTTATTGATTGTATGTTAATAGAAAAAATTATTTCACGAAGGAGTAAATAAAAAGGAATTTTTTTAAGATTTATGTGAAAAAATCTATTTGATGATGTTGTTGTCCAAAATAAGAAATGTTATGTGTTAGGTCTTAGAAAAATTGATTTGTTGTTTTATGCACTAAAAATTTTATATTCTTGAGTTAGAAATAAAGTTTAGAGCAATTTTGAGTAATTAATTTGGTGAATGCAAAATGTGTGTTGATGTTGTCCAGAATTTTGATTATACTTGTTTAGAAATGAAAAAGTGATTTTTTTTTTTGTTAAAAATTAAAGGATTTTGGGTGGTAATGATTTTATGAAAATTTGGTGAAGTGTTGTGATGTTAAAAGCGAAATTTTGTTAAAGGACATGTTGTTGTCCAAAAATTTTTTTATGGTTATATGAATTCAAAAAGTAATTTTATGGTTTGAGACTGAGGAATTTTAGTGATAATGAATGTGTGAAAGTTTGAATGAGTTTATAGCTTTTAAAATTGTTTTCCAAAAGATATGGTTTGTTGTCCAAAAAAATCCAGCGTTGAGTTAATTATGTATGCATGTGAAATGAATTTTATTCATGAATGTTAATAGTCTTTAAGGTATTTTATAGATTGAAAAACTTTTGGAATTTAAGTTTTTGAATTATGATGTTTATAATTACCTTAACATACATCAAAAAGATTTTTAAGGTATTTTACTGCATGCAAATAGAATAGAAGTAGTTTTGTAAAAATTAGATATTAACTTAAGTCGTGTCGTGTGCAAGGAGTAAAGAATCCACCGACTTAAGTGGAACGAGGGAACAACTTGTGTCGGATAACTCATAAGCATTTAAGAACTCTCAAGGTGAGAGAGAAGTCTTTCTAAGACACTATGGTAGATTAGCAGTATATTAGAATGTTCTGTACTATCTCAAAAGTCAGAACTTGGTTATAAGAGTCTACTAGTTTGACGGCATTTCATTGTGTGTGCCTTGTCGTCTATACGAAAAGACTAAGACCCTATGATGTATGAATATATGTTTGCATGTATGATGAATTATTATGTCTATTTTGTTGATCATATAGCATGTGTTATATTATCTATTATTCTGATTTGTTATTGTTATTATGTTGTTATTTTGGAATTTAATGTTGGCTTGTTGGCTCTGGAATAATCCAAATTTATTAAGAGTTTTGAAGTTAAAAGACACAAAATTATGATAATGTACCCCTAGTGGGTGTATGTCCTTATGTGTTAAGGCATGCTCATAAAACATTGAGATTATTTGAGAGTGTTTATCGTATAGTGATGATGCCTCGGGCATGTGATTTCTGGAATTCCCCTTTTTGCACGGTTAGTATGACGTGCCTGTTGTATTGAGACTGTGCTGGTCGAGGATTGTTTTTGTCCAAAGGTGGTGCCAATAAGAGAGTGTGGCAACAAAATAATATTGTTTTTAGGCTTAATTATGTCAGGGGTTCTTGTAATTTCGGGTGATTCTGTCACATATATACCCTTATCCTTTTTTTTCAATGTTTATGCCCTCATACTTTACTCTGATTTGCAATATGCCCCTCAGCCCGATTCCGGCCAAAATCTACACACTAAGACCGCCACATGGCAGTGACTTAATTTTAAAAAATTAAAAATTGAAAAATTAGAAAAAAAAGGAAAAAGTAGAAGAAGCAGTAGATCTCCACCCCTTCTTCCGTTCAAGAAGAAGTAAAAGTAGAAGCAGAAAAAGAATGAGTTCTGCCTCGAACATCCTGTCATTGTGCTCCTCATTGACAAGCTTTACTCCGACGGCAAACTCCTCCCTCTCCACCTCCACCTCTCTTCCCTCAAACCCTTCATTCCCTCCACCACCACCGTGGGAGCTGGAACCGGAACCAGAACCGGAACCACCGAGTCCCCTACCTCACCCCCCAGCCACATCAGCAACCAAGCCGTTGGAGCCATTCTTGTTCTCCCCCAAGGCTCCGAGATGCTCTAGCCACTGGAGAGAGCTCTTAAGACTCAAAAAGAAGCAGCAACTCTCGCAAAACACTAACTCAGTCCAGTATAAAACGACGTCGTCGTCTTTATCTTCTTCAACCAAATCAACAAAGCAATTCCTCAACAACCGCGCTTCCAAAACGACGCTTTCTTCAGAAAACGTGCCTTTGTTGAAAGATTTAGACTCCGAATAATGGGTGGTGGTAGAGGAGAGAGGAGGTTTTTATTTTTTAATTTTTCGATTTTTAATTTTTTTTAAAAAAATTAAGTCATTGCTACGTGGCGATCTTAGTGTGTAGATTTTGGCCGGAATCGGGCTGAGGGGCATATTTCAGATAAGAGTAAAGTATGAGGGCATGAACATTGGAAAAAAAAGATAAGGATATGTGACAAAATCACCCGAAACTACATGGACCCCTGATATAGTTAAGCCTTGTTTTTATTTTATAATCATTTTATTGGGCTGATTTTCTTTTTTCCTTTAGTTTTTTTAAGAGCAATCCAATAGGTTGTTCTTTGTGTCCTCATATGTTTAGGTGTATAGTTGTTTGAGGAAGTGACTATTATTATACTTTCTATGTTCATATTTATTTGTCCTACCTACAAAAATATACCCTATAAGAAATATAAGGATCGGATTACTTTGATTTTCAATAAATTAATTATATTTTTTTCTATTATATCATTTCTCTTTTTGTAATCATTATTTTTTTTTTTTGGATTTTCACTACTTACTTATATGAATCTCTTATTAAATAGGGGTAAATATGGAAAATAACATTTATTATATTCTTGAAATCTTCAATAAGACATATAAAAATGAAAAATAAAATCTCTAAAAAAAAAAAAAGGAACAGATAACAAGGAACACAGAGAGTATCCTCTAGGATATCAACCTATGAAGCTTCTACTATACATCTTGATGATTCACTTGTGATAACAAATACTCTTAAACTCAATTCGCTTGTGTACGTCTAAGTCAAATTCTATTATGATTATTTATTTTATTTCTCTTTTTAAAAATTATTTTGTTAGTGATTATTTTTATTTTTTCTTTTTTTTCGACAGCTACGTCTCAAAATAATGGTAAGAAAAGACCGCCAGACTGATCATCAATCTAGAACCCATGCGGATCACAGATGATGGATGACAAAAATTCTTCCATGCCAATAACCCTCACGAATTTGTCAAGCATTTTATAGGACTAGTGCTTATTTAAAATTTGCTTATGTATAAGGGAATCAACAGCTCGCACATGGTAACTCCACCCCTTCCTCCCTCTATTTTTCGCCGTCCACGACCATTTGACTGCATGAGCACCGTCAACGATGAGTATTCTCACAAGAATAAGAAGGAAAATGCTAATAAGTTGTTCAGAAATTATTTTTGAGAGAATGATTAATACCAATATATGACTATGTTTAGCAATCTTAATAAGTGTCCTGATAAGGGCAGTTTCTAGGATAATTGTTTAAGAATAAAAATAAAAAATTGTTTCTTATGGTCCATCCAAGATGGTACTTTTATCAATCTTGAATATACTCTCTTCGGTTTTATTTACAGGGCACATTATAAAAGAATTCTTTTTTTTTGGTTTACATGGGAGGTCTGGGACTAGAACCCATGACCTGGGGGAGGGGGAAATCCTAAGTGTCCCTGCAGCCACCAACTGAGCTGTCTTACGCGGACTATAAAAGAATTCTTTGATCCTATTTAGAAGTCACTTTGCACTTTTTAAAGAAGCATTTATTGTTATTTTCTATTATTTTTCTTTTGTTCATTCATGTGAAATAATACATTATGAAATTCTTATTTTCCCTTTGTGTACTCATGTGAAATAATACATTATAAAATTTTCAGTACAAGATAATTTTTTGAAAGTTTCAAGAAAATTAAATACCTTTCTTGATCCATGTGATATGGATAAGTATGTCTCATAAATATGACCAATGAAAATAGTAAATTGAGTAATAAATTAATCCGACTCGATGTCGATCGTGGGGGCCAGTTTCTAGGATCATGGGTTTATCTGGGATCATGTGTTGCACATAATTTTAAGTCGGTGTTGATCTCTTTTCAAGTTTGTAAACTTTCAAACTTTGGACTTTTCAACTAGTGGTGACATGAGGGCCAACTCACTACAAAGTGTGTGGTTGATAAATTTCGCTGTTATCACCACCGATGTGTAAGGCATTATCTATAACCTGAACGTGAAGAGCATGTATGAATATGTGGTTTTCTTAGGCTTATTCTAATTTGCTCCCTTAAAAGTGGAGCATGCGATGCTCCCCCTAAAAAAATATATTCTTTTTTAAAATGCTCCTTTTTATTTGTACCGTTAGATCATGTTTAAAAAGAATGAATGAACTAGAATAATTCAGGGCTAGCAGAAGCAAAGTTTATGACCTATTTGCCAAATTGTACCTACACATCTTACCGGAGACGTAGGTGCAACTTGTTACACACAACCTACGTCTCAGCGATGACGTATTGAAAATTTTTTTTTCATTCACACGGGTTAATAAATTTTTTAAATTTATATAACACCATACATCTCAAGTTAGACGTATAGGCAATTCGAGCAAAATTCATTATCATGTGCATCCATCATATTTTGATTACACATGGCCCATGCAAAAATAGCTATGGATTAACTAGATAAACAAATTTCTGTAGCTATTTTTGATACTACATAAAGAGTTGCACGTCTCGACATAGGCGTAAGGTTTTTTTGGAAATTTAATCTAAAAATAGCTACGGAAATTAGTTTCCTTAGTTAATCTGCAGCTGATTTACTACGGAATTGCTACAAAAAATTTCCATAGCAATTCCTCCCCCTTAGATAAAAAAGAAACCTCCGTCTCATCTAAGACGTAGGTTAAAAAATAGGTTATGAACAACCATAAAAAATATCATTTACGTCTCAATTAAGACGTAATTGGTATTTTAAAAATTAAACACTACGTCCTACATCGAACGTATTAAAATAGGTTATGAATAACCTTAAAAAATATCACTTACGTCTCAATTAAGACGTAATTGGTATTTTAAAAATTAAACACTACGTCCTACATGGGAACATGGGACGTATGGTTTAGGTAAGTGGTTTAAAAAAATTAAACCAATAATGTGGTGTGGTATTTTAAAATAATTTATTGTCCTTTCTGAAAAACAGCCTAAAATTTAACGCATACGTCTCAATCGAGTCGTACATGGTTTAAAGATTTAACTCATGCGTCGTACCTGAGACGTATGGGTTTGTGTAAAAAGAACCATGTACGTCTCTTCTTGGACGTAAGTGGTTTTCAAAAAAAAATTTCTTAATTGTATTGGACAACAAAAAAATTTTCTCAATTGCACGTATAAGTGGTATTTTTCGAGTGGACAACCAAAAAAAAAAAAGAAAAATTACCACTACTTCCTTGCAGGGACGTACGTTGTGTGTAAAAAGTTGCACATACGTTTCATGTCGGACGTGTAAGAACAATTTGGCAAATATGTTCATTAACCTTTGCTTCCGTTACCCATGAATTATTTTAGTCCATTCGTTCTTTTTAAACATGATCCAATGATAACAAGAAGAAAAAGCATTTTAACAAAACATGTTTTTACGGAGAGCATTTTAAATAAAAACTTAGGTCGGAGCAAAGTAGCATCCGCCTTCTTACTAAATAAAGGAGAAAAGAAAGACCAGCTGCAACTTACTTCGGTTTCGTTTTCGTCCAAGTTATTGCATACAGTTGATCTGGAATGAGTTTTACTTTTTGAACCCCGTTGTTTACTCATCGTCCCCATTTTTTTCGCCTTATACAAGGCGGTGGTGCATTTTTCCGCCTTATACAAGGCGGTAGTGTAAATTATCAGTTTTTTCCGCCTCTTTCTAGGCGGAAAAATGGTAATTTTGCACGTCTGCTTTGTATAAGGCGAAAAAATATGATAATTTTACACTACCGCCTTGTATAAGGCGGAAAAATATACTTCCGCCTTGTATAAGGCGGAAAAAAATGGGGGTTAGTGAGTAAACAAAGGGGTTCAAAAAGTAAAACTCATCTGGAATATAGACAGTTATTACATGAGGCAGCGGTTAATTGTAAACAACATTAATTAGTACTTTAGTAGTTGGCACCCTAATGCTGACCTGACCTTCTTATACTTGTCAAAGGCTTCTCACAATAAGGATCGTCTCGGCATATGTTCGAGTAGATGCAACCACATACGGTCCCCAATTTTTAGGGGACTCCAATTTTTTTTCCTTTATAAAATACTAGAATAAACTTCTAAAAAAAATAATACTAATTATTATTAATATATGAAAAATTAAAAATATTTTATAGATAAATAAGACATCACTTTGGGCCTTCATACTTTAACTAAATGTAAAAAAAAAAATAGTTTCACCATGTATTTCTCACGTTACAAAAAAAGTGGGAATTAACTATTAAGGAATTCTATTATAGTATCATTGCCAGCTTACTTTTTAACTCTTGCTCGGACTATTAGAACGTTTTCAATTTTCATCTCCTCCCGGACAAATCAGACCTGCAATTCATGCCACAGCACGTTGCCTCATGCCATCACAGTCACAGCCTCATCGCCACATGCCACTCCCCCCTCCCTACTAACCACTGTCGCATAGTAATAGACCCAGAGTCCAGCGCACACGCAAATCTGCAATCAATCGGCCATTGCGCGCAGACCCACTGACTCGTAATCCACTGACCATCACATGCGTAGATCTATCCTTAATTAATGGCTTAATCCATAGACAACAGGCAACTAAAAATATTATAATAAGTCAATAACCATTAATTAATCTATCGAATTATGTTGACTATTCCTGTTAGTGTTGCATCTGTTGAGAGAAGTTTCACCAAATCAAAGTTGTTGAAGTCCTATTTGCATTCTACAATGTCACAAGAAAGATTGAATGGATTAGCGTTGATAGCCATAGAGAATGAAAACTTGGAGAAAATTGAATACAAAGATGTAATTGATGTTTTTGCTTCAAAAAAAGCTAGAAGAATGATACTTTTCAAGTGAACATTCATATTATTTAATTGGGAAAATGAGTTGAGAAGTTATGTAATAAAATATTTTATATATAATGATTAATTTATACGAAATAATTTTTTAAAAAATTATTTTTTTAAGAGGGCCTCATTATTTATTCTCGCACAGGGCCCTGTTGACTAGATGTCAATTTCAACAAGAGAACAAATGTCGATAACATAAGCGATGTCGAAGGAAATGTACTTATGCTAAATGCATAAAGTGATTTCGAAGGACATGTGTGTGTGTCGAAAAAGAAGGAAAGAACGATGTCAAAAGGAAGCTCAACGTCAAAAACGAGGGAATGGAATGGTTAGAGTTACAATGCCAGTGATGTCTCTTTGGAAACATAAAGTCAGTCACATCAGTAATAAATGAGGATTTCTTGGCTATAAATATCACCCTGAAAACGTGGAAAGACATTCAAAGTAGAGAAATTAGAGTATGGGCAAAATGATGAAACAACTACATAAATTATGGAAAGAAGATAAGTTGTTCAGATTAGAAGAAGAGAGTGATACACAAGAGATTAAACATGGGAGATTAAAAGGGTTCTGGGTAGAAAAAGACAACGACAAAACCTTTGCCCAGAAAACCCACTTTTATCCGTTAATGGTGAAAGATTAAACATGAAAGATTACATAATACTCTCCCATCGTGTTTCAAGCCAAGGTAAGAGGCCTTCATAGAAGGGCATATTCAGCTTGATACATGAGCCTTGGGGGAGTATGAATGAGTCCTCATGTTCCAAGGTTGAATTCTTCAGAAGAGTGAACCTTGGAGATCTTTCCCATTTAAAGAGGGAAAAGAAAAGACCCCTCGAGCCAAGTCCTTTCAAGACAGTTCAACAGTTCCTCAAATCAGCTTGATCGACAAGATATGGTTGAAGCCAAAGGCTATACAGCCAACGAAGAGTATAGATCTTTGGAACTGAAGAAAGGGATTTTTGGGAGTTGGAAGAAGGGGCCAACATTATGTTTCGCGTAATGTCGAAGAAGCAAGTTGTCGATAGACACCCCATGGCAGGAGATAAATGCACAAGTTCTCACCAAGAGCATAGAGAGTTGAAGAAACCATCCCAAGGGACTTGATGCGAAATATCAAGATTGGAAGCTTTTAATCTTCAGTTGTAGGAAGATGCTTGTCGAAGAAGCCACTCAAAGGAAACAGTCGAAGACAGTAGTTAAGACCAAGTAGTGGGTTGCTTAGTGGGGTAGTTATTTATAACGTGGTTATAGCAGTTATGCTGAAAATGCCAAGCAGGGCAGCTTAGTGGTACTTATTTCTTAGGCCTATAAATATGTGTTTAAACATTGTAATCGGGGTTGACACATTGGTAATCATCCTATACATCTCACCACAAAGCAGATTAACGAAAAAAATGTCTTTGTAATATCCCATTTCCTTTTTCGAACTTTCAATTCAATTTATTTCAATGCAAATTTCCTTTTTCCTTGCCCAAGACTTTTACTTTCTAGCGACATAATGTTCAAAGTTTTTACGTTTTTCGCACTTAACGTTTCATCAGTCTTTAAATCTTTTTCGCACTTTATCGTCTTATTTACATTTTGGCAATTACATGCTTTACTGTTCATAACTGTACGTTGATTACATTTCTGCACTTTATTCCCATGCACAAATTACCAACAAAAAACCCAAAAAAGGTGAAAAAATATCACAAGATTACCACATAACCTATCGTTACCCACTCTTCATCAATCACAGCCAGTTCGACTTGCTTCGAATGAAATTCCCGTTAAAAAGGTCCCCAAAATGTTCGCGACGGCCCTGCTCGTAATTCAACATAAAAATTGGAGTATTTGAATCCCATCTTAAAATAAATCTGCATTCATGAACAACCATGTAGTGAGTTCATGATATATACTTTAAACATAATGTTTTTAAGGTTGTAGTGAAGGATTGAATAATATAAAACAAAATCGGGATGTCTAAATAGAGGACTCGTTAAACAAGAATTGAAATTTCGGCATGGTGGTTTTGAAGGGAAGGAACCACATTTCAGATGTCTGAAATTATGTGTACGTCAGAAACTTCCTCTGAAAGTCACTAAAAAAAGTCCATAAAAAAACACAAAATAAAAGAAGAAAATCTATGACAAATGAAATCACATCTAGCCTCTACATTCTAACACAAAGTTTACAATGAAATGAACTGTGTTATTTGTATTTGTTAGAATTTGACAACTTTCCATTTATTAATAGATAAATGGAAGGGCGATGCTTCAGTATCTTTTGGTTAAAAAGGTCTGTGATACCTTTTATAAGTTATTCAATGAAATTGTGAATTTGTGATATATGTAATAAGATGTCACATCAATTTTATTTATTTAAAAAATTTAATTGTATGAGTCTTTAGGAATATACTTGTTAAGAAATTAACAATTTATTTAAAACTTCTCAAAAATTAAATAGGATTCCTTCTTTGTTTCTTTGATCGTCACTGTTTTAGAAGAACAACGAAGCAGGAGAGGAAAGAAGCGGTATCACCGTGATATGTTATTTTTATATATTTATTTTTCCTTTAAATAATTTGGATCATGAAATAACCTTAGCATAAGGAGTAGGTTTTTTTTTTTTTTTTTTAAACAGCAAACAAGAAATTCATTAATCAAGGAAAACTGAGCATCATAGTTAAATATGTTAATCTAGTTGCGAAGCAAAGCACAACGTGCCGCCATTGTTGGCTTAGAGGCATTGTAACTCCTGTAAATTAATGGGTCTAGGGTTCAAATTAAACTTTGTTTTTTTTTTAATTTTTTTTTCAGATTTGGTAGTGGTTAAAGAACTTTGATGGTGACCAACAAAACTCAGCATAGTAGGCAGATAGATAGGTTTTTTAACCATGTCAAGGGTTCGATTCCTACCATGGGTATGAAAAAGGCTTTGTTGGTAGAGACAAAGTCCATGTAGGTGATTATACTTCAACTATCAGCTGGAAGAAACCCTTGGTGCACACCAAAAACACTTTGGTGGGGGTGCTCAACGGAGAAGATAAAAAAAATCTAATTTTTTCCAAACGTGAATTAAAGGAATATATTAATTTTATAGAGTTTTTTTAAAATTTTAATTTTTCAAAAGGATCTGAAAAACTCAATAGCAATTAAAGTTTTTAAACGAACATGTTTGATGTAGCATCTATGTGACATTTCCACATGTCACAATTTCATTAGATAAATTATAAAGGATACCACAACCCTTTTTAATCAAAGGATACCAAAGAAAAATTCTAAACAGAAATGTTGTTTTAACATTTGGATTGGACATCAATGTCGATGACATACGACTATTATCTATTTCTCTCTTTTTTATTTTTTTTCTTTTTTCTTAAAAATATATTAAACTCCTTTCCTTTATCAATTTTTTTTATCTACTCATATTCTTTCTCCTCTATCATCTTTTTTCTTTCTTCACCATTCCCCTCTCTCATCTTCACCTTTCTCTTCTATCTTTCTCCTTTTCGTCTCACTTTTTCTCCCTCTCTCTCATCTCTCCCGCTCTTATGTCTATCATGGCCCATGGTTGAAAATGGTTTACCACTGAACACAGTGATGCAGAGAGTTGTGGTGGGCGCGGTGGTTGGCGGTGGACGACGACAAGATCATGATGGCGATTATGGATGGTGACGAGATGTTGGTGGCGCTAGGCTGTGGTGGTGGTTTTTTTCTCTTTCATCTCTTTTTCCTCCTCTTCTTTGATTGTTGGGTGGTGAATGGTGGTGTATGATGATTGTATTTTTTTTATTACTTTTTCAAATCTGGATTTCAATGGTGATGGTGGTTCCAGATTTGAGTGGTGGTGGTGGCGGCAGCATATTTAGATTATGTTTCTTTTTTTGCATAGTATCTTACACTTGAGTGGTGGTGGTGGTGGTAGAAAATGATGATGGTTTTTCTTGTTTGCTACAACATGGATGTTGTTGGTAATTGCATCTAAAATTGCTGATAATTGCATTTGATTCTTCTTGGTAACTAAAAAAATAATAATGTAGTGATGGTGGATGGATGCAGTGTTTTAAATTGCGGTCACGGTCGCATTGCATTTTTTGCGATTGCGGTCGTTGCACCCATTGCGATGCGGATTGCGGTCCTTGCGGTGTGAAATTAAATCATATTCGCACAAATAGCCAAAAAAAGAGTATATAATTATTGCTATATACATAATATTGGTTTCTTAATAAATTTGAATAGTTTTCTAATTTTTAATAACTTTCCAATAATAAGCTTAGATAGATTATAAAAGGATGATTGAATTTTTTGTGTAAAATGGTTTGTTATCAAATAGATAATTGATTCATTATTTAACAAAATCTTTAAAAAACACTCTAAAAAAATTTTGAATTCATAAAAAAATCTCTAAAAAATTAATAGATAATATCAAAAAGATAATTGAATTTTTTTCAAAATAATTAGTTGCCAATGAGTTAATGATGATAAGTGATAACTCAATAAAAATTTATTAAATATAAAAAAAGGGCCAAAACGCATGTGACAGAAGCGTTTCTTCTTCCCACTGAGTTTCTCCTTCTTCTTCTTATTAAGCGTTTCTTCTTCTTCCTCTTCTTCTTTCTTTAATTTTTCTTCTTGTTCTATAAGATCGAGATTTGAGACACCCCATCTCTCACCCTTCTCTATTCTAGTCTCCCTCTCCCTTCCGATTTCGACCCCATCTCATCCATTCTCTCTGTCCAAATCAGAGATTCAAAGCATGATGCATGTATGTGGCTGTAGGATAAAAACAAAAGGAAAAAGGGGTTTTCAATTTACTTGCTGTTGCGGTGATGAATCTGTGATGACAAAACTTTTCATTTCTTTTAATTTTCCTTTCTGATCTGATGAAAAAAAAGATGGGGTAGAAAAACGGTTGATGCGGCCGTTACGTTGCAGGGATCGAATGTGGCTGTTGCGGCCGTTGTGTCGCCATTTTTCTTGTGAATTAGAATCACACCGCAATTGCGGTGTGATGCGGTAATGGTGGCTACCGCAACCGTTATGTAACGGCCGCAAAACGGGATGCAGACCGTTATTTAAAACACAGGATGGATGAGGCTGGTAGCTAAGGCTCTAATTGTTGACACGTTGGTAACTGAAATTAGTGAAGCTTAATATTTTTTTAACATTGTTGGTAAAATTGAACTTAATGTTGATAACTCTAAACAAAAATGTTGATAGTTATCTTAATGAGTTGGTAATAAAAAAAACTTGGTTGTGACTGGTGGTGAGTTGTGGTTGTGATTGGCATGGTTGTGAGTGGTGCTGGGTGGTTGAAGATGGTGGTGGAGGGTGGTAGTGACATATGGTGAGTTTATGGACAATTGGTAACAAAAATATATTGTGGGTAACTACAATAATAAATGTTGGTAACTTCTCAAAGAGATTTGCTAATATCACTACTAGAAAATTCTGTTTTAGTGACCCAAATTTGTGACCGAAATGGAAACGGTTATAAATAGTGACCGATATAGTGACCGAAAAGGAAACAGTCACAAATAGTGACCAATTTAGTGACTAATATTGGAAAAAAAAATTTGTGACCGAGATAGTGACTGAAATTTTCAATCACCAAATAGTAGTCACTAAATCAGTCATAAAACATGTTTTCCTTTTTTTTAAAAGTACAATTTAGTGACTGAATAAATTCAGTCACTAAAATCAGTCACTAATTAAACTAAAATCCCTAAATTCATTTCATTTTCATTTCCGCCACTCATTTTCATTTCTGCCCCTCCTTCGCGCTCCTTCTTGTTCACTGCTCACTCCCTTCTTCGTTCACTCCACCTGCTCACTCCCTTCTTCCTTCACATGTTCCTTCGTTCCCCAAATGTAACAACCACCCTTCACCGCCACCTACTCCCTCCGTCGCCGTCCCTCGTGACCACCATTTTCGCGTCTCAACCTTCCCTCCTTCCCTCATTTTCACTCACCAAATCACCTCCGTATGACCTCCGCTCACAGCCTTTGTTGGTGACTCGAGCATGACCTCCGCTCCATCTTCTGCTCTGCCTTCCCTTCAACCTTCGACATCGACTTCGACTTGCAGTGAGTAGCAACATTTCAGTTTTAATAATAAAACCCTTCATCAAATTTCTCGAAGCCTCATTCTCTTTTCTACTCTTTTCAATTAAAGAAAAACACCATAAGAATCCAGCCTATTACCGACGTCAAATTACCAAGGGGCATACAAGACCTCGATAATTAATGTATTACCGAGGGATATGTTCACCGATAACATTTATCGAGAGATAATCCCTCGGTAATATTTTTTTAATCTTACCGAGATTAGTTCCGTCAAAAATGCCCTCAAAAAGTAATTTTATCAAAATTATTTATCATTTTTAAAAAATATATTTTTTTAATGTGTTACCGAGGGCTAAGCCCGTCGAAAACTTTGAGCGTTGAATACCGAGGGCACGAGGCCTCGGTAATGAGAAAAAATCCCGCCCTTTATTTCCCTTTCCCACCAGCACCAAATTTCACTCTTCCTCTCTCAATATACCCTTCATTCTCACCACCCAACTCTCTTCATCTTACCCTCCATTCTTGTCACCCACGAACACCTAACCCACCACCGCACAAACCACAAATCCCCAAGCCACCATCGCTTCTCCTTGCCCACTTCGCACAGCCCACCGCCACAACCCACCACCCTCCAACTTACGACCCTCTCCACTCACCACCGCCTCTCCCCTGCCTTCCCACAGGCCACAACCCACAGCCACAAATTGCTCCCTATGCTCTCCTCGCAATATTCGACCCTCCTTTGCTACTATGCTCCTTCAATTCACTGTGCTACAACCAAAGGTAAACCTATTTATCTTCTTAAGCTATATTCATATTGTTAGGGTTCTTAATTCGGGGATTAGCTTCATTCGTATTGTTAGGATTAGTAATTTGGGGATTATGGCAAAGTTGATTTATGTATGTATGCTTATGTGTATATATATTATTTGTGTATATATGCATTGCTACAGATTCAGCCAGTAGATTTTGAAGTAGATTTTGCGTGTGTGTGTGTATATATATATATGTGTGTGTGTGTGTGTGTGTGTGTTAATGTATTAGCTTGCTAGGAGGATTAAAACCAAGCAAGGGAGAGAGGGGGAAAATAAAAAAGAAAAGGGTCAAAAGCGTTCTAAGAAATGGGGAAATTTGACGTTTGATTTGAATTTAAAATGTTCAGCAATAGGTCCATGTATATGATAGTTTCCAGTATTTAATTTGCTTTTTTTTTTTAAGTTTGTTTCAAATTAAAAGAGCCATATGTTATTTGGAATGCAAAAGGTAGCCAAAGCAATTAAGCAAGGATGATGTCCTTCCTTGAATGGCAAACAAATCTGATCCTCTATTGAGTTTGCTATCTTATTGTTGATTTTGCTATAATTTTATAGAATAATGTTACAGGAGGCGGGGTGATGATGGATTATGTTATTTTTCTGGTTTTTTAATGCAGGTTTGGTGGTTGCAATATTAATGTGCCATTGTGGGTGGGGAGTCTAGCCCTGTTGATTCTTGCCATATTGACATGTTTAGTTTGTAAGGGTGTCTTTATGCCATGATTTATTCTTGGTTTTAGGTGGGTTGGATCCAAAATGCTTTGCTTGCAGTATGTGTATTCCACATGTCTTCATTAAATTCTAGACTACTTTCATGGGCTAGCTTATAAGTCTCTTGTTTTCTTTTTGGTTTTTCCTACATTCTTATACTTTTATCCAAATACCGTGTACATACAGAACTCATTAGTAAAAGCATAGTGAGGGACTATGGGTTAAAAAGAGAAGGAAGTCAAAAGGGAAGGAGTATTCTGTCGTAATAGTATCTTCATATGTGTCTTTTTTTTAAGCCAGTTACTTTCATTCCCTTCCCTTTGATCTAAAAAAAGAATGTGTTGTTATATATGCATTGTGTGTATATTCCCTTTCATTTAAGATTTTTAGCAATTTTACTAGGAAAAATGAAAGTGCAAAGTAACTTATTTTTCACTAGTATAGGTGGAACTATTCTCCTGATATTTGATAACACTACACTTCTTACCTGATGACCAAAGGTGCAGGTACATGGACAAGAAGCTTCTGAGTAAGTTATTGTATCTAGTAATTTAGAATGCTAATACCATGTCTTTGATGTGCTTATTCGATGCTACACTGTTATTTCCAGTTTGTATGTGCCAAGCATAACAAGTAACTGTAGTGTATATATGGTGCTTAGAATATAATGCAATGCATGGGTCCTTATGGCCAATCTTGTGAAAGAAAGGTCTTTTTATCATGTTCTAACTCTGTTAGATACTGGAGTGTGAATGGCACATTGAAAGCACAGGGTAACTTAACAAATCTAATCATGCTTGGCTGCTTCCCTTCCAAATGTCCCATCTTTTTATGTATATAATGATGATAATTAATATGGTGTGTTGTGGTAAATAACACACTAGCTCATTTCTTTATTATTCTTAGTATTAAACTTATTTCATGTCATAGTATTTTTACTTGGTATACAGATATTAAAATGTTGTTTTCTTGTATTAAAAAAGTCATTAGAAAAGTCATTCACATGTTATCACAGAGATGTTTAGTTCTTCTGTTGGCTACTGATTGGAACTTTTGTTACCACCGAGATGTTTAGTCCCTTCATTAAATGATTTTGCAGGTGATTGGATAATTTAGATATTAGGAGATTTTGAACCATATCTGGCTCTATGGGTAAATTTAACTGATTTTGAGCTTTTTTCCTTTTCCTTGATATATATATATCATTACTACTGAGTGCTACTGCTGAATACAGTCATTATTACTAGATGATCAATTTTGAATCTCAATTTTGAGTGCTACTACTAAGACAGGTGAGTGCCCTGGGGTTTTTCATTTTGAATCCATTTCCTTCTTTGTCAATTTTGTTGTCAACATGAAATTTGTTCTCTTTGTCTATTTCCTAAGTTGAATTTACTTTTTCTGTTTTAAATTGTACACGCATCAAGCTCAGCAAAAGTTTCTGTTTTTCATTTAGTTTTGATGCATTTTTGTTGGGTTGTAATGCAGGTGACTGACTATGATGAATTGAGATTCTTTGATTATAGATTTGCTAATTGGATCTTACTTGTAATGTTTCTAGGATGTAGTTTCTGGTTATAGATTTGCTTATTTGATTATAGTTTCTGGTTGCAATGCTTGCTTATTGGGCTGTAATGTTTCTACTTGTTATGTACGATTCTTTTGGACAACAAACATGTTTTTTACTAAAGATTGTGCCTTTCAGTAAACTACATCTCATTTTCCAACTTTGGAATTCTAGAACACTACAAGAAAAAACCAAAATAGCGACGGAAAAATCCGTCGCCAATCCCTCGCAAAATCGAATTAGCGACTGAATTGCGACGGATTTGCGAGCGATGCGTCTGTCGCATCTTTTTCATCGCTAATTAGCGAGCACATGTTTCCCTCGCAAATTCCTCGCTAAAATCACGCTTTGCGAGGGAAATTTCCCTTGCAAATCCCTCGCAAGAGTCGTTCAAGAAATATTGGTCAAACTTATCATTTGGCCGTCGCTAATTAGCGTTAATCATCGTTAATTAGCGACCAACAGTTTCTCGCAAATTCCTCGCAATTGATTAATCATCGTTAATTAGCGACCAACAGTTCCTCGCAAATCCCTCGCAATTGATCAAGCTGTCGCTAATTAGCGACCAACAGTTCCTCGAAAATCCGTCGCTAATTAGCGACCAACAGCTCCTCGCAAATCCTCGCAATTGATCAAGCCGTCGCTAATTAGCGACCAACAGTTCCTCGAAAATCCCTCGCAATTGATCAAGCCGTCGCTAATTAGCGACCAACAGTTCCTCGCTAATTGGTGACGAAGAAGATTTTTGGAGGATTTTTGCAGGATTTTTGCGTCGCTAATATTTTTGTTAAAAAGGTTTGCGACAGCTAAAACTGCCGCTAAGCCAGAGAATATGATAAAAAGGAGATTTTCTTTAGCTACAGTTTAAAAGTTTTAGGCACAATTATAAATGTGGGTAATTAGAAAAGAAAAGAAAAAAAATATATATATTGCCACTTAAAAATCGTGGCTAAATTAGATATTTTTATTTTTACATTATCACTAATTCGAAATAAAATAAACACAAAATATTGCATTTAATATTATCCAATTCAATGAATCATTATTCAAATATTAATCAACCCATATATTAAAAGCATTTACTACAATAATACAACAAACTATAGGAAAAATACAAATAAAGTGATAAATCAAGTTTCGTATACATTAAAAAAATGCAAAAATTCCACACTAAGGGATAAGCATTTCTTTGTGAAGACTACTCGTGGACATATTTAGGAGGGGCTTCCTCGAAGATAGTACTACTTCAATATTGTGGAGGACCATCCTGAAAACACAGCGAGACAAAAATCAATAAATCAAAAAGATCATTTGCATAAAACCACAAAACTTTGCATATAATGGTGACATTAAGTAAACATTTGAATCTATTTCGTACAATAACACTATTCATATTAGCAAAATCATGCCTTTAAACAACACTAATCAATTATGAAGATATAATATAGCTATATATTAAGACAGTTTTGGTTATATAATTAATAGCAGTTCAAGAGTTGGATTAGCTAATATTTTCATCCATCGAGATTAGAGGCTCATTCCATTAAGTGCATAGAAATTTTGCATAATAAAGGAAATAAAGTAAACATTGCACAAATCAAAACATGAATAACAAAAAAAAAAGAAAGATTTGAAAAAGGAAAAGCTGCTAGATGTCCTCCATGAGTCAGGTTGGGCAATGAACTTACAAATATGTGATGTGATCAGGTTCTATCATTAACACATATCTACATAAAAACAGACCAACTAAGTTAACTTTTTATGGTACAATTGGTGATAGATAAAGAATTGAGAAGAAAGTAACTATCATTAGTGAACATTAATTTTTTTTTATGACAGTAGTTTTCTTAAAAAATTCTTTTAAACATAAAGATACTTGATTTATCATATGAAACTCCAAACAAATATCTATTAGACTGTAATGGGCAAAATAAAAGGTTAAGTTATGTCACATGCAATGCAGCCATAAGATCTTGTCCTATCCAGCCATCATCTTGCCCTTCTCATTCAAGTTTTGTGAACATAAATAAGAGTAGCAAATCAATTGCTATTTTCACATCCAATAACAATTGCCTCATTAGAACACTCTATTAAGGAAATTACAATAACAATATCTAACATTAATCACATGAAGAAAAAAAAAGATGTTCCTTACCTCGATTTCATGATACCAAGGACTCCATGGCTTTTTAACAGGCAAAGCAAGAGTACTTAGACTGTACCTTGTAGATAATACTACAATATAATAATATAAGACAATAGAATACACTTTTTTTTAATTATTATTCCATTTACTTTGCAATATGTAAAGTAATGTAACGATTCTTGATTGTACATACTGATGATGATAATAAATAATAAATCAACAAGAAGCTTGTGTGTGTTTGTGTTTTGGGGTTGTATCCTTGAGAAGGTAGCCACCGTAGTCCCAAATCCCAATCTAAGGCAAAATATCCAGAGAGAGAAAGAAAGAGTGTGTGAAGGGAGAGAGTAGTGTGTATGAGTTGTGAAAATGAAAACATGTAAGAGAGAAGTAAATACAAATACGAAGAGAGAGACACAAAGATCCATAGATAAAGCAGCTAGCTATTAAACCACACTCTCACCGACACATCTCTATCATCGTTTCTCAGATTTCTCCGTCTTCAGTCTTCACGGATTGTGATATTCTATTTCTCCGTCTTCAGTCTTCCGTTTCTCAGATTTCCTCATCCTTCTCATAAGTGGTGACAAACTTTTAGTAAAATAAAGATGCAAAGATAACACAAGCAAAAATTAAAGTAAAATAAATTATCAAAAACAATATTACATAATCAAAAATTTAGAATTAAAAAAGGAAAAAAAATCAAAATAACAAAGAGGAGTAGGCTGCTCCGCTCCTCCTTGTTTTCTTCATCACTGCATCAAGCCAGTGAAGCCACCAGCCACAAACGAACCAACCAGCACCGACCAGCAAGCCAGCAACGAACCACCAGCAGCGATCAGCAAGCCAGCAACGAACCAGCAGCGCGACCCGCAGCCAACCGGCGGCTCTTTGACCAACAACCCAAGCAGTGAGCACAACAGCGGCGCAAGAGGAGGAAGAGTGAAAGAGGAAGAGTGAAAACCCTAATTGAGGAAGAGTGAAAGAGGAGCAGTGGGCACAGCAGCAGCTACGTGAGTGAGAATGTGAGATGGGTAGTGAGTGAGTGAATTTTACCCTAATTTGTATTTGGGCTGGTTCTTTTAGTTGGGCCATTAACCACCTTGTTTTTTTTAACGTCAATTTTTTTAGGGTTAGGTTTAGTGTACCCTAGGGTTAGGTTTATATATATATATATATATATATATATTGGGTTAGGTTTTAAAATAAATTTAAATAATAATAATTTTTTTTATCATTGTGTAGTTTTTTTTAAATGTAGTTTCTTTTTATATAAATTTAGATATTGAAATTTTATGTCCCCCAACAATTTTTCATTATTTTTATTTTTTTTATTTATCTTATGCTCTTTAACTCGTACACACGACATGGACAACTACACTAATTAAATAGTAAACGAGGATAGTTTAATAAAAAAAATCCTCTTCAACAATTCCTCTTCAACATGTTGGAACTTAATTGATCACCTAAAAAATTTCACTTTAGTCATTTATCAAACACCTTGAGTGCATTAAAAACAAAAGAGCAAAGCTAACTAAACTTGGATTTAAAAATCCTCTTCAACAATGTTTAAATAACAATTTTGTAGTAGTGACATTTTAACTAACGAAATAATGCTTAAATAACAAAATAAATATTGGCCTTAAATAACAATTTTGTAGTAATGACATCAAAGTATAGAAAATAAGAAAGGGATTACAGTCAAAAACCATCACTTTCATTTGTTTCGGCTAATGGCACCATGCATCTTCATTGAAACAAGCTCCTTTGGTGAACTTACACATGATTAGGGTTTCCTTTTGCTCCTCTGCCTCTTTCTTTTTTGTCTCTCTCTGTTTTTGTATTTATGTTCAATTCTTAGTGTCCTGAGTTTTGCATTTCTGCTATCAAGTTATCTCATGTTTATATATATATATATATTGGTTGAACGAGAACCATTTTTACCAGTTTAATCTGGATCAACTCGTTTTAGGTTACTGCTTCCTACTTGTTTTGGATTCAACCAGGTTTGTTATTATATCCGTGGTCAGAACGGAGGATGTGGTTTTGGTGGTTAACGAAGTTGCATTAGTCGTCGGGTGGTGGTGAACAGTGGACATGGTGGTGGATGTTGGGGAAAAAATGGTTAGGGTGGGGTTTAGGTTAAAGTTATTCCCAATGGTGACAGTGGTTAGGGTTTAATTTGTGAAAGTAATCATGTTATTATGGATTTAATTTGAACAAATATATTATACTTATGATTTAGGGTGCAAATATATATATATATATATATACACACACACCTAGAAACAACAAATATTAAAAAAAATAATATTTATTTCATTAAAATTATACCTAGCGACAAATTTGCGAGGAAAATATTCCATCGCAAACAATTTGATAGCACATAGGAATTTGTGGCGACGGATTTGCGAGAGAAACATGCCCTCGCCAACTTTATTGTCTTATAAATCTATTTGTAGCGATGGCTTTGCGAGGAAACTATTCCCTCGCCAATAATTTAACTACATAAAGGAATTTGCAGCGACGGATTTGCGAGAGAAAGATGTCCTCGCAATCTTTATTTCATTAAAATGCATACCTAGCGACGGATTTGTGAGGAAAATATTCCCTCACAAACGATTTGATAGCATAAAGGAATTTGTGGCGACGGATTTGCGAGAGAAACATGCCCTCGCAAACTTTATCATTTTACGAATGTATTCATAGCGACAGCTTTGCGAGGAAACTATTCCCTCACCAACAATTTTGAAGTTTAAAGGAATTCGTGGCGACCGGCTTGCGACGGAAACATGCCCTCGCAAACTACCTAGCGACGGATTTGCGAGGAAAATGTCCCTCGCCAAAATTGCTTAGAATAATCTCTCGCTAATTTGTCGCAATTCCGTCGCAAATGTTATTTAAAGGAATTTGTGCGACCGGCTTGCGACAGAAACATGCCCTCGCAAACTACCTAGCGACAGATTTGCGAGGAAAATGTCCCTCGCCAAAATTGCTTAAAATAATCTCTCGCTAATTTGTCGCAATTCCGTCGCAAATGTTGTTTAAAGGAATTCGTGGCGACCGGCTTGCGACGGAAATATGCCCTCGCAAACTACCTAGCGACGGATTTGCGAGGAAAATGTCCCTCGCAAAAATTGCTTAAAATAATCTCTCGCTAATTTGTCGCAATTCAGTCGCAAATGTTGTTTAAAGGAATTCGTAGCGACCGACTTACGACGGAAACATGCTCTCGCAAACTATCTAGCTACAGATTTGCGAGGAAATTGTCCCTCACCAAAATTGCTTAAAATAATCTCTCGCTAATTGGTCGCAATTCCGTCGCAAATCCGTCGCAAAATGATTATTGTTTTCACGTTTTCGAACGTTGATCTCTTTGCGAGGGAATTCGCTTTTACTCGCTAAACCCTCGCATGTCCCTCGCTAATTAGCGACCGATTAGCGACAGAAATTTGCCCTCGCTAAAATCCGTCGCTATTTTGGTTTTTTCTTGTAGTGGAATGAGATTCACATTACCAACTCTTACTATTTTTTATGCATTGGAATTCATGGTTTGTGGCTTGTGGAAAACCATCGACCTCTGTATGGAGTCTAAAACTAACATGTTATAGAGGGATGTGCCCTCGGTAAATTATTTGGACATTATTGGTCCTCGGTAACTATAATCTCGAATTTTTGAGGGCCTTGCCCTCGGTAATATATTTTTATTTTTTCGAGGGACTATCCCTTGGTAATTTAAATAAATATCGAGGGACTATCCCTCGGTAAAATATTAGTTATCGAGGGATAATCCCTCTATAATTAGCGAGGGATGTTGAGCCCTCAGTAACTATTAGCAAGGCCACTTTTACCGATAGATGTAACGCCCCGCATTTTCCCGTACGTGCGTAAACGATTTCGATAAAAATAAACCTTGATTTTTTGTTTCCAAAAAAAGGATTTTCTAAAGAGGATTTCTAATTTTATTAAAAAGTGAATTTCCTTATGGAATAATTTGCATTTTTGGATTTGTGAACTTTGAAAGTGTGATCTTTTGAAATTTTGATTTGATTTATAAAACTTATTTTTGAAATTTGTGAAGGACGAATTTTTAACCATGATTTTTTGGAAGTTAAATGACCTTAAATAAATTTATCTTTTGGAAATCTCTCATTTGCATGGAAGTTTGACTTTTAGAGATTTTAATTGAGTATACTATGCGTAGATAATTATTTTACTTTGAAAGAGCTTAAGTTCTTTTTACAATAAAATGTGTTCTTGTAGGAAATTAAATTAATTGTCATGATGAGAAATTGATTTATAATGTATGATCAATGTGATGTGTGTTTGTTTTAATGTGTGAATATTACTTGAAAATAAAGGTATGTGTACATATAATCCTTGAAAATACTAGCATATTTGTGTGAATTAGTGATCATAAATATCTTAAATAAATATGATTAGGAAAAATATAGGATGTGTATGTGTGCATATGTGTGTTACGGTTTTAGCATGTGTGTGTACATGACTCTTAAAATGTATGAATAAGTACATGAACTAATGATCATGGTGCCTTGAGTAGATAAGAGTAGAAAACGAAAATGAAAATGCATGATGTGTGTGCATGTGTGTGTGTTGCTACGGTGATGTGTGTGTGTTTGGGGTAAGGAAATATTAGGATGACATGAGGAACCAACAAGTGGAGTGAGTGAGTAGAAAATAGGAGTCTTGAAATGACCATGCATGATGAAGTCTAGCCCTAGCCTATTCACTTTGTTCCCTATGATTGGCCCCAAATTTTCACTTAAAATGTTTATGGTTTCAAGTTGCCAAATCGGGGTGTTACAGTTGTGGTATAAGAGCAATGGTTGTTTTAAGAACTCTTGTGTGTGGACTTACATACTCTACCGTGTAACCCTGGGAGTGCGCTAGTAGTAAGATAGCAATGAGTGAGTGTAGGACCGCTAGGGATGCATCGATGGAATTCGGCCGCAGTGCTCGGTGCTATCATGAGACGTCAGCTAGTGATTCAAACCTTCTTGATTGAACTTCTTTCTGCTGTGAACCTCCTTTTTGTCTGGAATAACCTTTGAGCCATTAACCCGAGATCTTGTCTTGTGACTAGAATTCTCCTTTTGTTGAAACTTTCTTCGTGAGAACCTCAAGCTTTGCCAAATTGCTTTGGCAAGATGTTTGAAATAGCTTGAATCCGAGAATTTCAACCCTTGTTTTGTCAAAGAAACTTGATAGATTGTTAAGAACACGGATGAACTCAAGTTTTCCCTTTGACCTTGGCCAAATATTTGTTCTTCCTAAAACCTTATTGAAAATGTAAGACCTTGATATCCGGCATCCGACATACAGGTATTCTTAGCTTAGACAGTGGAAAGTGAAGTACCATGAGGCAAGAATTGTAAGTGCTAAGGAAAATTGAGGATTGGTTGATATAAAGGAAAGGAGTGTGAGCCTTGGAGAAAACATTCAGAACCTTAGATCCTAAGTGTCTTGAATTGCGGAAGTAGATCGGTTAGAAAGAGGAGGATAGGTGATAATGTGGTAAGGTTGAATCAATGAGGTGGTGGAACTCATGATTAGAACCCTTAGGTGTGACCTAAAGGTAGGATGGAGTGTTAGAACTTGACGTTTTGAGGAATAATAGGCCTCCGAACTGAAGAAATATTGATGGTGTAGAACTCGTGATAAATAGAAAGGTTGGTAAAGGGTTTAGAATGTTTAGGTTATATGATTAAGTATTCAGGAATAGGGAGTGCAATGGTGTGTATTTCTTGAGGATTAATAGCAATTAAGACGGGAAGGTGAGATAATGGTTTTAGGAGTTGGATAATGATGATTAATGGACGAAGTGTGGGACAATTAAGGATTGGAGGTAAGTGATGAGAGGTTGCGTAAGATCGATTGAGGTGTGGTAAAGGGTGAGAGTTTTGGAAGTTGAGTTATGATCAAAAGAGAGGTGTGTAGGAATATGATTTGTTTAAGTTGGGGAGCAAATTGAGATATGGAATCTCAGGAAGTAGTTTGACCCGGCTTGAATGGATGAGGAGGAATGTAATCCCCTGAAGTAATAGAACCTTAACCCAATGAGTATAACCCTGTTATGTCTGGATATTGCTCGGATGTCTCGAAACCCTTTATTCTTTTGCTTTCCCTAAAAACCGTATTGTTTGGACCTCATTTTGTTGTTGATTAAAAATACCTCAAGAGATTACTTTCGCAAGTGATCTGTTTGATTAGCCGAAAGAATGGTAGATGGACAGCTCGCGATCGTGGGTGTTTGTGCCGATTGATGCAGTTATAGAACAGAGGAATTATTCAAGGAGTTATGCGTCCATAGTCCAGACTCGCTCAGTATTTCTCGAGGACGAGAAATCTTTAAGTTGGGGAGAATGTAACGCCCCGCATTTTCCCGTACGTGCGTAAACGATTTCGATAAAAATAAACCTTGAATTTTTGTTTTCCAAAAAAAGGATTTTCTAAAGAGGATTTCTAATTTTATTAAAAAGTGAATTTCCTTATGGAATAATTTGCATTTTTGGATTTGTGAACTTTGAAAGTGTGATCTTTTGAAATTTTGATTTGATTTATAAAACTTATTTTTGAAATTTGTGAAGGACGAATTTTTAACCATGATTTTTTGGAAGTTAAATGACCTTAAATAAATTTATCTTTTGGAAATCTCTCATTTGCATGGAAGTTTGACTTTTAGAGATTTAATTGAGTATACTATGCGTAGATAATTATTTTACTTTGAAAGAGCTTAAGTTCTTTTTACAATAAAATGTGTTCTTGTAGGAAATTAAATTAATTGTCATGATGAGAAATTGATTTATAATGTATGATCAATGTGATGTGTGTTTGTTTTAATGTGTGAATATTACTTGAAAATAAAGGTATGTGTACATATAATCCTTGAAAATACTTGCATATTTGTGTGAATTAGTGATCATAAATATCTTAAATAAATATGATTAGGAAAAATATAGGATGTGTGTGTGTGCATATGTGTGTTACGGTTTTAGCATGTGTGTGTGTACATGACTCTTAAAATGTATGCATAAGTACATGAACTAATGATCATGGTGCCTTGAGTAGATAAGAGTAGAAAACGAAAATGAAAATGCATGATGTGTGTGCATGTGTGTGTGTTGCTACGGTGATGTGTGTGTGTTTGGGGTAAGGAAATATTAGGATGACATGAGGAACCAACAAGTGGAGTGAGTGAGTAGAAAATAGGAGTCTTGAAATGACCATGCATGATGAAGTCTAGCCCTAGCCTATTCACTTTGTTCCCTATGATTGGCCCCAAATTTTCACTTAAAATGTTTATGGTTTCAAGTTGCCAAATCGGGGTGTTACAGTTGTGGTATCAGAGCAATGGTTGTTTTAAGAACTCTTGTGTGTGGACTTACATACTCTACCGTGTAACCCTGGGAGTGCGCTAGTAGTAAGATAGCAATGAGTGAGCGTAGGACCGCTAGGGATGCATCGATGGAATTCGGCCGCAGTGCTCGGTGCTATCATGAGACGTCAGCTAGTGATTCAAACCTTCTTGATTGAACTTCTTTCTGCTGTGAACCTCCTTTTTGTCTGGAATAACCTTTGAGCCATTAACCCGAGATCTTGTCTTGTGACTAGAATTCTCCTTTTGTTGAAACTTTCTTCGTGAGAACCTCAAGCTTTGCCAAATTGCTTTGGCAAGATGTTTGAAATAGCTTGAATCCGAGAATTTCAACCCTTGTTTTGTCAAAGAAACTTGATAGATTGTTAAGAACACGGATGAACTCAAGTTTTCCCTTTGACCTTGGCCAAATATTTGTTCTTCCTAAAACCTTATTGAAAATGTAAGACCTTGATATCCGGCATCCGACATACAGGTATTCTTAGCTTAGACAGTGGAAAGTGAAGTACCATTAGGCAAGAATTGTAAGTGCTAAGGAAAATTGAGGATTGGTTGATATAAAGAAAAGGAGTGTGAGCCTTGGAGAAAACATTCAGAACCTTAGATCCTAAGTGTCTTGAATTGCGGAAGTAGATCGGTTAGAAAGAGGAGGATAGGTGATAATGTGGTAAGGTTGAATCAATGAGGTGGTGGAACTCATGATTAGAACCCTTAGGTGTGACCTAAAGGTAGGATGGAGTGTTAGAACTTGACGTTTTGAGGAATAATAGGCCTCCGAACTGAAGAAATATTGATGGTGTAGAACTCGTGATAGATAGAAAGGTTGGTAAAGGGTTTAGAATGTTTAGGTTATATGATTAAGTATTCAGGAATAGGGAGTGCAATGGTGTGTATTTCTTGAGGATTAATAGCAATTAAGACGGGAAGGTGAGATAATGGTTTTAGGAGTTGGATAATGATGATTAATGGACGAAGTGTGGGACAGTTAAGGATTGGAGGTAAGTGATGAGAGGTTGCGTAAGATCGATTGAGGTGTGGTAAAGGGTGAGAGTTTTGGAAGTTGAGTTATGATCAAAAGAGAGGTGTGTAGGAATATGATTTGTTTAAGTTGGGGAGCAAATGGAGATATGGAATCTCAGGAAGTAGTTTGACCCGGCTTGAATGGATGAGGAGGAATGTAATCCCCTGAAGTAATAGAACCTTAACCCAATGAGTATAACCCTGTTATGTCTGGATATTGCTCGGATGTCTCGAAACCCTTTATTCTTTTGCTTTCCCTAAAACCATATTGTTTGGACCTCATTTTGTTGTTGATTAAAAATACCTCAAGAGATTACTTTTGCAAGTGATCTGTTTGATTAGCCGAAAGAATGGTAGATGGACAGCTCGCGATCGTGGGTGTTTGTGCCGATTGCTGCAGTTAAAGAACAGAGGAATTATTCAAGGAGTTATGCGTCCATAGTCCAGACTCGCTCAGTATTTCTCGAGGACGAGAAATCTTTAAGTTGGGGAGAATGTAACGCCCCGCATTTTCCCGTACGTGCGTAAACGATTTCGATAAAAATAAACCTTGAATTTTTGTTTTCCAAAAAAAGGATTTTCTAAAGAGGATTTCTAATTTTATTAAAAAGTGAATTTCCTTATGGAATAATTTGCATTTTTGGATTTGTGAACTTTGAAAGTGTGATCTTTTGAAATTTTGATTTGATTTATAAAACTTATTTTTGAAATTTGTGAAGGACGAATTTTTAACCATGATTTTTTGGAAGTTAAATGACCTTAAATAAATTTATCTTTTGGAAATCTCTCATTTGCATGGAAGTTTGACTTTTAGAGATTTTAATTGAGTATACTATACGTAGATAATTATTTTACTTTGAAAGAGCTTAAGTTCTTTTTACAATAAAATGTGTTCTTGTAGGAAATTAAATTAATTGTCATGATGAGAAATTGATTTATAATGTATGATCAATGTGATGTGTGTTTGTTTTAATGTGTGAATATTACTTGAAAATAAAGGTATGTGTACATATAATCCTTGAAAATACTTGCATATTTGTGTGAATTAGTGATCATAAATATCTTAAATAAATATGATTAGTAAAAATATAGGATGTGTGTGTGTGCATATGTGTGTTACGGTTTTAGCATGTGTGTGTGTGTACATGACTCTTAAAATGTATGCATAAGTACATGAACTAATGATCATGGTGCCTTGAGTAGATAAGAGTAGAAAATGAAAATGAAAATGCATGATGTGTGTGCATGTGTGTGTGTTGCTACGGTGATGTGTGTGTGTTTGGGGTAAGGAAATATTAGGATGACATGAGGAACCAACAAGTGGAGTGAGTGAGTAGAAAATAGGAGTCTTGAAATGACCATGCATGATGAAGTCTAGCCCTAGCCTATTCACTTTGTTCCCTTTGATTGAACCCTTCCCATGCAAACTTTGAGAAACCCAAAACTACCCTCCTAATTGATGCCTTGGCAGAAACCCATTCCAAGGGCAAAGGAGGCAACTTCGGTGCCCTTATATCCAACCATACCTTAATTCATTTCCTTACTTTCTTTCATTTCCTTCACAAGCACCATTCAATCACTTTCTAAGGGACCAACACACCCTTAGAAAAGAAAAGAGAAAGAAGAAGAGAGGAGGTGGCCGTAAGAACACAAAGGAAGAGGAAGGAGACTTAGGCCAAGACTTTGAAATTTCTTTGGAGATCAAGAACCTTAGAAGCTAGAAGACTCAATTCCTTGGTAGGTTATTCGAGGATCAAGAAGAAAACCATGAGAGTTAGGATTTTCTTTTGGTCTTGTAATTTTTCTTTCTTATCTTTTCATTGCATGTTTATTTTTATAGCTTGAGAGGTGAGTGCAACTATGGACTTCTAAATCGGTTTGTAATATGTGAACTTATGGACTCTATGTGCTTCGGTTATGGTTTTATTAGGTAGATCATTATGATTTTCTAAACAAACTTCTAAAGGATCTAACTTACTACTTGAGATCTTTATGAAAACTAAAACGAAACCCCTTGCATGTTGATTTCTTCTCCAAAACTGTAACATCCCAAAATTTAATTCCAGGATTAATTAGGAAAACCTAAGCTAGAATTTATGATAAAAACCATAGGAAAATCATGGGTAGGAGTTAAGTGTTGTGTCTTAGAGTTAGAATTGGCCGTTAAGTGTTGTGTCTTAGAGTTAGAATTGGCCAAATAGGAGTTTTCACTAGAGTAATCGATTACTCTGTAGGGGTTAATCGATTACTAGCCCTCTGGTGAAAACACTTAAATGTTGCAGCATTGATAATCGATTAACTCATAGAATTAATCGATTATTTTGGTGAAGTAATCGATTACTTCAGGTGACTTAATCGATTACTTGCCCTCTGTCAGAAACACTAAGAAATGTTGCATTGAAGGGTAATCGATTACTTGGGGTCAAGTAATCGATTATTTCAAGTCTGATGCAGAAAATAAAAATAAAGTCTGGGGGAAGAAACGTAATTTCCACCCCCTTATCCCTTATTTCAACCACCCATTCCCCTTCCCCTTATCCCATTCGACTCTCCCCTCTCTCTCTCATGCTTCACGCTCTTCTCTCCTTCTTTCTCCCTTCTTCTTGCGATTTGAAGCTTCCATGGAGGCTTGGAGCTTCAAATCATCAACCCCCATCATCTCCATTGGTTCCTCCATCATCAAGCTTAGATCCTTCCTCCATGGCTCTTTCTCTCTCTTTCACTCCCATCTCCATCAGCAATCAACACACACCCACAAAACCACCACAAACCACCCAAAATCCTTCCTCTCAAACCTTCACCCATGAGACCCATCTCCTTCCTCATGACTTTGACTTCATCTCCTCCCTTGGTGGCCTTTCCTCAATTCGTGGCCCTCTCTCTCTCTCTCTCCAAGGGTTTGCTTTCTCTCTCCTCCAATCTTGAAGAAAGGAGTGGAGATCGGTCGAGAGGATAGGAATCAAAGTAGATCCGGAGTAGATTTGGAGTCCCTTGAGCTTTGTGTGGGCTCTCTCCCTCTCTAAGGTAAGGGGAGTCTCTTTTCCACACTTTGAGTTAGGGATAGTTGGGGTTTATAATAGGATTTGAGTTTAATAGTTAAGTTGGGTTGTGGGTGATGAATTAATAGGTAATTAGAATTAAAGAAGGGAATTGGTAGTATATTGGGTAATGTTGTTATTTTGGAAATTGTTAATGTTTAATCTTTGTATATTAAATAAGTAGGAAGTGAAGAACCCTAGGGAGATTATTTATTTTAAAGCACTCTGAGACATACCTGAGTATGTCGACTGATTGGTTAATATATGTTTATTGTTAATTGTTATGGTCATAAGTTGGGAATTTATTATGTACACTAAGTGCTTTAAGGGTGTTATTTTGATTTTATGCCGGATAGTAGTAGGTAGTAAAAATGGCTAGATAAAATGGAAACGCTATGTGACGGAAATAGTAATAGAATTGAAAAGTAATTATGATGTGTAAATTGAAAAGGGTTGAATGTTATGATATGTTTGGCTAATTAAGAGTGTTCATGTCTACGACAATGTGTGAAGTCAATTTTGAATGCTAAAAGGGCAATTGTTGTGAAATGAATATATATGGGTATATTAGATTATGGGAAAATAAAGGAAAACGGTTATAAACGCTAATTGGAAATGTATATGATGATGGATGATAAATACTTATTGTGAATATGTGTGTGATGATTTGGAATGGATTATAACTATACATGTTTTTGAATGTTGGTGGAATGATGATTATGAGTTATAATTAATAGAATGAATATGATTTGTGATGGTGAAATGTGTATTGGAATTATATGTTTGATTATTTGGAAGTGGCTATTTATATGTATTTATTGGAAATGAAATGTGATAAGGTAGAATGGATTACGCTCATGTATGTTTTTGAGTATTAATGGAAACTCGGTTAATGGCTATATTAATGAACTGGATTTTTGGTTAATTTAAATTGTAAAGGTAACTAAAGTGGAAACTGATCAGTGGGGCCCGGAACACTAGGTACCCGGCTAGGTGTTCCAATTACCTGTTAGGGCCAATTACCTGCCAGGCCAATTACTCATCAGGCCAAACCGCCCTGTAGGCGCCGGGTGACCCTCAGGATCAGTTTTCCACACCAATAATTTGATTAAATAATGGATTGGTAAAAGTACATAGTCCTACAGGTGATGGTTTGGATGGGTGTAAAGTCCTGGGCAGGTGTTCCAAGTCCCTAGACAGGTGTGCCAATTACCTAG
Organism: Crotalaria pallida; assembly: GCA_037953625.1. Classification (NCBI taxonomy): domain Eukaryota; kingdom Viridiplantae; phylum Streptophyta; class Magnoliopsida; order Fabales; family Fabaceae; genus Crotalaria; species Crotalaria pallida. Next base: position 90,451,422 of record CM075652.1, read on the forward strand.
CGGGTAATCCAAATCCTAGAGGTGTACGGTAAAAATGGAAGTGTTTGCAGATCACTGTCTGTGGTTGCTTACACTGTGTGTGTAGATCTCTGTTTGGGGTTACACACATTAATGGAAAATGAATAATGGAAAGGTAAAAAGTAAAAAGGGAAGTTTATGTAGATCTCTGTTTGAGGTTACATAAATGAGATGGGGTGTATGCAGATCACTATTTGTGGTTGCATACACTGTGTGTAGATCTCTGTTTGGGGTTACACACAATGGTAAGGTGTAGATCTCTGCTTGAGGTTACACCCAAAGGAAAAAGGAATTAAAATAAAAGGAATTAATAATGGAAAAGATAACGAAATGGTAATGGAAGGAATTAAGGAAATGAATAGGGTTAATGGAAATTGGATAAAAAGGAATGTATATGGAAAAGGGGAACGAAATGAAATGGTTGATCCCTGACTTGATTTGATTGTTATTCTTGAGTTTATATTATGAGCTTTACATTATCCTCTGATTCACTGTGTTGTGAAAAGGTCTCACCCTTATGTGGTTAACATTTTAGGTGTATGAGCAAGGAACTTGGAGATCAGGGTGCTCAGCAGCTCAGTCGAAAGAAAGGAACTCAAGTGTATTATATTATATTGTAAATGAAAGCCCCCAACGTTATTTGCGAACTCTGATTTGTAAAAGAAAATTTAAATTCCTATATTTATTTTTAAACGTTTATTTATTATTATTCATTATAAATTCGGGGTGTTACAAAAACCGTGACCTATGAGGTTTTTATTGAAAGGATTTGGTAAATAATTTATGATCTAGGCTTGATTGATGACAAAATGAAGAATTTATGTCTTGCATGTTAAACTCTTGTGCTCAAACCGTGACCTATGTGTATATATGTGAATGATTGATTAACAATTTCATGACCTAAGTTTATTTGAGAAGAAAATAGGGATTTTTAGCTTTGCATGTGGACCTTGTTGGAAACCAACAAGCGGCTCAATATAGTCTAGAGGGGGGGTGAATAGAATATTGAAGCCTTATTACAGATTTTTCGTCCACCTAAGAGAATGATTTTATGAAAATAAATTTTCTTAAAAATTCAAGTCAGATTACTCGAGTAACTCAAGACTTCACTCGAGTAATACGCAAGCAAAAATAATTTCACTCGAGTATTCAGCAAATCACTCGAGTAATACGAAAGCTATTTTTAAATCACTCGAGTAACAGAAAACCTACTCGAGTATTGTTCATAAACTGAAAGCAGATTACTCGAGTGATAAGAACTTTACTCGAGTAAACTGGGTAAAATTCAATTAAAACTCAGTTTTCAATGGAGTTCTTCAAGAATAACAATGCTATGATGATTCAACAAATAATGAATGATTAATATGAACAATTTCAAGTAATATTAACATGCAATTTTAGATCAATTGAGTAGAATTAAGAAAACCCCAATTCTAACCTAGAAATGCAATTGTTAATGAATTAATGCAATACAAGGAATGAAAATAAAAGAGACACAAGGATTTATCCTGGTTCACTTTCACCCACTTGAAAGCTACTCCAGTCCCCTCTTAAATCAAGAGAGATTCTTCACTAGAAATCTTCAAATGTAGATTTTACAATGTTTTAAGATGCAACTAGATTCTTAGTTCTCCTATCTTAAAACCCAACTCAAAGTGTGTACCAAACACTTTGATCTAATCTACCCCTTTTGAGAATTCTAGATTTCCTTGCTAATTGATTGAAGATGCTTCCAACCAATCCTCTTTTCTTGCTTTGATTTGATCCTCAAAGTCTTCCTTGTGAGATTCTTCACTTGTGTTGAAACTTCAATGATGCAATCATAAATTGCAAATCTTCAACAACCACTAAGAACAAAAATTATGATCTCAAGAATATTTGAACAATGAAAGAAATAGAGTGAAGAATGAAAAGTTCTTTGTTGAATCTTGATAGCTCTTGAAAGATGTAAAATAGCTCTTGAATTGCTTTTGAAAGTGTATAGAAAATTGTAAGAATTAATGTGTATCTTATGTGAAAGAGAAAATTAAGTCCTTTTAAAATTTTTCAAAAACTGATTGAATTACTCGAGTAAACCAAATAACTTCACTCGATTAAAACATGTCAGATTAAGTTACTCGAGTGATGTGTAAACCATTACTCGATTAACCTGTCATGACATAAATTACTCGAGTGATCCAATACTCATTACTCGAGTAAACTGATCAGAATCTGAATAAAAACAAGGTTTTTCTAAAAGGATTTTCACAAAACTTTTAATAGAGCTATTTAATCAAGATTTAAAGTATCTTCACTCTTAATCAAACATTATTTAAATACTCTTGAAAATCACCTAAGCTACCCACACCAATGAGATGCATTGCATAAAAATAAAGATTACATTGAAATAGAATTAATAAAAATCCTAATTCTAATCTTCATGTGGTGTAGCTTGCTTGTTGCCAATGTTGTTGCTTGGAGAGAGATTGTTAGCATCAAAACATGAGAATCCTACAAACTCCCCCTTTTTGATGATGACAAACCTCCTTTTCAATTAAGCACTAAGTTTTAACATACTCCCCCTAAATGTAAAACACCTAGGAAAAATATAATAAAACTTAACCTACAAGAACAACATCAACAAAATATTCTCCCCCTTTTGGCATCATTAAAAAGATAAGAAAGTTGAGAAAAGTCCTTTGCCAAAAGTGGAAGGTAAGTAGTTCACAATGGTATTAAAATATAACAATAAAGACAATACCAAAATAAACCACAATAGTGCCTCAACGAATAAAAATGTACAACGAAGATAGCACCATAATCCATAATATCAGAGTATCACACTAAGCAGCAAATCATAGTGTAAAGCAAAAAGACATCAACCATAGCAAATAATCAAACGAAACTAACCAAACTAGGCCAAACAGAGTCAGAAACATGAAACAGAAACATAAACATAACAGAGTTAGAAATATGCATATGAAACATGAAACAGAAATCAACATCAAATGAAAATGATGATTTGATGAAGAACCATATGAGAGAGAAGAGAGAAATACGAACAAGAGAGAGAAAGTGACGAGAAAATGATGCAGTTTGCAACAGTTCAGTTTTTTTAAAATCACTTAAGTTACTCGAGTGATGTTCATGCGTGACTCGAGTGATTCGAGCAGTAATCGAGTGAAAAAAAATGTTACTCGAGTATGCCGAAAGTAAAAAAAATTTTCACTCGAGTGATGGATGAACTAATCGAGTGATACGAAAGTCATTTTAAAATTAATCGAGTGACAGACAGAATTACTCGAGTAATACGAAAGAGTTTTTAAAATTACTCGAGTGAAATATCTGTTACTCGAGTGAACTGTCCAGAATTTTAAAAATTTCAATTTTTCATGCAAAAACATTTTTCATGCACAAACACATAGAAACACTTAGCATTTAGCAAGTAACACACATACAAATAAAGCAATTAACATATTATAGAAAACATACACACATAACTACATATCACAAAAAATAAGACACACTTTAATAAGATACAACAACTCAAAATACAAATCACATTGAAATAGGCTTGAAGGTGATTTCGAAAAGCATCAAATACAATTAGCTAATAGTTGATTCATCAAAAATACCAAGTTCTCTTCGAATCTTATAAAATGTGTCCCTTGGTAATGGTTTTGTAAAGATATCAGCTAATTGATCCGAAGTTTGAACAAACTCAATAACACAATCACCTTTTTGAACATGATCTCTCAAAAAGTGATGCCTAATTTTAATATGCTTTGTCCTTGAGTGTAATACTGGATTTTTAGTCAAATTAATTGCCGAAGTGTTATCACACTTTATAGGGATTTTTGTCAAATTTAAACCAAAATCAGATAATTGTTGTTTCATCCATAAAATTTGTGCACAACAACTACCTGCAGCTATGTATTCGGCCTCCGCGGTTGATAAAGCTACACAATTTTGCTTTTTAGAAAACCACGATACAAGTGAATTACCAATTAAATGGCATGTTCCACTTGTACTTTTTCGCTCAACTTTACAACCGGCAAAGTCAGAGTCCGAATAACCTATAAGTTTTAGAAAAGCATCCCTAGGATAATAAAGTCCAGTATTCGTTGTACCCTTTAAGTATTTCATAATTCTTTTGACAGCAGTTAGATGCGACTCTTTCGGTTTTGCTTGAAAACGTGCACACATACATACACTAAACATGATGTCAGGCCTAGATGCAGTTAAGTATAACAAACTACCAATAATACCACGATACTTCGTTACCTTTACCGCTTTTCCGGCCTCATCTTGATCTAGGTAGCATGCAACGCTCATTGGTGTAGAAGCGGATTTGCACGAATCCATCCCAAAACGTTTGAGAAGCTCTCTACAATATTTACTCTGATGAATATAAATGCCATCATTAAGCTGCTTTATTTGAAGGCCAAGAAAGAATGTAAGCTCTCCCATCATCGACATCTCGAATTCGCTTTGCATCAAGTCTGAAAACTTCTTACACAAGTTATCGTTAGTAGCACCAAATATAATATCGTCAACATATATATGAACCAATAAAATATCCTTACCGGAACGTTCAATAAAAAGTGTAGTGTCAACAGTGCCTCGTTTAAAACCTTTTTGTAATAAAAAATTGCTTAGTCGGTCGTACCAAGCTCTAGGAGCTTGTTTCAAACCGTACAAAGCCTTTTTCAGTTTGAAAACGTAGTCCGGATGCTCAAAACTCTCGAATCCGGGAGGTTGTGACACGTAAACTTCCTCTTGAATGTATCCGTTAAGAAAGGCGCTCTTAACATCCATTTGATACAATTTAAAATTCATTATCGAAGCAAAAGCGAGAAGAATACGAATAGCTTCTAGTCTAGCAACGGGAGCATATGTCTCATCGTAATCGATTCCTTCTTCTTGACTATAACCTTGTGCTACCAACCTAGCTTTATTCCTAACAATAATACCCGATTCATCTAACTTATTCCTATAGATCCACCGAGTACCAATTACAGGACGATCATCGGGTTTTGGCACAAGCTCCCAAACTTGGTTTCTTTCAAATTGATTTAATTCTTCTTGCATGGCCATAATCCAATGATCATCTTGAAGAGCCTCTTTGATATTCTTAGGTTCTATTTGAGATACAAAGGCAACATAATAACAAAAATTATTTAAAGTGCGTCGGGTTACCACTCCCTTCGCAATGTCACCTAAGATGTTAGAAATCGGATGATTTTTGTTTGATTTCCAAGCTATTGGTAATTGAGATTGAATCTCTTGTGCTAAGTCTTTATCTTGTGCTTGCACCTCTCCATCTTCAATTTGATTCTCTTCCATTTGTTGTGGTGTTGACTTCTCATGATCCAAATATGTACCTATATTATCATCATCACAAGAAACAACACAATCTCCTTTCGAAGATTCATCAAATACAACATGCACGGATTCCTCAACGGTTAATTTTCTTTTATTGTAGACTCTATATGCTTTGCTATGGGTTGAATAACCTATGAATATGCCTTCGTCGGCTTTGGAGTCAAACTTGCCGACCGGTTCCTTTCCGTTATTTAAAACAAACACCTTACACCCAAAAACATGAAAATGTGAAATATTTGGCTTTCGCCCTTTTAAAAGTTCATAAGGTGTTTTATTTAAATGCGGATGAATAAGAACCCTATTAAGCACATAACAAGCGGTGTTTACCGCATCGGCCCAAAAATATTTAGGAACATTTGATTCTTTCAACATAGTACGAGCAAGTTCCACTAAAATTCTATTTTTCCTTTCTACAACTCCGTTTTGCTCCGGAGTCCTAGGGGCCGAAAATTGATGATCAATACCAAACTTATCACAAAACGCATCAATCCTAGTGTTTTCAAACTCACCTCCGTGGTCACTTCTAATAGACACAATTTTCAAACTTAGTTGATTTTGGATGAGTTTGGCAAATTTTTTAAAACATTTATAAACTTCACTTTTTGCGGATAAAAATAAAGTCCATGTGAATCTAGTAAAATCGTCTACTAAAACAAATCCATAGTAATTGCCACCTAAACTTTTAATTTGTGAAGGGCCAAACAAATCCATATGGATGAGCTCCAAAGGCTTTGTTGTGCTTATCACATTTTTAGGTTTAAAAGAACTTTTAACTTGCTTGCACTTTTGATAAGAGTCACAAATGCCATCAAGCTTAAAGTTTAGTTTAGGCAAACCAATCACTAAATCTTTTCGTAAAAGTTTGTTTAATTGATTCACATTCACATGAGCAATTCGTCTATGCCAAAGACGAATTTCATCATCAAAAGATTTGAAACATTTTGAAAATAGTGAAGTTATCTCATCCAAATCAATTAAGTAAGTGTTATTAGAGCGACGACCAACAAACTTAACACTATCATCTATAGAAGACTTAATGAAGCATAATTCCGGAGTAAAAGTCACATAATTGCCCATATCGCATAGTTGGCTTATACTAAGCAAGTTGTGTTCTAAGCCTTCTACGTATAGGACATTTTCTATGACAAGGTTAGATACGTTACCGATCTTCCCGACTCCTAGAATTTTGCCCTTGTTGTTGTCGCCGTATGTCACAAATCCACCACTTTTCGGAGTAAGTTCCATGAAGTGCGTTTTGTCTCCCGTCATGTGTCTCGAACAACCACTATCCAAGTACCATTTGCGCTCTTTGGTTCGAAGACACACCTACAAGAAAGATATCATTTGGTTGACTTAGGTACCCAAGTGGTCTTGGGTCCTTTGTTGTTAGAATGGGGAGAAGTCCCCTTAACAATCCAAATATATTCTCCGCTTGGTATACCAAATTTCTTTATATTACATTTATTCGTGGTATGCCCAAAGATCCCACAATAATGGCAAGTTGGGTTTTTAGAAATTTTGTTCTTTAAAAATCCACCAACTTTGCGATAATTGCGTTTCTTAGGTTTGGTATAGCCAAGACCGGATCTATTGCTATTGTTCCTTTGAGTTGAAAGCAAATGATCTAATGAAGTATCTCCTTTCATGAGCCTTGCAAGTCGATCATTCAAATTAAAAACTTCTTTTTCCAAAGACTTGCAATTTTCACAAGATGGAGTCTCATTTGTTTTCAATTCACAATTGCATGTAGAGTTTGCATAAATGAGTTCAAGAGTTTCATTTTGAAGCTTAAGTTCTTCTAAATCTTTTTGAAGTTCAATTATCTTTTCATGTTGCTTCATTATGAAATTCTTTCTTTCAACATTTATTTTAGCAAGTTTCTTCAACTCTTTATGCATCTCTACATACACATTGTACAATTCATTGAATGAAGGAGAATTAGAACTAGAGCCAGCATCAGAAAGATAATCTACCTCATTGACGTTCTCACTTGATTTAATGCTCGAAGATTCCTCTTCATCAAGCTTCGTCATCAAACATAGATTTGCAAGTTCTTCATCATCCGATGAGCTAGATGTTGATTGACTCTCCTCTTCATCCCATACTATGTAAGCCCTTTTTCCTTTAGATGAGTTGAACTTAGAGTTGTCACCTTCCGACTTCTTAGAATGAGTTGGGCATTTTGATCGATAGTGACCAAGCTTTCCACACCCATGACACTTGATGTGATCCTTGTTAGTCTTATTTCTTGGTTGAGAGTCCTTAGAATCTCTTTGTCTATTCTTATTAAAGTTTCCCTTTCTCTTAAAGAACCTACCAAGCTTTTTAACTAGCAAGCCAAGGGTTTCATCATCTATATCGGAGTCCGAGTCATCCACTTGAGAGTTTTCCTCTTGTGCCTTAAGAGATTTTGAAGTTGATTTAAGAGCTATCCCCTTTTTCTTTCTATCGGCATCTTCATTCATGGATAACCGTCCAAGCTCCATTTCATGCTCTTGAAGCTTTCCGAATAGAGTTGCTAAGTCAATTTGATCCACGTCTCTAGCTTCCATAATGGCCGTCACCTTAGGTTGCCATTCCCTGCTAAGACATCTCAAAATCTTATTAACAACTTCACCATTAGTTATAACTTTTCCAAGTGCAGAAAGATGATTTATGATATGAGTGAACCGCTTTTGCATGTCACCTATATTTTCATTAGGTAGCATACGAAAGAGTTCATATTCATGCATGAGTGTATTTAGCCTAGCCCTTCTAACCTCCGAAGTGCCCTCATGTGTGACTTGTAATGTGTCCCACATTTGTTTAGCATCAACACATTGAGATACTCGAAAGAACTCATCATAAGAAAGAGCGGACGTGATGATATTTTTAGCTTTTAAATCAAATGCAACTTTCTTCTTATCATCATTGTCCCAACTCGATTGTGGTTTGACTGAAACAACATCATTTACTTTCGTTTGAGGAACAAAAGGTCCATTCTCTATGGCGTTCCAAATTTCCATATCTATGGCTTGAATAAAAATTTTCATGCGGACCTTCCAATAAGCGTAACCCTCACCATTGAATAGTGGAGGACGATTAATGGAAGTTCCTTCACCACCAAAAGGATTTGAAATTGAGCCCATTGTTTCCAAGTAAAAGGATCTTTTCGAAAAAGCTTTTTAAGGCTCGGATTTTTCGTCCGAGCTCTGATACCACTTGTTGGAAACCAACAAGCGGCTCAATATAGTCTAGAGGGGGGGGGGGGTGAATAGAATATTGAAGCCTTATTACAGATTTTTCGTCCACCTAAGAGAATGATTTTATGAAAATAAATTTTCTTAAAAACTCAAGTCAGATTACTCGAGTAACTCAAGACTTCACTCGAGTAATACGCAAGCAAAAATAATTTCACTCGAGTATTCAGCAAATCACTCGAGTAATACGAAAGCTATTTTTAAATCACTCGAGTAACAGAAAACCTACTCGAGTATTGTTCATAAACTGAAAGCAGATTACTCGAGTGACACGAACTTTACTCGAGTAAACTGGGTAAAATTCAATTAAAACTCAGTTTTCAATGGAGTTCTTCAAGAATAACAATGCTATGATGATTCAACAAATAATGAATGATTAATATGAACAATTTCAAGTAATATTAACATGCAATTTTAGATCAATTGAGTAGAATTAAGAAAACCCCAATTCTAACCTAGAAATGCAATTGTTAATGAATTAATGCAATACAAGGAATGAAAATAAAAGAGACACAAGGATTTATCCTGGTTCACTTTCACCCACTTGAAAGCTACTCCAGTCCCCTCTTAAATCAAGAGAGATTCTTCACTAGAAATCTTCAAATGTAGATTTTACAATGTTTTAAGATGCAACTAGATTCTTAGTTCTCCTATCTTAAAACCCAACTCAAAGTGTGTACCAAACACTTTGATCTAATCTACCCCTTTTGAGAATTCTAGATTTCCTTGCTAATTGATTGAAGATGCTTCCAACCAATCCTCTTTTCTTGCTTTGATTTGATCCTCAAAGTCTTCCTTGTGAGATTCTTCACTTGTGTTGAAACTTCAATGATGCAATCATAAATTGCAAATCTTCAACAACCACTAAGAACAAAAATTATGATCTCAAGAATATTTGAACAATGAAAGAAATAGAGTGAAGAATGAAAAGTTCTTTGTTGAATCTTGATAGCTCTTGAAAGATGTAAAATAGCTCTTGAATTGCTTTTGAAAGTGTATAGAAAATTGTAAGAATTAATGTGTATCTTATGTGAAAGAGAAAATTAAGTCCTTTTAAAATTTTCCAAAAACTGATTGAATTACTCGAGTAAACCAAATAACTTCACTCGATTAAAACATGTCAGATTAAGTTACTCGAGTGATGTGTAAACCATTACTCGATTAACCTGTCATGACATAAATTACTCGAGTGATCCAATACTCATTACTCGAGTAAACTGATCAGAATCTGAATAAAAACAAGGTTTTTCTAAAAGGATTTTCACAAAACTTTTAATAGAGCTATTTAATCAAGATTTAAAGTATCTTCACTCTTAATCAAACATTATTTAAATACTCTTGAAAATCACCTAAGCTACCCACACCAATGAGATGCATTGCATAAAAATAAAGATTACATTGAAATAGAATTAATAAAAATCCTAATTCTAATCTTCATGTGGTGTAGCTTGCTTGTTGCCAATGTTGTTGCTTGGAGAGAGATTGTTAGCATCAAAACATGAGAATCCTATAGACCTTGTAATGTTTTTGTTGATCTTTGTATGTGCATGCATTAATCCATGTTTGTTGATTAAAAGTTAAGACTTTGAGGCTTTGCATGTTAAGTTTTCGAATGAAAAAGGCTATGTTTCCCTTTGTGTATGTCTCGGCCTAGTAGAAATAAATTGGGTAATGGAATTTAAAATGATTTTTCTTTTCATGAACATGATTTGATTTAAAGATTTGTTTTATCCATGTTGTGTTGGTGTGAAGGCCATTCGGCCATGAGTGCTAAAAGTGTCTTGGTGTTTGATTTTTGGGTGCATGTATGCATTAGGAATAGATTTAGTAGGTCTTGAGTCCATGCGTGCTATTCTTTTTAGAAGATCAAGTTGTAATTTAAAATTTTTATTTAAGAAAAATCATGAGTTTGAGTTTTAATAAAAAAAAAGTCTAAGAAAATCTCATGATGATTCATGCATGTTGATGTAATATGACTTGCTTTGCTTTAATTATCTTTAGTGCATTGAAAAGTGAACTAAGATTCTTGTCTTGTGTGTGATAATATTCGGCCTTGAGGTAGGAAATAGGGAAGTGTGCTCGATAATCATTTGAATTGCATGTAGACTAAGATTAACTTCATTTAAGAGCATGGAAATATTTATAAGAAATAATTAATTTAAATTAGGGAATGATGTGTGGCTTGATTGTTCTCTCAAATCAAGTAAATGAAATTGAATTTGTTGAATGCTCCTATGATGCTCACGGTTTGAACTTGAAAGAAATAAAATCATTTCATTGTTTCATGTCTTTGATTATATGTTATACCTTTGCAAGCTTTTACTGGAATATTTTTTATAAACTAGTCAATGTAATCCTAGAGTTTTGTCTTTAATTCCTACATTCTGATGAGTGTTTTAAAAATTATGTTTTCATAACATGAATATTTTCAATTAAGGAAGTTTATTTGAATAAAAGAGTATTTCTAAAAATGATTCTCAAGGATCTTTCTCAAGAATTGTTTTAATCATGGATTTGAATTGAAAAACATTGTACAATGATAACGAGTTCTTTTAAGAAAAGAGGAATTGTTTTCAAAATGAATTCAACGAATATATCAAAATCGTTTCTAATGCACGGGAAAATGTCTTAGTTGAGCAACGGACGAGAGGATAAGAGGCGAGGAGAGATGATCGGGAAACTTTGGAGAGCTATAGGACGTTCGTCATCGAGGTGAGAGAGGGGTTTTCCCTTAAGACGCCGTGGTAATTAGGTACATATTAAGGCATCCAATCATCTCAAAGATTGGACCCCAATCTCATTTAGCGTAGTGGTGTATGTGATAGCATATGTTTGATTGGTTTAGCTATCCACCCGAACGACTGAGATTGGCTTATCATAAATGATGTTATGATTTCTGATTGTTCGTGCTGGATTATTTAATTTTCTTATGATTTGTTTATTTGTTATATGTATGTGATATTGTTAGGAATTATTTAATTGTGCGTAGTAATAGAGTTATGAAAGTAACAAGCTAAGTATAAAAAAAAAGAATAATGGATTTGAATAATGAGAACAAATAATGGAGAGGGGCAAGTTATGATGAGATTGAATTGTGAAGAGGAGTAGATGGTGATTGGAAATTTGGAAAGAACGAGAGGAGTTGCTGATGCTGCTGAGCCCGAATTGGCGAGAAAGAACACCAGTGATGCTGGTGAGTCATAATTGGCAAAGAGGACAGTGATGGTGTGCTGAGTGACAGTTGACTTGAAAGAGTGATGCTCATGTTGATGAGAGTAATGTGCTGCGATTTGAGAAAGAGAAAGATGATGCAATAATGTTGTGATGATTCAAGTGATAGTATATGAGCTTTAGGGGGATTAGATGCGAACGATTAGCGATCGGGTCTCATTGAAGGGATGTACTAAGGATGAGCCGATCATTAGGACTAAGCCGTAATTAAAACTTCTTAAAAGATTTTAAAAGACATTAACAATCGCGGTGAGGTATAAGTGTCGTATCGAAGTAGTGGAGAGGAAGGAACCATAGGTATCTACGGATACTTAGGAGGAGATTGCATTAGGGGAGGACAATGACGGTGATACGTCAATAAGTCTAGAGTACTTTTCTAGGCGGAACAATTCCACAAGTGGCGCACTAACGTGGTGGGGACTGGGTCCAATGCTGTGGCAAGTTCTGCTTTCGAAACTAGAATAAGTATTGTCGCCCCCTAGATTGCAAATCGAGAACAGTGAGAGGGACTGGAACGGGGCATTGTGTTTTGCCACTGCGTGGACAGTGAGCCTTGTTATTATTGAAATGATTTGAGGACGAGATCCTCTTGGTCTGGGACCATTTATGTGTTGTGACAGCTGTCCTGCCCACGTGGTAAAGGTCCTGTACTCCTGTTTGCTTCCGACTAGGTTGGGTGGTTGACCGAGGAGATGTAGACGTGTGTGAGCTCAATGATGTTTCCCCCTCATCATTGATGCTAATCGAATTGATAAGACTTAATAACCAAGATGTTCCAAAGATAAGTATAGCAATGATTATAATAATAATGATAATGATAATGCGAATACCAAGAGTTGGATAAGGTTTGAGAGTGGAAGTGGATATGAATACCCTTGAAACCTTTGATGAGTTTGAGAACGAAGAATGAGAGAGAATGAAAGAAAAGTATCATGGTGAAGGATGTGATTGTATTGAGCTTGCAAATATTGAAATGAATAATTGGGTGATTATGTATGAGTACATTATGATAGTTATATGTGTTGTCTTGATGCTATTGTTGGATTTATGTTTTCCTTTATATTTATTTTGTCTTAATATTTACCTGATGTAATCCCACATAGTCGACATTGCCGTTTTGGGTTGCTCACTCTCTCTATCATTTCTATTCTGTCTTGTATAAAAAAAAATTGTACGGATTTTAGATGGCCAATATTGTACGGTATCAGCTGATGCGGGAGATAGGAGCTACTCCCCGAAGAGGCGCCAACAGCATTATGTCTGTTTTTGAGATGTTTTACATAGAGATTCCGCGTAGAAGGGCTGAGTTAGAAGAAGAGGATGCTGCTGCAGAGGAGGAGACGTATTGTGAGGCTGATGATGCTGAGGTGGAGCTTCCTGAAGAGGCCGAGGAGGAGGATCCTGACCTTTGGTCAGAGGATGACCCCGAGGATTATCTCAGTGAAGAGAGCTGGATCTTTAGCCCCGAGGAGCTACTGGCAGATGATGAGGATAAATAGCAGAGCAGCATGAGATGACAAGATTAGAAAAGGGTCATGACTAGAAATTAGGTAGGTTCCCTTTTTGTGAGTAATGTATTTCCACCATGAGTTCTTAACGACCTGGTGATGTCACGTAGTAACCCCAATTAGTTTTATCTAAAATAATATTGATGTTTTGGGATGAACTCAACTGGGCCACTTTGTGTCATTAATGTTTTGGAAAATGAGTTTCGAAGCGCGGTGTCTTGTGACATCTCGATTTGGAACTTGAAAGAGTTGGTGCAACTTGAGGACACGGGTTCTATATGAAATTATGTTTTGCAAATAGAGGTGTTCTCATTTCGCACGCTACTTACTTAAAAAAAATGGCCCCAAATTTTCACTTAAAATGTTTATGGTTTCAAGTTGCCAAATCGGGGTGTTACAATAGATATGGTGCCATCGATTAGCCGTCGGTAACTGACAGTTACCGATTGATTTTGGCCAATTACCGAGGGATTCGCCCTTTGGTAATTCACGTTTTTCTTGTAGTGAAAAAGGGAGATGGTTGTGATATGAAATGGGGGGAAGTGTTACAATAAAACCCCAAATCCCATTTTGTTAACCCTATGAAAAACCCTAGATCCCATTTGGCATATATCATTAGTTGTGCTGCGTGTTAGTGTTAGCTTCCAAAGGTGAGGTTGGTAAATATGATTTTCGGGGAATTACACGTTCCCTTTCTTATTTAAATTTTGTTACAACGTGCTTTGAGCTATGTTGCCAAATCCACCTAGTGAGAAAGTGTTTGGTTGTTATTATTTAGTTTGGTTCCGGGTGTTACGGAGGAAAGGGTTTGGAAATTTTATCTCTTTTTCTTTTTTTTTTTCTGTTGTGTTATATTGTTGTTACTCAATGTAAAATTTATATTGAATGTGTCCTTTTACATTTAGAGTAACATAGTAGTAGTGTTTCATTGACAAGTTTCAAGTAGTTTTATACATTTTTCACATGACAATGATAAGAGTTTAATTATAGTACTTGTTTGGTCTTAACTCTTTTTAAGTAATAATTGCAGGTTGCCTTAGGGATGAAGGTGATGAGGATGCTGAATTATTGATGATATTGGTGAGTTGGAGGATGATGAATTGATGATGTTTACGACAATTTGTGTTTGGTTTAGAATTTCTGGATTATTATTAGGACATGGTTTATGTTATTTGTTGATAGATGCTGGACAACAATTAAATCTTATTTTATATTTTTATTTGTCGATAGTGTTTATTTTTCTAAATTTTGTGAAATAAGTGTAGCTAATATATATTTTGCAATAAAAACAGGGATAAAAACAGTCATTAGTAATTCAAAAGTTGCGGTCACAAATTTTTTAAATAGTGATGGAAATATTCCGTCACTAACATGACAAATGCGTCACTAATAGTGACTGAAAAAACGTAACCACAAAATGTAGAAATTCATCACTATTAGTGACTGCAAACCGCAGTCACAAAACTTACAATTCTGTCACTATTAGTGACGATTAGTAAGTTGTATGCTTCCGTTACTAAACTGAAAATTTCCGTCATTAAATTGGTCCGTTTTAATTTTGCAATCGTTTTAGCGACGGTAAATAATTAGTGACGGATTTTTCGGTCACTAACGTCAAATTTTTCGTCACTAAATTGGTCCCACTTTTATTTGGTAACTATTTTAGCGATGGAATGTAATTGTTTGTGACTACGAAATTCCGCCACAAATTAGCGACAGAATAATTTTTCCGTCACTAATTCTATGTGATGCCACTTTTAGCGATCGCACCTATGCAGTTACTAATTCGGTCACTAACATGTTTAGTGACCGAAAAATGCTATTTAGTGACCAAAATTTGCGGTCACTAAAAAGCTTTTTTTAGTAATGTTATATACGTAAAGTGTTTTTTTAGTTGGAACATTTTAGCATAATCTAACGGTTTTTAGTAGACAAAAATACCCTTATATATCAAAGAAGCCGAGTTTTGAAAGACAAGAAATATTTAAATAATTTCTATTTTAAAAAAATTAAAAAAAATCTGAACCCCCACCCCGAAACCCTTGGACATTCATTTCATTTCTCTCAA
The DNA here is from genome assembly GCA_037953625.1 of Crotalaria pallida. Lineage (NCBI taxonomy): Eukaryota > Viridiplantae > Streptophyta > Magnoliopsida > Fabales > Fabaceae > Crotalaria > Crotalaria pallida. The sequence goes on from CM075652.1 coordinate 90,466,850, forward strand.
CCCTTTCTCTCTCCTCTCTCGTTTCTCTCCCTCGCAAACTTCTTCTCTCTTCTCCCTTATAACCCTACTATTGTCCGCTCCTCTCTTCTCTCTTTTGGACCTCACCAAACACCTTACTACCTTGGTCCCATTTTATTTTATTTAGATAACTACCTTAGCTTGGTAATTTTAAAATATTCTTATGTACTGAAATATTTTAACCTTAAGGAGGGAATAAGAAAGTTAGCTATATATCGAAAAACTTAGGGAGCAATAGCTGTATTTATTCACTGCTTGTTTACAAAGAAGTCTCAAAGACTCACGGCAAGAACCTAAACTAATTAAATGGAAGAATGGCAGAGAAAGCTAAGAGGGAATAATTAAAGAGGGAAGAGAGAAGAAGTTTGAGGATGAGAGAAATGAGAGATGACAAAGAAGGGGGCTAAGAGAAATAAGATGAGTGTCCAAGGGTTTGGCGGTGGGGGTTCAGATTTTTTTTTGTTAATTTTCAAAATGGAAATTATTAAAATATACCTTGTCATTCAAAACTTATTAGCTTCTTTAATGTATATAGGCATTTTTATCTACAAAAAATTGGTACACTCTGCTAAAGCATTTCAACTAAAAAACACTTTACGTATGTTAACAAATCCCTCTTAAATAAATTGGTAACTAAAATTATTAAAAGTAAAAATGATAATGGAACCATGTACAAATACGATGTATTCATTTATGTTAAAAAGTGACATCATCTAGGATAGAATATTAGAATTGGCAATATCAGTGAGTCACATTGCTTCAAGGTCATTCAAATAATGAAAAGTTATCGATAAGTGAGATATCACATCTTGTATCAAAATGTTAAGGCAATGATTTTTTGAATCACAATACTTGTAAACTCTAACATATCACATCCTATCAAATGTGTAACTTTTACTCACATTTGACTACCCAACAAACTCCCTGGTGAGTCTTTCACATTTACCGATCACTCCCCTTGATCCACCATGTCTTAGTCGAACCATCAGCTCTTATAGAATTGCTAGAACCTACAATCAAGATGCTTCGATCATGAGGGAGTCACATTACTCTATGGTCATGAGAAAAGCAAAGAGTCATAGTAAGTGAGACATCTCATCTTGAACCAAAATTTTTAGGCAGTAATTCTATTAATCTCACCACTTGTAAACTCTCTCTTATCTCATCTTACCAAATATGGAACTTTCAATCATTCTTGAATCTCCCCCACAAGATCGGGACCCACCCTATCATTTGCTCAAGCTAGAGGAAAAGTGCAAGCACCAATTCATTACAAAAATGCTTAATGTTATAACGACAATAGTTTAGACCCAGATGTTATCACCATCAATGTTTTAAATAACGGACCGCAATATGGGGTGCGTCTGTTACACAACGGTTGCAACGGCATCATTATCGCGTCACACCGCAATTGCAGTGGGATCATAAATCACATAGAAATGGCAACATGATGATCGCAATGACCACATCACCACAATAGAACAATCGCAATGACCGTTTTGGGATTTGAAACTCGGTCATTAGTCACTGCCATGGCATGGTAACTTGATATTTCTAAGGAATGTTAAGCATCATCACACTTGATGAATTTACAAACTTTAGGCGTGGTAACTGTTTATCGAAACCATGAACCAGATACTATAAAAATACTAATGTTTGTAAATTCTAGACCTGATACTCAGTTACTATTACTTGTAAGTTGATTATCTAGTCACTTGAGGGTAAACCCTCCTATTCTTCTTGCCATCCCTTAGAATGAGAACCAATGGTCACATCATGGGTAAGCCTTAGGTAGTTTAGGTACACTTCAAATCCCAATCATCACTTTTTAATATTGTTAAGCTTTATCCTTTTAGCTTACTCGTCCTTTGACATTGTAACAACCTCACTTTAATTAATTTTAAGGTTTTATAAAAACTGGAGCTTGAAAATTTATTTTGAAACTTAATTTCTTATAAAAGATTTTACGAAAATCCGACAGAGTTTCCTCTGTTTTTCGGACTTCCCAAAAATTTTCTTCCTTAAACCTGTCAGTCCAGAATCAACTAGCAACTTAAATCATAATGGTATTATAACAAAATTAAATCCTAATGCTCGATTAATACAAGTTTCAGGGCATGCAACTACAACATATTCTAAATTACAAAATAATGGTCCACTCATAATAAAAGTACACTCCACGTAGTGGAATGTAATCCTGCTCGGCCAGGACTCGTGTAAGCTCCGCTTCTGTACCTGCAAAATATAGCAAGAAGGGTAGCATTACACAGAACTTAGGAAATAACCTCTAAGGAGACATACTAAATAACTAGGCCTACTTTATTATTTACACACAATAAACATGGCATTTTCTTACATTCATTCTCTTTCTTTTCTCAATTAATTCATGTATCTTTCTTATTTATATTACCGCATCTAGTTCACTTTATTGTTCTCTTATTCTCTCATTTCTTTTCATTCTTAGTTCTCTATTCATTTTATCTCATTCTTTCTTTTTTTCAGGTCTCTTTCTTTTCTTTTCTTTATTTTCTTTCATTTCTTTGTTCTCTTTCTTTTTCTTTTTCTCTTTCTTTATGACTGAGTCCAACAGATCATCAGTCGTTCTCTTTTCTTTAGGACTGAGTCCAACAGACCATCAGTCGTTCTCTATTCTTTATGACTGAGTCCAACAGACCATCAGTCGTTCTCTTTTCTTATGACTGAGTCCAATAGACCATCAGTCGTTCTCTTTCTTTCTTTTCACTTTAAGTCTATTCTTTTCTCTTTTTAATTTCTCTTATTTACCCTCTTCTCTCCTTCCTTTCAATAGTAACTTATTATCATTTTCATATTACTGCCTAAGGGTTATCAAACAATTCAGACATTCATAATATACATACATGCACAATCATTTCCTTTAATTCCTTGCTTAATATAATTTATTCTTACGTACTTCTCCTATTATCGTTCTAAGTCCTTTGGTATTATTTTCATTGTCATTTATCCATACACTCATCACATACACGAACATACCCTTTTCGTCCCATAATTTGTGCCACTTATTAATTTACTAAGTCCTAAGTTCATTTCAAACCCAATCCCCACATACACTTCAAATATATCATCATTCAAGTTCACCAATAATCATAAACATACAAGTGATGATCTTTTTTTCCTCATTTTCTTACTTAACCTATTTTTTAACATTTATTTTATTTTTCCATACATTACAAACATTACCTTATTCACATATATTCACAACATTCGAGTGGGTTCATTTTCTATATCTTCATTCGTAACTTATTGTCATCCTCAACTACCTTATTGTTTATTCTCATAACTAATCTTTTCTATTCCTAGTCATCACTATACACAACCTAGATGTCATGTCCTAAATAGAGGTAATACAACCCTCTTACCTCAATCGTGTAGAGAGTGAAAGCTCCAAAGCTATGGAGGAGAGAGAAACGAACCATGAAGTAAAAGAAATGAAAATAGTTAGAAATAATGGAAGGAAATTCGTACATCATGATGGAAGGAGTAGGAAAGCTTGAATCCAACTTACTTGAGGCTTCGAATGAGGAAAATCAAGAATGGGTGTTGAACCCTAACTCTTGATCACGACTTTTGAGAAAGAAATTGAGAGATTGATGAAGGATTGAGTGGTTATGAGTGATGGGAATCAAGTATTTGATGATGATTTGTTGGATTTTTAGGTGGATTTTTGGTGTTGAACAATCTATGGTTTGGGGTGGGGGAAATCGGCCAAGAGGAGAAGAAGAAGAAATGGTGCGTATGAGGTGCTGGGCATGCGGCCTGGCGCGCCTGGGCGCTCGGGGTACTTCTGGGTTGGTGCATCGGGGTTGGCGCGCCTGGGCGTGGCTTGAAGGTCTCACACTCGATTCGCTATATCTTCTTCGTTAACCGTCGGATCTTGCTCAAATTTTGAGACAAGCTTCCTAAGACACTTATCTTCACATCCAATGGTGGAATTTAAGTTTAGAGTTGTAGATATTTTATTTTTAATTTCCTAATGAAGGGTGTTTTTAACACCGAAAACACCGTTCTTAACACTCGTTTGGTCTTCTTTAAATTTCCTATCGATGCCCATGCTTCTTAACATCCTTTTGGCACTCAAAGGAATCCAAATCCATTAACCTAAATCCTTTTTAGCATAATTATTATTTCCTAATCTTATTATTTTTCTAATTATTCTTGGAATTTAAAATCCGGGATGTTACAGACATCATCTATCACATTTAAATAAATCCATTTATTGATGAAAAGGATTGATAATCGATTATTTGCTCACAATAATTTATAATCACTTCATTGACCTTTGATGTTGTCCACAATTATCTCCTTTTGATAATCGATTATTAGAGGGAAATACTGCACAATTAACCTCAGTTCCTTGGGGATTTCAATCCTAACTTAACTTCTAGCTTATCGAAGTCTTCGTATCCATCTTTAATGGTTAATTCATCACACATATTGTTACTCGTAATCAATTACATAATCATCAAAATTCCAAACTATCACATATACTCATTTAAGCATGTATCACATAACCAAGTGCATATCTAGATTAATCATACTTCAATCTCAGCTTTACATACAATACTTATCCGTTCAAATTTAAACATAGCATGGTTATGGATTATATTGACCTCCAAGTCAAGTAATTTTGTCATGACTTACAAAGCAATTTCCCACAAGCTCATGGTAGCTTGCACACACTTTGCAGCCATCAGTTACCAACTTAGTGATATGATTAACTTCTTCCATACCTGCTTTGTGACACTAGAAGATCAAACTTTAAGATTGACACTGAAACAGGGTTACGTTGGAGTCATATATGTTACAGTAGAACCAAAATGATTTTTGAACAACTTTGGCACGAGAATATGTCATCATTTTGCAAGGAAATCAAAAAGGGTTGATTAGAGTTTGTTGTATGCCATGAGGACATGTTAAGGAAGCCAAAATAATCAAAATATACCTGCAAACCTAGGCATACAACAAGACTGCACCGTGACAACTTCAAAATCCAGAATCGGAACAAGTTTTGAGCCACGTTATCATCAGAATTCAGCATGGTTTTGGGATGAAAACACAAGGGGTTGATTAGTATCAAAACTATGCCATGAGAACTGAAGCTAGGATCAGAAAGAGAAGCTTAATTATTAGGGAGCTTACCACACAATCATTGCATCAAACTGGCTACACTGGAATTTCTGGTTTCTGTTTCAAGATCAAGACAAGTTTTTGGCAACTTTGACACACAAGAACTTGATGATCTTGCAATGAAAACTCAGAGAACCAATTAAGCTTTGTTCTCTGGTGTGAGGACTGTGATTAGAGCCAAGACCCATGGCTTACTTCTCCTTGAGCTAGGCACACGAAGTGAATAAAGTAGAGCTATTGGCACACCATGACAATTTCTGGGCTGAACTTGGAAAAAGGGTTTTTTGCTACAAATTCGAAAGGACATTGTGTTATACCTCGAAGCAAGGTAAACACATCCGGAAAGTGTTTCTAAAGCTTTCTTAAGAGCAAGGAAAGAGCAAAAGTTGTCAGTCCAAGGTCCATATTTATAGTTAAAGCCTTTGGCAAGGATAAGGTCCTTGCAAGCTAAGGAATTGATAGGAATGGGACATATAAACCCTTTGTGAGTTGCTGACTACTAAGGGAAGAGCCATGAAGTGTCAAACAAAGAAGCCTCTTGCAATTTCTGTCATTCCAACTTTACTTCATCATGAAGAAAGTAGAGATGATTGATTATCGGCGCTGCTAATTGATTATTGGGCTTAAAATTTGCGCAGATTAGAAAAATGGACTGAGATAATCGGTTATCCACTCTGATAATCGATTTTCCAGTTCTAATAATCAATTATGCATTATGAGAATCAATTATCCAGCTTAAAGATCCACAATTTCACATTTTAAAATATTATACTTAAATCCTTTTTATCCAAAACTATTTTATTATAAAATAATACATTTTAAATTCCAAAAATCCTTATTATCATTTAAATTAAAATGCACAATATTAATCCTTTCAAAATTGAAAAATTGAGGGATGGTACAGGATTGGTATCGGTGAAACCCGCACCAAACCCAACCTATTACCGTATTCACATAAAATTAATGAAATCAGACTTCTACTTTCTCTATATTGGCCTCCCTGAAAATGTGTTTCACATACAGCTTGACTCTTGACTAAATCAACTAAATGGTCAATTCTAATTGAGATCATTCAACAGCGTCCAAGGACTGTTTAATTTTTAACGTACCTGCATACTTTATAACAATGAATATTTGCAAATCCAAATTCTAGTCCAGACTCTAAGGTTTGTTCGAGAACTGCAATTATTGAAATATTGTAGCATAGGATGTTTCTTTAATCACATTCTCGCAATTAACATAAATAATATAAATAAAATGTAACCTCAACTGCGACTATAATTTAGAAGCAAGCAAATTTCAAACATACAAGATAAAATATAATTACTCTATTAAACGAAATCTTACTTGGCAGGATGTAGCATTCCCTTGATTGGAAAAACCAAATTTGAAACCCAGGAACGAAACTATAAAACTATAACTAGCTAGACTGAAATAAATAAATAAATGTTAGTTTTCATCTAGATGAAGGTATGTTTATCGGTATATATATATAAACCTTGTTTTTTATGCTGGGGATGTGTATACCTTAAATACTTGGTGTCTGGCTATTGAATGAATTTCTTTTTTCTTATAAAATATATGTATATAGTATTACTATATATTGAAAGACTATTTGTTTACAAAACTTCGAATTATTCAGTAGTAATGATCCATTCTATACATAATAACTATATATAAAGAAAATAAAATGCAACGAAGAAGAGGTATATGAATCATATATTTATCAAGGCTTGGAAAAAGAAGCATCCTTGGGTAAATCAAAGGGACTCCAATTACCGATTAACAAGTTTGAATCATCATGATGAGCTTCAGGTGCAAACAGTGGAGGTTGGGTGGCTTGAAAGGAATGGTTTACTACCATCATCTCAGAATTGGACCACATCATATGATGATCATGTGAAGCTTCCTCTTCACCTGGCAAAGGGGGCAACTCAAAATTGATATCATCATGATGTTTATTACATTGCTCAATTCTCTCTTCTGGATGTGTCTGCATAGAGTTGAAACCGCTATAGTAAACTGGGTTATTACCATCACAAAAATGCGTTGATTCTATGGATGATTGTTTTGGAAGATTCAAACACCCAGTGAGAGCAAGTTCTTCTGGCAACATAGTACTACTTGTGCCAATTACTGTATAAGATAGCCTTGAATTTTCTAGAGAAGGAACGAAAACATTATGAAATTGATCTTGATTCTCAACTACCTTAGCTTCTGAATCTGGCTTTTGATTGAGGAAGTTTGCATAAACTAATGCAAGATCAATATTTGGTCCCTCAGTACTTAACACTGCGGAGCTAGAACATGAAGAAGTCCTTCTAGGGTCATAAGAATGCCCAACTGTGTTGTTTGAAGCATCACCACAAGATGAATTTTTTAAGGTAAGACTATCAATGGATTGTCTTAAGTTCTTGTTACCTCTTCTGTTTTTCCGGCAGCCGCCGCCCACGGGGACATTGCGGAGGGATCCTCCTTTTGTCCAGTACCTTCTGCAGCCTTTGCAAAAGTACCTTGGCTGAGTTAAGCTGTAGTTGTTGTAGTAGCAAAACTTTGTGTTGGAAGAACCACACCTAGGACAATTGGGTGATATCTCAGCATTAAGCTTCCACTCACTCTCCATCACCACTAGCTTCTGTTTTTTTTATAAGCAAATAAAGATTTTATTCAATACAAGAATCTATTAAGCATCATAATATACATGAACCCCACTTTCTATGAAGGGTTTTGAATATGGGTATACAATCATGTGCTCAACTAGACCAAAACCAACCAAGAATGAAATACATGAATCTACCTCACGAAAATGTGAAGCAATAGTTACAACTCAAAAGCAAAGAAAACAAATGACCCGAAACAAAGTCAATAGTTACCACCGGCCTCTGCCTGCATCTCAGTCATAAAATCTCTCTGTGCATGAGAGATAGAGAGCGAGTGTGTGAGAAAGAGATAAAAAGAGAATTGCATATGAGTAGAGTTATATGTGGTATGGGTGAAGCTTGAGTTCCCAAAGCACATTGAGTGTAAAGTTTGTATTGCAATGCACATGAGGTGATTGGATATGGTCTTGGAAATGTGTGTGCACCCATGCACATGAGCATATGCATGGGTAAGTTACCGTAGGCTAATTTAGGGTGTCGGTGTTTGTCATACGTGGCATGATGGTATTGGTGGATATGAGGGTGATTGGGGAAGCAAACCCCTCGCTAGCACCATTTCAGATTTTCAGGTTTCTTTCAAATGCAGACAGCCTAGATATGTGAAGCACATCCCCACAAAAGGGTAGCAGCCGAACCCCACTTACTACTTGAAAGTAGAACTCCAACACTTTTAACAGCTTCATTCTATTATTACACTATCAGATTACAGCAGAGATAGCCATAATATATAAAGGAATATATACACTGTGTAACTCATGGTAAAAGGCTAACAAGTGCCCATACGACAAGATAGATTTTTGAGAGAGTGATTAATGCTAACTTATAATTATTTTACTATTTCTAATAATCTTAGGACACTTTTTAGCAAAGTTTTTTTTTTTTTTAATTATTCATCCTTCTTCACTATTAATCATTGTTCACGTCTTCTCCTATAATTTTTATTAGTTTAAGATAATACTTAATAGACGTGTACACAAAATAGAACAAATGAATTTGGTTTTATGTTTGATGTAGATTATAAAACCGAACAATATTTAAGATTAAAATGTAAAATACTTAGATTTCTTCCCTAAATGGGTCAAATGAAAAAGAACATAGCAAATCATCTTTGTTAACATATTAAGCATACTTGCCAAACTCTATATTATTTCATCCACTTGGGTTAATTTGCGAGAAATTCTCTTCGCTTCTTTTAAGTTCTTTGTTTTATTTGGAATCTAAATAATATTTTTTTGCTTCGTGATTAAATTGATATTCCTTAAATTTGGTTGAAGAAGCTAAACTTCAACTTTTTTTAAAAAAAAATAGCTAAATCTCAACTTATTTTCAACTCTATGGGCTAAATTCATTAAAGTTGGTCATAAAATTAATTGAAATAAGAATTCTCTTGTCTAATATCTAAAAGTTGATGATTTTTTAGGAATATTAAAAATATAATATTTTTGAATTTTTTAAGACATTATTTTCGAAAAAATTCATTTATTTGGGAGCGTTTATCCTCTATCATTCTTACTATTCAAGTTAAGAAAATCCTAGAAACAAATACGTCCTTGTGAAACTCAATTTCGTTTTAAGAATATTGAACTTCAACGTATATTCACCTCTGATCTATTGGGTATTAATTATTTAACGTTTTTGTCTAATGATGGCAAGGCGAACTAATTTTCCTCAACGCTAAATTTTTGTCAACCCTGAAAGCGGAAGTGCAGCTTATGCTTTGTTTCTTTAAACACATAGTAGTGCTTCGGTTAACAAATAACTGGTCTGTCTCCTTCTGCAAGAAAAAGGCACATGGAATTGAGTATGCATTTTCTGAAGAAAGAATGTCTCTTTCAGGATCATAATGAGCGTTTCGTTGACTCTTATTTCTTGGATCATGGGCTTCTCGGATCATGTAACTCTAAGATTTTAATAAATATACCTAAAATTTCATTAATAAATGAGATTGTTAAAAATTAAATATAACAAAAAGATATAAAAAGATGTAATTTATTACGCTTTATGTTTCATGTAAAGTGTTTATAGAGTTTTTCTCATTATTTTATATATATACTTCCTTTGGTCCTATTTATAAGATCATTTTGAGGTTTTTATTTTAGTCATATTTATAAGACCTCATTTCAATTTTCAATAATATTTAATTATTTATTCCAACAAACGCCCCCTATTAAGTCAAAATTTTTTAGATTTCCAATAATAATTATAAGGATAGTTTTTAAAAAGTATATCAAATTTTCACATTTCCAATGTCACTAACAAGTTTAATCACTTTCATTGATGGACTTGAAAAACTCCAAGAGGGTCTTATAAATAAGACCGGATGGAGAGTACTTTTTTTTTTTTTATAAACTTAATGCTTAATTAATACTCCCTCCGTCCCTAAATATAGGATACTTTGGGGGATTTCACGTCCATTAAGAAAGTTGAATAATTTAGTTAATTGTGTAGGAAATGTGAACTTTTGATATGTATTTTCAAAATTACCCCTATTAATATTATTGGGAATCTAAAAAGTGTTAAATAAATAGGGGTGTTTGTAGAAAAAAGTAATTAATGATCATTGAAAATTGGTAAAGGGTCTTTTAAATAGGGACAAAATAAAAATGTCAAAAGAGTCTTATATTTAGAGACGAAGGGAGTATTGTTTTTCTTTTCAAATATAAACTCTTTTTCGCAACCTTTTTTTCACCTCAAATATTTTTATCTCTTTTAAATAATGATTACATAGAGATATAATAGTCAAAATACCTCAAATTCTTACATCATTTAACAATTTCTTAAAACTCGTACATAGCTGTAACACCTCGATTATTTTTTATAAAAAATATTTTTCTAAAATAGTCGACATAAGAAAAATAGCATTTATTATTGATTTATCTAGAACAAGGTTTTTTACAATTATTTAATAAATTTGGGGTTTTACACCTATGTTGTACACAAATATCTGGTACAATTCTTTCTTTTTGTCTTCTATGCTGCGACAACCTTTGGCCTTGACACATCTGATTACACCTAAAATGTTAAATCCATAGACAGTTATAACACCTCGATTTAGTAACTTGAATTTCTTTTTATTTAGTGAAAATCTAGAAATTTTTTTTTACATTGGTGACATGGGCATGAAGTCATCTTGTTCAAAAACATTTCCATTATCAAATAAATCATTCATGTCCCACATCTCACGTCAAGTTCCAAATCGAGATGTCACCAACACCGCGCTTTGAAACCCAACTTACCACAATCATAAATTATTAAAATATTATTTCAAATATCAAGTTTGAAAACGTTATTGTCAGTACGGGGTTACATGATATCCGAGTAAAGTTATCAGAGTCTACCTGAACCAAAATACAGCACCACAACAGAACATGATGAACACTGAAGAGAATAAACGGCCTTCATCCTTTGAAGTTGCAGCTGGCGCCTCCTCTGAAGACGATCCATTCCCGCATGTAGGTCCACCATCTAATTGGTCGACAAAAGACCGACAGAAACAGACAACAGAGAAATAGAGAGAGTCAGCTCTTCCGGGCAGAAAGCCAACGATGTGGAATTACAGCAGGAAGCATATCAAGATATAACAAATAATTAACAACACATCAAGTATACATACATATCTCATCATTCCCATCTATCATTTCCAATATTGCCATTTATCGTTATCATCTCTTTTATCTCAACTCCTTACTTCACGTAATTCTCTATCTCAACAGTATCACAATTATCTCTTCCTTGGCCTTATCCGTAGTGCCCTCATCGCTTGGCCATTCTCATTCTCCTCATCAATTCCCTTATCATTCTCAGCTCATAATTCTTAAGTCGTCTTTTCCACGTTCTTAAACTTTTCTTATTAAGTTTTATTAGATCGTATCCATCGATGACAAGGGAAATTAAGGAAACATCATCGAGGAGTTGGTTAGCACACATACATCTCCTCCAATCATTCCAAGCCTAAACGGAAGCAAACGGGACGTACAGGAACCTTAACCCACGCAGGTCGAAAAACCGAGAAAACCAACAACAATATACATATATGTCAAGGCCACAACCGTACGGGCCGGCCATCGTGACAATTATCATTTTACGCGATACCGCAAGGGCCCAACAACTAATCGACTGCCCGCCCCGTTCAGGTTCCCTCTCACCATTTCGAATTTGATCAAGGAGGTGACAGTAGTTTTATAGTTAGTTGTGCAGTATTTGCTACGGTTCCTCGGGTCTTGCAGTCCCAACCACATGTAGAACTCGTCCTGCCTATAAAAGCACTCTAGGTTTCGTGACGTGTCACCGTCATCACCCTCCCCTATCATAATTGCTCACCTGAGTATCCACAGATAAACAGGGTCTCTTCCTCTCCACTACTTCACACTCATCTCACCGCATTATATAATGTCTTTTAGTATTTTATCAATGTCTTATTAATATCTGATTAACCCTAAGGTTCGGACGAGTCACCCTTATACATCCCTTTGGTGATCCTCAACCTCTAATTATTCATTTTCACATTAATCTTTTTCAATAATACTTTGCTTAACATATCAGGGCTCGGACACACAGGAACACTGCACATGTAGCCAGCACAAACTCAACTCGAAAAGCACGAAATCCACCTCGGTGCACATCAGGGAGATTTATTATCATAAGTCGATCATATCCACAACATCTCATTCTTTCCAGATACACTTTCTGTACCAATTCACTTTATTACTTTTATTACTTCTAAAATTACCAGTCTTTTCATCAAGTACTTTTAACATTTTCACATCATTTCCATCAACATCATTATTTTACTTTTAACACTTAAAACATAGCAAATATCTCACATTACATGATTACTTTCAATTTCAGATAAAATTTCAGCAGACATAGAGCAGCATATCATAACATCTCATCATCATAAATAAATAGCATCATGTCATAATATTTTAACCGAAAAGAGATGTCTCAGTCCTGCGTATAAGTGGCCAAACATACACATTCAACTGCCACTATACTACTGACTCTTAGACCCCACGTTCCGGCTTTTGAGATGGCCAGGAACATCTTAACATGTTACCTACTCACCACTGTGTCTTAGGAAAGCTGCTCTCTCACCTCGAATGCTGACAGAAATCCAAAGAGCCTTTACGGGTGCGGTCCTCCGACACGCGTCCACAACCGACACCTTCTACATTCTCAAGACAGACATTATATATATTAATATCACAATTCGAATCAAGCATCAAGTCGATAATTAAAAATCATCAGTTGAAAACTAAGAGTAAGATCCTTCGGGTAAAATAAAAACACAAACCCTTTTCTCAAACTCATTTCAAAAACTCTTTAACACTTTTAATCTCAAATCCATTATAAAATAATCAACAAAACAATCTTGTACAACAACTTATTCGCACCCGAAAACACCGAAAAGCTTAACTTTTTCAATCCAACTCTCTCTTAAATCAAATACCACGTAAAACTTAAACTTTAAACCAATCAAACACATTTTTAGAATCGAAAAGCAAGTAAATAAATTTGGGACAAAAAGGATTAAATCCAAGAAGTCTCTTTTAGAAAATCTGAAAACACCGCAAAGTCACCTTTTTATTCATATAACACTTTGACATAAAACCAACACATACACACTTTATTTTCCAAACATTAGAACGAAAATACAACGTGGGCAACCACTACACATATCCAAAATTCTCAATCACATCAACTAAATCATTCCAACGATCAAATTTTAAATTTCCAAAATTGAAAACACTTTTCAAATATCAATCAAACTCGTAAACGACAAACAATACTTTAGCAAATCCAATCATGTAACCAAGCAAGTCATGTTCGTTCATGCATTCAATTAAATTAAGCAAGTATACACATAACTAATTAAGTATTCAAGTAGCACTTAGGATAAATCAATTAAGTTCTAAACTAAACACTTAACCGAAAATAAACAACAACACTAACTTTTCAATTTGATTTTCACATACACTAAAAAAACTTCAAATAGCACTAACAAAATAAACCCCTTTCCTTAAGAACATGCTTAGACCGAAACATGCATCAAAAGAGTCAAGACCAATTTATTTCTGTCACTCCCTAAAGCACTTAAACAAACATTTTTAAATCAAACTTTAACACATAATCACTTAACTAACTTGGAATCAAGCATATAACACATAGTCAATTCAAAAGAAATTTAGTTTCCTTGTCCTTTTACTTAAACTATTAACACATAGCCAAATGAACAAGTCATATTAAAATCCTAAACTTATTCTATATACCTTACCCCACATCTTAAAAGAATTCATGTTATCTGTAAGGTCCTATATTTTTAATAAATAAAATAAAATATTTTATTGATAAAGTCCAATATTATAAATTAATGAATAAATTAAATAAACTATTTTTATTGAATAAAATATTAAATTTTCAGATTTTTAGTCAGAAGACTCGAGTCTTTTGAGGAAAGACTCGAGTATCGTAACTAGCAGTTAGAAAATTTGAATTTTGGCTAGAATACTCGAGTATTCTGGGGAATACTCGAGTAGTTCGAGCAGTGGCTATGTGTGTATAAGTCGGTTTTGATTCAAACTTCGAACCAAAACGCGTTTCATCTAGTTACAAGCACAGAGCTGGGCTTTACTTCGAAGAAGGGTAACCTTAGGCTATAAGTAAGTGATTTGGGAAGCTAGAAACGCATTCAAATCACCCCAAACCCGAATTTCTGTCCACATTTCTCTGTTTTCGGGTGCATACTTTGTGCCTTCGATTCTCTTTCCTCACTAAACCAAATCCAGTACAACCAAAACACAATTCGAGTTCTAATTCCCCTTTCAAATTGGAACCAAGAACCACTTAAATTGACCTCCTGTAGCAAGAGTTACAAGCTTCCAAAGTTTCATACTCTAAGCTGAAAAACAGAGCCTGAAACAGCACCATCAACCTCTCTTCCTTGAATTGGTTTGGTAAGAATAGTGAGCCAAATCGTTTCAAAATTGTCCCAAATTAAAGTTAGTATTCCCTAGTTGCTAAAGCTAATTTGTTTCTTTCTTTTCCGTCACATATTCCCTGTCAAATTCGTGGCCAAAGTTCGCTGTTCAAGAGCAGAACTTGAGTGTTGAAACTCAAACTTTGGTCCAGTCCCTTTCCCCTTCAACCAACCGTTTCTTTAGCTTCTCTAAGGTATGGGAGAAGTTACCTAATTGCTAAAATGATAATTAATAAGCTAAATCCATAGGAACCAATTGTGGTTTTTGGGCAATGTAACATGAAATGGGAATCTGACTTAGAGGCCAGAGACTCACGGTTTTTGCATTCAAACAATTTTAATTGTACCTAAGGATACTCACGGCATTGATTTATGAACTTAAAATAAAGTAGAAATGAAATTCATATGTTAAAATGGACATTTTCTATGTTTTATGCAATTCGGTGATTTGATTATGTTTCCTGTTAATTTGATGTTAATTGATATATGTAACGTGTTTATTTTATGTGGAATAACTTCTGTTTTGTGCAGAATTGAAGTAAAAGTGTAAGAATCACGAAATGGTGCTTAAAAGGCAGAAAACTGGTGCTGTTGCAGCAAAAAGACTCGAGTATTCTGGAAAGAGATGAACGACTCGAGTATTTCTTCAAAGACTCGAGTATTTTTGCATGAACCACTCGAGTAGTTCATGAACTACTCAAGTATTTTGAGAAAATTTCATAAAACTCTTATTCTCTTAGATTTTCAGAAATCAACTCGTTTAAATCTCCTAATTACTAAATTCTAAACATCACTATGAGAGTTTCACCCAGTGCTTAATATTTAATCCCGTTTGGTTGATAACTATCCTGGAGGTGTCCTACTGGAAGTAGATTCAGTGGTTGATAATTTCCCTACAGGAGTCCCAACGGAAGTGCGTACACCCATAGATGTCCTAGTGAAAGTTTTTATTCACTTGGTTGATATTTCCCTATGTGAGTCCCGAATAGGGCCATTGCAATAAACCATCAATAGGAGGTTATGCCCCGATGGACTATAAATGAAATAACTACATACTATTTCTAAAACCATCACAAAGTGGCTAGGCCGCCGATGAACTTTTTCTGAAAACTGTTAAACGGAAATAATTAATCCCATCACGAAGTGGCTATGCCGCTGATGGCCCTTTTTCTGAAAGCATCAGCACCAGCTAAAAGCTAAGTTAAAGGAAATGGAATGAAAGAATAAAATGAGAATCATGGACTATGTCCTGAATGGAAATGAGATGAATGATGATGATGAATTAAAAGATAAGGATTGGTAATAGATTATGTTTGCATTCATGCATTTGTTTTGCTCTAGCTTGTTGAGGTGTTAATACTAGTTACGTTGGGCGGAGGAAGCCTGTAATTCGCGAAAAGGTCGAGCGGAGGAAGCTCACGAGGACCCATTTTCCTCCAAGCTGTGATGCCCTGGGAAAGGATTCTAGATAGACATACATCATGCCAGTATGAACAAGATTAATGCTTGAATTAAAAAGGATTGACATATGTTTATGCATTTGTGAAACTACTATTACTTGTGTTTGTTGTTTTTAGCCGATGTTCTTTATCATTCGATTTAACGTGAATAGCTATGACTTACTCCCTTATTGCCCTTGTAGGTAATGAAGGTCCTGTCTTCCAAGCGGAAGAGTAGTGCTGGCAAGGGATGAGGGATTCCCTTTCCAAAGGATGGAGTTTTGCGAACCATGCTCTGGGTTACTATTAGTGTCTTAAGTAGCTCAGAGTTTATTTAGTCTATTTTCAGTTTGAATATTGTGTTATGTTATCTAATGTATTATGAGTTGTAAGACTTCTATGTTTTGTCCCAATCTTATATTATATGAAAGTTGCTTCCGCTTTTGAAATGATAAAGTTTCTAAACTTATTTTGATGAAAAATTTTCTCTACTTTATTTATAAATAATTAAAGGTTAGAAATTTGGGTCGTTACATTATCAAATATGGAACTCAAACAATTCCTATGACCCCATGTTCATACAAGTAAAAATTAAAGCAAGAGAACAAATCAATTAAGGCACACTAAGTCATGAACTCTTAACTAATTAGATGTTATTCATGCATGCTCCCTTTATAAAAATAAAGATCAATTCCTATACTCATCTAATCACATCCAGACATCACATCTAATCATGTAAGGTTCAGCCACATCATTGAAAAATGCACAAAGGATCACACACACTAAAAGTATCAAATATAATGCTAAATTGGATACGGAGGAATCAAGAAAGATAAAATTCGAATCCATATTAAATCAACGAGTTTCAACCCCGAAAATCGCATAACAAGCACACATATTGTAACACCCATTGTTTTTATATAAAATATCACTTTTAAGGTTTGATAATTAAAATGGAGAACTTAAAATTTGATAAAAATAGTAAGTAAAAGTCTATAGTTTAAATAATGTACTTAAAAATTCCTGTTTACAATTCAAGTTTACAAATAATTCTGGGCAATCCATTTACAATATAAATAGCACAAATAAATAAAGTTTTCCTTCTTTCCAAAATTTCCGCTGCGACACTCTGATCCTCAAGCTCCTTGACTTTCACCTAAAATGTTAACCACATAAGGGTGAGACCTTTTCACAACACAGTGAATTAGAAGATAATAAAGAGCACATAATAGCAACTTAAGCATCATAATCAAATCAAGCCATGAATAACAAAATGCTTCACTTTACATTTTCCAAAATCATTTTCATTTTCCATTATAAACCATAAAACGTGTGTCTTCTCACGGTCAGAGAACAACACACCATCATATTACCGCATGTCTCCTCACGGTCAGAGGACAACATACCACTTATCTTGTAATTTGTACCACTAGGACTTGGTTGCTCCTCCTAGGGCGTTTGTACACCCATTAGGGACTTTATTCACCCATCAGGACTATCACCCACAAGGCCTCACCCGTTAGGACTAATACATATAATCTTTTACTCATACTTATCACATCCATTAAAATATTCCATTTACAACCTTTAGTATTTTACCCATTTTCCATTCTTTTAGTTTTCGTTGAATTGATCATTTTGGGACATTGACTCCTAACGGGGCATTTATACCTAGTGGGGCGTTTTAGCCTGATGGGGCGTTTGGCCCTAATGGGGCGTTTGTACACCTAGCAGGAACACCTAGTGTCCCAATGTCCCAATGATCAATTCAACCGTCTGTAACACCCCGATTTGGCAATTTGAAACCACTCTTCCTCTTTGTACAAAATGAGGTAAAATATGGGCCAAATTTTTTTTTAAAACATAGTTGAGCAGCATGATTGTGAGAACTGTTACATTTTCAAAACTCTTTAATTAAAGGTAGAGTCCTCACATATCATACTAAGCTTCAAGTTCCAAACCGAGGTGTCACGTGACACCACACTTTGCAACTTGAACCTTCGCAACTCGATTGTCATTGTCCGTTAACTTTTGAAATCAGAGTCAGTGGTGCCCAAAATATCATTCATTAGATCGGGGTTTACATCAGTATGCCATATTGGTTTAGCAGAGCAAATACAATGAAATATAATACTTCAAGATAAGGAAAAGAAACTACCAACGAATCTCCTAAGCTGATGACGAAGAATCAGCTGGAGGTGCCTCACTCGGGTCGACCTCAATCTCCTCAGCGTCCGGATATTCCTCTTCCATGTACTCCTCGGGATCTTCCTCAGGTTCACTTTCTTCCATGGCATCAAATGCATCGTCCGATAATTCGTTCAAGGCTTCATCCAATTCCTCTAACTCTTCCGCTTCAGGGTCGATACGTGCAGGCAAAGGCATTGGATACCCACCATGGTAATCCGCCGGTCCACCAACTTGTAGATCCGAAAGCACAAAGCGACATCTGAAGGAATCTGGTTCGGTCCCTCGAAGGGTATGGTTAGGATCAAAAATACGAACTTCAGATACTCCACGCCATTCCCAACCACGGCGATTGACTTCCCATCGAACTTCGTCGCGAATCTCGAATGTGAACTTAACAGGATCCATAGACTATAGGTTGACAACATAGGGGTAGATACATAGCCACAGACAGAAGAATTTGAGAGAGTAAGTATTCCCAGACATGTTATGCCAACAGTGTGGAATTACAGTAGGTAAAATATTAAGATAGACAAACCATACAAACAACGACATAGGAAAGCAGGCACACAACTTATACAAAGACTTACCTCAATCTCTTATTCTCTTTTACTCACTACTTTATGCATACATCGCAATACATGCAATTAACTGCTTCTGCTGCGCACTCTGATTCGACCACCATATAAGCTCATCTACTTTCATACTTCCTCCCAAAGATTATTCACGACCATACTTACATATTCTTTTCTTTTCTTAATTAAGTTTTATGAATTCAAGTCCATCAATGATGCAAGGGATTATCATTGAGGAAAACGCTTTCAAGTTAGCACACTCGTCTACATCTCCTCGGTCACCGCCCAACCTAATCGGAAGCAAACAGGAGTACAGGACCTTTACCGTGCGGGCACGACAGCTGTCAACACAAATGGTCCCAGACCAGGAGGACTCAGCCTCAATAATATCAATTCAATAATCAGGCTCACTGCCTCGCACTGGCATACAAAATGCCCCACTCCAGTCCCTCTCACTGTTCTCGATTTGCAATCTAGGGGGCGACAGTACTAGTTCTAGCTTGCAAAGCAAGACGTGCCACAGCATTAGACCCAGTCCCCACCACGTTAGTGCGCCACTTGTGGAATTGTCCCGCCTAGAACAATACTCTAGACTTCTTGACGTATCACCGTCATTGTCCTCCCCTAATGCAATCTCGTCCTAAGTATCCGCAGATACTTATCGTTCCTTCCTCTCCACTACTTCGGGTCACTCATAACTCACCGCGTTAATACATGTCTTTTAAAAGTCTTTTAATTAATTAAGGCTTATCCTATTGGTCGGCTCATCCTTCGTACATCCCTTCAACGAGTCCCGACCGCTAATATTCTCAGAACAATTCTTATCTCAACATAGCACAGAGCTGGCCTTTCCATGACACATCAATTTCCTCAACTCATCATCCAACACAACATCATCTTTCCAAATAATGTTTCACAAAATCTTTCCCAAATAAGGATCTCACCAACCTTCCCAAAAACTAATGTTTTACAAATCTCTTTTCAAAACAAGGCTTCTCAAATGCCTCCTCCAAAAATAGACTTTCTCCGAATATCCTTTCCAACAAGAATGTTTCCAAAAGAAATAAGGTTTCAAAAATAAAGACTCCAAAATAAGGTTTATAAACTCTTTTCAAAAATGATGTTTCGCAAATAGTTCCCAAAATTGAGATTTTACAACCTCTTTTAGAAAATCATTTCGAAATTTCTCTTTCAAAAACCCTTTAAAAAATAGTATTTCACAAATTCTTTCTCCAAACCTACCTCAAAAGATCCTTTTAAGAACTTATTTTCAAAATCCTTTCCAAAATCTCTTTTCCAAGAATACAGTCTTTTGCTTTGCGCTAGTGGAGGAGCAAGCTCAACTCAACACTAGTTCCCATACTAAAACCAAAGAACGAAGGAGTTCGACTCCACAACTTCACCCTTATACCCCCTCGTAGCTAGACCTCAAAAAGCAACCATTCCACATTGACACCCCAAGCTCTGGCTCAACATTCAGCTCTCATCACTTAGTCTTTCAATCTTTATTCATTTACCCTCTCTTACTACTTATATACGTCTTTTATTCACTATTACTTTCGTTAACCGATCCGCTCTTATCATAATTAACTTTATGAGTAAGCAACTAAACAATATCTTAAAATGCAGACACAAACAAATAAATCACTGACCCACTCGTAGTGACTCAGGACACTAAGTTTCGACTTTTGAGATGGTCGAAACACTTAATAAGTTACCTAAAGACCACGGTGTTTAGGGGAAACTTCTCTCTCACCTTGATTGACGACAATTCTCACTATACGCTCCTTGATTCCCGATGCGGCGCTCATAACAGCTTCCCGATTATTACTGGAACTCAAATAGTTCTTTCTTATTAGAAATTGTTCTTGTATAATTATCCCAAAACAAAATCACTTTATCATTTCTTTTCAAGAACTTACTTAATAAACATGAATAATTTCTTGGCTTCTTAAAAAAAGACACATTTATCTTAAGGTTTTCTTAAAAAGAATCTTTATTAAATTAAAACCATGAACTTCAGGAATCATAAGAAAATCTTTTTTCAAAGCAATACTTTTCAATTAATCAAATCATTTGATTCATTCCATTTTCTCTAAAACCGAAGAAAATAATACACAATTAAATTAAAACCTTTCAAGAATATTTAAATCATTCAAACACGCTCATAATATTACAAACCATTCAAGATTCATGCACATAAGACAAAATAAACACATGCTCCTATTTCCTATACATGGCCGTATCTCACTAGGATGAGACAAGGTTATTTTCAATTGCTAATGATTACTAACACATGTCTATATGACAACCAACATACATCATCCTACTTTTAGACATCCTAATCTAAAGAGTTAAAGAAAAGAACACACTTGATTGAAATCATGTTAATCATCATACAAATCAACATGCAAAGAACAAATCAATGTATTTCTTTCATTTTTATGTCATGACCGAATAGAACATAGGGAAAAATACTCAACACAAACATTTATCAAATCCATTTCATTTATACTAGATTACCTCAAACAATATAGCATAAGAAAATAGTTTGAATGGAATTTATACCAAAACCGAATGAAATTGAAGGAAAATACCATCATACACCAAATCAATTTCATTTATGCAAAGATCAACTCAAACCATATAACATAAGAAATAAAAATAGCTTGAAAGAAATTTGTGCCAAACCGAATGGGTCATATGAGAAAACACTCAACACAATCATTTATCAAATCAACTTTATTCATACAAAATTAATTCAAACAATACAAAAATGAAATAGCTTAAATAGGATTTATTCCTAAACCGAATGGAACATAAAATTTATTTTTAGGTTTTCAATCAAAGATTCAAGTCCCATAGGTTTAGAAATCCTTAATCCTTATCATAAAACACACATGCAAAATAAAACAAACTAACTTTAAACATTTACACATGTAAAACCGTGAACTTCTCACAAAATTTTCATTAATTAAAAATTTAATTCCTTAACACAATAAAATCAAGGATCATGTCAAAAACATCTAAGGAATTTCATGTACTTATGATATATATATATAAGGGAGATAACTTCATCATGCATGTAAATAAAACAATGATCTAGCATGATTCCTTAGTCTTGACCGAATAAGGACATGCATAAAGAGAAATCTCACAAATTTATCTTCACATGCAAGAGTCAAATTCAAGATCAAATCATGCAAGACTTTTAGAGCAACATTGTATTTTTGATTAAGGTATTGACCGAACCATCATCATCATCATACATATAAATTCTCACCAAAATTATTTTTAAAGCTTGTTATGCTTGTTTTCTTAAAGGAACCGTAACATGCACCAAAACAAACATATAAATTCAAGGTTCACATTTCTCAAGATTAGACC
The DNA here is from genome assembly GCA_037953625.1 of Crotalaria pallida. NCBI lineage: Eukaryota > Viridiplantae > Streptophyta > Magnoliopsida > Fabales > Fabaceae > Crotalaria > Crotalaria pallida. The sequence goes on from CM075652.1 coordinate 90,489,258, forward strand.
TAGATCAAGAAATGCAAAACAAGATCAACACAAAAATACACATAAACACAAAATCTAACCAAAACTGTATAGAACAAGAGGAAAATTAAAATATCGAAGCACAAATATTCAAAATCAAATCACAAAGGTAACATGCAAGGAAAGATTACAACAAAAATATAAACTTAGACTCAAATCCTAGGAAAAACCGTGAAGAACAAGTCAAGAATCAAAGTATCCAAGTGCAAACATTCAAGATCAAGCCTAAAATTTACATGCAAAGCGACAACACGTCAAGATCACAATAAAATGAAGACATGCATCACAATATTACACTTAAACAATGTCCATATTAAAGTCCTTTTACAAGAACAAAATTACTACACTAAACTTTTCTTAAATAACTACCTTAGATCAAGACTCTAACTAGGACCTCAAGCATTCAATCTCCTTTCTTCTCCTCCTAAAGTTGTGCTTCGGTCTCCACTCCTCTAAGGTTGATGGGTAATTTTCTCCTTTGATCCTTGAAGGAAAACGGGTTTAAGAAAGAAATTGAAGAAGGTTTGGTTGAAGATTGTGGGTTCACACTCTTCTTTTCTCTCCTCACTCTCACGGCTTCTCTCTTTTCTCTCTATAGTCTCAAGAGTTGATGATACTCTTGGACAAAGTGTTTAGGTGGAAGAAGAAAACGAGAAGAAGTTAGCCAACACTCACTCCTTCACACGGCTTTAAGGCTAAATAAGGGTGTGGGAATTTCCTATCTTAGCCTCGGTTCAATGGCTTGGTGGAGGGGTAATTCGGACCACCCCAAATTTTGCATGGGAGAGGTCTTGTCAATGGAGGGACAAGGTTGAAGGAAAGTCTCCCTTAGCTATCACGAGTCATCAACCTAGTCTCCTCCTAATTCCTTATTCTCTTGCCACTTAAGAAGATGCACTCTTCATGGCTTCCTAATCCTATTTCTATTTTCCTATTTCTTAATGGGTAAGAAAATCAAACTCACTTGGTTCCCTCTTCTACTCCTATTCGGCCGAACACACCCACACACATACACATATACAATTCCATTTCAATTTATCACATAACATGAAATAATGCATACATTTAACACACATTTGAGCATGTACATAAATTAAAATTTTAGGGCATCATGCCTCGGCACACTTCACACACACATCATATATATATATATACTCCAATGCATACGGCTCACACATATATACATCCTACATGCATTCATACCCACATAGTTCATGCATCCATGTACTTGAATTAGTTAATTAAATTTCATGTATAACTCATCACACAACACACATCCAAAAATTCCAAAAATTCAAGAATACAAACTTTAAGGAAATCAATTTATCTTACTAATTTAATCTCAAAAATAAACTTTACTCAAATTTGAAATAAAACCATATTTTCACGTAAATCAAAGACTTTCAAAAGAAAGAAGAAATTTATTTAAACCTCAAATCATTTTGATAATAGGAAAATTCGTTTCCCAAAATGAAATCAACTCAAATAAAAATCATTTTTCCAAAACATTTTACTGAAAACCTTTCTCAAATTCTGAAAATCATTCTTAAATAAAATCTTATCGAATTATTTGAGTCCAGAAAATGCGGGTTGTTACATTCTCCCCAACTTGGAGATTTCTCGTCCTTGAGAAATGATGCGCGAAACTGTCTCTTTCCAGAGGGCGTAGCTCCTTGTAGCAATCCTCTCCTTATTTCCGGATGACTCACTGCCGCGACGCACTACTTATCTGCTGTCTTCAAAAGAACCCTATATCATTCCTATCTAACAATCTCTGAGGTCCGTCCATTGTCAAATATAATGGTGCAAAATCAATGAGGCTTGGCTAAACGAATTAAGTTCTCAAGGTTGTCCAACGTTGCTGGAACAGTTAGCAACTCAAAAGAAACTAATGTAATGCTTATGCCAATCCGGCCAGAATATCACCACCACAACTGTTCTCTCGGCTTACTCTTTCTTAGAAATTCTCCAACCTATTCGGGTTACTCTAAGACCTCGGATCTTTATTCACTTCCCAACTTTGATGACCCTTATTACCGAATATTTCGACCACGGACATAACTCAACTCCATTAATCTTTGGCATACCCTTAAATTCCACTGGACACTCATCCTTATAACTTCATCCTATTCATTACTAATCCTCAAGAAATATATGTTTCACTCCACTTTTCTTTTCTCCAACGGATCACAATAACTTAAGCATCCTAACTCCTTTTCCATCCTTCAAATCTTCATCCTAAGGTCTAAATCCATTGAATCTCTTTCAATTTTGACTAGCAAGGTCTTCACCCCTATTGAGGCCACTCTGATCCATAACTTACGGTCACTCTATTGACCAAAGCAACACACTCTCATTGTTCATCCTCATTTGATCAACACTTAGGGGTTCTATCTGGAAGAATCCGTTGCTTCTCCTACCCGATTCCTACCGTTAACAGCAATTCGTATTCAACCACATCGTTCGTCCTTTCCCCAATTCCAACTCTATGACTACTAGCTCTTTCTACTCCCTCGGATGTCCTACTTCCTTAACACTACCTAGACCAAAAATTCCAGATATATTCACACCTATTTCTAACCATCTTACACAATCTTCGATCTCACCTAAGACATCTTTACTTTACGCCTTAACCAATACGTCTTCCCTTTCTCATGCAATCTACTCCTTACCTTTTCTTAAATACTGCTAATTCCTTTAAGAACACCTCACAATCCATTCCTAATTCAGAGACAACTACTTGACTAGCATAAGTCATTACCAAGGTATTGAAAAATCAACGGCTGGGTCACAGGGAAAGTTCACGAATTGAACTTCGCGAAGTGGGTTTGAATCAAAAGGGTACAAAATTAATTTAGAAATTCGTCAGGTCAACAAACAACATGAAAGGGTTTCAAAGACTTTAGATGGGCAAAAGTTCAAGGGTTAATTTGAACAAGAGGGATCAACAACAAAGATTCTAACAAGGAAGGATAAGTCCAAGGAGAAATGGGCTACGGTTCTGAGTTGCTGGCAAATCTTGGTGCTCCCAAACGATCATTCGCACACTCCTGACGCTTCTATTTCTAATCGCTCTAGACTAACGCACGAGACACACTATGAAGTATATATTCCATGTATTTACTACTCAAAGTTAAACCATAGCTCTGATACCACTTCTGTAACACCCCAATTTGGCAACTTGAAACCACTCTTCCTCTTTGTAAAAAATGAGGTAAAATATGGGCCAATTTTTTTTTTCAAAACATAGTTGAGCAGCATGATTGTGAGAACTGTTACATTTTCAAAACTCTTTAATTAAAGGCAGAGTCCTCACATATCATACTAAGCTTCAAGTTCCAAACCGAGGTGTCATGTGACACCACACTTTGCAACTTGAACCTTCGCAACTCGATTGTCATTGTCCGTTAACTTTTGAAATCAGAGTCAGTGGTGCCCAAAATATCATTCATTAGATCGGGGTTTACATCAGGATACCATATTGGTTTAACAGAGCAAATACAATGAAATATAATACTTCAAGATAAGGAAAAGAAACTACCAACGAATCTCCTAAGCTGATGACGAAGAATCAGCTGGAGGTGCCTCACTCGGGTCGACCTCAATATCCTCAGCGTCCGGATATTCCTCTTCCATGTACTCCTCGGGATCTTCCTCAGGTTCACTTTTTTCCATGGCATCAAACGCATCGTCCGATAATTCGTTCAAGGCTTCATCCAATTCCTCTAACTCTTCCGCTTCAGGGTCGATACGTGCAGGCAAAGGCATTGGATACCCACCATGGTAATCCGCCGGTCCACCAACTTGTAGATCCGAAAGCACAAAGCGACATCTGCGGGAATCTGGTTCGGTCCCTCGAAGGGTATGGTCAGGATCAAAAATACGAACTTCAGATACTCCACGCCATTCCCATCCACGGCGATTGACTTCCCATCGAACTTCGTCGCGAATCTCGAATGTGAACTTAACAGGATCCATAGACTATAGGTTGACAACATAGGGGTAGATACATAGCCACAGACACAAGAATTTGAGAGAGTAAGTATTCCCAGACATGTTATGCCAACAGCGTGGAATTACAGTAGGTAAAATATTAAGATAGACAAACCATACAAACAACGACATAGGAAAGCAGGCACACAACTTATACAAAGACTTACCTCAATCTCTTATTCTCTTTTACTCACTACTTTATGCATACATCGCAATACAGCAATTAACTGCTTCTGCTGCGCACTCTGATTCCACCACCATATAAGCTCATCTACTTTCATACTTCCTCCCAAAGATTATTCACGACCATACTTACATATTCTTTTCTTTTCTTAATTAAGTTTTATGAATTCAAGTCCATCAATGATGCAAGGGATTATCATTGAGGAAAACGCTTTCAAGTTAGCACACTCGTCTACATCTCCTCGGTCATCGCCCAACCTAATCGGAAGCAAACAGGAGTACAGGACCTTTACCGTGCGGGCACGACAGCTGTCAACACAAATGGTCCCAGACCAGGAGGACTAAGCCTCAATAATATCAATTCAATAATCCGGCTCACTGCCTCATAGTGGCAAACAAAATGCCCCACTCCAGTCCCTCTCACTTTTCTCGATTTGCAGTCTAGGGGGCGACAGTACTAGTTCTAGCTTGCAAAGCAGGACGTGCCACGGCATTAGACCCAGTCCCCACCATGTTAGTGCGCCACTTGTGGAATTGTCCCGCCTAGAACAATACTCTAGACTTCTTGACGTATCACCGTCATTGTCCTCCCCTAATGCAATCTCGTCCTAAGTATCCGCAGATACTTATCGTTCCTTCCTCTCCACTACTTCGGGTCACTCATAACTCACCGCGTTAATACATGTCCTTTAAAAGTCTTTTAATTAATTAAGGCTTATCCTATTGGTCGGCTCATCCTTCGTTCATCCCTTCAACGAGTCCCGACCGCTAATATTCTCAGAACAATTCTTATCTCAACATAGCACAGAGCTGGCCTTTCCATGACACATCAATTTCCTCAACTCATCATCCAACACAACATCATCTTTCCAAATAATGTTTCACAAAATCTTTCCCAAATAAGGATCTCACCAACCTTCCCAAAAACTAATGTTTTACAAATCTCTTTTCAAAACAAGGCTTCTCAAATGCCTCCTCCAAAAATAGACTTTCTCCGAATATCCTTTCCAACAAGAATGTTTCCAAAAGAAATAAGGTTTCAAAAATAAAGACTCCAAAATAAGGTTTATAAACTCTTTTCAAAAATGATGTTTCGCAAATAGTTCCAAAAATTGAGATTTTACAACCTCTTTTAGAAAATCATTTCGAAATTTCTCTTTCAAACCCTTTAAAAAAAATAGTATTTCACAAACTCTTTCTCCAAACCTACCTCAAAAGATCCTTTTAAGAACTTATTTTCAAAATCCTTTCCAAAATCTCTTTTCCAAGAATACAGTCTTTTGCTTTGCGCTAGTGGAGGAGAAAGCTCAACTCAACACTAGTTCCCAGACTAAAACCAAAGAATGAAGGAGTTCGACTCCACAACATCACCCTTATACCCCCTCGTAGCTAGACCTCAAAAAGCAACCATTCCACATTGACACCCCAAGCTCTGGCTCAACATTCAGCTCTCATCACTTAGTCTTTCAATCTTTATTCATTTACCCTCTCTTACTACTTATATACGTCTTTTATTCACTATTACTTTCGTTAACCGATCCGCTCTTATCATAATTAACTTTATGAGTAAGCAACTAAACAATATCTTAAAATGCAGACACAAACAAATAAATCACTAACCCACTCGTACTGACTCAGGACACTAAGTTTCGACTTTTGAGATGGTCGAAACACTTAATAAGTTACCTAAAGACCACGGTGTTTAGGGGAAACTTCTCTCTCACCTTGATTGACGACAATTCTCACTATACGCTCCTTGATTCCCGATGCGGCGCTCGTAACAGCTTCCCGATTATTACTGGATCTCAAATAGTTCTTTCTTATTAGAAATTGTTCTTGTATAATTATCCCAAAACAAAATCACTTTATCATTTCTTTTCAAGAACTTACTTAATAAACATGAATAATTTCTTGGCTTCTTAAAAAAAGACACATTTATCTTAAGGTTTTCTTAAAAAGAATCTTTATTAAATTAAAACCATGAACTTCAGGAATCATAAGAAAATCTTTTTTCAAAGCAATACTTTTCAATTAATCAAATCATTTGATTCATTCCATTTTCTCTAAAACCGAAGAAAATAATACACAATTAAATTAAAACCTTTCAAGAATATTTAAATCATTCAAACACGCTCATAATATTACAAACCATTCAAGATTCATGCACATAAGACAAAATAAACACATGCTCCTATTTCCTATACATGGCCGTATCTCACTAGGATGAGACAAGGTTATTTTCAATTGCTAATGATTACTAACACATGTCTATATGACAACCAACATACATCATCCTACTTTTAGACATCCTAATCTAAAGAGTTAAAGAAAAGAACACACTTGATTGAAATCATGTTAATCATCATACAAATCAACATGCAAAGAACAAATCAATGTATTTCTTTCATTTTTATGCCATGACCGAATAGAACATAGGGAAAAATACTCAACACAAACATTTATCAAATCCATTTCATATATACTAGATTACCTCAAACAATATAGCATAAGAAAATAGTTTGAATGGAATTTATACCAAAACCGAATGAAATTCAAGGAAAATACCATCATACACCAAATCAATTTCATTTATGCAAAGATCAACTCAAACCATATAACATAAGAAATAAAAATAGCTCGAAAGAAATTTGTGCCAAACCGAATGGGTCATATGAGAAAACACACAACACAATCATTTATCAAATCAACTTTATTCATACAAAATTAATTCAAACAATACAAAAATGAAATAGCTTAAATAGGATTTATTCCTAAACCGAATGGAACATAAAATTTATTTTTAGGTTTTCAATCAAAGATTCAAGTCCCATAGGTTTAGAAATCCTTAATCCTTATCATAAAACACACATGCAAAATAAAACAAACTAACTTTAAACATTTACACATGTAAAACCGTGAGCTTCTCACAAAATTTTCATTAATTAAAAATTTAATTCCTTAACACAATAAAATCAAGGATCATGTCAAAAACATCTAAGGAATTTCATGCATGTACTTATGATATATATATATAAGGGAGATAACTTCATCATGCATGTAAATAAAACAATGATCTAGCATGATTCCTTAGTCTTGACCGAATAAGGACATGCATAAAGAGAAATCTCACAAATTTATCTTCACATGCAAGAGTCAAATTCAAGATCAAATCATGCAAGACTTTTAGAGCAACATTTTATTTTTGATTAAGGTATTGACCGAACCATCATCATCATCATACATATAAATTCTCACCAAAATTATTTTTAAAGCTTGTTATGCTTGTTTTCTTAAAGGAACCGTAACATGCACCAAAACAAACATATAAATTCAAGGTTCACATTTCTCAAGATTAGACCTAGATCAAGACATGCAAAACAAGATCAACACAAAAATACACTTAAACACAAAATCTAACCAAAACCATATAGAACAAGAGGAAAATTAAAATATCCAAGCACAAATATTCAAAATCAAATCACAAAGGTAACATGCAAGGAAAGATTACAACAAAAATATAAACTTAGACTCAAATCCTAGGAAAAACCGTGAAGAACAAGTCAAGAATCAAAGTATCCAAGTGCAAACATTCAAGATCAAGCCTAAAATTTACATGCAAAGCGACAACACGTCAAGATCACAAGAAAATGAAGACATGCATCACAATATTACACTTAAACAATGTCCATATTAAAGTCCTTTTACAAGACCAAAATTACTCCACTAAACTTTTCTTAAATAACTACCTTAGATCAAGACTCTAACTAGGACCTCAAGCTTTCAATCTCCTTTCTTCTCCACCCAAAGTTGTGCTTCGGTCTCCACTCCTCTAAGGTTGATGGGTAATTTTCTCCTTTGATCCTTGAAGGAAAACGGGTTTAAGAAAGAAATTGAAGAAGGTTTGGTTGAAGATTGTGTGTTCACAATCTTCTTTTCTCTCCTCACTCTCACGGCTTCTCTCTTTTCTCTCTATAGTCTCAAGAGTTGATGATACTCTTGGAAAAAGTGTTTAGGTGGAAGAAGAAAATGAGAAGAAGTTAGCCAACACTCACTCCTTCACACGGCTTTAAGGCTAAATAAGGGTGTGGGAATTTCCTATATTAGCCTCGGTTCAATGGCTTGGTGGAGGGGTAATTCGGACCACCCCAAATTTTGCATGGGAGAGGTCTTGTCAATGGAGGGACAAGGTTGAAGGAAAGTCTCCCTTAGCTATCATGAGTCATCAACCTAGCCTCCTCCTAATTCCTTATTCTCTTGCCACTTAAGAAGATGCACTCTTAATGGCTTCCTAATCCTATTTCTATTTTCCTATTTCTTAATGGGTAAGAAAATCAAGCACCTTACCATGAAGAGCTACCTTCATCTAATTTCATAAGATCCTAGATGAAGGAGTGACATATCACTCAAGATGGATAAACTCAAAGAAAGAGGGAATGTGCCTTGGACTTGAAAAAATTTAGTATACTTCATTCTGTAAGAGTTACAACAAGCATATTCCCTTTTCACTTCAAGTTTTAAAGTTTGAGTTTTCATTCCGAATTGATTTGAGTCGCAAAAGAAGGGTTCCTATTTGACCGAAGTGTGACTTGGTTACAAATTTCACCACTCAATCACTTAGAAATCCTTGTTTTTCTTACTTGTATCTTGAAAATTTGTTGTGCGACCTCACGATCCATTTAGAATGATTGTGGTTCGGTGAAAACTTTTGAAATTCATTTTAAACACTCACAAGCATCAAATACAAGTTTCACTTTACACAAAGACATACCAAGCACACATATCACTCGAGCATACCCCAACAAAATTCAATTTCATCAAGCACAACATTTTCAAAAACAACACTTTTAGCCAATGCTTAGTAGGAAGTAACTTGGGGTTTCAAAACATAAAGAAAGCAATTGAAAAGTTTTTAACCCCAAATCGTTTAAAAACATTTTCAAAAGTTTAGGTTCACTTCCCCATAAACATAGACTTTTTCCTATATACCAAATACACTACCGATGATATAATCAAAAGTGAGGTAAGAACCTCTATATTGAATTTTAACCCCTTCCTTGATTAAATAAACCTCTTTTCGTTACAAAATGTTATTATAGTAGCTCGGGGTTCAAGTTCAATCATTAGGGCTTCCAACTTAACTTTCGATTAGTATTAAAGTCACCGGAAATCAAATCAGTGGTGGAATCAACCACGAGTTCAATAAAGATGTTTTTGTTGTTTTTATGGATTTTAGTCTACCCGATGCAAACTGAGTCATCCGGATAGATTAGAATCGAGATAGTAAATCATTCTGATTCTCATGATTCCACTTCTAATCTTTGTCCGCTTACTTTAACAACTCACTATTCCTTATATAAACTGATTTCGAGAACTTTTTGATTGAATTCCAACCACTTCCCAATTTGGACAAAAAGTTTGTTTTTATTTGAAACTCAACTAATAGGGTTTAGTGGTTTAAATCCAATCGATTAGTTCCCGATGCCTATTTTCATTTGATGCCTCGATCACTTGAATCAAGTTTAGTTACAGAACCACTCATTAATTTAGTATAAACCTTATTTTTCGTTCTCTTGAATACTAATCTAATCAACATGACTTTAATCACTTGGTTGGATTAGTATTCGAGATTCATAATTTATTTATTTCATGCGGTTCCATTTCTAATCCTGGTTCAATTACTTTGGCACCAAATTACTTTAACAAACATATACTAAGATCGCACACAAAGCACTTAGCAAAGCAAGCAAACATAAAAGAATTAACACGTAAGTTTTATACACAGGAGACCCATTACTAATTCACGATGATGCACAAACTCCTAGATTTCGACGACATCACCTCCCGATAATTGCAACATCGGATTGGCCAATTCCGACACTACATTCCATCGATGGTAATAGCCTTCATTATCCAGTTAAAGTTATGCACTCCGTTATTAATTAGTAATATTTCCTTTGTAAGAAACTTTAACCATTAATTAACTCAACTTAGACCTTGCATCCCTTAAACAATAATCAAAGTGCACCTTTGAAGTTTTCCGCTTACAAACGTGCCACACTTATAGGATGTAATTCTTTGAATCCCTAAGGGATCCTACTTAGGTTCCCAAAGAATCACATTCTATTCTCCTTTACTATCAAACATTTGCACCAATCACCAAACATTAAAATTTTCACTTAAAAGGGTCTCACCTCTGGAGAAGAAGCTTGGGATGAGAGTGTTCGCAGTGAGATCGGGACCACTTTCCCTCAGGTCGGAAGGAAGGAACTGCTCTGATACCATAAATGTAACACCCATTGTTTTTATATAAAATATCACTTTTAAGGTTTGATAATTAAAATGGAGAACTTAAAATTTTATAAAAATAGTAAGTAAAAGTCTATAGTTTAAATAATGTACTTAAAAATTCCTGTTTACAATTCATGTTTACAAATAATTCTGGGCAATCCATTTACAATATAAATAGCACAAATAAATAAAGTTTTCCTTCTTTCCAAAACTCCCGCTGCGACACTCTGATCCTCAAGCTCCTTGACTTTCACCTAAAATGTTAACCACATAAGGGTGAGACCTCTTCACAACACAGTGAATTAGAAGATAATAAAGAGCACATAATAGCAACTTAAGCATCATAATCAAATCAAGCCATGAATAACAAAATGCTTCACTTTACATTTTCCAAAATCATTTTCATTTTCCATTATTAACCATAAAACGTGTGTCTTCTCACGGTCAGAGAACAACACACCATCATATTACCGCATGTCTCCTCACGGTCAGAGGACAACATACCACTTATCTTTTAATTTGTACCACTAGGACTTGGTTGCTCCTTCTAGGGCGTTTGTACACCCATTAGGGACTTTATTCACCCATTAGGACTATCACCCACTAGGCCTCACCCATTAGGACTAATACATATAATCTTTTACTCATACTTATCACATCCATTAAAATATTCAATTTACAAACTTTATTATTTTACCCATTTTCCATTCTTTTAGTTTTCGTTGAATTGATCATTTTGGGACATTGACTCCTAACGGGGCATTTATACCTAGTGGGGCGTTTTAGCCTGATGGGGCGTTTGGTCCTAATGGGGCGTTTGTACACCTAGCAGGAACACCTAGTGTCCCAATGTCCCAATGATCAATTCAACCGTCCTTAACAACACAAACACATTCACCACAACGCACACATTTCAAATAGCCATTTACATCAAGCAGCGAGGATTTACATTCAAACACTTACAACATTCCAATTTTCATACATTACATAACAACAAATAATTCAACATCATTCATTTAGTCTTTTACATCAATTAGCAGATATTCACATTCAAGTACATATATCATTCAGATTTACAAACGTCACATAATCCTAATTATTCATCATCATTTTACAATATTAACCAATTCAAAACAAGAAATCATTCTCTTCCCCCCTAATAATCGTATTATTAATTAACACTAAAGAAACCAAACCCTTTCATTCCCAATAATCATCATCAACCTTAAATAAGCGATTATATTACACTTCTTATTTAAGCATTCAAGTATTATCCCTATGTCCATTAGTTATTATTCCACCTCATAGCCAACATTATTAATTTACCACCTTAGTTAACTCTTAGCCATTGATATAATCATTTTACACACATTGCAAACGTAACAACTCTCAACAAACAACATATATTCACAGAATCAATCGACATACTCAGGTATGTCTCAGCGTGCATAAATATAAGTCAACTCCCGAGGGTTCTTCACTTCCTACATTTACAACATACATAAAGGGGTTTTTAACAAATTTTATGACAATTAAATTAAGCTGTTACATTAAATCAAAATACATTCATTTTCCCTAAACCAACTTATAACTGGTGCTATTTTGCTACCCACAACCCAATTTAACTACTTAGCCCAAATCCTATTATATACCCCAACTATCCCTAACTCAAAGTGTGGAAAAGAGACTCCCCTTACCTTAGAGAGGGAGAGAGCCCACACAAAGCTCCAAAGACACCAAATCTACTCCGGATCTACCTTGACTCCAAATCCCTAGACCGATCTCCACTCCGTTCTTCAAGATTGGAGGAGAGAGAAAGGAGCCCTAGGAGGGAGAAAGAGCTTCATGAAGAGAGAGAAGGCCACCAAGGGAGGAGGTGAAGGTAAAATCATGAGGAAGGTGATGATCCTCATGGGTGAAGGTTTGGAAGGGTGGATTTGGGTGGTTTATGGTGGTTTTGTGTAGAGGAGAGAGAAAACCGAAATTGGAGAGAGGAGAGGAAGAAAAGGAGGGTTTGGCTTTGAATCAACAAGGGAGAAGGATCTAAGCTTGATGATGATGGAGGAACAAATAGAGATGATGGTGGGAAAGGATTTTGAGCTCCAATCCTCCATGGGAGCTCCAAAATCACGTGGTGGAGGAAGAGAAGGGAAGAGAGAAGCGTGAAACAAGAGAGAGAGGGAGGAGGGTCGAATGGATAAGGGAGGAGGAGATATGTGGCTGAAATAGGGAGATATAAGGGTGAAAATACGTTTCTGCCCTCAAACATTATTTTTATTTTCTGCATCAGACCTGAAGTAATCGATTACTGGACCCCAAATAATCGATTACCCTTCAATGCAACATTTCTTAGTATCTCTGACAGAGGGCAAATAATCGATTAAGTCACCTGAAGTAATCGATTACTTCACCAAAATAATCGATTAATTCTATGACTTAATCGATTTTCAATGCTGCAACATTTAAGTGTTTTCACCAGAGGGCTAGTAATCGATTAACCCCTACAGAGTAATCGATTACTCTAGTGAAAACTCCTATTTGACCAATTCTAACTCTAAGACACAACCCTTAACTCCTACCCATGGATTTCCTATGGTTCTTATCATTAATTCTAGCTTAGGTTTTCCTAATTAATCTTGGAATTAAATTTTGGGATGTTACACATATATAAAAGTTCAACCTATATTATTTTCAAGCCAATCAGACATTCCAAACTTAGATTTTTATTTCGTTTTCGCGTAAAAATCGTTACAGTCCTACTGCTGGCACTACAATAGAAAAGTGAAACAACAACGTTTGAAAACAACAAATAACAGCATTTGCGAAGTTCCGTTGAATCCAGTGCAGTAGAAAGTGGTACCAGAAACAACGACGCTTCACAAATGCTGTAGAAAGCCCGTGTTCGCTAAGCTGATATGCACAGTTTACAGCGCTTATATGCGAGAAGCGCTGTAAACTCGCATATTTTTTTACTGCATTTGCTTTAATAAGCGCTGTAGATATAAAATTAGTGGCTATTTTCTACTGCATTTGTTAAAGCGAGCGCTGTAAATTCCTTTATTTTCTACCTTACTTGCTTAAATAAATGTTGTAAATGTGAATTCCGTAACTATTTTCTACTGCACTTGCCTAAGCAAGCGCTGTAAATATATTTATATAATTTTTTTTGCTCATATATATTGCTATTTGTTTAAATTTTAAACTTGTCATTGGATATATTAATGAAATCAAATAATTGATCAAAAAATAGTAAAATAAATTTCGATTGAGTTGGAAAAAGTACTAAAATTAAATAATATAATTGAAAGGTTTTCTAATTAAATACATCTCTAATTAGTCCAGAATCCTTGTTCCAATCAAAAATATACTAATGGAAATAAATAAAATATCAAAAGCATCATATACATAGTATTATCCAATTCTTCACAAGAGCATCCACATAGTCTTGAGAACTCAAAATTATACTATTGCATAAACAAAAAAAAAATAGCTAAAAGAAATATATCCCCCCTTCTATTGCTTTCTCTTAGCTTGCTGCTCCTGATTGTTCTTTAATTAATTAAACTGTTAGTTACTCCTTCATATCTGCATATGTGAAAAACACACAAATAAATAAGAATAAATTATTAGAACCAACGAAAAAGAACTATCGCACTTGGCAAGGCAAAAAACCAAAAAAACCTGATCCACCCTAGTACATTGATGCAACAAAACGCCAACTGATACAGTCTGCTCCTAATACAAATAAAAGCTAAAAGAGTTCATGAATCAGAGCTAGCATAACACATAATCAGAGTATAGAAGTTTCTGCAGATGCAAAACTGGAGAAAGCAGCAGCATAGAGAAAACAAAAACCAGTATCAAATTTAGAGCTGAAGTTGTGGCATCTGAAATATATATATAGAGTAGGAACAAGAAAAAAAATAGTGCAAGAGTTTGTACTTATAGGACCACGATAGGTAGGTGTTAAGTTTAAGCTCCACATAGAAGACAGGAGTCAATGAAAGACTGACCTGCATCCGACGACCACTTCGATTTCTGACACCAATTTTAGCATAATTCACAATCTGTTGTCTTTCTTTGTAACTAAGTTCAATTTCCCCACTTTGAAGATTGTTGTCGACATTTTGCTTTGTTACTTCCTAATATGCCAATAAAATACATATCACAATCCAATGGAAAGGGGGGAGAATTTAGCGCTTCAAAACTATAGAATAATATAATAAGATAAAGGTATTGACCATAACATAAAATTATAACTGCTACCTTTAGCACCACAATATGAGAATAAAAGTACAATCACTATGTGTCAGTTAGAGTTAAATTCAATAACACAAACTTAATTGACCCGAGTATGTTCCTCCACTAATAATACTAAGGTCCACTTCTTCACCGGTCTTGCAAGCAAATAAGTTATCCATGTGTTATACTTATAAATAGTTCTTCATTTTCTAGTGACCTTAATACTCCCTTTTAATGAAATTTGATTATGAAAAAAAAGTACTTCTTTTTCTGCAAAACTTATTGCTAATTAAATAAACAAAAGAATATATTATAGAGATTATCACCTCAATGATCCTCAAATCTCTTGTAAACCAGAAAGCAAATGATCTATTGGTAGTAAAGTCCCTAATAATCTCTTGTAAACCAGAAAGCACAATAGAAGATAAGACAAGATGGATTTCAATATTGTAAAGGATTATATTAAGAAATTACCTTCCTGAAATGCCATTATTTTCCTCAAGCATTAAGCTAACTTGCCTTGCGAAGTCAGCAGACATATGAACAAGCCTTTGCACACATTTCTCCTTAGCTGTTTTGAGAATCCATAGTGGCTGAGACATATATCAAATAACTTCACTTTGACATAAATAATACAATAGAGGCTCCCTAGTGTAAAAAAAAAATTTAATCTGTTCCAGAAGATTTACTATCACAGTTAAAAAGCAAAATTGTGGTTCAAACAAATAGTCTTTAAACTAATATTAGAGTAAAAAATTAATGCGAAAAACTTTTTACAAAGTTAGGTTCATAAAAACAATTTTGTTAATTTCAAGTGAAATTTTCAGTACAAATGCAGTTTATTCGATAATAAAGGTTTTGGTAAAGCAAACGCACACACCCGAACGTGTCACGTTCTTCTCCCCCTCTCTCCCTTATCTCTATACTTTGAAGCTTTACCTTCCTCTGAGCTTGTGGACAGTGGCGGTGGTGGAAGAGGAGTTAGCTATCAAACTCAACGCCCTAAGTTCAAAGCCATGGAGGTTGTTGTTATGCAGCCTCTGTGCAAAACCATTTTAACCCTCAAAACTTTGAACTACAAACAACCACTTCACTTTTCCCAAAAGCCAAATAATAATAATAATAATAATAATCATAATTATTTAAATCATTTTCCCTCCTTACCTTTCCGCGCCAACCTTTCCTATCCTTCTCATTTTTTTCCTCCACCTGGTAAATTTATTTATCTGTTAATTTTGTTTGCAAAAAACAGTTTCACCCTTTTTTTTAAAATTTAAAAGTGCCCCCTACAAATGAAATGATATATAACATTGAAACAGCAGAAATTAAGCTTGTGCAAATATTTTCCAAGAAGTTTGTCCAAAATTTTGTGATGCAAGGCCCATGTCGGGAAAGCAATATCAAAAAGGGCAGAAGCAAGATATAAAATCAAATGCATAGTCTTACCTTCTTTATTATTTGGCCAATTACACCAGTAGATTCAACTAATACATCTTCGGGCTCCAGTTTCAGTAGCTGTAATTATGAATATTCCTAGTGAAGACTGTGCGTTTAACATGGAACACTATAAGCAAGATCTGTTTACCACAGAAAGGAATCATACCTTAGCAAGGTTTTCCACACAATCTATCACATCCTGGTAACCTGCTTCACCTTGGAGATATGAGAGGCGTAGCCACTAAAAATTTATAACACTTCACAAGAGAGGGGGAAGGGGTAAATGACTAAAGTGACAAGAGTAAAACAAAACTATAAGCAAACTTTTACCCAAAAGTCATATAACAAAACTAGTTTTTGTGACATACCGTAGCTGCATTTGCTTGACCAGCATTAATTAACACGGCACGTGCCTGACAAGTTGCAAAATTGATTTAACAAAATGCCATATCTTCAAAGAACCAACCAAATGATCTATGATATACCTATACAGCTATACTAGGCTAATTGTTGATTGCTAGCTTGGTCCTTCAAGCTCAAGAAAAAACAAGTTAATATTTTTGATATCAATGATTAAAGAACATACAACATTAAATTTTCATAGCAAACTTAATCTGGAAGCACAAAAGTTTTAAACTTTTAATTGTATTATTGATCCTAAAAAAAAAGATAAAGCAAGTCAAGTCACCTCAAGCCTTTTGTAACTAAAACTAATTGCCAATGCCAAATATTATGAATTCAAATTATGAGTATTCATTTTGATTGGTAAGATGGTAACACAATTATTAACAAATGTAGGCTTAAGCTATCTAGTCATTGGTATTCTACTTTTAAAAGAGAAAAATTAAATACAATAACCAAATGTCATTAGGAAACACAAGCACAAGCCTAACAATGGCAAGCCCTTAAAAACATATAGAAAACAGTCAAGAAGTACCTCGCATTGCTATTAGAACTTGAAGGCTGTGAAGCCCTTGTCCCATCCCTGAGTTCCTGCAAAATGGCAAAATAAGTCTTAATCAATAAAAAAGAAACAGGGTGGTTAAAAAGAAAAGGAAAAGACTAGGGAGCTGGAAGGAAGAAAAGTTACCATTTCCTCCAAAGATCAGGTGCCTTACGAAGGGTTACATCTCCACTGCACAGGACACCACACAAAACATGGTCAAATAACAGTTGGCCAATATACTGATCTAGCTCCATTCTTTCGTGATTCCTGTTTAGATAACATCCTGGGAAGTGTTTCGCTTCATGACTAGTGACAATTAAGTTGGCTGTGCACAAACGTTTTGTTTGGTAGATGAGAAGATTGCATCTTTGGACATCCAGATCATTGCAATAACCTAATTATAAAAAAGACATTAATCAAAAAAACTTTGCATATGCAAATTGCATAATCAGGTAGTGATCCTGCTTTAGTTGACTGGTGTATCATCTCAAGCAATTGGAATGTCTTCGAACCTGGTGCCGCACACACTGAGCATCCGTGAAAAATTGGAATGCCAAGCCAAATTCCCACTACTTCGTGTCTTCATTACTCAATATGTTTCAATTATGGATACTATTCTATCATTTAAAAACATTCTAATTAGATAAATAAATCAAGATAAAAACTATGTGCTGTACTATTTACATGTACAAATGGAATAAATAGAAACAATTTAAAATGTCTTGCTCATTCCAATACCTTCAGGAATGTCACAGGCCACTATGGCAGTTTCTGCAATAAGCCAAAGGATACAGTTGGTCACGAGGGGATATTTAGCTCTGCAATGTTCTGCTAAGTATTTTATGCAAGAAGTGAATAGAATTGAAAGGATTAGGAACAAAAAAGAAAATAATGAGCCGCATACAAAAATTATCAGTAAAAAATAAAATTGATTAATCAAATCAAGTACCTGTGACCACAGAATCAAGTAGAGAAAACAAATAGGATATGTTATATTTCACGTGTCCAGGAAAGAAACTATTATACAGGCGTTAATTTGAATTCAATTCAATTCCAATCTATGGAATGGAAGGGCCAATAAATTACAAAAGGGTACATTCACCAGAATAAGAAAAGAACAAGAAATTTATTCAACATCTTAAGAATCAGCTCTCTTCTTAGTTTCATTGGTGTCCAATCCAATAATAAACAAAACATCAAAATACCAATCTTGTGGGACTTTTCACAAACACTTGATGTCTATAAATATATCACCTATGTCTTCTCAATTTTAAGAAAATTGGAAAAACACCAAAGTGTATGAAATCCATCCAAATATTAACACTCTGACAACCAAAAATTTAATAAAAAGTCTTAAAGGACAAACGACCCATGGTAAGGGAAAGCTTCAACTGATTCAGGTATAAACAACAAAAGAAAAGCTAAAAATTTACAAAGAGTAGGTAACTTTAAACAGTGTGTATTTCAACCAAGGCACGAAATTTATTGGTAAGTAGCATAATTGAAAAATAAAGAAAAAGATGAAAAGAAGCAAATCTGAAACACTTACAATGAATTAGAGAATCAATCTAAGGATCACGATGAAGATATGGCAACCCGATTTGTCATGATTTATGGGTGATGTGGTGGTCTAGGTCGACGGCGACCAACGATTCGCCGTGGAACGGTTGGTAATCGTGCAGATTTGAAACGTGTATACCATAAGATGGAATAAACTAAACCAAATGACTAGCAAAGCACATAAAGTAAATATTCCAAATGTGATCACTCAAAAACTAACCAGCAGTGCTTGATAGAAGTGAACCACATGAACTACCCAATTTTTCGAATATAAGGATTTCAAATGTTATCTTAAAACCCAACAACTACAAACAGTGGTTGGTTGAAGTAAAATGCATCCCCAAGCAAACCGTACCAACAACCCTAACATTGCCACTACAGGGATCGTTCCAGAAAAGTCAAATGTGTAGTGATTTATAATAATAACTCAACATAGTGAGACTAATGAGGATGCTGATAATACTGATATTAAAAAAATATCATACTTGAATTAATCTAGAATTCCCAACACAACAACATTCTTTATGCATGTGCTCACTAGTAGCAATCTCTAATCTCTCTTTATATGTGGATGCAAACAAGGGGACATCAAAATATGCAAAAAAGGCACCATTAACTTTAGTTGAAAAAGCATAACAATATTTTATTGTTGGGAAAAGCAACAAATAATGAGACTACCAACAAAACTAACACAATACCTTGAAATCCTGAGCAATTTCAGGAACCAACCTCTGGAAAGGAAGCTTCCTGATCAGCAATTCAGTACTCTTATGGTATTTCCTAATCTCACTGTTTATATTACAAAAAATCCAATCAAATACAAGCCCCAAAAATAAATGAACACAAGTAAATAGCAATTGTAAAGTTAAATTGCAAGACTCACCAAAGAGCAACAATTCCAGGACGATAACGGTGAGGCTTCATCACTCCACTAGTGGTTGGTGTAGACTGAAAGCAAAAGAAACATAATAAACAACAGTTACTCCAAATATTCAAATACAGAAACACTCATTAAGCAGAATTAATTATTGTGATTTCAGAAACAACAACACTGAACTAACTAAAAAATCAAAACAAAAAAGCAGAATTACACAATACCTTATCGCAAGAGCAAAACCGAACCAAAACAAATACTCAAAAATCAAAACAAAACACAGCTTCAACCAAAACAATACCTTATCATAAGAGCAGCGAAACCAAAACGCCAACTAACCAAAACGCAAGGAGGGAGAGTGAAATCGTGGCAGGGAAATTAGGGATTTAGTGAAATTGAAGTAGGGAAGGAGGCAAGGATGAGGGAGGAGGCTGTGAAGGAGGGAGGTGGTGGTGAAGTTAAGGATTTAGGGATTTAGGGAAAGAGAAGGGAAGAGAGTGAAATGAGAGTGTGATATGGGTTCCAGAAAGTGAGAAACGAAAAGAGAAAGGAGGGAGGCTGCGATGAAGGGGGTTTGCGGTGAGGACGGAGGTGAGAGAGCGCTTTGAGTGTGGAGTGTGGCTGAGGACGGAGGTTCGGCTGAGAGAGAGAGAGAGCTTCGAGTGTGGCTAAGGATGGAGGTTAGAGAGAGTTCGAGTGTGGCTGAGGGTGAGAGAGAGGTTCGATTGAGAGAGAGAGGTTCGATTGTGTTGAAGGGGGTTTTGATTTGAGAGAGAGCTTTTGATTGTGGAAGAAAGGCAAAGAGGACCAAGAAGAAGATGGAGGGGCTTTATTTTTTAATATGAAAAAAAAAATTCAAACCACAAAAACAACAGCGTTCTGCTTATTTGCGCGCGGGGAAGCAAATTTCGCACCGCTCATTCTACAGCACTTGTTTAAAGAAATGCTGTGTAATAAGTGATACAATTTTTTTATTGATTTTCTAAAGCATTTACTCAAACAAATGCTTTAAAAAATGTGATCCTAATTTACTCCTTATGCATAAATGAATTTTTTACAGCATCTCAAACATAAGTGCTGTAAAATATGTGTTGTTAAAACTTCTTTCTGTTGTAGTGTGGATTGAGAGCAAACAAAGGGGTTAAAAATAGAAAACCGACTCCGAATTGAATGAAATTTTGTATAAACCTTTCTCACACATCCAAGATCACCTCATAAAAATTTCAGATTATTTGGAGTTGTTTAAGTCAATCTTTTTCAATCAAATTTCTCTCAAACTCTGTTTGAACAGAATTGAGTTTACTCATTGTTTAGATTTATTAAAAATATCAAATCCACTCCAAATCACCCCAAATTTTACAGAGAATCACACGTCATAAGAAAATTTACACCACAAAAATTTCAAGCCATTTAGAGTAATCTAAGTTTGAAAACTCTGTTCATTGTTAATCCAAAAAAATTCGTTTTCCCGAAATCGTTTTCACAAAGATAACTCTTGTAAAATTAGTAAACCAATTCCAAAAACCATACAAAATCATAGGCACTTCCATTGACACCATCAAAACAGTGGCTAAGTTACAAAATCATTGGACGGGTGCAAGCATCCTTCATCAAAGCTCATTGCACCTAAAAACATTAATCTTCCCCAACTAACTCTTAACAAACAAAATTTATTTAAAATATCAAAACAAGTTCAAATCAATCCAAACTTTCCAGAACACATTAAAATGGCACCAAGATCAATATATTGAATTTTCAGGGCAATCTAACTAGTACAACTATTGTTTATCAAAACCTTCTACAAGCAAAACAATATTTTCTAAAAATTCAGCATAGCACCAAATTAATATTTCCTATATCATTCTTTAACAAACAGCTCCTATAAGATTCAAATCATATTCCAAACACACAATTACACACAATTAATCACAGTAGACATCAAAAGAAATTGATTCTTTAGAACACCTACATATGCACTTTTTGGTTCTTCTTTTAAAATAAACAAAAACATTTTCTCACTTAAAAACTTCAACTTAATTACCAACACGATTCAAAGATTAAAAACCAAGGTCCAATTTTATATTTTTCTTAGACCCATTCGGTCCATGTGGTTAAAGTGGGGAAAATTATTTTCAACTTCAAAAACTCATTATTTATCAAAGAGCATTTCATACAAACTTAAGATTTAAACATGCATGCATCAAATAAATAGAAAATCAACAATAAGAGCCTACTTTATCATGCATCCAACCATCATAAAAACAAACTAATCTTTCATATTTATTTTCACATGAACCGAAATATATAAATAGAAGGAAAAGGATAGATTTTTGAAAAATACTTTATCAAATCAACATGGAACAAGGATCAAGCATCAAAAATCAATTTTGTTGGTTCCTGTAGTGTCCTTAACCGAGATCAACCTTGAAGCTATGGAGAAACTTCAAAGAGTGATCCCAGCAAAGAGATTTATGTAGGACTCTTAGGATTTCTGAATATCCAGTTGGGATAATCAGGTTCTCCCTAGTCAACAAAGTGTGTGCTAGTGTCAACTTAGGGATGAGAAGACGTACCTTAGCCCCTATAGCATGGTGGTTCTTATAGGGGATTACCTGTGTGCAGTGGGCCGTTCTCATGAGGCTTCCGAAGAGAAGGAATTCAAGTAGGATTCGTAAGGGTTATGATAAGATAACATCCGTAAATCCTGTATGCGATAGTCTTTATCAAATGTTGTGTTTATCTAACCAAGAGTCGTGGGAATCTAGGAGAGGTAGTTAAGCTTGATGAGACTGTGGATGATAGAGATAAGGATGAAAATCCTGTGCTCGGGGTTAATCTCATAAGCGTATTATATCTCTGTTAAAACCCAGTTTGCTCGGTATAACATTCCGACCGTATGCCTTGTTCCAGTGTCTAACCGGTCGGTCCAAGGTAACTTTGGTCGGGAAATGCTCGGCCTATTGAAGGTCCATTACATAAGCCCCCCAAGCTCGGTTGGGTGATTTGAGCCCTGCCGAGTTAATGAGACGAGTGAACTGTTTTCCAACCAAATTTAGTTGGAGAGAGACATCCGACCATCTAATAAGTGATCCTACCAGAGCTGTCGCTTGATTGACCCAGACGTGACCCTTCAATTCTACCTGTGCCTCCACGTGTCTTTCACTTTACCGAGAAATGGAACGTTATGATTTCAAACCTGTTGGAAGCGCCACGTATTTAGTTTCATCATAAATGGGCTTTTTCTAATTCGGCCCAGTCCTTGAGTTAGTGGAGGGAAGCTCTAAAACGAATTTCAAAGGGCGGTTTTCTCACAATTCATTCTAAACAAAACTTCAGAAACCTCTCAGATTCTCTCTCTCTTTTGTTCATCGTTTTTCTTCGATTTTGAGACGAAACCAAAGTTCTTCAAAGGAATTCTTGCTACTACTTCATTTTTCTATTCAGTGCATCTTTAACTTCGTGTTTCTTCGGTTTCTTGGTTATTCAACAATAGCAGGTAACGAACCTCTCTTCTCTTCTCTGACTATTTTCTCTTTCTTCTTTGCTGTTTAAAATTCTTTGCATGCGATTGTTTCTGCCATCTGCTGTGTGTATATGCTTAGATTGTTATGTTTTTACACTGGCCCTGCTCCCCTTTTTCTTTGATCTTGAAACAAATCCTAGGGTTCGACAAACACCCCATCACTGTTCATGAGTGAAACCCTTGGTCTTTTCAAAATCTTTGACCTTCATTATCATTTGTTGAGTGGTCGCCGTAGTGTTTCTTAGGTTTGTTTTAAGTTTGGCTGCACTTAATTTCTCAGGGTTTGTACCGAAGCTGCGTTAATCATGAGTGAGGATTCTGTAAACTCTGATGTTCCAAGAACACATGAAGAAGAAAACCCAGAAATTTGCAATAAACCGATATCAATGCATTTCCCTCTGACCTTGAAAGAGTTCAGACAGGGTGTGATTCATTATAGGATTGCCGAGAGGGTAGAGCAGAGGAGATTAAGGAGGCAACATAGAGGTATCTGATATTACAGTTGGTTTAGGGAAATTCTGCCCAGAAAGGGAGGTGTTCCCCAACCGACCATATTCATAAGTGTTTAACCAGAAATTAGTTTAACTGCTTCTGACTCCGCATGTGCCCCCTTTTCCTCAGGTATGAAGAGAAAGTGTGTTAGCAATCCCGAACTCTACCCACTTCCACCAGATAGCAATCAGTATGATTGGGTTGATCGAGAGGTGGTTGGCACCCAATCCGAACTTTCAACAGAGGAAACCTTAGAGCAAACCAGAGCAATAATTTTGCCTTGCCCTGGTGATGATGTTGGGAACTTATATTCCATAAGTCCGGTGGGACCAAACGAAAGAGTCTGAACTAGCATTCTTGAGGGTAACCCCGACTTTTACTTTTACGAAGAAGTGATTACTCGCTTAGGGGTTAGAATGCCTTTTACTAAGTTTGAAATAGATATTCTGAATACTTTAAGAGTTGCCCCTTCTCAGCTGCATCCGAATGCTTGGGCTTTTGTTAGAGGCTTTCAACAAGTCTGCTCTGCCATGAATTGGTCCTGTACCGTTCCTATTTTCTTCTACCTGTTTGCTCCTCAATGCAATGCCTTTGAGAAAGGGTCACCGAAGCGGCCATGGGTTTCTCTGAAGTCGCGGAACGGATATGGTTTTTTAACTAAATATTCTGAGTCTTGGAAAGGATTTAAGCCTTTCTTTTTTAGATACAATTTTGTTGGTAATGGTGTTTGCTGGTTCACTCGGCCTGGCGAACAACGACCAATCCCTCGATTTCCTCTTCAGTGGAGTGCCAGCTTCTTTAATCAGAGAATTGCGTCATATGCATCGGACTGGAAAGAGCTCGCCGAATATGAAAAAGATGTGTGCCGAGCTGTTGAGAGTTATTTGAAAACCAATGGAATGATAGTAACGAGGGATATAGTGGATATCCCTTCATCAAATGTGAAGGCCGAACTTGGTAAACTATTTTCCTTATGCTTTTATACTTATGTTTTATCCAGATCTAATGTTACTTCGTTTTCTTTGCAGATAAGATGGCCTCTCGTATGTCTGCCCTGCTTCATGGTGGCAAGAAGAGAAAAACTACTGCAGCCAGTGCAGCTTCCGGATCTTCAAACCTGAGCACTCCAAGTTTAAGTACTTCTGCTCCCTCTACTTCTCCAGTCGAGGTGTCTCCTCGACCTTCTCCCACTGTGCATGCTGTTGCCGCCACCGTTTCGTTAGGACCGACCGGTCAAGTCCAAATCTCTTCTCCTCCTCAACAACAGACTCGTCGCCGACGAATAGACAAAGGCAAGGAGAAAGTGTCCGAGGGGGCGAATCCGAGGACTGAGGAGACAAGTACTAGAGCTACTACTGCTCCTTCTTCTGCCGCAACTCCATCAGAAACTTCAATTTGGGACCTAGAATTTGATGAGAGGTTTGCCAAGTATGTCTGCCCTGAATCTGACCATTCTCGGTTTGGGATTCTCACCACCGACGAGTGGTCACGCTGCAACATGACTCTCACGAAATATCTTCTTTGAAGTGCCAACCTTACTTACTTTTTGGCCAAGCAAGCGGGTGATATTTTTTCTGGTTTTAATGTTGAACAAAAAGAGGCTCTTGCGATGTCTGCTGCTCAAGAGGCTACCCTTTCGGACGAACTGGTCCGAGTAAAAAATGAATTGGAGAATTTGAAGGCTGACAAATCTGAGCTGATCAAGGAGAGAGATTATTTGAAGGTTTCCAAGAAAGTTGTAGAGGATAAGGGGAAGGAAGTGGAGGAGGCATTGAAGAAGGAGCTGCATGAAAGCCAACAGAGGGTTGATGAACTGAGATCTGAGGTAGAGAAATCTGCTGTTCTTGCTCGGAAGCTTAAGGAAAAAGCTCTTCGTCATAAGAAGGTGGCAGCGACCAATTTTTACAATTGGAGCAAAGGTGTTGATGATTCTTTTATTTCTGCGATCAAACAAATTCAAATTTTGAACCCTAAAACTGAGTTCATGGTGGTTGGAGCTCATCCCTTTTAGAGTGTTGAGAATGGGAAATTGATTGACCTTGAGACTAAGGCCGAAGTTGATCTGCAAGCGGAGGATCTTCCTAATCCTCTTGTTGAGCTGACTGAGGCTCTAGAGTTTGATGATGCCAATATTGTCTTGTCCGATATTGAGGAATGATTTTGAATTTTGGTGGTCGGTTTTTGTTGCTCGTTGTATCCGAGCGTTGTTCCTTGGCTGTCTGAAACAATTTACTTTATCTTTTACTGAATTTATATTAATTTGCTGTGTATGCAAATTGCGCTTCGTTATTTTTGGTTTCGTTTGTCACGTGACCCTTTATATTTTCCGAGATATAATTCTGAACAAAATAGTTTACAAATTATTTTACTTGGGTGTGTAATGGATTGTGAACAGAACTCGGATCGCCGACTTTAGCCGAAGCGGGACCCTCGGACCGCGAAATAAGGAAAGTGATTTCCTGAATTCGGGCATTCTACGAATACGTTATTGAACTCTCGTAAAGAGCTGTTTCTCGATTTCGCTCGGTGGCTAGCCGAACCAAATGAGTCATATGTCGTTTCACAATGTTCATAAATAGGAGAATTCCAAAGGAATTGATGAATTTTATTGATAAAAGAATACAAAGAAAAAATTGCTCATTTGCTAAATAGTTCCTAACAATTTATCTGTAATCTAAGAAGGAAGTTAACCTTCGTTTATTCACCTAAACAATTCTGAGCAATAGACTAACCTATCTGTAAACAAAAATGAAAAATAGGAGCTTAGCTGTAATAAGCTCTGAGCTTGGCCACGTTCCAGCTGTTATTGATTTCCGTGCCCGAGAGAGTTTCTAGTTTATAAGCACCAGTTCCAGATTTGGCCTTCACTCGGTATGGACCTTCCCACTTTGGCTTCAATATTCCAACTCCAGCATTTCCTTTTCCAATATCTGCTTGGCGAAGGACCAAGTCTCCAAGTTCAAAACTTCGCGGACGAACTTTCTTGTTGTACTCCCGAGCTTGCCGTTCCTTTATTCTTCTTTCATGAGTTGCAGCATTCTTTCGAATTTCCTCAAGTAAAATGAGTTCCTCGCTGAGCAAATGGTCATTAGTTTCTGAAGGACGTTCAAGCGTCCTAAAGGTAGGGATTCGCTTTTCGATCGGAATGACTGCGTCACAGCCGTATGTCAATCGAAAAGGAGTTTCACCTGTTGATGAGTGTATAGTTGTCCTGTGTGACCATAAGACGCTCGGGAGTTTATCCGCCCAAGTGCCGGCTGCATTACCAAGTTTGTTTTTAATTCCATCCAAGATGGTTCTGTTGGCGGCCTCGGCTAACCCATTTGTTTGTGGGTGTTCAACAGAACTGAAATAGTGAGTAATTCCCAGGTCAGCTGCTAGTTGTTGAATGTGGGAGGCTGCAAACTACGATCCATTATCAGTAACTATGGCATGAGGCACTCTGAACCGAGAGATAATTTCCTTCACAAAGAAAGATTGAATACGGGCGGTAGAGATTGTTGCTAACGGTGCCGCTTCAATCCACTTAGTGAAGTAGTCAATAGCCACTACTACAAATTTGAGTTGCCCTGGTGCAGTGGGAAACTTTCCGATGATGTCCATACCCCACTGATAAAAGGGCCAAGGGGCGCCGAGAGAGTGTAGCTCTTCTGCAGGTCTTTGGTAGATGTCGCTGTGAAACTGGCATTGAACACACTTCTTAACATGTTCCATGGCGTCTTTTTGCAATGTAGGCCAAAAGTAACCTGCCCGGATTATTTTCTGAGCTAGGGATTTTCCACCCATATGGTGGCTGCAGACTCCACAGTGGATTTCTTCTAGTATCTCCTCACCTTGGGATGGGTGGACACATCTGAGCATGGGAGAATCAAACCCTCTTTTGTACAGAACTCCATCCAGAACTGTGTATTGAGCTGCCTTCTTAACCAATTTCCGAGCCTCTGCCTGATCTTGGGGAACGAAACCATGTTGCAAATAGGTAAGGAGCGGATCCATCCATGATTGAGACAATAAAACAGCTAGAATGACAATCGGTTGGGGGATGGTTTCTTGTATTAGTGTCTTATTGTTTTCCGACCCTTTGGTACTTGCCAATTTTGATAAAATATCGGCTCGGGAATTTGAATCTCTCGGGACATGGGAAATGTCAAATTCAGAAAAATTAGAAATAATTCGCCTCACCTCTTCAAGATATTTCTGTAAGATGGGTTCCTTTGCCGAGTATTGCCCTTTAATCTGAGAAACCACCAATTGTGAGTCGCTGAAAACTGATACCCGTTCGGCTCCGAACTCTTGAACCATTTTGAGGCCTGCAAGAACTGCCTCGTATTCCGCTTGATTGTTTGACGTTTGGAACTCGAACTTCAATGAGTACTCCATGCACAATCCTTCGGGGTTTTCAATGGTGACCCCGGCTCCGGCTCCTTTCCTGTTGCTCGATCCATCTACATATACTGACCATAAATTTTGAGGTGTGTCCGAGGGAATATCTGTGAACTCAGTGACGAAGTCAGCAAGAATTTGAGATTTCATCACCTTCCTTGGTTCATAGGTGATGTCAAATTCAGACAATTCGACTGACCATGAAACATTCTACCTTCTAGGTCGGGTTTGTGTAGAACCTGTCTGAGAGGTTGGGCTGTTCTCACAAGGATTCTATGTGCTTGGAAGTATTGTCTCAGTCTGCGAGCAGAAATGACCAAGCAGTATGCAAGTTTCTCAAGCTTTTGATATCTTAACTCGGATCCCTGAAGAGCTCGGCTAAAAAAATATATTAGGGTTTCCAATCCCGAATCTTCTCGTACCAAAACCGAACTGACCACTGCCTCCGCTACTGACATGTATAGAATGAGATTTTCACCAGAAAGTGGGCTGTGGAGGACTGGTGGACTGGAAAGATATTCCTTCAATTGAACAAAAGCTTGCTCATAGTGCTCGTCCCAATGGAAATCTTTATTTTTCCTAAGGAGCTGATACCATGGCAAAGCTTTCCGAGCGGCTTGGGATAAGAATCTGGAGAGGGCTGCCACTCGGCCCGTGAGTTGTTGAACTTATTTAAGACTAGCTGGACTTCTCATTTCAAGGATTGCTTTGCATTTATCTGGATTGGCTTCAATACCCCTTTCAGTTAACATAAAGCCGAGGAAAGATCCGGCAGGGACTCCGAACATGCTCTTTTCTGGATTTAACCTCATGGAATATTTTCTTACTCGGTCCAGTATAGTCTTGAGGTCCTGGGCATGGTTTTCTTGCTGTCTGCTTTTTGCTATAATGTCATCAATATAGACCTTCATGTTGGAGCCGATCATACCCTGAAAAACCTTGTTCATCATTCTTTGATAAGTAGCTCCCACGTTCTTCAATCCGAAAGGCATTACATTGTAACAGTAAGTTGCTTTATCGATGATGAATGCTGTTTTATCTTGATCGGCAGGGAACATTGGTATCTGGTTGTAACTAGAGTAAGCATCCATGAATGAGAGGAGTTTGTAACCGGCCGGGCTGTCGACGAGCTTGTCAATGACGGGAAGTGGGTATTGGTCCTTTGGGCAGACTTTGTTCAAGTCTGTGTAGTCGACACACATCCGCCACTTCCCATTGGGATTTTTGACCAAGACGGTGTTAGCTAACCAGTCTGTATAGTCAATTTCCCGTATGAAACTGGCTCGGAGTAATTCGGTAACCTTTTCTTCAATGGCTGCAGCCTTTTCAGCGCTAACTTTCCTTTTGCGTTGTGCCACTGGCTTTGCCCCCGGAAGAATACTCAACTTGTGACAAATAAAATTGGCGTCGATTCCTGGCATATCTGCTGAAGTCCAAGCGAACAGATCCTTATTTGAAATCAGCAGAGCGGTCAATTCATCTTTAACATTTATGGGTAGCTCAGAACCGATTTTTACTTGCCTCACGGGATCGTCGGTCAATGTCAAGAATTCCCAATGTCCCTTTGGGGTCGGTCTATTTCTGTCGGATTGATCCCGCATATCAAGATCCGCCAAGTTAATATTGCCCTTACCCAAAGAGACTCTTTCCAAATTGTTTTGATCCTTGTTTTTAACTTTCCCCAAACTAGCGTTGTAACATTTTCTTGCTGCCTCCTGCTCGGCCTTGATGGTTACCACTCTGTCATCTGTTCCAACGAACTTCATAGCTAAATGAACTGTTGACACTACCGCTCCGAATGCCTGCAAAGAAGTTCTCCCAAGAATGGCGTTGTAGGCCGCTGGACAGTCGACCACCAGAAACTTGACTATCTCAGTCCTAGCCGAGGGTTGTTGTCCAAGGGTGACAGGAAGTTGGATGTATCCCTTAGGTTCAATGGTGTCTCCAGTAAATCCGATCAATTCTCCCTCAAAAGGAGTCAGATTGCATTCCCTGAGTTTTAGATCTTTGAACAAAGGGAAAAACATAATGTCCGCCGAACTTCCTTGATCGATAAAAACGCGTTTTACCTCGTAATTACCGATAAGGGCAGTGATTACCATGGGGTCATTATGACCTGGGAGGATTCCATCCAAATCGTCATCATTAAAAATGATGGGAACATTTTTTGTTGACCTTTTGCAAATGGGTTTCTGACTAACGGCCAAAATTTGGTTAATGTATTTCTTCCTGTCGGCCTTTTTCTCTCCACCTCCAGCAAAGCCTCCGACAATAGTATTAACTAAAAATTCATTATTAGCTGAAGGGTTTGTATCAGTGGCCGGAGTGGGGTCGGTTCTCTGTCTCCCTGCAGTTCTATCATCTGGTGACCTGCTCCTTTGGCGCTTGGATTTCACTGGTGAATGGGATCTGTTCCTACCTCTTCGCCCGGTTGCATCTCTGATATACTGTTGTAATTTACCATCTATGATCATCTCTTCAATCAGATCTCTTAACCAAATGCACTCGTCGGTCGTATGTCCATAACCCTTGTGAAAGTCACAATATTTTGACCTATCACGCTGTGCGCCCTTTGTTAAAGATGGAGGTCTTTGGGCCGAACGTAAGTCAGTCTGCATTGTTTCCCGAAGGATCTGACTCCTTGGAACAGTTAAAGGAGTGTATTCCTGAAATTTATTCCTCGGAGGTATCCTTCGGTCCCGATCATTTCTGTCCGACTGTCTTCCACCAAAACGTTTGTCACGTTTTTGCTTGTTCTGACCTTGAGGGTCAGCTCGTTGCCTGTCGTCTCTAAATTTCTGGCCTTTGTGGAATTCCTCCAAGTTGATGAATTTATTTGACCTTTGTCTCAGCTCGGCCATATCTTTTGCTGGTTTCCCAATTAGTGATTTTCTAAAATCCCCCGGCTGTAAACCTTGTGTAAATAACAAGACTGCCACACCAGGCTCTAGTCGGGGAACAGAACTAGCTTCTGTATGGAAGCGTGACAAGTAATCCTTCAATGGTTCATCCTGTTTTTGTGTGACTGCAGCCAGCGTGTGATCGGATTTGGGCTGGATGCAGCTGGCTGTGTATCTGTTTAGAAATACACGGTTCATCTCTTCCCAAGAATTAATGGAATGTCGAGGGAGAGACGAATACCACCGTAGTACCGAGGGTTCGAGAGTCATGGAAAAAGCTCGGCATTTCATCCGATCACCACCTCCGTAATGATTCATAGCCCCCTCATAAGAAACTATATGGTCTACTGGGTCGGTCAGGCCATTATAATGTGGGACGTTGGATGGACCCAAGTATCCTTGTGGGGTTTCAAATTCCATGATAAATGGGGTAAAAGGATGACCTGGGTGTGAATCATCTAGGCCTTGGCTAGTGGCTGGATTTGAATGGAAATTTTGTGGTAGGGGAAGTTGCATTACCGGAAGTGGCTGTGGGTCCATGGCTTGTGTCGTTGGGTTTTGTGGTGGTATGGCAGTCGGTTGACTTTGAGAAATTCTCGCCATAGCTTGTTGTTTAAGATCGGCAATAGCACGTCCTTGTTGTTCGATTAAAGCCGTTTGTCTATTAAGAATGTTGATCATCTCTTGCTCCCGAGCCCGAGCAGATGCAGATGTTGCATAGGATCTGCTGATAGAATGGCTATGACGAGAGTTTCCAGGTGCAGTTCTTCCTGGATTCAATCTGGTTCTAGGTGTTGAACTTATATGGTCGGGGTTGGGTGGGATAGGAGGGGTGCGTTGGGTGTTTCTCCCATGGTGTGCTCGGGTTCCAGTGGTCCTAGATGTGTTTCGGGTGGTTGGGGCTGTGCTACTTGAATCACCATGGGTGGAGGGAGGCGGCGTAAGAGGGGGTGGTGGTGGTGGTGGAGGCAGTATGGTTCGTAAAACTTGGAGGGGTTGGGGATTGCTCCCAGTCCTAGGATGAGAAGATTGTGGTGTTTGGGATTGGGTAGCGTGATTTCCACTACGATTTTGGCTGCGATTAGGGGGTGGTTGGCTTTGTGAATGGTTTGGTGGTTGGGGGTTATTCCCCGCCCCAGAATGAGATGTTCGTGGCGGTTGCCCATTATTTCCACGATTATGGTTGAGAACGTCGAGCAGATCACTGGCAGACTGAGGTTGGGGATCGTTGTTATTAGCGTTTCTGGGCCTGCCACGGGTGCGGGCGATGCGGTCACGGAGATCGCCTACTTGACTTCTGGTGGTGACCATAGTGGTGGTGGGAATGATATTGTAGGGTTAACCAAAAATAAATCCTACCACTACAGG
The DNA here is from genome assembly GCA_037953625.1 of Crotalaria pallida. Taxonomy (NCBI): domain Eukaryota; kingdom Viridiplantae; phylum Streptophyta; class Magnoliopsida; order Fabales; family Fabaceae; genus Crotalaria; species Crotalaria pallida. The sequence continues at coordinate 90,521,465 of CM075652.1, forward strand.
ATAAGCATGAGCTCTCTAGTACAGGATAAGGGTGAATAATTCATTCTTTTTATCCTCTAAGAGCCACGTCAGCCCTACTGGGCCGAACAGGCCCATAAGGCACCACAACACAACTTCCCCTATAAGTATCGCCATGCTATAGGGGCTAAGGTATGTTCTCTCATCCCTACTCTCAAGAACTACGTGTGGCTTGATCCCCTTATCACTGGGGGTACGTAGGAACGGGGTCACCCTCGCCAGCTGCAACAACCACCAAAACACATCGTGGTGGATCTATTTCTCAGATCCACTACATTGGCGCCGTCTGTGGGGATGATAAATTTCGATCCCCATCCACGTTCAAAGACAACAAAAACCAATATATAAAAAAAAGGAGGGAGGAAGAACACGTTGCTGCCGACGCCGTTCGCGGTGTCATTCCCGGTGTTGTACACAGTACCGTTCGTCTCTTCCATGGCACCGACCTCACCATTCTCTTCGACCAGCGGAGACACCAGCGACTCTACGCCGCCACCGCCTCCGCCGCCGGTCTATCTCCTTCCTCTGGTTCGAACATGGCTGATCTTCTGGTTCCAACATGGTTCATGATCGTCTCTCTGTGGACGTGGAGCAGCCATCGGCTTCCATGGCTTCGAACTCAGATCTGCGTTTTCAAACCGCAGCAACCCATCATCATCAGCGAAGATCGAAGAGGAAGGTTGGGCCTCTGGCTACCGACGGTCGACTTCTTCCCAGCCTTCACAGATCTGGACCGTCGCCGCCGCTCCAGGTTGCCTCCATCGCCCAGCGCGACCCCTTTTCCTCAGTGAACCGAATCAAAATCCAGAACCAGGCGCGACCTTGAATCGCGATCTTGATGGCGATGGTGAGAGCCTTGTATCGCGACCTCGAGGACGATGACGTCCTTCGCCATTCGAGACCCACCACCACCATCCTCTTCCGCTCCCTCGCTCTCTCCGCCTTTGGCTGGCTCGAGTATCCATCGCCGCCGCCGATCGACCTCCACGGTCTCGGTCCTGTCGCTGCCACCACCGCTGCAAACTCCCTTGTTCCCGGTGCTTTGGCGACGCTTCCACCACTCCCCAGTCTCGCCGTTTCATCTGCCACCACCGGCGTAAGCCGTACCAGTAGTGGTGGCCTTCGACCCATGCTCGCCGCTGGCGCCGTAACACGGCTACTCCACATAGCAGCATCAACACGCAGCTGCTGCCAACCTCAACCCTAATGGGCTGTTGGTCCATTCCAAAAAAAAAAGGGCCAAAGGCCCAAATAAAAAAAAAAGCATCAACAATTACCTAACGGGCCAGCATGCCCAGGTTAAAAAAAAAAAAAAACAAACCAGAAGAATAACAAGATTGATTTCACATTCACTGTGTGCTTGACAGTGCCATTATGCCATTAACAGTGATGTGCACCTCTCCACCGCCGTCGAGATCGGTAGATCAAGGGAGGAAGAAGGAGAAGCCACGACCAGGAGCAGATCCTGTTCTCACTTTGTGATGCTGCAGCATCTCACCGGTGCTTTTCACATGCGACCCCATAGTGGAGCTACAAGCTCACGGTGGCGAACAAGGCGCACAAAGTTCGATTGCGACTCGAACGTCTTCCGCTGCGGATTCCTGTTGCAGGTCGCATCTGCTCTTCGTTGGCGTTAACGGCACCGTTGCAGTGTGGGTGGCGATGCTTGAGAGAATCGTTCGTATGGATTGCGATCCCAGTAGCGGTGGCAATACGCAAGCCGCCATCGCTGGCCCCGAACTCGAACATCCAAATCAGAAAGCTCACAACCAAGACAACTCCCTCACGTCCTCATTGCCACCGAGCCCGCCACCATCCCTTCCCCCGCACCGGCGATTCCAAAGTCACAACCACAACGCTCCCATCTCGCTCCTCCATATTCGCCGCCGGTGCAAACAGTGACACGCCGTCAACGTTGTCGCCTTCGTGAAGCCGGCGACCCCCTTTGCTGCCCCGTGCTTGCCGCCGCCACTGCATATAGCTGCAGCCATGGGGAGCGCAGCACAACTGCTGCAGTAGGGTTCTTGCCCTAACGTACCTGTTGGCCCAATTCAATTAAAAAAAAAGGCATGTACAACCCAAACTGCCCAGTTCAAAAAAAATAATATAAAAAAATTAAAAAAAAAGGAAGTGGAGTGGGCCTCATCAGCCCAAATACAAAAAAAAAAGAGGAAGGGTTTTACGGGCCTCAACAGGACTAAAGGATGAAGAAATATTCTACGAGCCGTTCTGATGGCCCACAGCCAAAATTAAAAAATACGGACTTCTTCCAGCCCAATAAATAAATAAAGAAAGTCGGAGTACATTCCATTCCGGGAGTTGCTACAATTGATGAAGGGAAACCGGTGCCCAAGCCCTCAACGGGTTCTCAAGCTTAAAACAAGCCCACTCCAACGGAAGAATGGGCCAAATAAAGAGCTACCTCATCAGCAAAACAAGACTCATGCCTTTCTCGAATCCAGGGAAGTAGTCTTTCTGTTTTCATCATTTATGTTGTTATATCATCATTCATATCATGACGCTGCTATTTGAGTACATGTATTTGCTCAACATAATTACGTTCATTCACTTGATACATGATGTAACATCCCTAATTTAATTCCAAACAATAATTAATGAATTAATAGAATTAAAGTGGAAGGAATGGGTAGATTAATTGCTTAAAGAATTTTGGGAGAAAGGTGAGTAGTAATTATAAGTATTAGGGGTTGTGTAGGAGACATTGGTAGCAAGGGGCAAAATTATCTAAGCGAAATCGGGAGTTAAATCGGCGTTTTAAATGTTGGAAATCAGTCGAAAAGAGAAAATTAGGAATTTATTATAGGATGTTAAGAAATTAAATTCCACCGTTGGATATGAAGTTTAAGGGATTATGAAGCTTGTCTAAAAATTTGGGCCCGATCCGACGGTTAACGAAGAAGGTATGACGAATCGAAGTCTGAACCCACTGGTGCACGCCCAGGCGCACCAGGGTGCATCAGATGCACCAACTCAGGGGCTCCAGCGCTCAGGCGCGCCACACCTACGCCCAGGCGCGCCCCTGATGCCCAGTTCGCGCACCAACCAGAAATGGCGCACCAGAGTTTCCCTAATCCCGCACCAGCACCAGCCTGGTGCGTGCCTTGCGCTCAGGCGCGACTAGGCCGCGCTCAGGCGCGCGGGCGGATCTGATCCGCACCAGCTTTATAAAGCTGTGCGCCAGCCTCCCCCCATTCCAAACCCTCTTCCTCTCTCTCCACCCTCCCTCACCCAAAACCGCCCCAACACCAGCCACCACCACCGGAGCTGCCACCAAGGCCGCCTCTCCCCCCTGGCCTTCCTCCTCTCCATAGATCTCTCTCTCTTGTGGCCCTTTCTCTCTCCCTACTTTCTTTCTCTCTCTTCTTTCCCACCACCAGCCACCACTGTGGCCACCAGCCACCACGGTGGACCACCACACCGGCCACCCACCACCCTCACAACCTCCTTTCACTCTCTCTCTTTCTCTCCCTTTGACCCTTACTCTCTCTCCCTCTTCCCTCTATTTGGTTTCTCTCTCCTTCCACCGGATCTCACCGGCGTAGTTACCGATCGTGTTCGCACCGGGCTCGTGTTGGGTACTCCGAGGCGTGAAGCTTTGGCCTCGATCCGACCGCGATCGTTCTCACTAACGAGGAGCAACACCGACGCCGACATCGACATCGAGCCACAACCCAGGTTCTTTGTTTAAAAGAAAACCCGAGGTAAGAAGGGTTCGTATTACCTCTATTTAAAAAGTAAATTCTAGGAGTTTATAGTGGTGACTAAGAATAGGGTAATTAAGGAATAAGTTAATGAGCCTTAGGGTAGTTCCCACAAAAATAAAAGATTTATTTAAATTGACAATGGAATAAGTTGAATATGCATAGAATGAGGTCAGGAGTGAATAAATGTGATAGGGTATTAAAAGAGTTAATAAGGAGTTAAAGTGTAGAAAAACACAAAATAAAATCGTGGGGAAATTAGTTAAGGGAAATTAGCGAAGCATGAGAGTAAAAGAGTATAGAGTGTTGATAATAGACGAAGGGTGTAGAATGAGTTAAAACTAAAGGTGCGGAGAAAGAAGAGGTAAAGTATGAAAGCAATAAGAAATCGCGGAGTAAACTTAGGTAAGAGTGGTCGGGTAGTAATGAATTCGAAACGAGAATGATAAACTAAGTTCCAAATCCAATAGGGTAATTGGTAAAAGAATTAAGTGAAAAGATGATAAGACAAATAGAGAGAATGTGATTATGATAGTGTAGTAGAATGGAGTTAGAGGTAAACTATAGTAATTAATAAGAAGTATAATGAAAAGAAAAAGGAAGAGAAGAAGAAAAAAAAGAAAAGAAAGGGAAAATGGAAATAATGAAGAGCTAGTAATGAGAATTGAAATATAATGTATGTGGCCTAATTAAGCAGAGCTAGAGAAGAATGAGAATCATTAATGAACAGAAAATATTTAAAATAGACGAGAATAAAGAAAAAGGGGAAATGATATAGAACGACGGGAGGTCGTGAGACCCTGTCACCATGATATAAAGCGACGGGAGGTCGTGAGACCCTGTCACCATGATATAAAACGACGGGAGGTCGTGAGACCCTGTCACCATAAGATAGAACGACGGGAGGTCGTGAGACCCTGTCACCATGATATAAAACGACGGGAGGTCATGAGACCCTATCACCATGATATAGAACGACGGGAGGTTGTGAGACCTTGTTACCATAAGATAGAACGACGGGAGGTCGTGAGACCCTGTCACCATGATATAAAACGACGGGAGGTCGTGAGACCCTGTCACCATGATATAGAGCGACGGGAGGTCGTGAGACCCTGTCACCATGATATAGAACGACGGGAGGTCGTGAGACCCTGTCACCATGATATAGAACGACGGGAGGTCGTGAGACCCTGTCATAATGTTAAGGGGAATTTATGTAGAACTCTGATTGAGGCTGCACCTAATGGAAAATGAATAAAGGAAGTAAAAATGGATAATGGAATGGAAATTGGGAAATGAAATAATAAAATGGACAATGGAAATGATATTGGAATTAGAGGGAATAACTAAGGAAAGTAATTATGGAGATGTTAAGTACAAGTGGCTAATGGGAAATGGATAAAGAATGGAAATGAGAGAATGATAAGAGAACCATGTATCAAACGAATATGAGAATACGTAAAGGACTCAAAGAGATTAATTATATGAATAATGTATACTAAGATTTGGGTAGGCTTAGTTTATTACTATGCCTCTTTTAGGATTTATCTTTTTAAGTTCTGTGTAATGCTACCCTTCTTGCTATATTTTTACAGGTACTGAAGTGGAGCATACATGGGACATGGCCGAGCAGGACGTTCATTCCACTACGTGGAGTGAATATATATATATATATATATTATTTCGAGTGGACCATTACTTTTTGTAAATTATAATATGGAATTCGTAGTTGCCCTGAAACTTGTGCTAATCGGGCGTTAGGATTTATTATGACTATTAAACTATTGTGTTTTATGTTTTTAAATATTCTGGACTGACAGGTTTTAAGAAGAAAATTTTTGGGAAGTCCGGAAAACAGAGGAAACTCTGCCGGATTTTCGTAAAACCTTTTAAAGAAATTAAGTTTTAAAAAGGAATTTTCTAACTCCAATTTTAATAAAACCTAAAATTAGCTAATAAAGTGAGAGTGTTACACATGATATGATATTCTTGACAATAAATGTTATTTAATGCTATTATTAGCATAATCATTATTATTTTTATAACGCATGATACATGTATTTGCACAACATAATTACGTTCATTCACTTGATACATGATATGATATTCTTGACAATAAATGTTATTTAATGTTATTTACGATTATTAGCTTAATCATTATTATTTTTATAAAGCGTGATATATCATGCATCTTTTCGTAGACAATCTTGCAGGATTTACGAGCATTTACTCTCCAATAATTTTCACGATCATGTTTATTACGTGCGATATTTTTAAATCACACTACTTCTGTTATGTTATTTTATATTCACCTGCCAATAATTTTCATTATTGCAATTCCCTTATTATAAATTGTCAAACGACAACCGTTAAAATTAATTTTTCTGTACACATATACGAGGTACATGGTCCGAGCTACTAGACCACCCATTTCAAGATTATCACCAATTGGATCGTAACGTACACATATACGTTTTTATTTTATTTGATTATATCTTATATTATCATCGGCTGATAATTCTTCTAATTTTTAATAATTGCACAAATATTTTATTGACTCACATGACTATTAGTTAACAGCAAAAATATTACAATTTTGCTAATTAAAGTCATTACATGTCTGTTGTTATCTATTATTGTTGTTACAAACTTGAACAGCAACTGCTAAATTATTTTCTATGCACATATGCGAGGTACATGGAAAAATAATTATATTAATAGGCCCGAGCTGCTGAATAACCCATTTCGAGATCCCCATTAATGGACATAATTTTTCACTCTATTTGGAATCTAGTGGTGATCGCGAGAACCCCTGCGCCGAGTTATCCTCTTGAAGCTTGTGCTCCGAGCGAAGAGCGAGGACCCCTGCGCCGAGTTCCTCTCTTGAAGCTCGTGTTCCGAGCATAGAGAAAATCATATTTAAGGAAAACAGAGGTCAGCCCTCAATGTTCAACAAAGTCCATTTGGAAAGGAATGACAGAAGACTTCAATCCAACATTCTTTAATCCGACATCCCTCAATCTGGCATTTCTCACCACACTGAATCAGGGAAGGAATTCTCATTCCTGTATTATTTTCCTATTTACTTGGCATTTTACGTGATTACTTTACACACATGCTTATATTAATTTACCTGGTGCAGTGCTTTTGACATGTGCTTTTAATGCTTATTCCTTATATTCTCATTACATGCCACTAATTATTTGATATTCTCTAATTATGATTTTTTGTATACATGCTGATACGTGGCATATTGTTAGCCAAATTTCTTTGCTGCTGATTGTTTTTAAATGTCTGTCTTTCCTGTCGTGATAGGATAATAATATTTTATATACATTGTCTTTCGAATGACATTAGGCAGTTTCCGACAATTGTGCATTGTCGTTTTTCATGGATAAACTTTCATCATTTGATTTGTTGTCATTACATGCTCTGAATATTGTTAAATGTCATTCATTACAATTATTGCACGTGATATATTTATAACCATGCTTCTTTTCGTAGACAATCATCTATGATTTACGAGGTTATTAACCCCAATAATTGTCATTATTATGTTTATTACGTGTGATATTATTAAAATCATACTACCTCTATACCGATATTATACATCGTATCTTTGCCAATAATTGTTATTATCGTTATTTAATTATTATAAATTGTTAAATAACGTAATTACCAATTAGTAATTTTGTTTACACATGAGAGGTACGATTATGATGGACCATTTCGAGCTTCCGACCGCCAAAAATATCATCAAATTAATCGATGCTATACTACTCAGTCACGATGGGCATCTAATATTACAGTGCCTTCAACAGGGTTCGGCAAAATCTCACGATGACATGGCTGTCTCCTCTATTGCACATGCTTACTGTGACCATTGGCTGTCTCCTCTATTACACATGCTTACTGTGACCATTTCAATTTATCATTGATTATGACCTCAACGTCAATACTCGGATTCCCGCTTCAAATAACACAACCAAAGCCTACAACATCCTCATACCCTCTGCCACAACACCCTTGCCTCTCACGGTCACTCAGAGCCAAAAGACGATCGTTGTCAAGATCCCTCCTCGGGATCCCGGCCTTGCTCACGCAAGTGCTACACAATGACTTGTCCATAACGGCATACAGGGTTTTTGGTAGGAAGAGGATGAAGAATATTAGGCAACCGCCCATTCCAACAATAAAAGAGGAAATGCCTCACTGCCAAGAGGGTGTCGGGCATATCAACATTCAGAAATAGTCTAAACACGAAGACTGACAGGGAAGGATCTTTCTCATTACCCCATTAATATTATGGTTTAACTGTCATATTCATTACTATTGAATCACTTACCACATGACATGTGTTATCTTAGATAATAATCGTAAGTAACAGTGAATTTACATATCATCTATTACTTGATATTCTAATCGTTGTTTTCGTGCATCATAAAAAGGTACAAACATAACGATCGGATCTGCCGAGCATGATGACCTATGTTAATTCGAGTCCTTCACACCGGTTGCCGATCAATTTTTCCTTGGTTTGCGCAACATCGCGACCTTACCTATTTACTAGAACGGTCCGCAGTGCCAACACCCAGTGATGTAATTCGGATCCCAGCATCTCCGAGGAACCACACAATGCTGATTCCACACCCACAACTCGCTAATATTCAACCTTCGCTCAGCATTCGCCTACACAGATCTGAATCCGAAAGTCTCTCAAAGAGGCTTGGATGAACACGATATAATTGGCGGAAAACAACTATCACACCTCAAAGGACTTCTTAACTCGACACAAGCCTCTTCAGGCTTTAGCGAGTAAGGGGGTTGGTTATGCAATGGAGTAAAAGTTTGCTTCAGCTTTATTATTATGATGATCTATCAGCTTGCCTTCACCCTAATTACTCTTCAGGTCGAGTGGCTATTCTCGAACACGATGTTCGCTGCTTTGGGGAAGGAACAGACTCCGGCTCTACAAAAAAAAAAACAAACCGGATCCGAGTGTGCCTCGAACAACAACAATAAATGTCTCACAATTCTTATGTACTTGGCACAATCTTCTACGAGCTTTCTTGATCTCCTTTTTCAGATAAAGGAGGGTGTACAAAGTTGATCTTGATACTCTAACCTTTCTTCGCCCACTTTGGTCCCGAGCGCTTCACAGACCTTATGAACTCGACACAGGCCTTTTCAGGCTTTACCGAGTATGGGACCAGTATGTCATGTAAAGGAACAAATTTGATGGTCGAAACTACCGGGCGCGATAGCCCGAGCATGATGGCCAAAAATGATTCGAGTGTTTCACGCATAACCCAAGTCAGGATTCCTATCATCCGAAAACATGCACAAGCCGACCACAGGTCTAAATCCACAAGCCCATTGTGTTTACTTCTTCAATTAAATAAAAGTTCTGTTATTGAATTCATTGTATTTACGTACTTTTCCTCATAACCGATTAGCCACCGTTTATGACGTGAACGATTAATAACAGCTCGAACAAGAGCTTATAACTCGTCAAGTACTTTAAAAAGATTCCCAATTCAAACATGATTTCTTAAAATCATTTTATACATCGCGGATAGAGGAACCCACCTCGGCTAAAGTGCTGGAGTTCTGAGGTCTTAACACTTGAATTCTTAACAAAAAGAACAAAAAGAAGCACAAAATCATAACGGATATTATACATATTCACTCATTTCGGATCACGTCCCGACGCACTTGCCTACGATCTCGGTTGGCCGACCAGATCGGCGTGGCTACAAGTGAAAACGGGGATTGCTACCTCGATAACTTGGCCATCGGCCAAATACGTCACAGGATCGAGGAATACACCTCGGCCAAGGCAGTCATTCCGACAGCATCCCTCGTAGACGTTACGATCCAATTCATGATATTACTTTTAACACACCCCGATGAGAGAGGTGTATGAATCTCCAAATCGCGATACTCTTTCGAGTAAAAGACCTTGGCTGCAAACAATGTTTTATGTCACCACCAACTCTCAGAAGCTCAGCACAGGCTCTTCGAGCCTATACGAGCTTGGGGGGCTTGTAGGGTTAACCAATAATAAATCCTACCGCTACAGGATAAGCATGAGCTCTCTAGTATAGGATAAGGGTGAATAACTCATTCTTTTTATCCTCTAAGAGCCACGTCAGCCCTACTAGGCCGTACAGGCCCATAAGGCACCACAACACAACTTCCCCTATAAGTTCGCCATGCTATAGGGGCTAAGGTATGTTCTCTCATCCCTACTCTCAAGAACTACGTGTGGTTTGATCCCCTTATCACTGGGGGTACGTAGGACCGGGGTCACCCTCGCCAGCTGCAACAACCACCAAAACACATCGTGGTGGATCTATTTCTCAGATCCACTACAGATATGTTATTCAGTTTCCCACAGACGGAGCCAATGTAGTGTCCTTAACCGAGATCAACCTTGAAGCTATGGAGAAACTTCAAGGAGTGATCCCAGCAAAGAGATTTATGTAGGACTCTTAGGATTTCTGAATATCCAGTTGGGATAATCAGGTTCTCCCTAGTCAACAAAGTGTGTGCTAGTGTCAACTTAGGGATGAGAAGACGTACCTTAGCCCCTATAGCATGGTGGTTCTTATAGGGGATTACCTGTGTGCAGTGGGCCGTTCTCATGAGGCTTCCGAAGAGAAGGAATTCAAGTAGGATTCGTAAGGGTTATGATAAGATAACATCCATAAATCCTGTATGCGATAGTCTTTATCAAATGTTGTGTTTATCTAACCAAGAGTCGTGGGAATCTAGGAGAGGTAGTTAAGCTTGATGAGACTGTGGATGATAGAGATAAGGATGAAAATCCTGTGCTCGGGGTTAATCTCATAAGCGTATTATATCTCTGTTAAAACCCAGTTTGCTCGGTATAACATTCCGACCGTATGCCTTGTTCCAGTGTCTAACCGGTCGGTCCAAGGTAACTTTGGTCGGGAAATGCTCGGCCTATTGAAGGTCCACTACAGTTCCAACTTCATGCACCACCGAAACACATCTAGAAAAATAAAACCCTTTATGCAAAATAAATATAAAACCGGAACAATAACAAAATAAAATAAGTTGATTTCCTCAAGTTACAACATGCATTGAATGTAACATCCCTGATTTTTAACCCCTGATTAATAAAATATTAATTATAAAGTTTATTTATAATTGATTATTTTTAGTCTCGATTTCATGTAATTTATTATGAAAGAAGATATTAGAGAATTTTAATATGAGAAAAATAAATATTTTCACATTAGTCCTTGTTTGGGGGACCTTGAAGTAATTTTAGAAAGGTTTTGGTGGGAAAGAAAATAAAATCATTAATTTTGAAAAACTGGTCAAAACACTCGAGTGTTTATGGGAATACTCGAGTATTTTGATCAGAGTTGCACTCGTGAGTGCGATTGCTGAGTCACCACTCGGAATACCTCACGAGTTGACACGATTGCAACTCAGTAACACGCCCTTGGACTCGTGTCGTTGTGCATGAGCTTCAGGGATGGCTATTTAAGCCATGGTTGATGAATCAATCAACCCTTTTTGCTCAAATTCGTGAAGTATTGTGTGTTAGGGTTCCTGTGTTCGAGCGATCGATTCTCCCTCTCCGTGTTGATTCGAACCACAAATCATACACCAATACAAAGCTCACATCTCGAGCTTTGTATAGACATCAAGATTGTGAGCTGAGAGTGAGTAGATTGGAAGAATCGAGGCTTAGAAGTTGGGGTCTGTTTGCTGTATCAGGTTCCTGGAGCTTACTTTGGAGCTTGATTTTGGTAAGCTCAGGTAACCTCCTCATGTGAATCTTGTTTCTTTATTTAGTGTGAAATGTAGAGATTATATAGAGACTAATTTCCCCAATTTTTATGGCTGTTTCATGCATCAACCAATTCAATCTTGGTGCTCTGCTGAAACTGCTCTGTTTCAGTGTGGATTTTGGGGAATTCGACTTGGAAGCTAAGTTTGGGGTGAAGTCTCTGTTGATTCACATCTAAGAGGTAAGGGGAAGCTCTCTATACACTAGATAGAGTTTAAATTGCATGCATTTGATTAGAGAAGCACCAAGAGGCTCTAAGGGCTTAGTTTGAATAGGGAAATTGGTTTGGAGACCAACCTGTGTTCTAAGGATGTTCTGAGCAAGTTCTATATATTGCATGTGAGCTATGTGCAAGTTGTTTTCATGCCAAAAGTGTTTGGAACTGAATTTGGTATGTTAAGTTGTTGAAAATGTGTTTTTATGCATAGTGGTTGCTCAGATTCGATTCAGTGTAATAAGTTGTTGTTTTTGTGTTGGAACATGTTTAATATGTATAATGTAAGCTCTTTTGATCATTGGATTGGATTAGAATTGGCTAGAATTGGAAATGGTATGTTAAAATGCAAATTACAGTGTTAACTGTCTGCAAACACTCGAGTATTATGGGTGATACTCGAGTATTTTGCCTGTTTTGACAAAATGGATTTTCTGGAAAATAAAGAACACTCGAGTAACCACAAGAACACTCGAGTAATTTGGTAACAAATGAAGAACACTCGAGTAACCATAAGAACACTCGAGTAATTTGGTAAAATCTGAGGAACACTCGAGTGACTATGTAAAACACTCGAGTATTTTGGTGAAAACTGAAATATGAATTTCTGGAAAATGAAGGACACTCAAGTAAGTTTTACCTAGAATATTAGAAATATCATTTCCAATCCTATACCATTTGGTTAATACTTAAATGACAATAATCCAATCGATCTAAGACTTAAAAGGAAATTGATTTATGAGATGATTATTCCGTTTGGATGATGGGACGTTGCTCGGGTGGCACGTCATAACGTTGCTCGGGTGGCACGTTATGTATTATCAATTGAGGTAGACCAATCAATTTCTTTAAGTTAAGAGCTTGAGTGCTGGATTGTTTACTCATGTTCTGATGACATGAGTAGGACCTCTGGAATTGCTAAAAGTTGCTACTAGCTCAATGACACATTAAGGTGGATAATGTGGGCAGTATATGGTATACTGTTGATTGGATGTTTCAACGGTGTGTTACACACAAGTGGTAAGGTTTACGTCCGTAGGCGACGTGACGTTCATCAGATATGGTGACGTTGTTTATCACTTCTGTTGTGCATCACAAGTGATAAGGTTTACGTCCGTAAGCGACGTGACGTTCATCAGAGGTGGTGACGTTTTTTTATCACACCCGTTGTTTGTTGAGAAGGGTGTGATGCACACAAGTGGTAAGGTTTATGTTTTGGGAAACGTGACATTCATCAGACATGGTGACGTTGTTTATCACCTCTGTTGTGTATCACAAGTGATAAGGTTTACGTCCTTAGGCGACGTGACGTTCATCAGATGTGGTGACGTTTTTTATCACACCCATGGTATGATTGATAAGTGATAGGTTTACGTCCTTGGGCAACGTGACGTTCACCAGGTGGTGTGACGTTTTTATCACTCCCGAGCTAGTACGCCATACGTTTTGGTAACGTATTCGTGTTTTGGAAATGCATTGTGATATTGGACTGGCGTCCGTGAGGACATTAGATGGAGAATCTTAGAAAGAGAAGAATGTCAGGCATCATGCCACTTAACCTTATTTGAGCTAAGGTTTGATGTTAAGAATGAGTATGAATGTCATATCTGCATTAAGTGCTGCTAAGTGTTAACCATGGCTGTTAACTGATTTGGGGTTATATGTGCATAATCATGATCACTACAACATTTATGCTCTATTGATTATGTGTATAGATTTGCTTACCCCTATGCCCTTGTAGGTGATGTCAGGTTACATCGCTTGCATCGAGATCCGTCCACTTCTTAGTGGCATATGGATCTGCGAGGATTGCCGAATAGTGTATGAGGGTGAGATCGTGGTTACCTTTGATCACCCTAATCCACTGGTTTGGTCACATCCTCGTAGGTTTAGGATTCTCATCATATACGCTATGCATGTGTCTACTTTTTAAACTTACCATGGATCATCTCCCACTCGACCAGCTCGCTTGTCTAACAGTTTTCAATTCGAACATACCCTCTCATACCCTTTTTCTCTTAGAGTCATTCGAGAGGAGACTTCCCCGTCTATTTCAAGGAGTCCTATTAAGGTCACGTTTTCATCAGACCTTGTACCCAGTGGTAGGGTAATTACTCCTTCAAATAAGATCAAGGAGGATCCTGTCGAATACGAGAGCGGAAGCGAGCTTGTCGTTTAATCTATCGGAAGTCAATGGAGAGGCAATGATCCCTAGGTATGTGCATAAGGTAAATGATGAGGATCAAGGATCCGGTGTGATGGATGTTGTGGAGAAGATTAGCTGCTGATGCTGATGTTGGATGATGGTTGCCGCTACTTCTTGGAGACTTCTACTACTACTGCCACGACCAGTGCTATGAGACCAGCTTTGGGAGTTTTATATATTGTGGAAATCTCTTTTGGAAACTCTGGAGCCATGGTCTATTTTGATGTACATATAAATACAATTTTTATGGACTTGTTATGGGATTTTGGAGATCCTTACCGCCGGACTATGTATTACGTACCTTCTGATATAAATAAAATTCATGCTTATACTAAAGTCTATTACATAGTCCTGATATTTCCGCTTACTCTGATATTGATTTGAAAGAATTCGGCTATGACCTTTTGGAAATGGTATCACTTGGCTAGACGAAAACTGGATGGCAATACTGGAGTTCCTTTATATGAAATAGAGTACATTTATTCTCAAAGAGAATGCTATCCAAGATTTGCGAAATTACCTTTTCAGCAAAGTAAATGCCGAATTCGATTTTAAAATTAATACGTAAACCATTCTCCAAACATCCTATGATTTGGTTTGTACACCCGACTATTTGGAAAATATAAAAGAAAATTTTGAAGCCAGTATTTTCTAACATTTTACAAGTCCATATATTCTCAAGTAATAGTATTCATTTTATATTAATTACTTGGGTTATTTTGAGGGTGTTACACTTAGTGGTATCAGAGCAAAAGTCAGATCTTGTAGTAGTGGAAGTAGCTCCAGAAAGGCAGTCATCAACATCAAGCAGGTATCCACAGGGCATATTTATTGTTTGGAATACTAGTATCTTGCTCGAATGGAGCAATTGATATAATGTAGAAATTGAATTCATTGTAGAAAGCTATTGTTAGAACGTTAGTATAGGTTGTGTGAAGAATGTTTCTTTAGTCCATCATATGTGACCATAAGTTATAGCGCAGGTCTATTATGACGACTAGAAACCAAAATCGCACCGACGCGATATTAGAAAGAATCACCGTGGTGTTGGAATCTATGCAGCAATGGCAACAACAACAATCTCAACAACCACCTTACCAATATAATGTTGGTAATTCTGAAGCCAAGAGTTTGGAGGATTTTAGAAGTTGTAACCCACCTAAGTTCGAAGGAGGATTTAAGCCTGAGGAGGCTAATAAGTGGATTCGTACTATGGACAAGATCTTTAGAACATTAGACTGCACTGAGGCTCAGAAGGTGGCGTATGCAGTTTATATGTTAGAAGACGAGGCGGAGAACTGGTGGAATCACACAGTTCAGCTTCTGCACTATGAAGGAAGGGATATTAATTGGGATGTGTTTACGGAGAGGTTTCTCAATAAATACTTCCCGGAAGATTTAAGAAGGAAGAAGGAAATTGAATTTCTGCAATTAAAGCAAGGAGACATGAGTGTGGGTGAGTACGCGGCTAAGTTCGAAGAACTGATGAAGTACTCTCCATACTATCAAGACAATCCTGATGAAAGGAGCAAATGCATCCAGTTTGAAGGTGGTCTGAGACCCGAACTGAAATCCGTTTTCAGTTATCAGAAGATTCAAAGTTTTTCTACGTTAGTAGATAAGTGTCGAATGTATGAGGATGATAAGAAGGCTGAAGTATTAGCTGATCAGGCAAAGAATAACCAGCAGAAGTATGGACCACAAAGAAAGAAAAGATTTGATCCTCGGAATAAGGGTCCATACTGTGATCAGAACCGAGGCAAAGGAAGAGCCGAAGTTAAGGATGGAGTTAAGCCTCGCAGTAATGCTCCTTACTGTGAGAAGTGTAAGCATCATCATTATGGAAGGATCTGCTGGGCAACGAGTAATTGCTTCAACTGTGGAAAGCAGGGTCATGTTGCACGTTATTGCAGAGAACTTGTGAAAAGTAACCGCACCCGACTTGCTAGAAAACCAAAGACTCAAGGCAAAATGTTTACCCTGAATAAAGTGGAAGCTAACCAATCTCCTGATCTCGTGCAAGGTAACCATTTATTTCTAAACCAACTTTGCATGATTGTGTTCGATTCGGGAGTTACCCATTCTTTTGTTCAATATATATATGTGTAAGTAGGTTGAAGTCGGATTTCCCTGACTGTTTTAAAATTTGAGACCCCATGAAACTACCTAGATTTATTTCTAACAGTTTGTTTAGATTATAGTGTCGAGATATTTGATCGAGGCACTAAGTTAAATTCGGTCTATTATCCTTTCTCCCATTTGAATGTGATTTTGGGAAGAGATTGATCAAATCCTATTGTTAAGTGGACTTTCTAAAGTCAAAAATCTTCAACCAAGATAACCCGGGAGAAGTAGTCTTCTACATGAAATAAGAAGAGCAACAAGAACTTTCAGTCATTGAAGGGAAGAATAGCATTTCCTCCTGTGCTACCCTACTCGATTCAAGCCAAAGTATTGGAGCATATTCCATTGCGTCGAGGCCATGACTTGAAAGGAGGTAACTTTAAGAAAGAAAGGTAGATGTGTATGCATCAAGGGGATTGAATACACAAGGTGATACACTGGGAACATGACTTGAGCTTTGCAACGATCAAGGTTGCTTTGAGGGCTCGAGGCCTTTTTCCCGTGTCACTATGCTTTAAAGTGTTAATGACCCTGGAGAATTGAAGTAATTGTTCAGCCGAGAGGAGGAGTTGAACAAGGGACAACGTCGACGGACAGTGTTTTAAAAGCTCGTGACCGGAGACTCTATCGTCATTACAACAATGCAAATGAGGAAGCAACCACAAGGGGCTGAAAGGCGATTCATGTGAACTCTATGGAGTTTAAGGAAGTGGTTTTAAGAAGTCTATTAAATTCGAGTTTAGAAATACAAGTAGACCGACGAGAAGTAAGGAGGGGAGGCTGCAAATCACAATAGAATTCCTAACTCGAATTCACGAATAGCAACAAAGAACCGAAGAAGTAAGGACCGATAAGAGATTGATTTCGAAAGGGAGGAAACCTAAGTTCCATAGGGGATATTTCAAGGATAAGAATTTGGATTCCAGACGATTTGGAAGATGAAGATTTTGTTATGGGATCAAGCAAAATGGATGAGTAAAGGTTATACCACTTATATGATAAATAGTGAAACTAAGACATAGTGGAACTATGTAAATTTGATATTGGAAGCAAAGGATTGGCATGTCACTTGGGAATCACTCTAGGATAAAGTTTTTATACGAACCTCGGGGAAGACATTGCCAAGTTCAAAGGAGCGGAGAAGTATGATTCATTGCAATGTTAATAGAAGGTTCAAACATGCAGAGTTTGAAAAGAAGGATGTCTGAATTTCAAACCAGTTATCAACCATTGAGAAATAAAGGATTTCCTGATATTAGTGAGTATGTGTAGAATTGGTATGGATAATGAGGAAAGCACAGGAAGCTTTTAAGCACGGGAAGCTTATGAGTGAATCAATTATGGGGATCGGAATTTCATAAGGAGTTAAGGAAACCTCCATCGCATGAGAGTAACTGAAAAGCCGATGGGAAGAAATTATTTGAGAAAGTAAGGTGCATCATCATGGATTGAATAGTGATGAACGGAAAGGAATATTTGATTTTGGTTACAAGGAAATGCAGTCTTATTCGCCGGATTACTTGAAGGAGAACTACGAGAGGGGAATGGTCAACCAGCGAATCAAGAATGGGAGAGTTTTCCATCCTGTTAGGATGCGTGTTTAGATTCGGAAATAGGTAATCTGAGTTATCCCTTTGCCGGTTCGAATTAACGTGGTCAAATGCTTTCGACTGCGTTAATTAAATCATGTTGTAATTGGTATATCTGAACAAGTCTTTAACTTGAATTTTCGTGATCAAAACCCTTATCACAATTGGATGTGATAAATGTCTTTGGCACTACAGAAGGAGGAAAATCAGTTAAGACTAGAGAGATTAAGAACCACCGGGATAGGGCAAGTATTTGTCTCCCCAACGGAAGTTTCTCTAGAACTTGGCTATCTGAATAAGTCTGATAGTGACAATAATATTCTTAATCTTTAAGTTCATCTAACTTAAAGGTAAATCGCATAGTCTTTCTTGAGAAAGATTATATCTGAAAGGGATGATTTCATTACTGATGGTGTGAATATTAGGACTGATCACCCTGATATTTACAAATATTAAGAAATGAAGTCATACGAATATTTCCCTACTCGTGCCAAGTGATCAGAGTGCGCAACGGGATGGGGTTTTTCCTCAAAAAGATCTTTGGAAAACGTTTTAATTAAGGAATATATATTTTAAGAGTATTATTCGAAGAAGTTTTTCGTCAAAAGATTTCATTTGAAGGAATTACGAGATAATTTTTGAGGAAGTTCAAGCAAACCCTTTTATGAGAAACAAGGATTTGTACATGTTTTGGAATGCAAAAGCTTTATTTGAGAAAAAGCTCAATTGAAATATTTTGTGAAACATTTTCGGTCAGGAAGTTTGAAAAAGTATAAGAAAATTCCTTTTAAGTGGGGAAGGATGTTTCCAAATTATATTTTGAAAACATATAACACCAGAACAACTTTTTGTGCAACTTTGGAAATTATAGAATTTTTTTTTAAAAAGAAGAATTTCGGGGACGAAATTCCTTTTAAGTGGGGAAGAGTGTAACATCCCTGATTTTTAACCCCTGATTAATAAAATATTAATTATAAAGTTTATTTATAATTGATTATTTTTAGTCTCGATTTCATGTAATTTATTATGAAAGAAGATATTAGAGAATTTTAATATGAGAAAAATAAATATTTTCACATTAGTCCTTGTTTGGGGGACCTTGAAGTAATTTTAGAAAGGTTTTGGTGGGAAAGAAAATAAAATCATTAATTTTGAAAAACTGGTCAAAACACTCGAGTGTTTATGGGAATACTCGAGTATTTTGATCAGAGTTGCACTCGTGAGTGCGATTGCTGAGTCACCACTCGGAATACCTCACGAGTTGACACGATTGCAACTCAGTAACACGCCCTTGGACTCGTGTCGTTGTGCATGAGCTTCAGGGATGGCTATTTAAGCCATGGTTGATGAATCAATCAACCCTTTTTGCTCAAATTCGTGAAGTATTGTGTGTTAGGGTTCCTGTGTTCGAGCGATCGATTCTCCCTCTCCGGGTTGATTCGAACCACAAATCATACACCAATACAAAGCTCAAATCTCGAGCTTTGTATAGACATCAAGATTGTGAGCTGAGAGTGAGTAGATTGGAAGAATCGAGGCTTAGAAGTTGGGGTCTGTTTGCTGTATCAGGTTCCTGGAGCTTACTTTGGAGCTTGATTTTGGTAAGCTCAGGTAACCTCCTCATGTGAATCTTGTTTCTTTATTTAGTGTGAAATGTAGAGATTATATAGAGACTAATTTCCCCAATTTTTATGGCTGTTTCATGCATCAACCAATTCAATCTTGGTGCTCTGCTGAAACTGCTCTGTTTCAGTGTGGATTTTGGGGAATTCGACTTGGAAGCTAAGTTTGGGGTGAAGTCTCTGTTGATTCACATCTAAGAGGTAAGGGGAAGCTCTCTATACACTAGATAGAGTTTAAATTGCATGCATTTGATTAGAGAAGCACCAAGAGGCTCTAAGGGCTTAGTTTGAATAGGGAAATTGGTTTGGAGACCAACCTGTGTTCTAAGGATGTTCTGAGCAAGTTCTATATGTTGCATGTGAGCTATGTGCAAGTTGTTTTCATGCCAAAAGTGTTTGGAACTGAATTTGGTATGTTAAGTTGTTGAAAATGTGTTTTTATGCATAATGGTTGCTCAGATTCGATTCAGTGTAATAAGTTGTTGTTTTTGTGTTGGAACATGTTTAATATGTATAATGTAAGCTCTTTTGATCATTGGATTGGATTAGAATTGGCTAGAATTGGAAATGGTATGTTAAAATGCAAATTACAGTGTTAACTGTCTGCAAACACTCGAGTATTATGGGTGATACTCGAGTATTTTGCCTGTTTTGACAAAATGGATTTTCTGGAAAATAAAGAACACTCGAGTAACCACAAGAACACTCGAGTAATTTGGTAACAAATGAAGAACACTCGAGTAACCATAAGAACACTCGAGTAATTTGGTAAAATCTGAGGAACACTCGAGTGACTATGTAAAACACTCGAGTATTTTGGTGAAAACTGAAATATGAATTTCTGGAAAATGAAGGACACTCAAGTAAGTTTTACCTAGAATATTAGAAATATCATTTCCAATCCTATACCATTTGGTTAATACTTAAATGACAATAATCCAATCGATCTAAGACTTAAAGGAAATTGATTTATGAGATGATTATTCCGTTTGGATGATGGGACGTTGCTCGGGTGGCACGTCATAACGTTGCTCGGGTGGCACGTTATGTATTATCAATTGAGGTAGACCAATCAATTTCTTTAAGTTAAGAGCTTGAGTGCTGGATTGTTTACTCATGTTCTGATGACATGAGTAGGACCTCTGGAATTGCTAAAAGTTGCTACTAGCTCAATGACACATTAAGGTGGATAATGTGGGCAGTATATGGTATACTGTTGATTGGATGTTTCAACGGTGTGTTACACACAAGTGGTAAGGTTTACGTCCGTAGGCGACGTGACGTTCATCAGATATGGTGACGTTGTTTATCACTTCTGTTGTGCATCACAAGTGATAAGGTTTACGTCCGTAAGCGACGTGACATTCATCAGAGGTGGTGACGTTTTTTTATCACACCCGTTGTTTGTTGAGAAGGGTGTGATGCACACAAGTGGTAAGGTTTATGTTTTGGGAAACGTGACGTTCATCAGACATGGTGACGTTGTTTATCACCTCTGTTGTGTATCACAGGTGATAAGGTTTACGTCCTTAGGCGACGTGACGTTCATCAGATGTGGTGACGTTTTTTATCACACCCATGGTATGATTGATAAGTGATAGGTTTACGTCCTTGGGCAACGTGACGTTCACCAGGTGGTGTGACGTTTTTATCACTCCCGAGCTAGTACGCCATACGTTTTGGTAACGTATTCGTGTTTTGGAAATGCATTGTGATATTGGACTGGCGTCCGTGAGGACATTAGATGGAGAATCTTAGAAAGAGAAGAATGTCAGGCATCATGCCACTTAACCTTATTTGAGCTAAGGTTTGATGTTAAGAATGAGTATGAATGTCATATCTGCATTAAGTGCTGCTAAGTGTTAACCATGGCTGTTAACTGATTTGGGGTTATATGTGCATAATCATGATCACTACAACATTTATGCTCTATTGATTATGTGTATAGATTTGCTTACCCCTATGCCCTTGTAGGTGATGTCAGGTTACATCGCTTGCATCGAGATCCGTCCACTTCTTAGTGGCATATGGATCTGCGAGGATTGCTGAATAGTGTATGAGGGTGAGATCGTGGTTACCTTTGATCACCCTAATCCACTGGTTTGGTCACATCCTCGTAGGTTTAGGATTCTCATCATATACGCTATGCATGTGTCTACTTTTTAAACTTACCATGGATCATCTCCCACTCGACCAGCTCGCTTGTCTAACAGTTTTCAATTCGAACATACCCTCTCATACCCTTTTTCTCTTAGAGTCATTCGAGAGGAGACTTCCCCGTCTATTTCAAGGAGTCCTATTAAGGTCACGTTTTCATCAGACCTTGTACCCAGTGGTAGGGTAATTACTCCTTCAAATAAGATCAAGGAGGATCCTGTCGAATACGAGAGCGGAAGCGAGCTTGTCGTTTAATCTATCGGAAGTCAATGGAGAGGCAATGATCCCTAGGTATGTGCATAAGGTAAATGATGAGGATCAAGGATCCGGTGTGATGGATGTTGTGGAGAAGATTAGCTGCTGATGCTGATGTTGGATGATGGTTGCCGCTACTTCTTGGAGACTTCTACTACTACTGCCGCGACCAGTGCTATGAGACCAGCTTTGGGAGTTTTATATATTGTGGAAATCTCTTTTGGAAACTCTGGAGCCATGGTCTATTTTGATGTACATATAAATACAATTTTTATGGACTTGTTATGGGATTTTGGAGATCCTTACCGCCGGACTATGTATTACGTACCTTCTGATATAAATAAAATTCATGCTTATACTAAAGTCTATTACATAGTCCTGATATTTCCGCTTACTCTGATATTGATTTGAAAGAATTCGGCTATGACCTTTTGGAAATGGTATCACTTGGCTAGACGAAAACTGGATGGCAATACTGGAGTTCCTTTATATGAAATAGAGTACATTTATTCTCAAAGAGAATGCTATCCAAGATTTGCGAAATTACCTTTTCAGCAAAGTAAATGCCGAATTCGATTTTAAAATTAATACGTAAACCATTCTCCAAACATCCTATGATTTGGTTTGTACACCCGACTATTTGGAAAATATAAAAGAAAATTTTGAAGCCAGTATTTTCTAACATTTTACAAGTCCATATATTCTCAAGTAATAGTATTCATTTTATATTAATTACTTGGGTTATTTTGAGGGTGTTACACTTAGTGGTATCAGAGCAAAAGTCAGATCTTGTAGTAGTGGAAGTAGCTCCAGAAAGGCAGTCATCAACATCAAGCAGGTATCCACAGGGCATATTTATTGTTTGGAATACTAGTATCTTGCTCGAATGGAGCAATTGATATAATGTAGAAATTGAATTCATTGTAGAAAGCTATTGTTAGAACGTTAGTATAGGTTGTGTGAAGAATGTTTCTTTAGTCCATCATATGTGACCATAAGTTATAGCGCAGGTCTATTATGACGACTAGAAACCAAAATCGCACCGACGCGATATTAGAAAGAATCACCGTGGTGTTGGAATCTATGCAGCAATGGCAACAACAACAATCTCAACAACCACCTTACCAATATAATGTTGGTAATTCTGAAGCCAAGAGTTTGGAGGATTTTAGAAGTTGTAACCCACCTAAGTTCGAAGGAGGATTTAAGCCTGAGGAGGCTAATAAGTGGATTCGTACTATGGACAAGATCTTTAGAACATTAGACTGCACTGAGGCTCAGAAGGTGGCGTATGCAGTTTATATGTTAGAAGACGAGGCGGAGAACTGGTGGAATCACACAGTTCAGCTTCTGCACTATGAAGGAAGGGATATTAATTGGGATGTGTTTACGGAGAGGTTTCTCAATAAATACTTCCCGGAAGATTTAAGAAGGAAGAAGGAAATTGAATTTCTGCAATTAAAGCAAGGAGACATGAGTGTGGGTGAGTACGCGGCTAAGTTCGAAGAACTGATGAAGTACTCTCCATACTATCAAGACAATCCTGATGAAAGGAGCAAATGCATCCAGTTTGAAGGTGGTCTGAGACCCGAACTGAAATCCGTTTTCAGTTATCAGAAGATTCAAAGTTTTTCTACGTTAGTAGATAAGTGTCGAATGTATGAGGATGATAAGAAGGCTGAAGTATTAGCTGATCAGGCAAAGAATAACCAGCAGAAGTATGGACCACAAAGAAAGAAAAGATTTGATCCTCGGAATAAGGGTCCATACTGTGATCAGAACCGAGGCAAAGGAAGAGCCGAAGTTAAGGATGGAGTTAAGCCTCGCAGTAATGCTCCTTACTGTGAGAAGTGTAAGCATCATCATTATGGAAGGATCTGCTGGGCAACGAGTAATTGCTTCAACTGTGGAAAGCAGGGTCATGTTGCACGTTATTGCAGAGAACTTGTGAAAAGTAACCGCACCCGACTTGCTAGAAAACCAAAGACTCAAGGCAAAATGTTTACCCTGAATAAAGTGGAAGCTAACCAATCTCCTGATCTCGTGCAAGGTAACCATTTATTTCTAAACCAACTTTGCATGATTGTGTTCGATTCGGGAGTTACCCATTCTTTTGTTCAATATATATATGTGTAAGTAGGTTGAAGTCGGATTTCCCTGACTGTTTTAAAATTTGAGACCCCATGAAACTACCTAGATTTATTTCTAAAAGTTTGTTTAGATTATAGTGTCGAGATATTTGATCGAGGCACTAAGTTAAATTCGGTCTATTATCCTTTCTCCCATTTGAATGTGATTTTGGGAAGAGATTGATCAAATCCTATTGTTAAGTGGACTTTCTAAAGTCAAAAATCTTCAACCAAGATAACCCGGGAGAAGTAGTCTTCTACATGAAATAAGAAGAGCAACAAGAACTTTCAGTCATTGAAGGGAAGAATAGCATTTCCTCCTGTGCTACCTTACTCGATTCACGCCAAAGTATTGGAGCATATTCCATTGCGTCGAGGCCATGACTTGAAAGGAGGTAACTTTCAGAAAGGAAGGTAGATGTGTATGCATCAAGGGGATTGAATACACAAGGTGATACACTGGGAACATGACTTGAGCTTTGCAACGATCAAGGTTGCTTTGAGGGCTCGAGGCCTTTTTCCCGTGTCACTACGCTTTAAAGTGTTAATGACCCTGGAGAATTGAAGTAATTGTTCAGCCGAGAGGAGGAGTTGAACAAGGGACAACGTCGACGGACAGTGTTTTAAAAGCTCGTGACCGGAGACTCTATCGTCATTACAACAATGCAAATGAGGAAGCAACCACAAGGGGCTGAAAGGCGATTCATGTGAACTCTATGGAGTTTAAGGAAGTGGTTTTAAGAAGTCTATTAAATTCGAGTTTAGAAATACAAGTAGACCGACGAGAAGTAAGGAGGGGAGGCTGCAAATCACAATAGAATTCCTAACTCGAATTCGCGAATAGCAACAAAGAACCGAAGAAGTAAGGACCGATAAGAGATTGATTTCGAAAGGGAGGAAACCTAAGTTCCATAGGGGATATTTCAAGGATAAGAATTTGGATTCCAGACGATTTGGAAGATGAAGATTTTGTTATGGGATCAAGCAAAATGGATGAGTAAAGGTTATACCACTTATATGATAAATAGTGAAACTAAGACATAGTGGAACTATGTAAATTTGATATTGGAAGCAAAGGATTGGCATGTCACTTGGGAATCACTCTAGGATAAAGTTTTTATACGAACCTCGGGGAAGACATTGCCAAGTTCAAAGGAGCGGAGAAGTATAATTCATTGCAATGTTAATAGAAGGTTCAAACATGCGGAGTTTGAAAAGAAGGATGTCTGAATTTCAAACCAGTTATCAACCATTGAGAAATAAAGGATTTCCTGATATTAGTGAGTATGTGTAGAATTGGTATGGATAATGAGGAAAGCACAGGAAGCTTTTAAGCACGGGAAGCTTATGAGTGAATCAATTATGGGGATCGGAATTTCATAAGGAGTTAAGGAAACCTCCATCGCATGAGAGTAACTGAAAAGCCGATGGGAAGAAATTATTTGAGAAAGTAAGGTGCATCATCATGGATTGAATAGTGATGAACGGAAAGGAATATTTGATTTTGGTTACAAGGAAATGTAGTCTTATTCGCCGGATTACTTGAAGGAGAACTACGAGAGGGGAATGGTCAACCAGCGAATCAAGAATGGGAGAGTTTTCCATCCTGTTAGGATGCGTGTTTAGATTCGGAAATAGGTAATCTGAGTTATCCCTTTGCCGGTTCGAATTAACGTGGTCAAATGCTTTCGACTGCGTTAATTAAATCATGTTGTAATTGGTATATCTGAACAAGTCTTTAACTTGAATTTTCGTGATCAAAACCCTTATCACAATTGGATGTGATAAATGTCTTTGGCACTACAGAAGGAGGAAGATCAGTTAAGACTAGAGAGATTAAGAACCACCGGGATAGGGCAAGTATTTGTCTCCCCAACGGAAGTTTCTCTAGAACTTGGCTATCTGAATAAGTCTGATAGTGACAATAATATTCTTAATCTTTAAGTTCATCTAACTTAAAGGTAAATCGCATAGTCTTTCTTGAGAAAGATTATATCTGAAAGGGATGATTTCATTACTGATGGTGTGAATATTAGGACTGATCACCCTGATATTTACAACTATTAAGAAATGAAGTCATACGAATATTTCCCTACTCGTGCCAAGTGATCAGAGTGCGCAACGGGATGGGGTTTTTCCTCAAAAAGATCTTTGGAAAACGTTTTAATTAAGGAATATATATTTTAAGAGTATTATTCGAAGAAGTTTTTCGTCAAAAGATTTCATTTGAAGGAATTACGAGATAATTTTTGAGGAAGTTCAAGCAAACCCTTTTATGAGAAACAAGGATTTGTACATGTTTTGGAATGCAAAAGCTTTATTTGAGAAAAAGCTCAATTGAAATATTTTGTGAAACATTTTCGGTCAGGAAGTTTGAAAAAGTATAAGAAAATTCCTTTTAAGTGGGGAAGGATGTTTCCAAATTATATTTTGAAAACATATAACACCAGAACAACTTTTTGTGCAACTTTGGAAATTATAGAATTTTATTTTAAAAAAGAAGAATTTCGGGGACGAAATTCCTTTTAAGTGGGGAAGAGTGTAACATCCCTGATTTTTAACCCCTGATTAATAAAATATTAATTATAAAGTTTATTTATAATTGATTATTTTTAGTCTCGATTTCATGTAATTTATTATGAAAGAAGATATTAGAGAATTTTAATATGAGAAAAATAAATATTTTCACATTAGTCCTTGTTTGGGGGACCTTGAAGTAATTTTAGAAAGGTTTTGGTGGGAAAGAAAATAAAATCATTAATTTTGAAAAACTGGTCAAAACACTCGAGTGTTTATGGGAATACTCGAGTATTTTGATCAGAGTTGCACTCGTGAGTGCGATTGCTGAGTCACCACTCGGAATACCTCACGAGTTGACACGATTGCAACTCAGTAACACGCCCTTGGACTCGTGTCGTTGTGCATGAGCTTCAGGGATGGCTATTTAAGCCATGGTTGATGAATCAATCAACCCTTTTTGCTCAAATTCGTGAAGTATTGTGTGTTAGGGTTCCTGTGTTCGAGCGATCGATTCTCCCTCTCCGGGTTGATTCGAACCACAAATCATACACCAATACAAAGCTCACATCTCGAGCTTTGTATAGACATCAAGATTGTGAGCTGAGAGTGAGTAGATTGGAAGAATCGAGGCTTAGAAGTTGGGGTCTGTTTGCTGTATCAGGTTCCTGGAGCTTACTTTGGAGCTTGATTTTGGTAAGCTCAGGTAACCTCCTCATGTGAATCTTGTTTCTTTAGTTAGTGTGAAATGTAGAGATTATATAGAGACTAATTTCCCCAATTTTTATGGCTGTTTCATGCATCAACCAATTCAATCTTGGTGCTCTGCTGAAACTGCTCTGTTTCAGTGTGGATTTTGGGGAATTCGACTTGGAAGCTAAGTTTGGGGTGAAGTCTCTGTTGACTCACATCTAAGAGGTAAGGGGAAGCTCTCTATACACTAGATAGAGTTTAAATTGCATGCATTTGATTAGAGAGCCACCAAGAGGCTCTAAGGGCTTAGTTTGAATAGGGAAATTGGTTTGGAGACCAACCTGTGTTCTAAGGATGTTCTGAGCAAGTTCTATATGTTGCATGTGAGCTATGTGCAAGTTGTTTTCATGCCAAAAGTGTTTGGAACTGAATTTGGTATGTTAAGTTGTTGAAAATGTGTTTTTATGCATAATGGTTGCTCAGATTCGATTCAGTGTAATAAGTTGTTGTTTTTGTGTTGGAACATGTTTAATATGTATAATGTAAGCTCTTTTGATCATTGGATTGGATTAGAATTGGCTAGAATTGGAAATGGTATGTTAAAATGCAAATTACAGTGTTAACTGTCTGCAAACACTCGAGTATTATGGGTGATACTCGAGTATTTTGCCTGTTTTGACAAAATGGATTTTCTGGAAAATAAAGAAAACTCGAGTAACCACAAGAACACTCGAGTAATTTGGTAACAAATGAAGAACACTCGAGTAACCATAAGAACACTCGAGTAATTTGGTAAAATCTGAGGAACACTCGAGTGACTATGTAAAACACTCGAGTATTTTGGTGAAAACTAAAATATGAATTTCTGGAAAATGAAGGACACTCAAGTAAGTTTTACCTAGAATATTAGAAATATCATTTCCAATCCTAGACCATTTGGTTAATACTTAAATGACAATAATCCAATCGATCTAAGACTTAAAGGAAATTGATTTATGAGATGATTATTCCGTTTGGATGATGGGACGTTGCTCGGGTGGCACGTCATAACGTTGCTCGGGTGGCACGTTATGTATTATCAATTGAGGTAGACCAATTAATTTCCTTAAGTTAAGAGCTTGAGTGCTGGATTGTTTACTCATGTTCTGATGACATGAGTAGGACCTCTGGAATTGCTAAAAGTTGCTACTAGCTCAATGACACATTAAGGTGGATAATGTGGGCAGTATGTGGTATACTGTTGATTGGATGTTTCAACGGTGTGTTACACACAAGTGGTAAGGTTTACGTCCGTAGGCGACGTGACGTTCATCAGATATGGTGACGTTGTTTATCACTTCTGTTGTGCATCACAAGTGATAAGGTTTACGTCCGTAGGCGACGTGACCTTCATCAGAGGTGGTGACGTTTTTTTATCACACCCGTTGTTTGTTGAGAAGGGTGTGATGCACACAAGTGGTAAGGTTTACGTTTTGGGAAACGTGACGTTCATCAGACATGGTGACGTTGTTTATCACCTCTGTTGTGTATCACAAGTGATAAGGTTTACGTCCTTAGGCGACGTGACGTTCATCAGATGTGGTGACGTTTTTTATCACACCTATTGTATGATTGATAAGTGATAGGTTTACGTCCTTGGGCGACGTGACGTTCACCAGGTGGTGTGACGTTTTTATCACTCCCGAGCTAGTACGCCATACGTTTTGGTATCGTATTCGTGTTTTGGAAATGCATTGTGATATTGGACTGGCGTCCATGAGGACATTAGATGGAGAATCTCAGAAAGAGAAGAATGTCAGGCATCATGCCACTTAACCTTATTTGAGCTAAGGTTTGATGTTAAGAATGAGTATGAATGTCATATCTGCATTAAGTGCTGCTAAGTGTTAACCATGGCTGTTAACTGATTTGGGGTTATATGTGCATAATCATGATCACTACAACATTTATTCTCTATTGATTATGTGTATAGATTTGCTTACCCCTATGCCCTTGTAGGTGATGTCAGGTTACATCGCTTGCATCGAGATCCGTCCACTTCTTAGTGGCATATGGATCTGCGAGGATTGCCGAATAGTGTATGAGGGTGAGATCGTGGTTACCTTTGATCACCCTAATCCACTGGTTTGGTCACATCCTTGTAGGTTTAGGATTCTCATCATATACGCTATGCATGTGTCTACTTTTTAAACTTACCATGGATCATCTCCCACTCGACCAGCTCGCTTGTCTAACAGTTTTCAATTCGAACATACCCGCTCATACCCTTTTTCTCTTAGAGTCATTCGAGAGGAGACTTCCCCGTCTATTTCAAGGAGTCCTATTAAGGTCACGTTTTCATCAGACCTTGTACCGAGTGGTAGGGTAATTACTCCTTCAAATAAGATCAAGGAGGATCCGGTCGAATACGAGAGCGGAAGCGAGCTTGTCGTTTAATCTATCGGAAGTCAATGGAGAGGCGATGATCCCTAGGTATGTGCATAAGGTAAATGATGAGGATCAAGGATCCGGTGTGATGGATGCTGTGGAGAAGATTAGCTGCTGATGCTGATGTTGGATGATGGTTGCCGCTACTTCTTGGAGACTTCTACTACTACTGCCGCGACCAGTGCTATGAGACCAGCTTTGGGAGTTTTATATATTGTGGGAATCTCTTTTGGAAACTCTGGAGCCATGTGTTGGAAAACTACACTCGGTGGTTGAAACAAATAGGAACACTAGGAGAACACCTAGAAGGGGGGGTTGAATAGGTGTTAAAGAAATTTTGAAAGATTTTCGCAAGAAACAAATCGAAACGATTAAAACCAATGAAAATCAATCAATTAACAAATATTATATCAGAGATTAAGCGGAAACAATCAACACCAATATTCTTATTGATTCACCTAGTTATGAAAATGATTTTCCCCAAATTAATTTTAACAATTAAGATTCAATTTAATCAATTATGAAAAATCACTTTTTCTAGGTTTTCAATCAAGAACACAATTAAAGACTTGAATTGTAAAGAGTAGAGAGTTTAGAGATACAACACAGTGATTTATCCTGGTTCACTTTCATCCACTTGAAAGCTACTCCAGTCCCCTCTTCAACCAAGAGAGATTCTTCACTATGAGGAATTAGAGTTTCTCAAATTACAAGTAAATGCCTCACAAGACTTCCTTCTTGCTAGCCTACAAGAGATACCACACCCTTGCCTTGTAACCCTATTGATATCTAATCTAACCTCTTCTCTTGCTTGCCGATACCCCACAACAAGACTTCCAATTGCTTGCTTCACTCACAAGAGTTCCAAATGCTTGTTCTTCAACAAGGCTTTCAAGTGCTTGATGAAATGCCTCACCAAGGCTTCCAAAATAACTTTGCTTGATTCACAACCAAGACTTCCAATTGTTGTAGATAGCTTGCCTTTTGCAAAGATTACAACTCAAATGAAAAACAATAACAATCCTATGAATCTCTTTCAAAAGCTATGAAAAGATCAACATGAGAGATTCAAGGTTCTTGATCAAAGAATATGAAAATGAGAGCTTTGATCTTGAGAGAGTGAGAGAGAATAGTGTGGCTTTGATTCTTTGTAAAATTGTGTATCAAAATGATTCTAGTTTATAGAAATGATTAGGAAAAGGTTTATATAGAATACCCAAAAGTTGGAGCACTAAGAATGGCTTTTGAGAAGTGAAAAACGTATTTAAAAAACCATATCTGATCAAGTTACTCGAGTGAAATGAGTGTTACTCGAGTAATACGAAAGCTGCATAAATTTCACTCGAGTGAAAAAGGTTTTACTCGAGTAAAAGTTCAGATAATCGATTATCAAAAGTTTGTTAATCGATTATCAGTTCAAAATACACTGTTAATCAATTATCAAAATCTGTTAATCGATTATTAACATTAAAAATCACTTAAAACTTGTTTTCTCAAAAACTAAACCTTTTCTTTCAAACCTTTAAGCCACCTATTGATTTTAGACAAAGTGAATTCTCAAAATATGATATAATCATGCAATCAAAAGAGATTCACTACCCTCTAATAAACTCTACCCAAACTCATAAACTAAAAGACTTGTGAGGCAAAAGATAAAACATTAAAACACAAACTACCAAACTAAGTCTTCATGAGTTGGCTCTCTCTTCTTCACTTGATGTTTGTTGTTGCTTGTTGAGCTTGAACTTGATCAACACATTTGTAGCTTGTTCAAAACCTTTTGGCATTTATCAAAACATTCTTCATGGATCTTACAATCTCCCCCTTTTTGAAAATGACAAACATGTTTTGAAATCGTTTGAAGTTCATTGAAGTTGTTGATGCTTGAACCATTTGATCACTTGGTGAGACTCTTGCTCCCCCTCAATTAATGCTTTTGACATTTGAATCCAATTGAGTAAGCTTGATTCTCCCCCTATCTTCAACAACTTTGCTCAACCTACATAAAAACAACAAAACAACCTTTCTCCAAACATACCATTTAAAAATTTCTCCCTTTGTTTCAAAAACATCATATTTCTCTGCCTTTGGCATTATCAAAAAGAAATATATACCAATTGAAATAAGATCTAAGCCAAAATAGAAGAAATATAACCAAAGCATGAATAGAATAACACCAATTTGTAGAATTTTCTCCTTGATACCAATTGAAGTAGCAAATGAATGAATATCACATGAAAGTCCTTTTGCTCTTCAATCATACCTACAAAAACAATGATGCTTTGCTTTTTGGTATCCAAATGGTTTTGGATCCATTTTTGTTAGTGTAGGGACTCTCACCCTTTTTCATCCAAACAAAATCTCCTTTAGGTATACCATGCACTTTAATATAACATACATTTGAAGTATGTCCATGAGTACCACAATAGAAACATGTTGGTGCATTTGAAAAATCAACCTTTGAAAAATCAACAACATTTCTATGAGATTTACTCTTAGCATTAGTATAACCCAAACCAAACTTGTTTGAATTTTCTCTTTGAAAATTTAACAATGTTCGCAATCTAATATCACCATTTGTGAAACTTGCAAGCTTATTTTTCAAAATGGCATTTTCATCCTTAAGCAACTTGCAATCCTCACAATCAACCACATTATTCAATCTACTAGCACAATCACAAGTAGAATTATCAATGATAAGATGCAAAGTCTCATTGTCTAACTTAAGGTCATCAACTTGCTTTTGAAGATCTAAAATCTTTTGTTGATGTTCCTCAATGAGCTTCTTCCTATCAATATTTTTCTTAGCTAATTTCTTGAGATGTTCATGCATTTCTTCATAAGCATTATATAACATTTCATAATTTGAAGAAATTTCGGATTTAGTAAGACTTACATCGCTTTCGTCACTTTGCTCACTTGATTCATCATTTGAGCTTTCCTCTTCATGTACTTGAGCTATCAAGTTGAGACAAGCGTCATGTTCATCATCCGAAGAACTACTAGTTGTGCTTTTCTTGTCTTGTTCATCATCACTATTCCAAACTATGTATGCCCTTTTGTGTTTTGCATTTTTCTTCTCTTTATCCTTCTTCTTGAGATACTTAGAGCATGAGTACTTGAGATGACCGGGCTTTCCACATTCATGGCAAACTACACCTTCTTTTGAAGTCTTGGTCTTGTAGTGTGGGGGATCCTTCTCTTTACTTTTGTCTCTGTTCAACCTTCCTTTTCTCCTTAGAATTTTATTGAACTTTCTTAGTAGAAGCTTCATCTCCTCTTCATCAATGTCCGAATCGGAATCTTCATTATCAACATCATCATCATCAACGGAACTCTCTTCCTTTTTATATGACCTTTGAGCTTTAAGAGCAATTCCTTTTCTCTCTTTGTACTTATCCGACTCTTCATGCATTTGCAAACGTCCAAGCTCCATTTCATGTTCTTGTAGCTTTCCGAAAAGTGTTTCTAAGTCCATGGTGTCCAAGTCCTTTGATTCAACAATTGCGGTAACCTTAGGTTGCCATTCCCTACTTAGACATCTTAAAACTTTGTTAACAAGTTCACAATTCACGAAAGTTTTACCAAGAGCAATGAGATGATTAACAATATGAGTAAAACGTTTTTGCATAAAACATATAGATTCATTAGGCAACATATGAAACAATTCATATTCATGCATCAAAGAATTCAATCTAGCACGCCTAACTTCACTAGTGCCTTCATGTGTGACTTGCAAGGTGTCCCACATATCTTTGGCATCCTTACATTGGGAGACTCTAAAGAACTCATCATAAGATAGAGCGGAGGTGATGATATTTTTTGCTTTTAAATCATATTGAATTTTTCTTTTATCATCATCGGTCCACTTATATTTGGGAGTTAGGGTAAGCACACCTTCTACATCTTTTGAGGGAATATAAGGACCATTTTCAATGGCTTCCCAAATGTTCACATCTATAGCTTCTATAAAGATTCTCATCCTAATTTTCCAAAAACCATAACCCTCTCCACCAAACATAGGAGGGCGATTAATTGAAGCACCTTCACCACCAAAAGGATTCGTAGAACCCATTGTAGTTTCCTTAAGATCTTTAACGAAAAAGCTCTATGCTCGTGTCTTTCGACCGAGCTCTGATACCAATTGTTGGAAAACTACACTCGGTGGTTGAAACAAATAGGAACACTAGGAGAACACCTAGAAGGGGGGGTTGAATAGGTGTTAAAGAAATTTTGAAAGATTTTCGCAAGAAACAAATCTAAACGATTAAAACCAATGAAAATCAATCAATTAACAAATATTATATCAGAGATTAAGCGGAAACAATCAACACCAATATTCTTATTGATTCACCTAGTTATGAAAATGATTTTCCCCAAATTAATTTGAACAATTAAGATTCAATTTAATCAATTATGAAAAATCACTTTTTCTAGGTTTTCAATCAAGAACACAATTAAAGACTTGAATTGTAAAGAGTAGAGAGTTTAGAGATACGACACAGTGATTTATCCTGGTTCACTTTCATCCACTTGAAAGCTACTCCAGTCCCCTCTTCAACCAAGAGAGATTCTTCACTATGAGGAATTAGAGTTTCTCAAATTACAAGTAAATGCCTCACAAGACTTCCTTCTTGCTAGCCTACAAGAGATACCACACCCTTGCCTTGTAACCCTATTGATATCTAATCTAACCTCTTCTCTTGCTTGCCGATACCCCACAACAAGACTTCCAATTGCTTGCTTCACTCACAAGAGTTCCAAATGCTTGTTCTTCAACAAGGCTTTCAAGTGCTTGATGAAATGCCTCACCAAGGCTTCCAAAATAACTTTGCTTGATTCACAACCAAGACTTCCAATTGTTATAGATAGCTTGCCTTTTGCAAAGATTACAACTCAAATGAAAAACAATAACAATCCTATGAATCTCTTTCAAAAGCTATGAAAAGATCAACATGAGAGATTCAAGGTTCTTGATCAAAGAATATGAAAATGAGAGCTTTGATCTTGAGAGAGTGAGAGAGAATAGTGTGGTTTTGATTCTTTGTAAAATTGTGTATCAAAATGATTCTAGTTTATAGAAATGATTAGGAAAAGGTTTATATAGAATACCCAAAAGTTGGAGCACTAAGAATGGCTTTTGAGAAGTGAAAAACGTATTTAAAAAACCATATCTGATCAAGTTACTCGAGTGAAATGAGTGTTACTCGAGTAATACGAAAGCTGCATAAATTTCACTCGAGTGAAAAAGGTTTTACTCGAGTAAAAGTTCAGATAATCGATTATCAAAAGTTTGTTAATCGATTATCAGTTCAAAATACACTGTTAATCAATTATCAAAATCTGTTAATCGATTATTAACATTAAAAATCACTTAAAACTTGTTTTCTCAAAAACTAAACCTTTTCTTTCAAACCTTTAAGCCACCTATTGATTTTAGACAAAGTGAATTCTCAAAATATGATATAATCATGCAATCAAAAGAGATTCACTACCCTCTAATAAACTCTACCCAAACTCATAAACTAAAAGACTTGTGAGGCAAAAGATAAAACATTAAAACACAAACTACCAAACTAAGTCTTCATGAGTTGGCTCTCTCTTCTTCACTTGATGTTTGTTGTTGCTTGTTGAGCTTGAACTTGATCAACACATTTGTAGCTTGTTCAAAACCTTTTGGCATTTATCAAAACATTCTTCATGGATCTTACAATCTCCCCCTTTTTGAAAATGACAAACATGTTTTGAAATCGTTTGAAGTTCATTGAAGTTGTTGATGCTTGAACCATTTGATCACTTGGTGAGACTCTTGCTCCCCCTCAATTAATGCTTTTGACATTTGAATCCAATTGAGTAAGCTTGATTCTCCCCCTATCTTCAACAACTTTGCTCAACCTACATAAAAACAACAAAACAACCTTTCTCCAAACATACCATTTAAAAATTTCTCCCTTTGTTTCAAAAACATCATATTTCTCTGCCTTTGGCATTATCAAAAAGAAATATATACCAATTGAAATAAGATCTAAGCCAAAATAGAAGAAATATAACCAAAGCATGAATAGAATAACACCAATTTGTAGAATTTTCTCCTTGATACCAATTGAAGTAGCAAATGAATGAATATCACATGAAAGTCCTTTTGCTCTTCAATCATACCTACAAAAACAATGATGCTTTGCTTTTTGGTATCCAAATGGTTTTGGATCCATTTTTGTTAGTGTAGGGACTCTCACCCTTTTTCATCCAAACAAAATCTCCTTTAGGTATACCATGCACTTTAATATAACATACATTTGAAGTATGTCCATGAGTACCACAATAGAAACATGTTGGTGCATTTGAAAAATCAACCTTTGAAAAATCAACAACATTTCTATGAGATTTACTCTTAGCATTAGTATAACCCAAACCAAACTTGTTTGAATTTTCTCTTTGAAAATTTAACAATGTTCGCAATCTAATATCACCATTTGTGAAACTTGCAAGCTTATTTTTCAAAATGGCATTTTCATCCTTAAGCAACTTGCAATCCTCACAATCAACCACATTATTCAATCTACTAGCACAATCACAAGTAGAATTATCAATGATAAGATGCAAAGTCTCATTGTCTAACTTAAGGTCATCAACTTGCTTTTGAAGATCTAAAATCTTTTGTTGATGTTCCTCAATGAGCTTCTTCCTATCAATATTTTTCTTAGCTAATTTCTTGAGATGTTCATGCATTTCTTCATAAGCATTATATAACATTTCATAATTTGAAGAAATTTCGGATTTAGTAAGACTTACATCGCTTTCGTCACTTTGCTCACTTGATTCATCATTTGAGCTTTCCTCTTCATGTACTTGAGCTATCAAGTTGAGACAAGCGTCATGTTCATCATCCGAAGAACTACTAGTTGTGCTTTTCTTGTCTTGTTCATCATCACTATTCCAAACTATGTATGCCCTTTTGTGTTTTGCATTTTTCTTCTCTTTATCCTTCTTCTTGAGATACTTAGAGCATGAGTACTTGAGATGACCGGGCTTTCCACATTCATGGCAAACTACACCTTCTTTTGAAGTCTTGGTCTTGTAGTGTGGGGGATCCTTCTCTTTACTTTTGTCTTTGTTCAACCTTCCTTTTCTCCTTAGAATTTTATTGAACTTTCTTAGTAGAAGCTTCATCTCCTCTTCATCAATGTCCGAATCGGAATCTTCATTATCAACATCATCATCATCAACGGAACTCTCTTCCTTTTTATATGACCTTTGAGCTTTAAGAGCAATTCCTTTTCTCTCTTTGTACTTATCCGACTCTTCATGCATTTGCAAACGTCCAAGCTCCATTTCATGTTCTTGTAGCTTTCCGAAAAGTGTTTCTAAGTCCATGGTGTCCAAGTCCTTTGATTCAACAATTGCGGTAACCTTAGGTTGCCATTCCCTACTTAGACATCTTAAAACTTTGTTAACAAGTTCACAATTCACGAAAGTTTTACCAAGAGCAATGAGATGATTAACAATATGAGTAAAACGTTTTTGCATAAAACATATAGATTCATTAGGCAACATATGAAACAATTCATATTCATGCATCAAAGAATTCAATCTAGCACGCCTAACTTCACTAGTGCCTTCATGTGTGACTTGCAAGGTGTCCCACATATCTTTGGCATCCTTACATTGGGAGACTCTAAAGAACTCATCATAAGATAGAGCGGAGGTGATGATATTTTTTGCTTTTAAATCATATTGAATTTTTCTTTTATCATCATCGGTCCACTTATATTTGGGAGTTAGGGTAAGCACACCTTCTACATCTTTTGAGGGAATATAAGGACCATTTTCAATGGCTTCCCAAATGTTCACATCTATAGCTTCTATAAAGATTCTCATCCTAATTTTCCAAAAACCATAACCCTCTCCACCAAACATAGGAGGGCGATTAATTGAAGCACCTTCACCACCAAAAGGATTCGTAGAACCCATTGTAGTTTCCTTAAGATCTTTAACGAAAAAGCTCTATGCTCGTGTCTTTCGACCGAGCTCTGATACCAATTGTTGGAAAACTACACTCGGTGGTTGAAACAAATAGGAACACTAGGAGAACACCTAGAAGGGGGGGTTGAATAGGTGTTAAAGAAATTTTGAAAGATTTTCGCAAGAAACAAATCTAAACGATTAAAACCAATGAAAATCAATCAATTAACAAATATTATATCAGAGATTAAGCGGAAACAATCAACACCAATATTCTTATTGATTCACCTAGTTATGAAAATGATTTTCCCCAAATTAATTTGAACAATTAAGATTCAATTTAATCAATTATGAAAAATCACTTTTTCTAGGTTTTCAATCAAGAACACAATTAAAGACTTGAATTGTAAAGAGTAGAGAGTTTAGAGATACGACACAGTGATTTATCCTGGTTCACTTTCATCCACTTGAAAGCTACTCCAGTCCCCTCTTCAACCAAGAGAGATTCTTCACTATGAGGAATTAGAGTTTCTCAAATTACAAGTAAATGCCTCACAAGACTTCCTTCTTGCTAGCCTACAAGAGATACCACACCCTTGCCTTGTAACCCTATTGATATCTAATCTAACCTCTTCTCTTGCTTGCCGATACCCCACAACAAGACTTCCAATTGCTTGCTTCACTCACAAAAGTTCCAAATGCTTGTTCTTCAACAAGGCTTTCAAGTGCTTGATGAAATGCCTCACCAAGGCTTCCAAAATAACTTTGCTTGATTCACAACCAAGACTTCCAATTGTTGTAGATAGCTTGCCTTTTGCAAAGATTACAACTCAAATGAAAAACAATAACAATCCTATGAATCTCTTTCAAAAGCTATGAAAAGATCAACATGAGAGATTCAAGGTTCTTGATCAAAGAATATGAAAATGAGAGCTTTGATCTTGAGAGAGTGAGAGAGAATAGTGTGGCTTTGATTCTTTGTAAAATTGTGTATCAAAATGATTCTAGTTTATAGAAATGATTAGGAAAAGGTTTATATAGAATACCCAAAAGTTGGAGCACTAAGAATGGCTTTTGAGAAGTGAAAAACGTATTTAAAAAACCATATCTGATCAAGTTACTCGAGTGAAATGAGTGTTACTCGAGTAATACGAAAGCTGCATAAATTTCACTCGAGTGAAAAAGGTTTTACTCGAGTAAAAGTTCAGATAATCGATTATCAAAAGTTTGTTAATCGATTATCAGTTCAAAATACACTGTTAATCAATTATCAAAATCTGTTAATCGATTATTAACATTAAAAATCACTTAAAACTTGTTTTCTCAAAAACTAAACCTTTTCTTTCAAACCTTTAAGCCACCTATTGATTTTAGACAAAGTGAATACTCAAAATATGATATAATCATGCAATCAAAAGAGATTCACTACCCTCTAATAAACTCTACCCAAACTCATAAACTAAAAGACTTGTGAGGCAAAAGATAAAACATTAAAACACAAACTACCAAACTAAGTCTTCATGAGTTGGCTCTCTCTTCTTCACTTGATGTTTGTTGTTGCTTGTTGAGCTTGAACTTGATCAACACATTTGTAGCTTGTTCAAAACCTTTTGGCATTTATCAAAACATTCTTCATGGATCTTACACCATGGTCTATTTTGATGTACATATAAATACAATTTTTATGGACTTGTTATGGGATTTTGAAGATCCTTACCGCCGGACTATGTATTACGTACCTTCTGATATAAATAAAATTCATGCTTATACTAAAGTCTATTACATAGTCCTAATATTTCCGCTTACTCTGATATTGATTTGAAAGAATTCGGCTATGACCTTTTGGAAATGGTATCACTTGGCTAGACGAAAACTGGATGGCAAT
This sequence comes from Crotalaria pallida, assembly GCA_037953625.1. Taxonomy (NCBI): domain Eukaryota; kingdom Viridiplantae; phylum Streptophyta; class Magnoliopsida; order Fabales; family Fabaceae; genus Crotalaria; species Crotalaria pallida. Next base: position 90,560,813 of record CM075652.1, read on the forward strand.
ACTGGAGTTCCTTTATATGAAATAGAGTACATTTATTCTCAAAGAGAATGCTATCCAAGATTTGCGAAATTACCTTTTGAGCAAAGTAAATGCCGAATTCGATTTTAAAATTAATACGTAAACCATTCTCCAAACATCCTATGATTTGGTTTGTACACCCGACTATTTGGAAAATATAAAAGAAAATTTTGAAGCCAGTATTTTCTAACATTTTACAAGTCCATATATTCTCAAGTAATAGTATTCATTTTATGTTAATTACTTGGGTTATTTTGAGGGTGTTACATTGAACAAATATTACAAACCAAAATTATTTCTCTAATTTCTTGGTCTTGGCAGAACCTATGTGAAGAAAATTTATAAATTTTTGCAAAATAACTCAACACATTAGCATGCATTTAATGATTAACAAAATCAATGTTTTACTCTTTCATTTCAAGCATGAACCAAGTCATCAAAGGAAACAAATTGTTTGGGGCAAAATAATGGGAAAAACTGTATGGACTTCTTTGGCTCATGTATGTTCATTTTTCAACTTCAAACTTAAATCTTCATACATTAGGGCCTTAAAATTAAAGAGGAGCATGAAAACTATCATGCATTCAAGAACAAAAGTCATTCGGGTACAAAAAGGGACTAAACCGTATAGCCCTAGGACATGGATGCATGTCCATTTTTCAAATTCCAAACATAGTTCCAAGTGTAAAAGCAACTAAAAATCAAAGCTTTAACTTAAAAATACACATGCAAAGTTCAAATCAAATCAAACAAACAAATTTCATAAAAAGCTCTATGAAAACTACAAAGAACAAGAAGAATATAAGCTAGGGAATGAGAAAAATACCAATGAAGCATGAAAATGCACTTAGAAAAATCAAATCATCTCCCTCTTCCTTGATGATGCTACGGCCTCCCCTCCCTCACTTTCTATCTCTCTATTTTTTTTTGTTAGAATGGCAAGATCAAGAACGAAGGCATGTGGGTGGGGGTATTTATAAAGGAAGGGCTAAAGTAAGGTGCAACAAATTAAAAAGTGGGGTAAAAAAATCAAAAGTCTCCCCTTCATGCTTATGCTCCCTCACGGTTTTGTCATATATTATAGGGTGGGGACTTTGCATTTTTATTTTATGTGTATGAGTGGTAATTAATAAAATATAGGTAGGTTTTACGTTGGGTATTATAGAATACAACAAGGGAATATGTAACACCCCAAAATTTTAATCCCTGATTAATGAAATGTTAATTATAAATTTATTATAATTAATTATTTCTATTTTAATCTTTGATTAAAAATCTATGTTTATGTATTTAGGGAATGTGTGTGAATTTATTTAATAAGTATAATTATGCATAAAATGAATATTTTGCATATTAGTCCATGATTTGGGACCTAGAGGTAATTATAGGAAAGGTTTTGGAGGGAAAGTAAATAAAATAATTATTTTTCAAAAACTGGGCAAAATACTCGAGTATTATCGTTACTACTCGAGTATTCTGGTTAGAGTTTCACGAGTTAGTGCGTTTGGTGAGTCACCACCAACGATTCCGCCGTGGTGACACGAATACTCCCTTCTCAACACTTCAATGGCGTCCTGTCGCCATGCAAGGACCTGCTTATTGTCTATTTAAGCCATCTAAGCCCGAATTGTTGAGGCATTTGGTCAAATTCGGATTTGTTGCTCAAGTTAGGGTTCTTGAATCGTTCTCTTCGATTCTCCCTCTATGTTTCGATTCGAGTCACAAACTATACACCAATACAAAGCTCACATATCGAGCTTTGTATAGACACCGAATTCGTGAGCTGAGAGTGTGTGTGGAGAAAGAATTGAAGCTTGGAAGTTGGAGCTATTTTTGTCAAACCATTCTCTGAAGCTTACTTGGAGCCTTGATTTTGGTAAGCTCACGTATACTCTGAGTCCCAAGTTGGTTTCTATAGTTAGTAGATGTTGCATAGAGTTTAGAAATACTAATTTCCCCAATTTCTATCTTTGTTTCCTATGTCAACCAATTCAATCTTGGTACTCCACTCAATCTGTCCTGCATGTGGTGCTTGAAGTCGTTTTTGGTGTTGGAGGAGTCTCTCTTGCAAATTTCTTGTTGTTTCACGACTTTGAGGTAAGGGGGAAGCTTTTTATTCACTAGATAGAGTTTAAATTCCTTGAATTTAAGTAGAGAGCCACCAAGAGGCTCTAAGGGCTTAGATTGAATAGGGAAATTGGTTTGGAGACCAACTTGTGCTCTAAATTTGTTGTGAGCAAGTCCCATATGATGCATGCAAGCTGTTTTGAACATAAATTCACAAGTTTATTGAGTATATTGCAATTTGATATGTTGAGTTGTGAATTTTCATGTTTTATGCATAATCTTATGATTCTCTGTCAAATCTGTAATTTGATATGATCTAAGTGTTTTAACATGTTCAATATATGTTATAGGAAATCTGTTGATCATTGGATTAGATTAGAAATGGTTAGAATTGAAAATGGTATGTAAAAACCAAATTTTCAGTCTGTTTTGTCTGATAATACTCGAGTAGATGGCTCAATACTCGAGTATTTCGTGATGCAACAGTATGTATTTTGGCACCACGACTCGAGTATCAGGTTTAGGACTCGAGTATTAACAGATGCAGCAAGAGTATAGTTTGATGAACGACTCGAGTAATGCATGAACTACTCGAGTATTCTGGGTTGATGAACGACTCGAGTATTTCATGAACTACTCGAGTAATTTTAGCAAACCTGAAACTTGACTTTCTGAAAAAGTAAGAACGACTCGAGTATAATTATGAACTACTCGAGTAAAACTGGAAACTGAGGAACTACTCGAGTACTATGAAGAATGCTCGAGTATTTTAGCCAGAAACTTAAAAATACCATTTTTAATTCTAAATCATTCTGTTATACTTAAATGATAATAATCCAAGTTATCTTAGACTTAAAAAGAAATTGATTGATGATATGGTGTTTTCCTTTGGATAATGATACGTTGCTCGGGTGTCACGTAATGTATTAATAAAAAGAAATACATCAATCAATTCCTTTAAAACCAAGATAATGCATTCATTCTGGAGTTTGGCTGAATAGATCGTTTATCATGTTTTGGTAACATGAGGAGGGCCTCTGGGAGTGCCAATTGACGGCTCGCTTGATGACACGTTATGGTTGACGACGTGGTCGGCACCGTGAGATGCTGATGATATGGTTATATCGTTTGTATGATGAGACGTTGCTCGGGTGGCACGTATTCCAAGCTTGTCATGTACATTCTTGGTGAATGTACGAATGTTGTACACCTAGGAGTACAACGCACTGTTGAGTGCAGAGAAGTAAAGGATGGACATCAGAGAGTGACATAGAATGATGGAGTTAGGCTTGAGAGCTAGGTTCATACATCATGCCACTCATTTAACCTAAAAGTTGATAAATGAAATAAGTATGAGCATCTTACTTGCATTAAATATTTGCAAAGTGCTAAATGTGGTTGTTGATAATTGTTTCATGTTTACACCTTCACATTGTACATATATTTATGCTCTATTGATTATGTGTATAGAATTGCTTACACCTTTGCCCTTGTAGGTGATGTCTCATTACATCGCTTGCATCGAGATCCGGCCACTTCCTAGTGGCATATGGATCTACGCGGATCACCGAGCGGTGTTCGAGGAAGAGGTAGAGGTTACCTTGTACCACCCGAACCCGCTGATCCGGTTCCGTCCTCGTAGGTTTAGGATTCCCATCATATACACTATGCACGTACCACCTTTTTACACATATCATGGACCACCTCCCACACGACCAGCTCGCTCATATCACAACTTTCGTTTTCGACCTACCCGCTCACACCCTTTTTCTTTGAGAGTCGTCCGCGAGGAGACTTTCCTATCTGATCCGAGGAGCCCTGTTAGAGTCTCACCATCTCCTGACCCTGTACCCAGTGGTAGGGTACCCACTCCATCGGATGAGATCGAGGAGGATCCTGTGGAGGACGAGAGCGGAGGCGAGCCTGTCGTTCATTCTACCGGGATTCAGTGGAGGGACGATGATCCCTAAGTTTGTGCATATGGTACATGATGAGGATCAGGGGATCCGGTGTGAGGATGCTGTGGAGGAGATATTGCTGCTGCTGTTGATGATGATGGTTGATGATATTCACTACTTCTGCTACCTGGAGACTTCTACTACTACTACTACTGCTGCTACCAGATCTATGTGACCTACTCTAGAGTTTCATATTTTTGAGATGTATATTTTGTATATATACTTTTGGGAGCTCTAGGGTTATGGCTTTATTTTGATATAGATCTTTTATGGACTTGTGTTGGTTCTTGGAGACACGACTTGGGACTATGTATTTCCAGACTTACTAATATATATATATATATAACTTATGTTTATCATAAAGCTAATCATAGTCCTATTATTTCCGCTTACTCTGATAAAGGTTATTTAAAGGACTCGGCTACGATATTTGAAATTGGTATCAGTTCCGTGAAACGAAAGAAGGGATGGCATCGCTTAATTTCTATTATGTAAATACGATTTCAAAGTACCGATGCTATCTAATTTGTGAAAAGGTTTTAGAGAATGCCGAATTCAACACAATGTTTAAAATGATATGAATTATTCTCTCCAAGAATTACATGTTTTGGTTGTGCACCCGCCTTAAAAGAAGAAATTTTATTTCTACCTTTTCTAAACACTTACAAGTTCATATTTTATTCAATTAATAAATGGTTATTATATTAACCATTTGGATATTATAAAAGGGTGTCACACTTAGTGGTATCAGAGAAAAAGTCAGATGCTTTAGTAGTTGAAGTAGTTCCAGAAAGGTAGTCATCAACATCAAGCAGGTATCCACAGGGCATATTTATTGTTTTTAATGCTAGTATCTTGCTTATTTCAAGCATTAGATACAATTGAATGTGTTGTTTGAGGTTATAGTCATAGCTTAGTATAGGTAGTGTGAAGAATGTTTCTTTAGTTCAACATATGTGACCATAAGTCCATAGCGCAGGTCTATTATTGCAACTAGAAACCAAAATCACACTAACGCTATGTTAGAGAGAATTACCGCGGTGCTGGAATCCATGCAACAACAGCAATCTCAGCAACCATCCCAACCGGTTAATCCACCTCACCAGTGCAATGTGGGTAACACCGAGGCGAAGAGTTTGGCGGACTTTAGGAGTTGTAATCCACCCAAGTTTGAAGGAGGATTTAAACCTGGAGAGGCCAATAAGTGGATTCACACCATTGACAAGATTTTGAGGACTTTAGATTGCACGAAAGCTCAGAAAGTGGCATATGCAGTCTACATGCTAGAAGATGAAGCTGAGAATTGGTGGAACCATACGGTTCAGCTCCTATGTCATGAAGGAAGGGATGTGAATTGGGGTGTATTTATGGAGAAGTTTCTCAATAAATACTTCCCTGAGGATTTGAGGAGAAAGAAGGAAGTGGAGTTCTTGCAGCTGAAGCAAGGAGACATGAGCGTGGGTGAGTACGAGGCCAAGTTCGAGGAATTGATGAAGTACTCTCCATAATACCAGAACAACCCTGATGAAAGAAGCAAGTGTATCAAGTTTGAGGGAGGCTTAAGGCCCAAACTGAAGTCTATTTTCAGCTATCAACGGATCCAAAGCTTTCCTGCACTTGTGGACATGTGTAGGATGTATGAGGATGACAAGAAAGCTGAGGGATTGCAAACATCAGAGAGGAAAGATAGCCAGAATTATGGACCTCAGAGGCGCAAGAGTTTCAACAATCGAGGCAAGGGTCCGTATGATCGCCGAGGGAAAGGCAAAGGAAAAGTTGGAGGTAATAATGGAAGGAATTTTCGGAGCGACACTCCATTCTGTGACAAGTGCAAGCGTCGTCATTATGGCCGTTTTTGTTGGGGTTCAAGTGGCTGCTTTAATTGTGGAAAACCAGGACACTTTGAAAAGGACTGTAAGGAACCGGCCAAGACGAACTCAAGAGGAACTGCTGATAGGCCTATGGTTCAAGGAAGGGTTTTCACGCTTAGCGGTGTGGAAGCAAGCCGATCCTCTGATCTTGTGCAAGGTAATTACTTGCTAAATTGTCAGCTTTGTAATGTGTTGTTTGATTCTGGTGCAACGCATTCATTTGTTTCATATGAATGTGTAGATCGTTTGAGTCTACCTATGTTTGAATTATCGTACACTCTGAAAGTAGAAACCCCTACTAATGCTCTGTAGTTGTTTCTAGAGCATGTCTTAATTGTTGTATAGAAGTGTTAGGTCAAACCTCTAGGGTAGATTTGATCTGTTTACCCTTATCGCAATTGGATGTGATCTTGGGGATGGACTGGTTAAGTCGAAACCAAGTGATCATCGATTGTGATAGAAAAGTAGTGACCTATAGAAACCCAAAACCCTATGGCTATATGTGCTTGTTCAACACTGAAGTGGAGGGTGATGGCCCGAGGATTGAAGAGATACCCGTCGTCAGAGATTTTCCGGAGGTATTCGCTGACGAGATACCTGGCTTACCACCGAAAAGAGAGATTGAATTTGGCATCGACTTAGTTCCGGGAGCTGGTCCCATTTCTATCGCTCCTTATAGAATGGCACCACCGAAAATGGCTGAGATGAAGAAGCAGATTGAGGAATTGTTGCAAAAGTAGATGATCCGGCCTAGTGTGTCGCTTTGGGGTGCTCCGGTTTTGTTCGTCAAGAAGAAAGATGGTAGTATGAGGATGTGCATCGACTACCGGCAGTTAAATAAGGTCACAATCAAGAACAAGTATCCTTTACCAAGGATAGATGACCTTATGGATCAAGTTCGTGGGGCTTCAGTATTTTCCAAGATTGATCTGAGGTCAGGGTACCATCAGATTAGGATTAGGGAAGAGGATATCTCTAAGACCGCATTTCGATCCCGATACGGGCATTATGAGTATGTTGTGATGCCGTTCGGATTGACTAATGCACTAGCTATCTTCATGGACTATATGAATCGAATCTTTAGACCTTATTTAGATTCATTCGTGGTTGTGTTCATTGACGATATCCTTATCTATTCCAAGAGCCCGGAGAAGCATGCTGAACACTTAAGAATAGTGTTGAATGTCCTAAAGGAGAAGCAGCTGTATGCCAAACTTGCAAAGTGTGAGTTTTGGATGGAGGAAGTTAAGTTCTTGGGGAATGTGATCTCAAACAAGGGGATAGCGGTTGACCCGACGAAAGTAAGCTCAGTTTTGCAATGGGAACAACCAAAGTCAGTCACGGAAGTGAGAAGCTTTCTTGGTTTGGCTGGTTACTATAGAAGATTTATAGAAGGTTTCTCGAAGATTGCGCTACCCTTGACGAAGTTAACTCGGAAAGACCAACCATTTATATGGGATGAGAAGTGTGAAAGGATCAATTGTGCTTATGGGAAAAAGTGTCATGTTCCAATAAAAGGACTGGGAAATTATTAACAACAGTTTAACCTATTGAAGGAATAATATTGGATGCACATAATAAGATTATTGGTTAATCTTGGTGTATAATTTTTATGTGCATACATGCATGGTGTAAGGTTGGGGATAATTCGGTGGTAACTGGCTCGATGACACATTTTGGTAATGTGGGCAGCATTTGGGAATGCTGTTACGTCTTGGTGACGTTGTGTGCACACTATCCGAGCAGTGCCACAATACATGTTGGTCATGTATGCAAATTATTGGAATGAACGTTCAATGGACAATGGAATTGGGAGACATGCATCATTACTCATAATTAATGGTATTAATATAAATGGAATACATTCATCTGCATTTACCTTTGCATTGGATATTTGTAACTGGCTATTGTTACATGTTTTATTTATTCTTATTCGATTATGTGAATTATGTGCTTACCCCTTATTGCCCATGTTAGGTGATGGCACGCTATCTAGCTTGCATCGAGTTGCGCCCGCTCCCTAGCGGAGTGTGGTACTACGAGGACCATCGAGCCACATTTGAGGGTGAGGTGGAGGTGACTCTGTATCACCCCAACCCTTTGGCTCGTGTCCGTCCTCGTAGGTTTCGCATCCCTATTGTCTATACTTTGCATGTACCCCCTTTCTATATTTATCATGGACCACCCCCGACTCGACCTGCTCGTCGCTTCCACTCTTTCCGTTTTCGAGCTGCTACTAGATCTCACCCCTCTGCTTCTCGAGTGATTCGAGAGGAGACTCCTATACCTAGTCCGATGAGTCCGGTTCATGGGACACCCTCAGTGGACCCAGTGCCCAGTGGTGGGATACCCACTCAGTCGGAGGAGGTAGAGGAGGACCTGGAGGAGGGCGATGGTGAGGACGAGCCAGTCGAGCACTCCACTGGGAGCCAATGGGGAGTTGGGGATCCACCAGGTGATGCATAGTATAGATGATTAGGATGTGGGACGGGTGGAGCAGCTACTGAAGACTCTGGAGATCAGGCTATGGAGGAGGATCACTGGACCACCTTTGGAGATTTCACATTTTGCTCTCTATATATATATTGTACATATTTTTGAGAGATCTCAGTGAGGTGGTCTTATCTTTAGTTTATATTATGGACTTGTATTTTCGTAACACCTGCTATCTCGACTTTGACTTGGTTGTATGTGACTTTTATGGATGATGATATATATATACACCTACTCTTTTCCTATAAATAGTTTATGAATGTGAATTATCAAGTCAAGTTCACTATTTTCCGCTTACTCTAATAATTACGGTATTTTGCTATAATAAGAAATGCTTTCATAAATGACTAAGGAAAGGCTTTTAATAACCACGAATAAACACCAAGTTATTCTATAAGAATTTTAAAGAGTTTTATAATTATATCTCTACTCGAGCAAGTCCATACTTTCTATTTTAGTAACATAAGAGAACTCCTTTTAATAAAGTAGTACAATAAAAGGAGCGTGACATCTTGAATCGTTCTCTTCGATTCTCCCTCTGTGTTTCGATTCGAGTCACAAACTATACACCTATACAAAGCTCAGATCTCGAGCTTTGTATAGACACCGAATTCGTGAGCTGAGATTGTGTGTGGAGAAAGAATTGAAGCTTGGAAGTTGGAGCTTTTTCTGTCAAACCATTCTCTGAAGCTTACTTGGAGCCTTGATTTTGGTAAGCTCACGTACTCTCTGAGTCCCAAGTTGGTTTCTATAGTTAGTAGATGTTGCATAGAGTTTAGAAATACTAATTTCCCCAATTTCTATCTCTGTTTCCTATGTCAACCAATTCAATCTTGGTACTCCACTCAAACTGTCCTGCATGTGGTGCTTGAAGTCATTTTTGGTGTTGGAGGAGTCTCTCTTGCAAATTTCTTGTTGTTTCACGACTTTGAGGTAAGGGGGAAGCTTTCTATTCACTAGATAGAGTTTAAATTCCATGAATTTAAGTAGAGAGCCACCAAGAGGCTCTAAGGGCTTAGATTGAATAGGGAAATTGGTTTGGAAACCAACATGTGCTCTAAATTTGTTGTGAGCAAGTCCCATATGATGCATGCAAGCTGTTTTGAACATAAATTCACAAGTTTATTGAGTATATTGCAATTTGATATGTTGAGTTGTGAATTTTCATGTTTTATGCATAATCTTATGATTCTCTGTCAAATCTGTAATTTGATATGATCTAAGTGTTTTAACATATTCAATATATGTTATAGGAACTCTGTGTATCATTGGATTAGATTAGAAATGGTTAGAATTGAAAATGGTATGTAAAAACCAAGTTTTCAGTCTGTTCTGTCTGATAATACTCGAGTAGATGGCTCGATACTCGAGTATTTCGTGATGCAACAGTATGTATTTTGGCACCACGACTCGAGTATCAGGTTTAGGACTCGAGTATTAACAGATGTAGCAAGAGTATAGTTTGATGAACGACTCGAGTAATGCATGAACTACTCGAGTTTTCTAGGTTGATGAACGACTCGAGTATTTCATGAACTACTCGAGTAATTTTAGAAAACCTGAAACTTGACTTTCTGAAAAAGTAAGAACGACTCAAGTATAATTATGAACTACTCGAGTAAAACTGGAAACTGAGGAACTACTTGAGTACTATGAAGAATACTCGAGTATTTTAGCCAGAAACTTAAAAATACCATTTTTAATTCTAAATCATTCTGTTATACTTAAATGATAATAATCCAAGTGATCTTAGACTTAAAAAGTAATTTATTGATGATATGGTGTTTTCCTTTGGATAATGATACGTTGCTCGGGTGGCACGTAATGTATTAATAAAAAGAAATACATTAATCAATTCCTTTAAAACCAAGATAATGCATTCATTCTGGAGTTTGGATGAATAGATCGTTTATCATGTTTTGGTAACATGAGTAGGGCCTCTGGGAGTGCCAATTGACGGATCGCTTGATGACACGTTATGGTTGACGACGTGGTCGGCACTGTGAGATGCTGATGATATGGTTATATCGTTTGGATGACGAGACGTTGCTCGGGTGGCACGTATTCCAAGCTTGTCGTGTACATTCTTGGTGAATGTACGAATGTTGTACACCTAGGAGTACAACGCACTCTTGAGTGCAGGGAAGTAAAGGATGGACGTCAGAGAGTGACATAGAATGATGGAGTTAGGCTTGAGAGCTAGGTTCATACATCATGCCACTCATTTAACCTAAAAGTTGATAAATGAAATAAGTATGAGCATCTTACTTGCATTAAATATTTGCAAAGTGCTAAATGTGGTTGTTGATAATTGTTGCATGTCTATACCTTCATATTGTACATATATTTATGTTCTATTGATTATGTGTATAGAATTGCTTACCCCTATGCCCTTGTAGGTGATGTCTCGTTACATCGCTTGCATCGAGATCCGGCCATTTCCTAGTGGCATATGGATCTACGAGGATCACCGAGCGGTGTTCGAGGAAGAGGTAGAGGTTACCTTCTACCACCCGAACCCGCTAATCCGGTTCCGTCCTCGTAGGTTTAGGATTCCCATCATATACACTATGCACGTACCACCTTTTTACACATATCATGGACCACCTCCCACATGACCAGCTCACTCATATCACAGCTTTCGTTTTCGACCTACCCGCTCACACCCTTTTTCTTCAAGAGTCGTCCGCGAGGAGACTCCCCTATCTTATCCGAGGAGCCCTGTTAGGGTCTCACCATCTCCTGACCCTGTACCTAGTGGTAGGGTACCCACTTCATCGGATGAGATCGAGGAGGATCCTGTGGAGGACGAGAGCGGAGGCGAGCCTGTCATTCATTCTACCAGGAGTCAGTGGAGGGACGATGATCCCTAGGTATGTGCATATGGTACATGATAAGGATCAGGGGATCCTGTGTGAGGATGATGTGGAAGAGATACTGCTGCTGCTGTTGATGATGATGGTTGATGATATTCACTACTTCTGCTACCTGGAGACTTCTACTACTACTACTACTACTGCTGCTACCAGATCTATGTGACCTACTCTAGAGTTTCATATTTTTGAGATGTATATTTTGTATATATACTTTTGAGAGCTCTAGGGTTATGGCTTTATTTTGATTAGATCTTTTATGGACTTGTGTTGGTTCTTGGAGACACAACTTGGGACTATGTATTTCCAGACTTACTTATATATATATAACTTATGTTTATCTTACAGCTAATCATAGTCCTATTATTTCCGCTTACTCTGATAAAGGTTATTTAAAGGATTCGGCTACGATATTTGAAATTGGTATCAGTTCCGCGTAACGAAAGAAGGGATGACATCGCTTAATTTCTATTATGTAAATACGATTTCAAAGTATCGATGCTAACTAATTTGTGAAAAGGTTTTAGAGAATGCCGAATTCAACACAATGTTTAAAATGATATGAATTATTCTCTCCAAGAATTCCATGTTTTGGTTGTGCATCCGCCTTAAAAGAAGAAATTTTATTTCTACCTTTTCTAAACACTTACAAGTCCATATTTTATTCAATTAATAAATGGTTATTATATTAACCATTTGGATATTATAAAAGGGTGTCACAGAATAAAGAGAAATGGCATGCATTGCCTAAAAATTCACTCTAGATAGGGTCATTAATGATATGTCTCCTAAGGTACATATAGGGTACATTAGGCTACATTTAATTTGGGTAGGTTGTACTTAATTAGGTTACCTTAGGGTCTTGTGCACTCATAAAGAAATGTCTAACAATTTAAAATTCAAAATGCCCAAAATAATTTCTTAAAACCGTATAGTACATCATATAGTGAAAAATATTATTTTTCCAGTACAATAAATAACACTTGAAAATTATAATCCAATTTGCTTCAATAAAACATTATAATCTTTCTCAAAATAACAAAAATTTCGTAGACGGCAAAATAATTCCCAAACTTAACCAAAATAAATTCTAAATTTCAATATGATCGTTTTGACTATAAATTCATCAAATTCGGATTTACAGATCAAAAGTTATGAATTTTCAAAGTTACGTAATCAAATAAATCAATAAATAATAATTCCTTCAAAACACAAAACAAAATGACTTATCACTACAAAATAAATCCTTTAAATCAATAAATCACCATAATCAAGTATCTAATTAATTAAAATAATTTCCTTATTTTCACGTATAATTATTAGTCAAATGATATTTTTATCTGAGTTCAAAAAGAATCGACCAATTAGAAATATCCAAAAATTAATTTATTAAAATGGGGTAAATGCAGGTATTATAGGAGTGAGACATTTTCAAACAATTTAATCAATAGGGCTGAAATGATCTATAGTGTAATACCCACAATTTTTCTCATTTTAATAAATTGATTTTTGAGGATTTCTGATTGGGCATTTCTTTTTTTGAATTTATGAAAATATATTATTTTTTATATATATTTATGGGTGGAATTAATTGTTTGGAATTTATTTTATAATAATGAATTATTTTATCTTGTGTTTTGAAGAAATTATTTGTTAATTGATTTAAAAGGGTTTATTAACTTTGAAAATTCATAACTTTTGACTGGTTAATCGGAATCAGATGAATTTACAGTCAAAACGATCGTATTGAAATGAAGAATTTGTTTTTGTACAGTTTGGAGTTTATTTATGCAGTCACGAAAATTTTATTATTTTGAGAAATTATAATGTTTTATTATTCGAGAAAAGTGAATTATGATTTTTTTTAATATTATTATATTTACTGTGTGGAAAAATATTATTTTTCACTGTAGGATGATGATGCATGGTTTTTAATTATTTGTGAATTTTGAATTTTAAAGTATTTAGACATACATTTAAGAGTGTACAAGACCGTAGGGTAACCCAATTAAAGACAACCTATCTTATTGAATGTTAGCCTACCCTATATGTACCCTACAGGGGACATGTACTTATTGACCCTATCCTAATTGGATTTCGGGCCAATACATGCCTTTGTTTTTTTTTTACCCACTCTTTCCAACACTATTTTATTTAAACCTACCTATACATTATTAAATTAATAATGCTCATAAACAAACAAGTAAAAATGCAAAGTTTCCACCCCATTTTTATGGGCCAAAACCGTGGGGTAGTATGAAGGCAAGGGAGACCCTTGATTTTTTTTACCCCACATTCTAGTTTCCCAACCCCATTTTAATACTCACTATAAATACCCCTAACACCCCCACCCACTGATTTTGCTTCATGGCTCAAACTTAGACAAAAACAAAAATGAAAGAGATAGAGAGTGAGAAAGATGAAGAGTCGTGGCTATGGAGGGGGAGGAAGCATGCCCTCATCAAATTTTCCTCTCCATTTTTCCTTATTTCCTACACATACACATAACCACAAGCACACTTTTACCCAAAAGAGATGAAGAAACAAAACCCTACTCCTCAAAGCAAGTGGAGGTCGTGAGCAAGAGGGGAGGGAGCATACCCCCACAAAGCCATTTCCCTTCTATCTTCTTTGTTTCCTACACTTACATACACATAGATAAATCTACTTCCACCATCATAAAGCAAAACCCTAGCCCCATTAGAGGAGGAGACCGCGAGCATCATAGGAGGAAGGAAGGAGATATTGATTTCATTTTTGCTTTCTTAAGTTGATCTAGGTATTTTCATTGTCCCTAATATTTATTCTTGCATTTATTTTCGGTTTTTATGTTTTTAATTGAGGAATGTAGATTTGCTCTAAATATGTTCTTGCATGTTGATTTTTATTATTGATCTATATTTTTCAAGTGCTAATGAATAAAGATTTAAGCTTACAAATGAAAAATAGACATGCAAACTAGTTTAAAAGGTGTTTCAGTTTTTATATTCATTTTTGCACAAATAACTTTATTTTATTTTAATGATTCGGTTTTTACACTTGGGGAGGAGAAATAAAAATTGATTCTTGATGATTAATCCTTGTTGCATGTTGCTTTGATGAAATAGTTTGCAAAAATCAATTCTTTTCCTTTTATATATATTTCAGTTCACATAAAAGTATATATAATGGAATGGGTTTGTTTTGATGTGGCTGGATGCATGTTGAGAATAAGCTTTATTGTTGTTCTTGCCCCAAAAGATTTTGTTTTATTGTAGTGATTTAGTTTATGTTTGAGAGAAATAAATAAAGTTTGATTTATGTGATGCATGTTGTTATGTTAATTTTATTTTGCAAATTTTTTTACATTCCCCACATGTATGTTTCAACCAAGGCATGTGACCTAGGGGGAATGATTTTGATCTTTGGCGCATGATAGTGTATTACGTTATTTTGCAAGAATCAAACCTATTTCTCTTGGGTTGTTTCGGTTTTGGTATATTAGTGAGGGAAATAGATTTGTTTTGCAATGTATGTTGGATTTTAATGAAGTTTACACATTTTCTTTACAATATGATACGGTTCTTCAAGGGAATAATTGATTAAGTTAATTTTATTGTTCTTGAAGCATAGGTGTTATTGTGTTAATTTATTTTACGAAAATTTCTAATCTTTTTCCATGAGTAATTCGGCCCAAGCAAGAGAATGATGGGAGTAATTTTTGACCTTGATGCATGTTGATCATTGATGTACCTTAGTCATTTTCTTGTCCTATTTTCAGTTTCATTAAGAATAAAAGACATAAATTGATTTTGTTTTGATTTGGTGCATAATAGTACTCTTTGGGTTATGAATGTGCATGTGTATAGGTCTGAAAATTGATTTGAGCTTGTGTGTTTTTTAAGGATGATATTGTGTGTGTGTGGATGATATTCGGTTTAAGTGTGTCTGAAAATTGATTTGAGCTTGTGTGTTTTGTAAGGATGATATTCGGTTTAAGTGTGTGTGATTTGAGCTTCTGTGTTTTGTAAGGATGATATTCGGTTTAAGTGTGTGTGTGTGTGTGTGTTTTGTAAGGATGATATTTGGTTTAAGTGTAAGTGTGTGTGTGTGTATGAGGTGATTTTTTTTGTTTATTAAGAACCATTGTGAAAGTTAGTAATTTTAGCTTGTAGGAGGTTTTGTTAAAAAGTACTTTTACTAATTGGATTGCCTTGAAAATTTAGTATGTTGTTCCTAAGGATGTGTGAATGTGTTCTGGAAATTTTAATTTAATTTAGACTTGTTTTGATAATTTAAATGAGTCTTGATTGCTTCCTGTTGAATATAGAGGTTTAAGGTTTTAATTTGCAAAATGTTTGGATGAATAACACTTACATAAGTTTAATTATTGTGAGACTTAGCCACTGATTGGATTGAGTTAAAATAAGCATCTCTGAATTTTTATGTGATTTTTAGAAATGATTTACTATTTTTACAAGACTTACTTTTAAGAAAACGATTTCGGAAAAACAGGTTTTTCGGGTAAAATGTGCACTCAAAATTCGAATCTTCACTGCCCCAATGAACTTGAAATTTTTATGGTAAGACCTTGCACATATTAGGAGACTCTCTGTAGAATTTGAGGCTGTTTGGAGTTGATTTGGTACTTTTATTAAATATAAAACAGTGAAGAATCCAGTTCAGGATTTTCAGAGTTAGAGGGAAATTTAAATGGAAAAATGTAACTTACACAACTCCAAATAATCTGAAATTTTTATGAAATGATCTTGGATGTGTGGAGATGTCCTTTACAAAATTTCGTGTGAATTGGAGTTATTTTACTATTTTTAAGAATTTCATGTTTGCCTCAGATTTCAACAGTCCTGATTTGGTTTTATGGCGAAACTGACTGAAAATTTATGTTCTAAGTGTTGGAATGTCTTGAAAATTTTACGAGATGGACTTTGATATATGTTTAAGTGTATTGCAAAATTAGAGGCCAGAACTCATTGATTAGATAGGGATTTGGAATTTTCTTTTCTTGATTTCCTGTATGTGAGCTAGTACTTCCTTTGACACTTTTTCGATGTGTTTGACACTTGGTGCATCTTTCTATGACTTGGCTGGAATTGACATTTTAATTGTGATGTTTGGACATGATCAAAAAAGTATAGGGCATTGATTTTTATTTTTTTTATGAAGTTAACTTGTATGAATGGAAAGGAATATGATTTAAATGATTTAAGGGTTAAGAATTTGTGTTCCCTAATTGATTAATTGCTTGGTTGGTACTTACTTATAAGAGCATGTAGTCATGAAAATGTGTTTATTCTAAGTTGCATACTTATTAACATGAATTCTTTTAAGTTGATATAGGCATGAAAATAGAGTATGTGCTTAAGTGTTAATTTTGATGTTTGTTTCGATTTCATGATGAAAGAAATGGGAAATTAATCTTTGTCTTGTTTTCATTTGTCTACATGTTTTGGTTATGATTAAATGTGAACTTGGGTTTGGTTTTGTTTCATGTGAGCATGATAATTGAATTGGTTAGACTAAAGGTGTGATTAAGTGCTTTTAGGAAGTGTTAGAAAATAAATTAACTTTGGTTTGTTTTGATACATGATTCGGTCTTAGTGTGACACCCTCGTTTATATCTTGAAAATAATAAATATTTCCAAATATAGAATACTTTCTATCAAAGACTGAGACTAGAAAATTTTTCCTTTTTAATTGATACTTACTCAATTATAAACACCTTTAATCTGAACCAATAATTTAAATTCGGCTTAATAATACCTTAATTTCGAAAAGGCTCTCGAGACAATGTCTTTTTAACATAATGAAAACATATTCGTAACCCTTATTAAAAACATATCATTTGTCTCTTGAGTTTGATCGAACGTATAAAATATAAGCTTATTGCCGGATCCTTTTGAATCAAAATCAGAGTATGCGGAAGTAAAAATAATACTTGTGGGGCACTGCTGAGGTAAATAAAAACATCATATATATATATATCATGATAAAAACCCCACCAGTATCATCAGTAGCAAGTATCAAAAGTCGAGATAGCAAGTTTTGATGAAACATATACAAACCAGCTGCATAAAACAAACCTCACTCTAGACCTCTCAAAATATATACAATATATCACAATATCCAAAAATAGAAGTCCCAAAGCAGGTCATCCGTGTCCTCAGCAGCTCCTCTGATCCTCCGCAGCTCTATCCCTAGGACCTAAGATCCAAAACATCTATGCTATGCAGGCTCCTAGGAACCAGCAGGTCCACCTCTAGCAGAAACAGTAGGCTCGACATGCACCTCCTCCTCATCCTCATCCTCCACTGGATCCTCCTCGACCTCGCCCGACTGTGCATAAACCCCACCACTGGGTCGTGGATCTGCAGAAGCAGTCCTCTCAAAATCAGTCGGACCAGGAGAAGGAGTCTCCTCAGTAACAACTCTAGGCAGCTCTAAAACGAAAACTATGGAATGACGCACAGGTCGAGCCGGGGGTGGTCCTCTATATGTATAAAAGGGATTGAACATGCATAGTATAGACTAGAGGGATCCTAAATCTACGAGGTCGCACCCGAACCAGAGGGTTAGGGTGGTAGAGAGTGATCTCCACCTCCCCCTCAAAGGTGGCACGGTGCTCCTCATACGTCCATATACCACTAGGGATAGGGCATATCTCAATGCAGGCTAGGTATCTGGCCATCATCTAAACATGGCATGGGGAGTAAGTATACACATATACATAATTGATAAAGACTAAAAAGTACAAACAAAAGTATGTCATGGACAGACAATAATGCAAGTACATATGAGCATACCAAATTTCAACATTATATCTCTTATAATGCAAGTGGCATGATGCATGATTTCTATCCACAACTGAGGCCTCTACTAAAAGTCCATCTTGGACGTCCATCCAATACACCGTTGTGTTCCCAGAACACTGACATTCGTTCCCAGAACGTAATGCCAAACCATACTTGGATAAATAAGCATCACTCCCAGAGTGTGCATCACGTTCCCAGAACGCATACGTTCCCAGAACGCATAAAAACCATGTCCCAGACACTGGCCACATTCCCAGAATGTGTTATCAAGTAGGTTACAATTTGGTACTCCCGGAGTACCCTCCTCATATTCCCAAAATATGATAAACGTTCCTACCAACCAATCTTCCATTCTCTATGCATGAATGCACAATTATTAAGGTTGGTTTTATCTTTACTTTAATTACTGTGATTTAGAAATATTTCAATTTCTCTTTTGAATGATTAATTTGAGGTATAATCCTTGGCACAAAAATTCACTCTTGAATTAACTCAAAAACATGCCATTAGGCTTAAGATTGGAAAAAATTTAACCAATGGTATTCATTTTCACTTAAAAGACTTAACTTTTATTTTTCAGTTTCAGGTACTAACCGGTTACTGTCTTAGGCTAACCGGTTAGAATTACAGACCTGAACTGGTTTACCATTGAAATTCAGAAAACCCTTTTTCTTGAATTCTCTACCCAATCCATAGACAAGTTTCAACATTGTTTTATACCTCAAACCCACTGTTTTCATCATTCAAAAGTCCAAATCACATTCCAATTCCAAATGAGCACAATTTCCTCTTGAAATTATCTCATTACAATAAGGTATTAACTCTCAATTTCAATCTGAACCATACAGTATTAATCAACTTATTTTCAGATTGAGTTCAAGTGAAATTAAAGTCTAGATTTGAGTAAAAATGGTAAGAACATAGGACTAATTTCAGAATTCCATTTTCTTTGAAATTTTACAGTATCTAACCAGTTACAAAAATCTAATAACCGGTTAGATTATGCAGTCTGCACACTGAAAAATGAGGTTTGACATATCATTCTTTTCATTACTCAAATCTAACCAATTTCAATACTCAAAAGAGTTCACATACCTTAAAATAAACATGTTTAACCACAGAAACACATTTAATTTGCATGCATTAAGTTTAAAGTATCAAATTGCATAAAAACCCACATAAACACAATTTAATACCACAAAACTTATAATAAACATTTAGATTATGATTCAAGCATCAAAATCACTTGCATGCATCAAAACAAAATGGCTCAAAACAGAATTGAGCTAGAATTTGGCCTCCAAGCCTTTTGGTCTTAAACACATAATGCCCTTTTTGAGTCTTTGTTGACTCAAATCCTAAATCACTTGATTTTAGTCTAAATCTAGTATAAGGTAAACTTCTCCCATACCTCAAAGTTGTGTTTGATGAGTATTACCACTGAAAATTGAAGAAAATCCACAAACTCCCCAAAAATCCTATGTTCTGCTCTCAGCCACGTTTTCCATCAACAGGGTCCAAAAACCAAAGAGTTTGACATAGAAATTGACCAAAGAAATTTGGGAAAACAATTAGAACTCAATCTAGGTAACATGCACTAAGAAATAGAAGTGATTTGAGGCTTAATAGTTGTCTGTACTTACCAAAATCCAGACTCAAAGTAATTTCCAGAAATCAGTTTTTCAGATTCTGCAGAACTTGGAACTGAACTTGGCAAACTTCGTACTCCTTCTACACTCAACCTCAACTCTCAAACTTAGTATCTTTACAAAGCTCAAGATGTAAGCTTTGCAACGGTGTGTAACTCTCAGCCTTACTCTCAGAGACAACGAAGAATTTCAGCAACAAACTCAGGAACCCTAAACCGAGATTTCAGAGCTTCAAGGTGCAAAATGAACCCAAAATCCATCAACACAAGCTAATTTATAGAACAATTCATGTGCCATGCAAGGCGACACGCATCTTCCACTAAATTAGAGTTGTTTTCGTGGCGATTCCATGGATTAATCAAGTGATTACTCATCCAAATGCACTAACCCAGTTTCTGGGTTCATCGTCTAACCGGTTACAGGGCATTACTAACCGGTTAGGTCAGTACAAAATTTAAAAATTAATACTTTTTAAATCTTTCCCTCCAAGAACCTTTTCAATATTACATTTAGGTCCTAAACCAAGGACTAAAATGAAATATCTATATTTTTGCATTTACTTGCCATATAAAAATGTTTCCACTTATTTTTATATTTCAGGCTAATTAAATACAAAATATAAACTTGGAAAATTTATATAAATTAATAATAAAACTTTATTATTAATTTCCTTATCATCCGGAAGACGAAAATTAGGGGTGTTACACTTAGCATGATGGTTAGAAAGGGGATGTGTTTTGTAATAACTAAGTGACATTTGGGAAACATATTCATTACGAATCTAGCTTTTGAAAACTAATTGTTTTTGGATTGGTTAGTTTGATTTAAATGAAAATACATGAATGAACGTATGTTGATTGGGTATATGATTTGATGCGATAAAGTATTGTTTGTCGTTTATAAGTTTGATTGATATTTGGAAAGTGTTTGGTTACGTAACTAGTTTTTGAATTTAATTGATTTTAGGTTAGTTTGATTGGATTTAATTATTGGGTATGTGTAGTGGCTGCCCAAGCTTTATTCTTGGTGCTAGTGTTTTGAAAATAAAGTGTTTAAGTGTTGGTTTTAGGCTAAAGTGCTATATGAAGTAAAATGTACTTTTACGGTGTTTTCGGATCTTCTAAAAGTGATTTCTTGGATTTAATCTTTCCTGTCCCGGATTTTTCAACTTGCTTTTCGATTCTAAAAGTGTGTTTAATTGATTTAAAGTTTAAGTTTTAAGTGGTATTTGATTTGAGAAAAGTTGGATTGGAAAAGTTAAGTTTATCGATGTTTTCGGGTTTGAAAGGGCTGCTGTCCAAGGTGGACCAGCCACTAACCCATTTATCTAAAATAATTTTGTTAATTGTTTCACGATAGTTTTAATGGATTAAAAGTGTTTAAAAGTTTTGGAACGAATTTAAGAAAGGCTTTTGTTTTGACTTTACCAGAAGGATTTTAACTTATGTACAAGGGATAAATTTTAATTATGGACCTGATGCTTGATTTGAATTATGATATTAATATATAATGTCTGTTTTGAGAATGTAGAAGGTGTTAGTTGAGGACGCGTGTCGGAGGACCGCACCCGTAAGGACTCTTTGGATTTCTGTCAGCAATCGAGGTGAGAGAGAAGCTTTCCTAAGACACATTGGTGTGTAGGTAACATGTTAAGATGTTCCTAATGTGACACCCTTGTGAATTACCCAAATATAATATAGTACTTAAGCTCTAACATATAGGTAATATATGGACTTGCGAGTATTAAGAAAATAACCGAAATAAAATTTTCCTTTTTAAACGGGTGCACAAACCAACACTTGGAATTCTTGGAGAATAAACCCTAAGGCATTATAAAACAGTTACATTGAATTCGACGATTTCTAAAACCTTTTCGAAAATTGGGTAGCATTCGTCTCTTAGAATCATTCGTATATTATAGAAAATAACAGAAGCTACCCTTACTTTGTTTGATAAAACTAATACCATTGAATAGTTTTCACAGCCGAACTCTTTATATGGATTAAATCAGAGTAAGCGGAAGTTATAGGACTATGCAACTGATAATAATATAAACATAGATGTATATACATAAGTATGAAAAGAGTGATAAGTACATAGTCCCCATATCAAGTCTCCAAGTTCCAAAATACAAGTCCATAATCCGATCTATATAGTAATATGACCAAAGCCCTAGAGTACTCAAAAAGTATATCTACAACGTATATACATAACCAAAATATGAACTCCAAGGGTGGTCACGTAGATCCGGTAGCATCAGATGTAGTAGTAGTGATAGCAGCAGTCTCCAAGTAGTAAAAAGGGTAGTAACATCATCATCATCACAGCAGCAGCAAATCTCCTCCACAGCCTCCACACATCGGATCCTCTTATCCTCATCATATACCCTATACACATACCTAGGGATCATCGTCCCTCCAATCACTCACAGTAGAATGCACGACAGGCTCGCTCCCACTCTCGTCCTCCACCGGATCCTCCTCGATCTCATCTGAGGGAGAGTGTACCCTACCACTGGGTACCGGGTCAGGTGATGGTGAAACCCTGACTGGGCTCCTCGGATCAGAAGGGGAAGTCTCCTCGCGGACTACTCTCGAAGTAAAAGGGTGAGAGCGGGTAGGTCGAAAACGAAAACTATGGTAAGAGCGAGCTGGTCGCATGGGAGGTGGTCCATGGTAAGTGTAAAACGGGGGTAGATGCATAGCGTATATGATCGGAATCCTAAATCTACGAGGACGGAATCGGATCAACGGGTTCGGGTGGTAGAAGGTAACCTCTACCTCTCCCTCAAACACCGCGCGATGGTCCCCATAGATCCATGTGCCACTAGGAAGTGGCCGGATCTTGATGCAAGCAATGTAACGAGACATCACCTACAAGGGCATAGGGGTAAGCAATTCTATACACATAACCAATAGAGAATAAATTGTGCAATATGAATATATAAATATGCATCAATTAACAACAATCACATATAACACTTAGCAGTTAATGAATGCACATAGGATGCTCACACTTATTTCATTTATCACAATTAATTTAAATGAGTGGCATGATGCATGACTTTAGCTCTCAAGCCTATCTCCATCATACTATGTCACTCTCTGACGTCCATCCCTGACAACCCATCACTCAACAGTGCGTTGTATTCCTAGGTATACAACAATTCGTACATTCACCTAGAATGTACACGACAAGCTTGGAATCCATGCCACCCGAGCATAGTTATAACGTGCCACCCGAGCATCGTCCCGTCATCCAAACGGTATAACCATATCGGCATCCACTAAGGCGACCACGTCAACAACGTGTCATCAAGCAAGCGTATTGGCACTCCCAGAGGCCCTCCACATGTTTACCAAAAACATGATATACGTCCTACCATCCAAACTCCAGTATGAATGCATTAACTTTACTTAAAAGGGATTGATTGATGTTTCGTCCTTTTATTAATACACTACGTGCCTCCCGAGCAACGTATCATCATTATTCAAATGAAACATCATAACGTCAATCAATTTCTTTTAAGTCCAGGATCACTTAGTTTATTGTCCTTTAAGAGTTACAAAATGACTTAGAATTGAAAATGGTATTTTAAGTGTCTGACTAAAAATACTCGAGTGTTTTCCAAAATACTCGAGTAGTTCATCATTTTCCAGATTCTACTCGAGTGGTTCATAATTATACTCGAGTCGTTCATGTCTTTTCAGAGATTTAGGTTTTCAGGTTTTCATAAATATACTCGAGTAATTCATGAGATACTCGAGTATTCCATTACCCAGAATACTCGAGTAGTTCATATATTACTCGAGTGTCCAATCCGATTCCCAAGTTGGTGCGCCAATTTTCACTCTGGTGCACCACGAAATACTCGAGTGTTAAGCCAAATACTCGAGTATTTGCAGACAGAACAGAGTGAAACTTGGTTTTTACATACCATTTCAATTTCTAAACATTTTTAACCCAAACCAATGATCAAAACAGTTCACATACCATATATTGAACATGTTGCAATACTCATTTCATATCAAATAACCAATTTGACAGAGAATCAACCATTTATGCATAATTTACACAATTTAGCAACTCAACACCTCAAATTGAAAAATAAGCATAATACTCATAAAACAATGGTCATTTAAGCTTGCATGCATGATATAAAACTTGCTCAACACAGTTTTAGAGCAAAGCTTGGTCTCCAAACCAAAGATCCTATTCAATCTAAGCCCTTAGAGCCTCTTGGTGGCTCTCTAACACAAATAATGGAATTTAATCTCTATCTAGTGAATATAATTACTTCCCCTTACCTCTCAGACGTGAATCAAACAAGAATTCCCCCAAAGAAAAGCTCCACAGCACCAAAAGCACTTTAACCCAACATGCAGAGCAGTTTTGAGTGCAACACCAAAGTGGAATTGGTTCACACATGAAACAGAGAATAAAATTTTGGAAATTAGGTTTTCTAGACTCTATGCAACATAATCTAACTAAGGAAATCGAATTTGAGACTCAGAGATTCATGAGCTTACCAGAAAGCAAGATCAAAGTAAGCTCCAAGCAACACTTTGACAGAACAGACTCCAACTTCTCAGCTCCAATTCTCCCAACACACTCACCCAATCCTCACGATTTTTATGTCTATACAAAGCTCGTGATGTGAGCTTTGTATTCGTGTATCACTCAAGCCTTAACACTCAAAATTGAAAGAGAATCGAAGAGAACAAACTCAGAACCCTAACTTCATCAACAAAGCAAGTTTGATCAAAAATTCTCAGCCAAGGATCGTTGTTGAGCTTAAATAGGAATTGAGGAGACTCATGCAGGTCGACACGACCTCCTTGGACGTGGAATGAAGATGATTTCGTGTCACCAACACGGAATCGTTGGTGCTGACTCACCAAACGCACTAACTCGTGCAATTTGACCCAGAATACTCGAGTTTTTCAGAAAATACTCGAGTATTTTGCCCAATTTTTGAAAAATAATTATTTTATTTACTTTCCCTCCAAAACCTTTCCTATAATTACCTCTAGGTCCCAATCCAGGGACTAATTTGCAAAATATTTATTTTATGCACAAATTTACTCACCAAAATAAATTCTAGCAATATAAACAAAGATCTTAATTAAAGATCAAGAATAGAAATAATTAATTATAATAAACTTTATAATTAATATTTCAGTAATCCAGGATTAAAATTTTTGGGGTGTTACACTACTTCCCCACTTAAAAGGAATTTCGTCCCCGAAATTCATTCTTCAAAATTTCACGTTCTCAAATTTAAATAAAAGATTATCTTATCGTTTCTCAAAACATCTTTAGGGAAAGTCCTTCCCCACTTAAAAGAATTTCTCATATTCCCTTAATTTCTCCGTCTCAAAATGTTCCACTAAACATTTAAAATAAAACTTTTTTCGAATAACACCCTTGTGTTCAAAAGCATATACCAATCCTTTTTCTCATAAAAGAGTTTTCTTAAACTTTCTCGAAAATTATTTCATAATTAAATCCAAATAAAAATCTTTTGATCGCCCTTTTCCCGGACAAGATGTTTCAAATACCTAGCTTAAATTAAAACTTTCCCTCATAAACTTTTTCGAGAAGAACACGTTTCAATTTCATTGAAATATTTTGGCTAAAACTTTTTCAAATAATACCTTTTTAATATATATATATATATATATATATATATATATATATATTCTTCAATTAAAACATTCTCCAAAGATCTTTTCAAGGAAAAACTTGACCCGTTGCGCACTCTGATCACTCAAGCACGATTAACGAATCATTTATATGACTTTATTCCTTAATAGTTGCAAACATTAGGGTGATCAGTCCTAATATTCAAACCATTAATAATAAAATCATTCTTTTCAGATATAACTTTTCGCAGGAAAAGTCATACGACACATCTTTAAGTTAGATGAACTTAAAGATGGAATACTTGTCACCATCAGATATAGCTAGATAGCCAAGTGCTAGAGTTGTTTCCGTTGGGGAGACAAATACTTGTCCTATCCCGGTGGTTATTAATCTCTCTATTCTTAACTGATCTTTCTCTTTCTGTGGCGCCCAAAGATATTTATCACATCCAACTGTGATAAGGGTTTTGATCACAGAAATTCAAATCACAGACCTGCTCAGGTTTTCAAATTACATAACGATTTAACCAACGCAATCGAAAACATTGATTACGTTAATCCCGATCAGAGAAAGGGTAAACTCAAACTATCTATACTCAAATCTAACTCGCATCCTAGCAGGTTGATCACCTTTCCGAACTTAACTCGCTTTATAACCATTCCCCTCTAACTCTTAACCTTTGATGACTCTGGTGCATTAAAACCTTAGTCTCTTACAGCTCCAACCAAATGTCCTCATGGGTATACCAGTACTTAGTCCAAAGTGATGCATCTCTTACTTTACACATAGAAACGGGCAAGTCCTTTACTTCTTATTAGCATACTCGATAATCCCCACGGTCGAAGTTTGGTTAAATTGTCATTCTCCCATGATTAATTCACTTAACTACATTTCCACTTTTCTAATTGAATACTTCCTTTGCCCAGGTCCCCTTCATACCTGGTTTGGACATTCATTCTATCCACTTCTTACGCCTCTCCATCGTACCTATAAATTCCACACATTCTTCCAGTATCGGGAAACTCCTTATTCGCTGATAGTTGATAGATTGCTTAAGGTTCGGGCACAATCCATTCTAACTTCACATATTTGAACCTTTCGTTCAGGTCGTTATGAAACATACTTCCTCGGTCGTTTGAACTTGACGACGCCTTCTCTGAGACTATTACTTTCCCGTTCAATGTTTAGCATTTCAGTTCCTTGAATCCTTCTCCTGCCTCTTGAAAACTCTCTTCAGTTCCCAAAGACTGCTTTTCAACTGTTGCTCAAATGATGTATCAATCCTTAGTTTCAACATTTGTCCTATATGATTTTTGCAAGTTCTTCGCTACACCACTTAACATAAAAGTGACCTAACTTTCTATTCATCCATCTCTTGTATGCACAATACCAAAAATTTCACTCCTAATCCCCGTATCACTTGGAATGTAAATTTTATGGTATGAAGCGAAGGATTTCTCCCATCCATCTATGGAAATTGGATTCCTTCTCTTCCATAAATCAATCTCTTATTTCTTTTCGTCTTCCTTACTTCGAACAACCTCTTTAGTTACCTTAAAGTCTAATCTTTGACCCAAAGTTGTCACCACCTTTCACTTTACTAGGTAGGTAATGGAGCTTAAATTCAAAGCTCCCAAACTCCCTCCACTGATGATAACTCTAATTCAATTCCTTCCTACTCCTTTGGTTTCTAAGCTTTCAAGACACAGGGCCATAGAGACTAAGCCTTCAAATCTCCTAGAGTGAACATACTCTTTGCAAACTCCAAGTCATGTAATAAGAGCTTACTCTGTGTGTATTCGATCACTTTGATGCATACACACCTACTTTCCTTCCTTCAGACTATTCCTTTCCAGGTCCTTGCTTCGGTACATGAAACTATTCTTTCATATCTTCGCATGAATCGAGTAAGAGCAACGCAGGAGAGATTGTTAGTCTTCCCCTTCAATCACTGAAAATCCTCATTGCACTCTTGTTTCATATGAAATGCTAATCCTTCCAGATTACCTTGATTGCAAGTACATGGCTTAAGGGAGTATACTAATGGTCCTATACTAGCACTTAATCAGCCCACTCTCAAAATCGCGTCTTAATACGATGAAGGTAGACAGATCAAATCGTTTCTAAAGGCTCATCCTAACACTTCCATACAATCGTTAAGACTTGTCTTAGAAACAACTTACAGGAATGCTCGTAGGGGTTTCTATCATAAAAGCATAGAATACTTCAGATATAGGCAAGGTCATATGATTCACATATTCATAATAAACAAGTGAATGCGTAGCACTAAAATTAGACAACACATTACAGAGCTGACCGTTTAGCAAGTGATTGCCTTGCACAAGATCGGAGGATTGGCGTGCTTCCACACCTCTAATGGTGAAAACCCTTCCTTGAACCACGGGCTTGTCAGCTGCCCCTCTTGAATTAGTCTTGGCCGGTTCCTTGCAATCTTTCGCAAAGTGGCCCGTTTTCCCACAATTGAAGCAGTTATTTGTTCCCCAACAAAAACGACCATGATGCCGACGTTTGCACTTGTCACAGAAGGGAGTCTCGCTTCAGGAGTTCCTTCCATTAATATCCCCAACCTTTTCTTTACCTTTTTCCCGATGATCATACGGACCTTTGCCTCGATTATTGAAACCTTTGTGCCTTTGAGGTCCGTAACCCTGAGTATCTTTCCTCTCTGATGCTTGCAATTTTTTCTGCCTTCTTGTCATCCTCATACATCCTACACATGTCCACCAATGTAGAAAAACTTTGGATCCTTTGATAACTGAAAATAGACTTCAATTTGGGTCTTAAGCCTCCTTCAAACTTGATACACTCGCTCCTTTCATCTGGATTATTCTGATAATATGGAGAGTATTTCATCAATTCCTCGAACTTGGCTGCGTACTCACCCACACTCATGTCTCTTTGCTTCAGCTGCAAGAACTCCACTTCCTTCTTTCTCCTCAAATCCTCAGGGAAATATTTATTGAGAAACTTCTCCATAAATACATCCCAACTCACTTCCCTTCCTTCGTAACGCAAAAGCTGAACTGTATGATTTCACCAGTTCTCAGCCTCATCTTCCAACATATAGACTGCATATGCCACTTTCTGAGCTTCCGTGCAATCCAACGTTCTGAAGATTTTATCCATGGTATGAATCCACTTATTAGCCTCCTCAGGTTTAAATCCTCCTTCAAATTTAGGTGGATTACAACTCCTAAAATCCATCAAACTCCTCGCCTCGGTACTACCCATATTACACTGATGAGGCGGATTAAACGATTGCGGTGGTTGCTGAGATTGTCGTTGTTGCATAACTTCCAGCACTTCGGCAATTCTTTCTAACATCGTGTTGGTGTGATTCTGGTTTCTAGTTGCCATATTAGACCTGCGCTATGGGCTTATGGTCACATATGTTGCACTAAAGAAGCTTTCATCACACCACCTATACTAAGGCTCTATCTTAAATTTTTAAGTCTACAATCAATTGTGTCTTGTACTCAAAAGAGACAAGATACAAACAAATCGAGGGTATCTAAAGCTCAACGAGCCAAAATAATAGCATTCAAATAGTGTAAATACCCCAGAGATACCTGCTTGATGTTGATGGCTACCTTTCTGAACTACTTCCACTACTACAGGATCTGAATTTTGCTCTGATACCACTCAGTGTGACACCCTTGTGAATTACCCAAATATAATATAGTACTTAAGCTCTAACATATAGGTAATATATGGACTTGCGAGTATTAAGAACATAACCGAAATAAAATTTTCCTTTTTAAATGGGTGCACAAACCAACACTTGGAATTCTTGGAGAATAAACCCTAAGGCATTATAAAACAGTTACATTGAATTCGGCGATTTCTAAAACCTTTTCGAAAATTGGGTAGCATTCGTCTCTTAGAATCGTTCGTATATTATAGAAAATAACAGAAGCTACCCTTACTTTGTTTGATAAAACTAATACCATTGAATAGTTTTCACAGCCGAACTCTTTAAATGGATTAAATCAGAGTAAGCGGAAGTTATAGGACTATGCAACTGCTAATAATATAAACATAGATGTATATACATAAGTATGAAAAGAGTGATAAGTACATAGTCCCCATATCAAGTCTCCAAGTTCCAAAATACAAGTCCATAATCTGATCTACATAGTAATATGACCAAAGCCCTAGAGTACTCAAAAAGTATATCTACAACGTATATACATAACCAAAATATGAACTCCAGGGGTGGTCACGTAGATCCGGTAGCATCAGATGTAGTAGTAGTGATAGCAGCAGTCTCCAAGTAGTAAAGAGGGTAGTAACATCATCATCATCACAGCAGCAGCAAATCTCCTCCACAGCCTCCACACATCGGATCCTCTGATCCTCATCATATACCCTATACACATACCTAGGGATCATCGTCCCTCCAATCACTCCCAGTAGAATGCACAACAGGCTCGCTCCCACTCTCGTCCTCCACCGGATCCTCCTCGATCTCATCTGAGGGAGAGTGTACCCTACCACTGGGTACCGGGTCAGGTGATGGTGAAACCCTGACTGGGCTCCTCGGATCAGAAGGGGGAGTCTCCTCGCGGATGACACTCGAAGTAAAAGGGTGAGAGCGGGTAGGTCGAAAACGAAAACTATGGTAAGAGCGAGCTGGTCGCGTGGGAGGTGGTCCATGGTAAGTGTAAAACGGGGGTACATGCATAACGTATATGATGGGAATCCTAAATATACGAGGACGGAATCGGATCAACGGGTTCGGGTGGTAGAAGGTAACCTCTACCTCTCCCTCGAACACCGCGCGATGGTCCCCATAGATCCATGTGCCACTAGGAAGTGGCCGGATCTTGATGCAAGCAATGTAACGAGACATCACCTACAAGGGCATAGGGGTAAGCAATTCTATACACATAACCAATAGAGAATAAATTGTGCAATATGAATATGTAAATATGCATCAATTAACAACAATCACATATAACACTTAGCAGTTAATGAATGCACATAGGATGCTCACACTTATTTCATTTATCACAATTAATTTAAATGAGTGGCATGATGCATGACTTTAGCTCTCAAGCCTATCTCCATCATACTATGTCACTCTCTGGCGTCCATCCCTGACAACCCAGCACTCAACAGTGCGTTGTATTCCTAGGTATACAACAATTCGTACATTCACCTAGAATGTACACGACAAGCTTGGAATCCATGCCACCCGAGCATAGTTATAACGTGCCACCCGAGCATCGTCCCGTCATCCAAACAGTCCATCATCCAAACGGTATAACCATATCGGCATCCACTAAGACGACCACGTAAACAACGTGTCATCAAGCAAGCGTATTGGCACTCCCAGAGGCCCTCCACATGTTTACCAAAAACATGATATACGTCCTACCATCCAAACTCCAGTATGAATGCATTAACTTTACCTAAAAGGGATTGATTGATGTTTCGTCCTTTTATTAATACACTACGTGCCTCCCGAGCAACGTATCATCATTATTCAAATGAAACATCATAACGTCAATCAATTTCTTTTAAGTCCAGGATCACTTAGTTTATTGTCCTTTAAGAGTTACAAAATGACTTAGAATTGAAAATGGTATTTTAAGTGTCTGACTAAAAATACTCGAGTGTTTTCCAAAATACTCGAGTAGTTCATCATTTTCCAGATTCTACTCGAGTGGTTCATAATTATACTCGAGTCGTTCATGTCTTTTCAGAGATTTAGGTTTTCAGGTTTTCATAAATATACTCGAGTAATTCATGAGATACTCGAGTATTCCATTACCCAGAATACTCGAGTAGTTCATATATTACTCGAGTGTCCAATCTGATTCCCAAGTTGGTGCGCCAATTTTCACTCTGGTGCACCACGAAATACTCGAGTGTTAAGCCAAATACTCGAGTATTTGCAGACAGAACAGAGTGAAACTTGGTTTTTACATACCATTTCAATTTCTAAACATTTTTAACCCAAACCAATGATCAGAACAGTTCACATACCATATATTGAACATGTTGCAATACTCATTTCATATCAAATAACCAATTTGACAGAGAATCAACCATTTATGCATAATTTACACAATTTAGCAACTCAACACCTCAAATTGCAAAATAAGCATAATACTCATAAAACAATGGTCATTTAAGCTTGCATGCATGATATAAAACTTGCTCAACATAGTTTTAGAGCAAAGCTTGGTCTCCAAACCAAAGATCCTATTCAATCTAAGCCCTTAGAGCCTCTTGGTGGCTCTCTAACACAAATAATGGAATTTAATCTCTATCTAGTGAATATAATTACTTCCCCTTACCTCTCAGACGTGAATCAAACAAGAATTCCCCCAAAGAAAAGCTCCACAGCACCAAAAGCACTTTAACCCAACATGCAGAGCAGTTGAGTGCAACACCAAAGTGGAATTGGTTCACACATGAAACAGAGAATAAAATTGGGGAAATTAGGTTTTCTAGACTCTATGAAACATAATCTAACTAAGGAAATCGAATTTGAGACTCAGAGATTCATGAGCTTACCAAAAAGCAAGATCAAAGTAAGCTCCAAGCAACACTTTGATAGAACAGACTCCAACTTCTCAGCTCCAATTCTCCCAACACACTCACCCAATCCTCACTATTTTTATGTCTATACAAAGCTCGTGATGTGATCTTTGTATTCGTGTATCACTCAAGCCTTAACACTCAGAATTGAAAGAGAATCGAAGAGAACAAACTCAGAACCCTAACTTCATCAACAAAGCAAGTTTGATCAAAAATTCTCAGCCAAGGATCGTTGATGAGCTTAAATAGGAATTGAGGAGACTCATGCAGGTCGACACGACCTCCCTGGACGTGGAATGAAGATGATTTCGTGTCACCAACACGGAATCGTTGGTGCTGACTCACCAAACGCACTAACTCGTGCAATTTGACCCAGAATACTCGAGTTTTTCAGAAAATACTCGAGTATTTTGCCCAATTTTTGAAAAATAATTATTTTATTTACTTTCCCTCCAAAACCTTTCCTATAATTACCTCTAGGTCCCAATCCAGGGACTAATTTGCAAAATATTTATTTTATGCACAAATTTACTCACCAAAATAAATTCTAGCAATATAAACAAAGATCTTAATTAAAGATCAAGAATAGAAATAATTAATTATAATAAACTTTATAATTAATATTTCATTAATCCAGGATTAAAATTTTTGGGGTGTTACACCTAACCATCTCAAAAGCCGGAATGTGGGGTCTATTGTAACATCCCCGATTTTCCCAAATTATTAGGTGCCTTAGTTAATAGAGTTTTGATAAGGGTAGCGTTGTTTCCAAGTCTTTGATCTTGTTTAGAATGTGTTTAGAATGTAGGAATTAGTAAGGGTAGGTTTGATGAAGTAGGATTAGTTTAGAAGTGGGTTTTAGAAGAGTTAATGATGATCTAAAGAGCATAGGATCTTAGGAAATTATGAATTTGATATCCATAGCTCCAAACCCAAATTCCACCGTTGGATGTGAATACGAATATCTTAGGATACTTGTCTCAAAATTTGAGCAAAATCCGACGGTTAACGAAGAAGTTAGGGCGATTCGAAGTACATGGGATTAAGTGGGCTGAACAGATTAATCGATTAACCTATGAGTTAATCGATTAAGTTTTTGGCAACATTCAGCCCCTAATCGAGTAGGGTATAGGTTAATCGATTAAGTTTTTGGCCACCTTCTGGTGCTACTCGATTAATGGAAGTGTTAATCGATTAACCCCTGTTATATCAGTCGAAAACACGTGTTTTTGGGCCAAAATTCATAAGTTTCCTCTCTCTTCTACTCGAACCCTCTCTTCTTCTCTCTACCCAATCTTTGCAAATCATCAAACCAACATGGAATCTCACCAAATTAACATCATAAATCATCTCCCCGTCTCTTCCCAATCAATTTCCCTCTTTCAAATTTCTATTCCACCTCTGATTCTCAAAAACCCCAAATTCAAACCCAAACCCTAACTTCTCCAATCCTTCTCTTTGGGTGAGGCAATCTTCAAGGGAGCTTAGGGAAGTGTTAAGGAGCATGGAATTGGGGACTAGAAGCTAGTTTGGAGCTTTTTGGTGGAGCACCAACTCAACCCCAATTTCTCCTCTTCTCTTCAAGAGGTAAGGGGGAGTACTTTGGTTCTAATTAGGGAAAGGATTTAATAATAGTAATAGGGTTATAATTAGATGTATTTTATATGTGTATGTTTAATTTGTATGTTGATATTGTTATGATTGAGAATAAAAGTGTGTGGAATGACTTAGGGTTTATGTTAGGAACAAATTAATATTATTGTTATGGAATTTAATGATTAAATGAATAATACGATTATGATTATTGTTGTGGTATGATTGGTATGTTCTATATGTTGACTATGAGTATATGTGTTATGAACTTAGGATTTTGTTAGAAATAAATTGTTATAATTGTTATGAAGCTAAATGAATGAATGGCATGATTGTGATCCTTATTGTTGATTGAGTGTGATTATCTATATATATATATATATATTATGGCCAAAAATCCTAAGTTAGAGAACCCCACCAATCGGATATAAGGTATTAAAGGTTTGACTAACGAAAGCTGCATAAAATGAATTAGAAACACGTGCATTATGGAGTATGGTGGACCTTAGGTTTACGGGGAAAAACACATGTCGTTTAACGATTGATGAGGGCAAGAGTGAATTATTGGGATTACCTTGGGGAACTTTGATCCTGCAAAGGATACAGGTTTGCTTCCCGTGTTGGGGGTTGGTTCCACGCAAACCGGGGTAATCCCATCACTTTGGCTCATTTTGGCCAGTGAGGGTGATTTCTGCTAGAGCCAATTTGGGCGAATCAATCCAAATTGCGTGACGAATCCTAGAGAGGTGAAGCGTTGTGCAAGCGAGTATGACGAACCCTATAAGGGTGAAGTACCAAAATAGAGGTTGAGAAATACTTACTCCTGGTTGGTTTTTCCCCAGAGTGGAGGGTGTATGTGAGGGTTGAAAAGTGTTATTGTTATTGGATATGGAGAAGTGCATTCATTGTTATATAATAGGTTTAATTCACTAAATCCAATGAAAGTGTTAAAGTGTATAAAGTAAAGTCATAAAGTGTTACATTGGATTCAGGGGTTAAACCATAATAGTATAAAGTGCATTTCATACTCATATGATTGAGCATCCAAGCATTGTCATGTGATGAGTGTGTATACTGAATTGTACATATACGTATAGTATACAGGATTAGTATAATGTGAAGGTATAGAAATAATAGGGTTGAGTAGAATAAAGGAATATTAGTATATGTGTGTGGGTATGTCTAGTTATGTCCTATTAGTGTTGTTTAAGTGTTTTCTTTAATTATTATTCAAATTACTCACCCCTTAAGTTGACCATTTTAGGTACCATTCGAGCAAGATATTCACTGCTTCCGTGCCGAGAAGATATATTCTCACATAAGGAGAGTATATTAATTGTGAGACCTTAGTAGTCTCATTTTATTACAATCATTCTAGGATATTGTAATGTAAATTATTTTTATTGACTAAAGTTGTATTTAATTTTGAATTACTTACCTCCACTTAAAGATATTTCTATTTTTGTAAAAAGGACTTTATAAAAGTATTTATTTTTATTAAAAGGATAAAAGGTTGTGAAAGATATACAAATATCCTTTTCTAAATTGTTTCTAAGTAAGTCACAACCACTTACGATGTAATTATAGTTTGTAATTGTTATAAACTGTTCTGGACTGACAGGTGAATAATTAACTTGGGGAAAGTCCACATTTTAGAGTAAACTCCGCCAAAATTTTTATAAAACCCCAAGCATTTTTATACAAAAATTGATATATTTTAAAGTATAGAAAAATTGATGATGTTACGGATGGTATCAGAGCAATGGTTGCAATTCTCGGCTGTGGAGTATGGATTTCCTACTCCCAAAGAGTTACTCCACATGAGAGTAACTAATCAATGGTTAGTTTAGTAGTTTATTTTCATAGTTTAAGCATGCATATTTAGTTGAAGTTAGCATAGTCTAGTTGTGTTAATAGAATAATGCTAGTGATAGTTTAGTAATCTTCAATTCAAAGTGGACTAAGTAAAATTTTCAATTATAACTTGGTTGTACTTTGAAGTGGACCGAAAGTAGGGACTAAGGGAAGTAAAACTCCCAACGGGATAGAGCATGAAAGTGTTACCCCAACGGGATGGACTAAACCTTAGTTCTGAATTAAGTAAGTCAACTTTGGATATGACGAAGAATTGAAATTTTTACATAAAATGAAATTTCAAAGTCTTCTTTTGAACGGAAGATGAGTCATTTCTTTATTACTTGATTGGAATTCAGGTCGTACGAAAATGGTTTTGTCTCTAATGTAATGTAGAATCGAGAAGGGCCCCTCGAGATTTACATTTTATCGGAAGATCAAATCATCGAGTCCTTGAAATCCAATGAAATAATTGTCGAATTTCTTTTCTATGCATAGGAATAGGATAAGTATTAGGAATCATTGCATCATAGACACTCCGGGCATTCTTTATCAGAGTGCGCAGCGGAAGTGAATAGGTGTCAACCCGATGTATTTGCCTTTAACTTTGGTGACTGATTATCGTCTCTAATAAGACCTAAATACTTTCTACAATTCCACATTACGCTTGGTGATAAATATATTACTATATTAAAAAGTGAAAATGTGTTTTCTTTTTGCATCAAACTATTTTAAGACTTTATTTTGGAAAGTATTAGTAATATGAATTCTAACGAATGTCAAGCATATAAGTATTCTGTTATTTTCCTAGGTATGGAATTGATTCCAACTTGGATAATTGGTCGGATGTCGCGTCACCAATTTTTAAACTTGTCCTGTTAACAAAATGAGTTCCTAAGTAATGGAAGAATGGTGTAGTTTACTATTAGATTACGCCAATCGCCGATTAAATAGGAATTCACCGAATGTGACATACGTCAATTTGAAACAAGATTTGAACTTCAAAGTTGAACTAAAAGGAAAGGCATTTATGAATATTTGAAAATGCGGATGAAATCAAATTTCAACTGATATGTGCAATTCCTTTTATTTGAGTTTGATGGTCATAGAGGATCCTTGCTTTTTTTGACAAAGGAGTCCTTGAAACTTTTGAATTAATTCTAAAACCAATGTGAAATGGTTTCGGAAATCTTTGTGAATACTTTGAACTTTTGGATGCTTGACATGTTTTCCTATTATCAATTAACTTTGTTAAAGTTCGGAATGAAATTTATTTATAATTTATAAAGAGTTTTTCCTTATTTTTGGAAAGAGATAATTTTTGAAAATTCTTTATCACCAAAGAGAAAATCTTTTCTTTACAAATTAGAACTTATTGTTTTCTATTGCAATGTGGGATTGAGAAATGCAAGTGACGATAACCAAGTGGGTTAACGGCAATGTATCTCACATAGAGTGAGATTCAAGTCTAGAATCTCAATTTAGGATAATGGATGTTATATCTTTTCCTTTAAATTTCACGTAGGACTTAAGGGAAATGTGTGATTATTATTGAGCAAACTATATTCTGGAATCACAACTAATTTTTAAATCAAAGTTAACTATTCCCTGGAATTTAGTTTGTTGGATATGTAAGTCCCAATTTTAACATCCATTATAATGGTCTTAGCTCCAGAGTCTAGGTAGCGATAAGAGGGTTTCAACTAAGGTCCTAAGACAGAAAGCAGTCATGTGAAACCCTAACCCAAGAAACCAAATAGGAAACCTTGAACCTCATGTGAGTGATAGACAAACATAGGTGGTGAGAGTCTTAAGCTTGTAGAGCTTCAATTAGGATTAAGTAGTAGAACCTCGATAGTCTGAGGATTAGACTAAGTGGTAGAAGTTAAATCCGTCTTATTTGAGTGTTACGGTTAAGTCTTATGAATATATAGATTTATATAGGAAGTAGGTTTTATTTATGCTAAGAGTCTTTGATTTTCGTGTGTTTGGATTGTATATTAATATATTTGTAATTTCAAATTTTCTAAGAGTATATGCTAAATCAAACTATTGTTGGAGCTATTTGTTTTGTATTTTCCACACTAGTTCCAACTCTATATTATTTTTATAAACCTTGTGTACTATGTAGTAATGATTTTAAATAAAGAAAATTTTCCTCCCCCAACGAAGGTGATTTTGCAAAAGTACTAAATCATTCTTTATCTATTTAGTATCAAATTAAGTTTTCAAAGCCACATGCCTTGTATTTTCCCCGACTATTCTTAATTTCAACCTTTTGCTTATGATATCTATATTCTTAAATGTAATCTTT
Organism: Crotalaria pallida; assembly: GCA_037953625.1. Taxonomy (NCBI): domain Eukaryota; kingdom Viridiplantae; phylum Streptophyta; class Magnoliopsida; order Fabales; family Fabaceae; genus Crotalaria; species Crotalaria pallida. The sequence continues at coordinate 90,598,528 of CM075652.1, forward strand.
GCTTTAGAGAAAATTTTGCAAATGACCAAACTAATAATTTAAGGAACTGAGTCCTTGTATAAAGGACAACTCATTTTCATATATGTATATAAAATTGAAACATATCTTTTCATATGATGTTTTTAGCCTAGATTATAAGCGTATATCAAGCCAACTTTATTTTGAGTGATTTTCATACATATACATATTATCTACCTTTTAAATTTTCAAGATGCATAACCCTGCATCGAATGAACATCGGTTATCTTTTCAAAACCCTTATCCAACTCAATTCAATGCAGGACTACTTTAGTAAGTATTGATTATTTTCATTTACTTTTGTTGAATTAATGTTTTCCTTTACTTTTCAAGAAATACACTTTCTGATACGACTTCAAAATAATACTTTTTGTATTTGGTTAAAGCTTAATTTTGTATAGAAGTTTAAATGAATAATGTTTTAAGTTTATGGAGTATGTTAGGCAATTCTCCCGTGGTCATATTTGAATTATGTTGTGTCGTGCTAACTTCTTTTATCCTTAAATTCTTTCTATTGTGCTCCTCTTTGAGTATGCTATTTATGCTTGATTCTTCAAAATGTTTCTTATGTTGATGTTTTACTTTTCTTTCGAAAGCATACTCTTTTGTAAAATTTCAAAGCATGATGCTCTTTGTATTTGGTTTTAGTTAAACAAATAATATTTTAAAATTATTGATGGGTGTTGTTATCTCTTTTAATTGTGTTTGAATTAGGTTTTATTTTGTTAATTCCTTTTACTGATAAATGCTCTATGTTTGTCCCGCTTTGAATATGTTATTTATGATTATCCGCTTAAAATGTTTTCCTGATGAGAAACTTATATTTTGTTTAATGGTTATGTGCATTAGGGGAAGTTTAAGACTTTAATTTTCCCGAGTTGTCGGAATAAGTTAGTTTTCCTAGGAATGAACCTTAATAGGATAGTAAGACTTAGTGTAAGAAGAAGCCTCGGCAGTAGTAGAGTAGTTCTATTCTTGAGATTCACCCGAGTAGTGTCCTAAGTGGGGGAGCAATCCCTGAAGGTAATAACCATTCCATTGACTAGGATAAGATTCACCTTAGAACTAGAGCATATAGCTCTGTATCCCTTTTTCAATTCTTACAACTTAGCCGAATATCGGGGACGAAATTCATATAAGTTGGGGAGATTGTAACATCCCCGATTTTCCCAAATTATTAGGTGCCTTAGTTAATAGAGTTTTGATAAGGGTAGCGTTGTTTCCAAGTCTTTGATCTTGTTTAGAATGTGTTTAGAATGTAGGAATTAGTAAGGGTAGGTTTGATGAAGTAGGATTAGTTTAGAAGTGGGTTTTAGAAGAGTTAATGATGATCTAAAGAGCATAGGATCTTAGGAAATTAGGAATTTGATATCCATAGCTCCAAACCCAAATTCCACCGTTGGATGTGAAGACGAATGTCTTAGCATGCTTGTCTCAAAATTTGAGCAAGATCCGATGATTAACGAAGAAGTTAGGGTGATTCGAAGTATGTAACAACCTGTTTTTCATAAACCCAAAATGATTAACTTTTACTTATTAAAGTTACCAAAAATGAGGCCAATTTTTTTTTTTTTTAAACAGCGTGTTGAAAAGTCTTTGATACATTTTAAAATCTTTTGTACTGAAAACCGAGTTGTTACTAAAACCTTTACTTTCGTAGAACTTTCATTTTCATAAAAAGGTTGGTCTCCAAATCATCCTGATATTTTCCAAAAGGTCACATCGTTTGATTTTCAAAAATAGTTAGACCTCAATACAGAATATAAAAGCTTAGCTTGATTACAGGAGTGGCACATTGCTTGGTAATCCTTGACTCAAAACACAATCCATAAACTTAACCTAAACACTCTACGTTCACTTCCTTCTAGTGAAAACATCCGGATGGAACCCTCCTTTCTCCTTGCGCCCTTTCTTCACTCCCCGTAGAATGCAATCGTCTCTATCGCTGCTCTGCGGTTGTTATTCAGCTCCATCGAGAGGGATGATCTCCAAGCGGTATTCCGTCTGCCCGTTGAGACATCAGCAGCACCGATATGCCAACGAACAGGAGAGAGTAAGCGTTCCGAACGACGAGTCATCGACGGTGTGGGATTACGATAGGCAAGAAAGAAGAACAGCACACACATAATGAAACACACAAGCACGCCACAATCAAGCAGGTAATCACAATATTAACAGTCTTATCATCATCATTCTTTTCTTTTATTATCTTCTCAAACTTAATTTCTTTCTCATATACATTCTTTCTTTCCTCTCACACAATATCACTAGATACTCATTTCGTTCTCGGCTCTCACTCACGTATACATCTCCTCGATCATCCATCCAACCTAGTCGGAAGCAAACAAGAGTGCAGGACCTTTACCACGAGGGCACGACAGCTGTCACAACACATAAATGGTCCCTGACCAGGAGGCCCAGCCTCAATAATATCAATTTATAATAATCATGGCACACTGCCTCGCAGTGGCAAACACAATGCCCCGTTCCAGTCCCTCTCACTGTTCTCGATTTGCAATCTAGGGGGCGACAGTATGTTTCTAGTGGGCCCGCAAAACTTACCACGGCATTAGACCCAGTCCCCACCACGTTAGTGCGCCACATGTGGCGTTCGTTCTGCCCAGAAACATACTCTAGACTTCTTGACGTTTCACCGTCATCGTCCTCCCCTAATGCAATCTCGTCCTAAGTATCCGTAGATACCTATCGTTTCTTCCTCTCCACTACTTCGCACTCCCATACCTCACCGCGCATGTCTTTTAAGTCTTTTATCTTTTAATTAACCTAAGGTCGGCCCGTCCTTCGTGCAACCCTTCAACGAGTCCCGACCACTAACTTTACGCAAACTTTCTCTCGTCATAGCACACAGCTGGGATCACATCACAATTTCAATTCTCATTTCTCAAGCTTTCTCAGCATACTCCATTTCTTACAATCATCTCATTTCAACATCCTTCCACCATCACATTCCGAATCTCTTCTCAAAATAATCTTTTCACAAATTTCTCCAATGCCATCTTATAAACTTTCACAAAACCTTATTTCATAAACATTTTCACAACTGCTCAAAATCTCTTTTCAAAGATCTTCTCAAAAACCTCTTTTCACAAAATTTATAAAATCTCTTTTCACAGCCTTCCACAAATTTTCCTTTCAAAACTTTTCTGAAAATACTTCTTATAATATTTATTTTCACCCTTCTCCACAAGATCTCTTTTCCAAGAATCTTTTCAAAAGCTCTTCTCAATGATCTTTTCAAAAACTGCTTTTCAAAAGCCTTTTTCAAAAACCATTTTATAAAAACGTTTTTTCAAAAATAGTATCATTGCTGAGCGCTAGTGGAGGAGCAAGCTCAACTCAACATTAGTTCCCAGACTAAAACCAAAACAAAGGAGCCCAGCTCCATTCAATTCACACCAACAATCAACATCACCCTTCCCAGCTCTGGCTCGTACTCAACATTATCATTCATTCTTTCCCCGATCTCAATTCTCTCTTTCTTTTCCAACACATACTCCATTTCCAACCATTATTTCTCTTTCATTATGTCTTCACTTCACAACCTTATTTATTTCGCTTCTATTTTCAGGACGTAGCAGACGTCCATCAGCATATCACTTATTTTCATTAACATCAATAACATAAGGCATAATCAAATAAACATATAAAAGCATGCTATCATTCACACAAACATCACACAACAATGTGGTCTTCGTCACCTTCGTATAAGTGGCCACACAATCAAACAATTGCCACTTATACTACTGACTCTAACCACTTAGTTCCGATCTTTGAGATGATACGAAACGTCCTAATAAATCACCTAACTACCACGGTGTCTTAGGAAAGCTTATCTCTCACCTGAGGTCCAGCTATTTAATGCGTACCGTCGCCTCGGATCCTTGTGCTGCCGGCTGCCCCAATCCCTTGTCCTTAAGATTTCCTCGTACTAAATAAAATACACTTACGTTATTGTCTGGTTCTAAGAAAATCTTTTCTTATTTCATGACACTTTCCGTTTTTAATCGAAAAGACTTAAAAAGGCTATTGTTTTATCAAAACAATCCTCATATTTCCTAGCACTTTAATTATTTTAAAATCATTTGAAAACATTTAATAAAATGGTTTAAATCATTTACTTTGATTGCTGGCCCGATTTGGACAGCACCATAAACATGTTCGAAAACACCGAAAAATGTACCGTTATTAATCCGGCTTTTCTTAATTTAATACCACTTGAAAGTTATACTTTAAATCACTTTGAACACATTTTTAAAATTAAGAAATAACTTTTAAATAATTCGGGACAGCAAGGAATTGTTTCGTAAGATTTACTTAAATAAAACTTGAAAACACCGTAAAAGTACTTTTCACTTTAACAAATCGTTAGCTTAAAACAATTACTTTAGAATTCAAGCTTTTGTCATAACATAAGTTTAGGACAACCATAAGCACAATCCAAAAATTTCAATAAAATCAAATCAAACTCAAAACCGATTACACATACAACTAATAACACACTTTAATCAACAAAACACATAAACAATTAATCAACCATTCACTTTATCACAAACATTCATTCGAATACCTCACAACTCAAATACTTAATTTAAATCAGTCAACACCCAATTACTTTCAAAAACATTTCACTTTTACCAAATCATTTAAACCTTCTTAGACTTCACAAACCAAATACACATATAAATTCAATTGAACACAAAACTTATTCCTAGTCAATTATTTTACAAAATGCATATATTGTCCTTATGTTACTTTCATGGAAGAGAAGTCTAATCCTAATTAACAAGCATAAACCGAAAATATACACACATCAAAGCAAGACTTATGCATCATCAAACACACACAAACTCATGAAATTAATTTCTTCTTTCTTAACAAAACCGTGGGCTACGACTTGGAAAATAATCAAACTAAAAATTTATTTCTCTTTAACCTACATCAAATCAAGAATCATGCAAGAACATAGAGCATATATCAAGTTTTCACAAAATTAAAAACATGGATCAAGCCCGAACACAACATGCACAAACTCAACACTTGGATTGAATCATGATCATACAAGGAAAATTATTTTGAAGCTTGTTTTCCCTAATTTCTCCTAAAAACCCGAGGCATTCAACAAAGGACATATACTCTTTTCATTTCAATTTTTAACATGCAAGAATCATAGATTACACAAACACTTTCAATTCATTTTTCAAAGAAACATAAAATAACTTTTTAAAGCTCAATACCAACATGCATATGTTTACATCATATAGATCAAAACTTGGAATTGAACATAAGAACACAGGTAAAATACAAAATCGTTTTGAGTGAGAAAAGAACCAAAACCGAGACATACTTAAAGAAAACATCAAAGCTTTTGTTTTAAAATTTACATGCAAAGCTCATAATCAAAACAAAAATGAGAGATCAAAACACGAATCAAAGACAAGGTCAAGATCAAAGCCCAAAACCAAAGATCATGTTAAAAACCAAAGATCAAGACACACATTAAGGCATGCAAAGGTTCAAGATCATAAAAAAAAAACATCATCAACTAACATGCAAGACTAAAACTTCAAAAACATGTTTATATCAAACATTTATTTACCAAACAAACACTTGAACATTTCATAGTTCACAGTTTTAAACATCAAAACCACACATGCAATAAGATCTATTCTAAATTCACAAGGATTATAAACAAAATTTTAGATCTAAAAGAAAAACATCAAGATCAAGCATAAACAACACCAACTGAATCATCAAACATAATATACACATATTACAAATTAAATGGAGTCTTTAAAAGTCCAAGGTTAAGAAAGATCAACACGTAGAGTCATTTCTCAAAACATAAAATGAGCATGCAAAGAAAATAAACAAGGATTACAAGATTACAAAATAAAACTAGTCCTAATACTCCTAAGATCTTCTGTTATACCAAGAAGAAAGGCTTCTAGTCCTCTTGAACACTTGATCTTCAACGATTTCCTAGGTTTAGGTCTTGATCTCCTCTTCTTCTCCTAGAGTTGCTTCGGCCTCTTCTCTCTTAGGGTCAATGGTTGGTTTCCTCCTCACTCTTTGAAGAAGAAAGGGATTGAAGGAAGAAATCAAGGTGTTTGGGTTGGGAGGTTTGGGTTTCCACTCCTCTTTTCCTCTCCTCCCTTCTCGGTCACTCTCTCTTTCTCTAAGGGTCTCAAGAGTTTTGTGTTGCTCTTGGACCAAAGTGTTTGTGTTGGTGTGTGAAATGAATGAAGGAAATGAGAAATGAACTAAAGCCAATACTCATACACACACACGGTTTTATGTAGGCAAAGTCAAGAGGTGGAAGTTTCCTCTTTTGTCCTCGGTTTAGGCTATGGTTCAAGGATAATTCGGTCCACTTAATTAGTTACATGGGAGGGATTTGTCAAGGGGGACAAAGTGAAGAGAAAGTCTCTCTTAGGCCTCATGAGTCATCACCTTAGGCTTCCACTTGTTTCCCACTTGAATTTTCTATTTCTTCATGCTTAAGAAAATCTATCTAGGTTGGTTCCTCTTCTCTTACACGGCCACACATACCCACACACAAACACACGGTCATACCCATGCACTCACACGTTGCACACACATATATTCTCATGCATACACACACACTTACACTTATCACTCACATATTCACATACACATTCACACACATACTCATGCACACCTCAACCATTCCCACATTCATGCATACATCATCACATAATTTGCACTTACTAAATTTCCATAACCCTAAGCATGCATATACAAGGACCGCACACATATATGCATACTCATATATAAAATAAATTATTCATGTATCATAATAACACCAAAAATATCAAGAATATATTTTTAGAAATCAAGACACCCTTTTATCAAATAGTTAAAATTTACCATTTTCCTAAAAGAATTTTAATCACATAATTATTTCCAAAACTCAGCCTTAAATTTTTTACCATTATCTCATTAAAAATCATTCTTTTAAAATCATTTATCACCTTAAAAACGTGAATTAAGAAATTTATTTTAAGAAAACATTCTTTCAAAGAGACTTTTCTCAAAAATAATTATCTTTAGTATTTCAAATTAATACGAGGAATTTGCGGGGTGTTACATTCTCCCCAACTTAAAGATTTCTCGTCCCCGAGAAATTTGTTATGGATTGGGCAGCAGGGCACACAATTCTCACATCACCTTGACTTTCATAAGAACACTTTCCTTTGGCTTCGGGGTCGTATTCCCTTCTGCTGGTCTAATTTGCCTTACCGTGCTCCTTGCTTGTTGTTTTTCAGACGAAGTGGTCTCACTCTCATAACTGTTCGCGTGTCGTGTTGGGTTAAGTTCCCACGGACTAACCGAAGAGGGTGTCGCTCCCTTAGTGGATCGTCGTCGCATAAAGTCCAACCACAGGTACGGACTTAGGGAAATTCAAACAATCAAAAATTCACACATCTCCCAAGCATAGGATTTCACCTAAAATCCTTAAATACCTGCTATTCTCTACAACTCGGGTTCTTACTAACTCACAATAATCACTCTTTTCCTCGTTCTCCTTCCAATTCTAATGTTTTCGTCTACCATTTCTTTAACTCAAGGGAATCCTATTACAGCTTGGGTCTACTTACCCCCCTCAAACATCCTCACCTTTCTCCTTAGACTCATCCTAAGCATGGGTTAAGCCTATCACTTTCTTCGTCTAGACCTTGGATTATGGTATAAGGCCATCCTAATCATCAAATTGTCCTCCTAATTTCCCCCATTAACCGATAGCATATACTTCCCTTCTCCCCTATGGCTCCCCAACTTTGATCAAACTTATAACTAAATCCACTGCGATATTGCACCCGTACTTAATTCAAACCATTTATCTTTCCTTAATCGTTCAAGCCTAAACTATCTGGGTAACTATGGTACTTCTAATTCCATATTCTAAGCTACCACATCTCGAAAAAGATCGGTAAAGCTACAGTTTGGTGGAGGCTCATGAAGAAAAGAGTTCGAATTCTAATGACAAAAACTGCTTTGTTGAAGCAATTCAACAAGCACGGAGTTCCAGGTAGGTTATACCATATCCTCAGGGGTACTAATCGTACTTGCACAAAAGGATACACTAGGGTTAACAATTCTAAGTCTAACAATTACTAATGAAACATCAAGGGTACTGAGTCTTAATCTCAGAATCTATTCCGGGTCCATTCCTTCGAGCTATAGAATCGAAAGGTTCCTTAAACTGACACGGTCGATACTAAGCCATCAACTAGTCTTATGTTCTAAAAGACAAAAGCTTATCCTCCTATTCCTACTCAAATACTAGCAAGCACATAGAGTCACACAAACAAAGTATGTAAGCCCATGCTTAAGGCCACTAAGGATTACCATAAGCTTTGATACCATTCTGTAACAGCCCGTTTTTCATAAACCCAAAATGATTAACTTTTACTTATTAAAGTTACCAAAAATGAGGCCAATTTTTTTTTTAAAGCATGTTGAAAAGTCTTTGATACATTTTAAAATCTTTTGTACTGAAAACCGAGTTGTTACTAAAACCTTTACTTTCGTAGAACTTTCATTTTCATAAAAAGGTTGGTCTCCAAATCATCCTGATATTTTCCAAAAGGTCACATCGTTCGATTTTCAAAAATAGTTAGACCTCAATACAGAATATAAAAGCTTAGCTTGATTACAGGAGTGGCACATTGCTTGGTAATCCTTGACTCAAAACACAATCCATAAACTTAACCTAAACACTCTACGTTCACTTCCTTCTAGTGAAAACATCCGGATGGAACCCTCCTTTCTCCTTGCGCCCTTTCTTCACTCCCCGTAGAATGCAATCGTCTCTATCGCTGCTCTGCGGTTGTTATTCAGCTCCATCGAGAGGGATGATCTCCAAGCGGTATTCCGTCTTCCCGTTGAGACATCAGCAGCACCGATATGCCAACGAACAGGAGAGAGTAAGCGTTTCGAACGACGAGTCGTCGACGGTGTGGGATTACGATAGGCAAGATAGAAGAACAGCACTCACATAATGAAACACACAAGCATGCGACAATCAAGCAGGTAATCACAATATTAACAGTCTTATCATCATCATTCTTTTCTTTTATTATTTTCTCAAACTTAATTTCTTTCTCATATACATTCTTTCTTTCCTCTCACACAATATCACTAGATACTCATTTCGTTCTCGGCTCTCACTCACGTATACATCTCCTCGATCATCCATCCAACCTAGTCGGAAGCAAACAGGAGTATAGGACCTTTACCACGTGGGCACGACAGCTGTCACAACACATAAATGGTCCCTGAACAGGAGGCCCTGCATCAATAATATCAATTTATAATAATCATGGCACACTGCCTCGCAGTGACAAACACAATGCCCCGTTCTAGTCCCTCTCACTATTCTCGATTTGCAATCTAGGGGGCGACAGTATGTTTCTAGTGGGCCCGCAGAACTTACCACGGCATTAGACCCAGTCCCCACCACGTTAGTGCGCCACATGTGGCGTTCGTTCTGCCCAGAAACATACTCTAGACTTCTTGACGTTTCACCGTCATCGTCCTCCCCTAATGCAATATCGTCCTAAGTATCCGTAGATACCTATCGTTTCTTCCTCTCCACTACTTCGCACTCTCATACCTCACCGCGCATGTCTTTTAAGTCTTTTATCTTTTAATTAACCTATGGTCGGCCCGTCCTTCGTGCAACCCTTCAACGAGTCCCGACCACTAACTTTACGCAAACTTTCTCTCGTCATAGCACAGAGCTGGGATCACATCACAATTTCCAATCTTATTTCTCAAGCTTTCTCAGCATACTCCATTTCTTAAAATCATCTCATTTCAACATCCTTCCACCATCACATTCCGAATCTTTTCTCAAAATAATCTTTTCACAAATTTCTCCAATGCCATCTTATAAACTTTCACAAAACCTTATTTCATAAACATTTTCACAACTGCTCAAAATCTCTTTTCAAAGATCTTCTCAAAAACCTCTTTTCACAAAATTTCTAAAATCTCTTTTCACAAAATTTCTAAAATCTCTTTTCACAGCCTTCCACAAATTTTCCTTTCAAAACTTTTCTAAAAATACTTCTTATAATATTTCTCAAAACTCTTCTATTTACAAAAACCTTTTCAAAAGGAATTTCTTTTCATAAATCCATTTCTAAAAATTTCTTTTCACCCTTCTCCACAAGATCTCTTTTCCAAGAATCTTTTCAAAAGCTCTTCTCAAGGATCTTTTCAAAAACTGCTTTTCAAAAGCCTTTTTCAAAAACCATTTTATAAAAACCTTTTTTCAAAAATAGTATCATTGCTGAGCGCTAGTGGAGGAGCAAGCTCAACTCAACACTAGTTCCCAGACTAAAACCAAAACAAAGGAGCCCAGCTCCATTCAATACACACCAACAATCAACATCATGTAACAGCCCGATTTTCGTAAACCAAAAATATTTACTTTTACTTATCAAAGTTACAAAAAAATGAGGCTAGATTTTTTTTTTGTAAAACATTGTTGACATGTTTGAAAACATTATTGGAAAGTCCTTGGTGTTCTCAACACCCTTTTAGAAAACCGAGTTGTCACTAAAACCGTTCACTTCATAAAAACTTTAATTTCACAAAATTACATGTTTCAAAAGTATCATAATAGTTTTTCCAAAGGCTTACATTGTTCGATCTTCCAAAATAAAATATTCCACATTACATAGTTAAAAACTTAGCTGAAATACATAAGTGGCACATTGCTTGGTAATCCTTGACTCAGAACACAAACGACAAACTTAAACTAGACACACCGCTCTCGCTTTCTTCCGATGAAGACAACCGGATACGGTTTCCTTTCCTTCTTGCGCCCTTTCTTCGCTCCCGAGGATGAAGCCACCTCTGCTACTGCTTCTCCGTTGTCTTTAAACTCCAACACCAATTCATCTAAAGTGGTGATCTCCAAGCGATGCTCCGTCTGCCCGTTGAGATATCAGCAGCCCCGATATGTCAACGAACAGGAGAGAGTAAGCGATCCGGACGAAGTATCGTCGACGGTGTGGAATTACGATAGGCAAGATAGAAGGACTATACAACATACTAAACAACATACAGCATACAAATACACAACAATCATGATATCAATATCAATATTATCAGTCTTATTGTCTTTGCTATTATCTTTAACTTTTCCTTCTAAATTTAATTCCGCTTCTCTTAATTATTCTTTCTTTCTCAATCCTTTTCCCTCTCATACTCATAAATCTCTTCATACAAAGTATCATCGGGGTATTCATTTCGTTCTCGGTTATCACTCACGTCTACATCTCCTCGATCATCCACCCAACCTAGTCGGAAGCAAACAGGAGTACATGACCTTTACCACGCGGGCACGACAACTGTCACAACACATAAATGGTCCCAGACCATGAGGATCTCGTCCTCAAATCATATCAATAATAACAAGGCTCACTGTCCACGCAGTGGCAATCACAATGCCTCGTTCCAGTCCCTCTCACTGTTCTCGATTTGCAATCTAGGGGGTGACAGTATGTTTCTAGTGGGCCCGCAGAACTTACCACGGCATTAGACCCAGTCCCCACCACGTTAGTGCGCCACATGTGGAGTTCGTTCTGCCCAGAAACATACTCTAGACTTCTTGACGTTTCACCGTCATCGTCCTCCCCTAATGCAATCTCGTCCTAAGTATCCGCAGATACTTATCGTTCCTTCCTCTCCACTACTACGCACTCTCATATCTCACCGCGTATGTCTTTTAAGTCTTTCATCTTTAATTATCCTAAGGTCGGCCCGTCCTTCGTGCAACCCTTCAACGAGTCCCGACCGCTAACTTTGCACAGCCTTTCTCACATCGCACAGAGCTGGGATCACATCACAAATCTCATTTCTCATTTCTCAAAATTTATCAACATTCCCCATTTATCATACTCGTTTCATTTCAAAACCCTTTCTCAAGACCATCTTTTCAAGAGCTATCCCAAAGACACCTTCACAAAATCTCCTTTCGTAAGATTTCAAACTTTTCTCAAAAAGTGTTATCACAAAATTCCTCTCAAAATATTCTCTCGTAAAGTTTCGCAAAACATTAATTCAAGAAGACTCCCCCCCCCAAAGTATCATTTCCAAAAAGGCTTTCAGTAATTGTTTTATCAAAGATCATTTCCCCCAAAGCTCCCTCAAGATACATCTTTTCACAAAACACTTTCAAAAGATCGTTGCACAAAACTTTTTCCAAAATCTTCTTTTACAAGTCCTTTAAAATCTCTCTTCCAAAAGTCTTTTCGAAAATATTTTGTCGAAAACCTTTTCACAAACTGTTTTTCAAAACCTTTTTAAAAGTTACAACTTTGCTGGGTGCTAATGGAGGAGCAAGCTCAACTCAACACTAGTTCCCAGTCTAAAACCAAAAACCAAGGAGCCCAGCTCCACTCAATTCACACCTCATATCAACATCACTCTTCCCAGCTCTAGCTCGTTCTCAACACTATCATTTCATTCCTTCCCCAATCTCAACTCGTATCTCTTTCTATTCCATCTTATATCTTTCATCATTATTCCTTTCTCACTTTGTTTTTACTTTCAATCTCATTACTTTCTCAACTTATTCCTTTCATTCTTATTTCTCATTCGGGACGTATCCATCAGCATTTTACTTATTTAATTTAACAGCAATAAATATCATCAGGCATAATGGCATAAAGATATAAAAGCATACTAACAATCACACACTCATCACGCAATACCAATGTGGTCTTCGTCACCTTCGTATAAGTGGCCACACAATCAAACAATTGCCACTTATACTACTGACTCTAACCACTTAGTTCCGATCTTTGAGATGATACGGAACTTCCTACTAAATCACCTAACTACCACGATGTCTTAGGAAAGCTTCTCTCTCACCTGAGGTCCAGCTATTAAGGGTGTACCGTCGCTTCGGATCCTTTGTGCTGCCGACTGCCCCAATCCTTCGTCTTTAAGATTCCCTCGTACTAAATGAAATACACTTATGTTATTTTCTTGCATTAAGAAAATCTTTTCTTAGTTCGTGACACTTTCCGTTCTTAGTCGAAAGGTTTAAAACATTATCGTCTTATCAAAACACTCTCATATTTCCTAGCATTTTATTTATTTTAAAATCATTTGAAAACATTAAATAAAATGGTTTAAATCATTTGGTTTGACTGCTGGCCCGATTTGGGCAGCCCCTTAAAACACGTTCGAAAACACCAAAAAATGTCTCGTTTTCCATCCGGGTTTTTCTTGAATCAAATATCACTTGAAAATTCTATTGTAAATTAGTTGAACACATTTTCAAAGTTAGAAAACAATTTCAAATAATCTTGGACAGCAAGGATTATCCCATGAAAGCACTTTACTAAAGGTTTGAAAACCTCAAATAAGTCAAATGGAATTTTCTTAAAATCAATTAATTTCAAAACCACTTTTACATTCACATACTTTTCAAACATCAACTAACACATAATCGGCAAACAACGTTTCATAAAACCAACTTAGTTGTCATCAAAACAATCATACAACTCAATAATAATCCAATCTTATAAGACAAACCTCTAGTCATGCATACAAACCGAATAGATTCAGAGATATAAACCAAATATATTTTATATTTTTCTTTCTTACTTTAGACAACTTTATCCTTATCATGTGCATTTTATTTCATGCAATTAAACTTCCTAAATGTATTTACTCTATGTGGCCGAATGATATCAAAGACAACAAGTTAGAAATTACAATTTGAAACACATAAAGCAACTTGATTTATTTCAAGCACTTAAATTCTATTTTCTTTTTCATGCAACAAAATTATTTATTCCTTTTTCCTGGACAAACCGTGAGCTGCATCTTTGGAAATTAGTCAAACTTTAATTTATCTTTCTTAGCTTAAATCAAATAAAAAATCATCCAAGAATACAAAACATATGTCAAGTCCTCACAACATAAGAGCATGGATTTGATTTTCATTAGTCATGGCCAAATACATCATGCATGAAATCAATACTTAAATTAATTCATGTTCATGCAAGGAGAATAATTTCAAAGCTCATTTTCCTAATTTCGTTCTAAAACCGAGGCATGCATCCAAGAAAACATGGTTTTTCATTTGAATTTATCATGCAAGAATTAAGTCCTTAAGTTTTCTTAGCAAATCATGCAAGAATCATATATTAACACAAACACTTTCAACTCATTTCTCAAAAGAATATGAAAATAACTTTTCAATATTCCACACTCACATGCATGTACTTGAATCATGTAGATCAAGTCATCACATGAAACATAAGAACACGAATCAAGGACAAAAGTCATTTTAAATGAAAAGGGACCAAAACCGAGACATGGTCTAAGAAAATAAGAAAACTTTTATTTCAAAATTTACATGCAAAGCTTAAAATCAAAACAAAATTAAGGATCAAAACACAAATCAAAGATCAAGAATCATTGTGAGCAAGAAAGGATCAAGCCGTGACATATATTAAGAAAACACTAAAACTTTGGTTTTAAGATCACACATAAAACTCAAGATCAAAACAAAAATCAAAGATCGGAGCAAGAGTTACAAATCAAGGCCAAAAATCGAGACATGCAAAGGTTAAGATCAAGGCAAAACCGAGAATCAAAGCACAAATTAAGACCTTTATCAAGATTAAATCAAAACCGAATCATGCAAGGGTTCAAAACCATATAAATCATCATCAATCAACATGCAAGAACAAAAATTTTAAAACAAGTTTAGATCAACATTGATGCACCAAATAAACACATAAACATTTCATAGTTCACGGTTTTTAAACATCAAAACCACACATGCAAGAAGATCTATTCTAAATTCACAACGGTCATAAACAAAACTTTAGATCTAAAAGAAAATATCAAGATCAAGGTAAACAACACCAACCGAATCATCAAACATAATCTACACATATTACAAAAAGTCCATAATTAAGAAAGATCAACACATAGAGTCATTCTCAAAACATAAAATGAACATGCAAAGAAAATAAACAAGGATTACAAGATTACAAAATTACAAAACAAGTACTAGTCTAAACACTTCTAGGATCTTCGGTTTTTATACCAAGGAAAAGGTCTTCTAATCTCCTAAGCTCTTAATCTTCAAGGAACTCCTAGGTTTAGGACTTGATCTCCTCTTCTTCTCCTCTTGGTTTTGCTACGGTCTCTCCTCTTCTAAGGTTGATGGGGTTTCCTCCTTGATCTTTGAAAAGAGATGTGTGTGGAAGGAAGAAATCAAGGATGTTTAGGTTAAGGGTTTGGATTCTCACTCTCTTTTCCTTCTCTTCTCCTCACGGTCTCCTCTCTTCTCTCTTTGTCCCAAGAGCTTAATGATGCTCTTGAGAGAAAGTGTGTTGGGGTGTGTTAAGGGAAGTGGAAATGAACTTAGCTAAACACATACTCACCCACACGGTTTTACCTAGGCCAAAGGGTGTGGAGATGTTTCCCATTTTGTCCTCGGTCCAAGGTGTAGAAGAAAGGGCAATTTGGTCCACTCCAAATGTGGCATGGGGGTCTTCTTCGTGGGGGACAAGGAGGAGAGAAAAGTCTCTCTTAGGCTTCATGAGTCACCACCCTAGGTTTCCACTTGTTTGCCATTTGAATTTCTATTTTCTTTCCATCTAAATTCTATTTTCTTAATGGCTAAGCTTCTCTTGGTTCACTCATCTTCTCATGGCCGAACAATGCACACACATGCACATCATACACATATTTTCTTTTCATCATAGCAACACATGGCATTTATGTCATGGAATCATGCATGTAGTAACACATATTATTGAATCATGGGGTGATGCATACGTTTAACACATATTTAAGCATGCATATCACACATGCACATACTCATGCACACACACACACACACACACACCATCACACGCATTACACATACATATTCACCTACATATATTATACATTCATGCATCACACATCCCTCACGTATATTCATTCACATACACTTACACATACATTATATTCTTTTTCATAGTTAAATACTCACATAATCCTAAGCATACCAAAACCGTATACACACCTAGGAATTGATTCTTGTTCATCATATAGTGATTCACACAAATATCACAAATACTTTTACAAAAATATCAAGCATATAGATTTTAAAGACAAACCCAATTTCTAGATATTGAATATTACTTTAGGAAATCATTTCTTGAAAATCATTTATTATCTTAAAAACGTGAAGTTAAGAAAGTCATCCAAGAAAATACTCTTTCAAAGTACTTTTCTCAAAAATAAATTTCTTTAGTGTTTTAAATTAATACAAGGAATTTACGGGGTGTTACACATCACCCTTCCCAGCTCTGGCTCGTACTCAGCATTATCATTCATTCTTTCCCCGATCTCAATTCTCTCTTTCTTTTCCAACACATAATCCTTTTCCAACCATTATTTCTCTTTCATTATGTCTTCACTTCACAACCTTATTTATTTCGCTTCTATTTTCAGGACGTAGCAGACGTCCATCAGCATATCACTTATTTTCATTAACATCAATAACATAAGGCATAATCAAATAAACATATAAAAGCATGCTATCATTCACACAAACATCACACAACAATGTGGTCTTCGTCACCTTCGTATAAGTGGCTACACAATCAAACAATTGCCACTTATACTACTGACTCTAACCACTTAGTTCCGATCTTTGAGATGATACGAAACGTCCTAATAAATCACCTAACTACCACGGTGTCTTAGGAAAGCTTATCTCTCACCTGAGGTCCAGCTATTTAATGCGTACCGTCGCCTCGGATCCTTGTGCTGCCGGCTGCCCCAATCCCTTGTCCTTAAGATTTCCTCGTACTAAATAAAATACACTTACATTATTGTCTGGTTCTAAGAAAATCTTTTCTTATTTCATGACACTTTCCGTTTTTAATCGAAAAGACTTAAAAAGGCTATTGTTTTATCAAAACAATCCTCATATTTCCTAGCACTTTAATTATTTTAAAATCATTTGAAAACATTTAATAAAATGGTTTAGATCATTTACTTTGATTGCTGGCCCGATTTAGACAGCACCATAAACATGTTCGAAAACACCGAAAAATGTACCGTTTTTAATCCGGCTTTTCTTAATTCAATACCACTTGAAAGTTATACTTTAAATCACTTTGAACACATTTTTAAAATTAAGAAATAACTTTTAAATAATTCGGGACAGCAAGGAATTGTTTCGTAAGATTTACTTAAATAAAACTTGAAAACACCGTAAAAGTACTTTTCACTTTAACAAATCCTTAGCTTAAAACAATTACTTTAGAATTCAAGCTTTTGTCATAACATAAGTTTAGGACAGCCATAAGCACAATCCAACAATTTCAATCAAATCAAATCAAACTCAAAACCGATTACACATACAACTAATAACACACTTTAATCAACAAAACACATAAACAATTAATCAACCATTCACTTTATCACAAACATTCATTCGAATACCTCACAACTCAAATACTTAATTTAAATCAGTCAACACCCAACTACTTTCAAAAACATTTCACTTTTACCAAATCATTTAAACCTTCTTAGACTTCACAAACCGAATACACATATATAAATTCAATTGAACACAAAACTTATTCCTAGTCAATTATTTTACAAAATGCATATATTGTCCTTATGTTACTTTCATGGAAGAGAAGTCTAATCCTAATTAACAAGCATAAACCGAAAATATACACACATCAAAGCAAGACTTATGCATCATCAAACACACACAAACTCATGAAATTAATTTCTTCTTTCTTAACAAAACCGTGGGCTACGACTTGGAAAATAATCAAACTAAAACTTTATTTCTCTTTAACCTAAATCAAATCAGGAATCATGCAAGAACATAGAGCATATATCAAGTTTTCACAAAATTAAAAACATGGATCAAGCCCGAACAAAACATGCACAAACTCAACACTTGGATTGAATCATGATCATACAAGGAAAATTATTTTGAAGCTTGTTTTCCCTAATTTCTCCTAAAAACCCGAGGCATGCAACAAAGGACATATACTCTTTTCATTTAAATTTTTAACATGCAAGAATCATAGATTACACAAACACTTTCAATTCATGTTTCAAAGAAACATAAAATAACTTTTTAAAGCTCAATACCAACATGCATGTGTTTACATCATATAGATCAAATCTTGGAATTGAACATAAGAACACAGGTAAAATAAAAAATCGTTTTCAGTGAGAAAAGAACCAAAACCGAGACATACTTAAAGAAAACATCAAAGCTTTTGTTTTAAAATTTACATGCAAAGCTCATAATCAAAACAAAAATGAGAGATCAAAACACGAATCAAAGACAAGGTCAAGATCAAAGCCCAAAACCAAAGATCATGTTAAAAACCAAAGATTAAGACACACATTAAGGCATGCAAAGGTTCAAGATCATAAAAAAAATCATCATCAACTAACATGCAAGACTAAAACCTCAAAAACAAGTTTATATCAAACATTTATTTACCAAACAAACACTTGAACATTTCATAGTTCACGGTTTTAAACATCAAAACCACACATACAATAAGATCTATTCTAAATTCACAAGGATTATAAACAAAATTTTAGATCTAAAAGAAAAACATCAAGATCAAGCATAAACAACACCAACCGAATCATCAAACATAATATACACATATTACAAATTAAATGGAGTCTTTAAAAGTCCAAGGTTAAGAAAGATCAACACGTAGAGTCATTTCTCAAAACATAAAATGAGCATGCAAAGAAAATAAACAAGGATTACAAGATTACAAAATAAAACTAGTCCTAATACTCCTAGGATCTTCGGTTATACCAAGAAGAAAGGCTTCTAGTCCTCTTGAACATTTGATCTTCAAGGATTTCCTAGGTTTAGGTCTTGATCTCCTCTTCTTCTCCTAGAGTTGCTTCGGCCTCTTCTCTCTTAGGGTCAATGGTTGGTTTCCTCCTCACTCTTTGAAGAAGAAAGGGATTGAAGGAAGAAATCAAGGTGTTTGGGTTGGGAGGTTTGGGTTTCCACTCCTCTTTTCCTCTCCTCCCTTCTCGGTCACTCTCTCTTTCTCTAAGGGTCTCAAGAGTTTTGTGTTGCTCTTGGACCAAAGTGTTTGTGTTGGTGTGTAAAATGAATGAAGGAAATGAGAAATGAACTAAAGCCAATACCCATACACACACACGGTTTTATGTAGGCAAAGTCAAGAGGTGGAAGTTTCCTCTTTTGTCCTCGGTTTAGGCTATGGTTCAAGGATAATTCGGTCCACTTAATTAGTTGCATGGGAGGGATTTGTCAAGGGGGACAAAGTGAAGAGAAAGTCTCTCTTAGGCTTCATGAGTCATCACCCTAGGCTTCCACTTGTTTCCCACTTGAATTTTCTATTTCTTAATGCTTAAGAAAATCTATCTAGGTTGGTTCCTCTTCTCTTACACGGCCAAACATACCCACACACAAACACACGGTCATACCCATGCACTCACATGTTGCACACACATATATTCTCATGCATACACACACACTTACATTTTTCACTCACATATTCACATACACATTCACACACATACTCATGCACACCTCAACCATTCCCACATTCATGCATACATCATCACATAATTTGCACTTACTAAATTTCCATAACCCTAAGCATGCATATACAAGGACCGCACACATATATGCATACTCATATATAAAATAAATTATTCATGTATCATAATAACACCAAAAATATCAAGCATATATTTTTAGAAATCAAGACACCCTTTTATCAAATAGTTAAAATTTACCATTTTCCTAAAAGAATTTTAATCACATAATTATTTCCAAAACTCAGCCTTAAATTTTTTACCATTATCTCATGAAAAATCATTCTTTTAAAATCATTTATCACCTTAAAAACGTGAATTAAGAAATTTATTTTAAGAAAACATTCTTTCAAAGAGACTTTTCTCAAAAATAATTATCTTTAGTATTTCAAATTAATACGAGGAATTTGCGGGGTGTTACAAAGTACAAGGGATTAAGTGGGTGAACAGATTAATCGATTAACCTATGAGTTAATCGATTATGTTTTTGGCAACATTCAGCCCCTAATCAAGTAGGGTATAGGTTAATCGATTAAGTTTTTGGCCACCTTCTGGTGCTACTTGATTAATGGAAGTGTTAATCGATTAACCATGTTCTATTAACAAAGTGTTAATCGATTAACCCTTGTTATATCAGTCTGAAAACACGTGTTTTTGGGCCAAAATTCATAAGTTTCCTCTCTCTTCTACTCGAACCCTCTCTTCTTCTCTCTACCCAATCTTTGCAAATCATCAAACCAACATGGAATCTCACCAAATTAACATCATAAATCATCTCCCCATCTCTTCCCAATCAATTTCCCTCTTTCAAATTTCTATTCCACCTCTTATTCTCAAAAACCCCAAATTCAAACCCAAACCCTAACTTCTCCAATCCTTCTCTTTGGGTGAGGCAATCTTCAAGGGAGCTTAGGGAAGTGTTAAGGAGCATGGAATTGGGGACTAGAAGCTAGTTTGGAGCTTGGTGGTGGAGCACCAACTCAACCGCAATTTCTCCTCTTCTCTTCAAGAGGTAAGGGGGAGTACTTTGGTTCTAATTAGGGAAAGGATTTAATAATAGTAATAGGGTTATAATTAGATGTATTTTATATGTGTATGTTTAATTTGTATGTTGATATTGTTATGATTGAGAATAAAAGTGTGTGGAATGACTTAGGGTGTATGTTAGGAACAAATTAATATTATTGTTATGGAATTTAATGATTAAATGAATAATACGATTATGATTATTGTTGTGGTATGATTGGTATGTTCTATATGTTGACTATGAGTATATGTGTTATGAACTTAAGATTTTGTTAGAAATAAATTGTTATAATTGTTATGAAGCTAAATGAATGAATGGCATGACTGTGATCCTTATTGTTGATTGAGTGTGATTGTCTCTCTCTCTATATATATATATATATTATGGCCAAAAATCCTAAGTTAGAGAACCCCACCAATTGGATATAAGGTATTAAAGGTTTGACTAACGAAAGCTACATAAAATGAATTAGAAATATGTGCATTATGGAGTATGGTGGACCTTAGGTGTACGGGGAAAAACACACGTCGTTTAACGATTGATGAGGGCAAGAGTGAATTATTGGGATTACCTTGGGAAACTTTGATACTGCAAAGGATACGGGTTTGCTTCCCGTGTTGGGGGTTGGTTCCACGCAAACCGGGGTAATCCCATCACTTTGGCTCGTTTTGGCCAGTGAGGGTTATTTCTGCTAGAGCCAATTTGGGCGAATCAATCCAAATTGCGTGACAAATCCTAGAGAGGTGAAGCGTTGTGAAAGCGAGTATGACGAACCCTATAGGGGTGAAGTACCAAAATAGAGGTTGAGAAATACTTACTCCTGGTTGGTTTTTCCCCAGAGTGAATTCATTGAGTGTGATTGTCTCTCTCTATATATATATATATTATTGTTATTGGATATGGAGAAGTGAATTCATTGTTATATAATAGGTTTTATTCACTAAATCCAATGAAAGTGTTAAAGTGTATAAAGTAAAGTCATAAAGTGTTACATTGGATTCAGGGGTTAAACCATAATAGTATAAAGTGCATTTCATACTCATATGATTGAGCATCCAAGCATTGTCATGTGATGAGTGTGTATACTGAATT
This sequence comes from Crotalaria pallida, assembly GCA_037953625.1. Taxonomy (NCBI): domain Eukaryota; kingdom Viridiplantae; phylum Streptophyta; class Magnoliopsida; order Fabales; family Fabaceae; genus Crotalaria; species Crotalaria pallida. The sequence goes on from CM075652.1 coordinate 90,620,312, forward strand.
GTACATATACGTATAGTATACAGGATTAGTATAATGTGAAGGTATAGAAATAATAGGGTTGAGTAGAATAAAGGAATATGAGTATATGTGTGTGGGTATGTCTAGTTATGTCCTATTAATGTTGTTTAAGTGTTTTCTTTAATTATTATTCAAATTACTCACCCCTTAAGTTGACCATTTTAGGTACCATTCGAGCAAGATATTCACTGCTTCCGTGCCGAGAAGATATATTCTCACATAAGGAGAGTATATTAATTGTGAGACCTTAGTAGTCTCATTTTATTGCAATCATTCTAGGATATTGTAATGTAAATTATTTTTATTGACTAAAGTTGTATTTAATTTTGAATTACTTACCTCCACTTAAAGATATTTCTATTTTTGTAAAATGGACTTTACAAAAGTATTTATTTTGATTAAAAGGATAAAAGGTTGTGAAGGATATACAAATATCCTTTTCTAAATTGTTTCTAAGTAAGTCACAACGACTTATGATGTAATTATAGTTTGTAATTGTTATAAACTGTTCTGGACTGACAGATGAATAATTAACTTGGGGAAAGTCCACATTTTAGAGTAAACTCCGCCAAAATTTTTATAAAACCCCAAGCATTTTTATATTAAATATTATAAAAAGTGATATATTTTAAAGTATAAAAAAATTTAGGATGTTACATCTAACAGTCAATCGTATAGTGGCAGTTGATTGTGTATGTTTGGCCACTTATACGCAAGACTAAGACATCCCTTTTTGTTATAATAATATGACATGATGCTATCTATTTATTGTAGTGTCCTTAACCAAGATCAACCTTAAAGCTATGGAAGAGCCATGAAGAATGATCTCAGCCAAGATGTTAATGTAGGACTCTTTAGGATGCCTGAATATCCAGTTGGGATAATCAGGTTCTCCCTAGTCAACAATGTGTGTGCTAGTGTCAACTTAGGGATGAGAAGACGTACCTTAGCCCCTATAGCCTGGTGGTTCTTATAGGGGATTACCTGTGTACTGTGGGCCGTCTTGATAAGGCTTCTAAAGAGGAAGAATTCAACTAGGATTTGTATAGGATATGATAAGATAATATCCATAAACCTTGTAAGTGATAAACTCTATCCAATGTTGTTTTATCTAACCAAGAGTCATGGGAATCTAGGAGTAGTTACGGCTAGATGAGGCTGTAAACGATAAGGATCAGATTAAGAGTCCTGTGCTCGGTGGTAACCTCATCAGTACGTACCCTACACGTAACAACCCAGTTTGCTCGGTGTAAGTGTCCGACCGTTTACCCTGTTATAGTATCATACCATTCGTAGTAATGAGGCTTCGGTCGGTCAACGCTCGGTTTACCACAAGTCCACTACATAAGCCCCCCAAGCTCGGTTGGGTGATTTGAGCCTTGCCGAGCTTCTGAGACGAACGGATCTTTTTCCGATTGAACTTTTGATGATTGAAAGAGAGGTCCGAGCATTTTTGCACTTTGATCAAGGCTTGTCCTTTGATTGACCCCAGAGTGACCTTCTGCTTCTCCCTGTGCTTACACGTGTCCTTAACTTTATTGGAAAATGTAACGTTATGATTTCAAATCCATCAGAGGTGCCACGTACTCCATTTTCAATGCTAAACGGGCTTTTTCCGCCTTAGGCCCAAACCTTTTGAGATAGTGGAGGGAAGTTTTAGAAAGAATATCAAAGGGCGGTTTTCTCACTTACTCATATCTTCAAGCATTTTTCGAACTCTCTTTCTTCCTGTTTCTTCATTTCTCTGAAATCTTTGTCAAACAAAGCCAGAAACTTCCAAGGACGTTCTTATTTACTGCTTCGATTCTCTTCACCATACTGAGTGCGCTTCTCGGTGTTGATTTCGTATTTTTCTTGTCACTTGATAATTCTTGGCTAGCAGGTACCGTACTCTTTCTCTTTCTGATTAATTTCTTTTTTTCTTCTCTGAATGTTGTCTTGCATGTTCTTCCTTCTGTGATGTCTTGCATGCGATTGCTTCTGCTTTCTTACTGTGTTTGTATATGTAGGATTTTGTTTTTCAAGTATTTTTACCAGCCCTTCTTCTCTGATTTTTTGAAAAGATCGTTCTTGGGTTCTCTATTTTTGGGTTTATTTATTTTCCTGGGTTTATTGAGTTTGTCCACTTTTCTGGGTTTTGTGGGTGCTGTTCGTTTTTCTGGGTTGAGATTGTTCTGGGGTTTTTTTTCTGGGTTTAGTGAAAACCCCAAATCGTTGCTGTTGTTGGTGTTGTTGTGACCCCCCACTTGCCCTTCGCAATTCTTTATCCGCTTTATCGCCTATTGAGTGATCGTTGTAGTATTTCTTAGGTTTGCTTTATACTTTTCTGCACTTAACTTCTTAGGGTTGGTATTGGAGCGTCATTTACCATGAGTGAGGAATCCGTAAACTCTGATGTGCCAAGAACATCTAAAGGAGGGAACCCAGAAATTTGTGTTAAACCAATATCCATGCATTTCCCTTAGACTTTGAGAGAGTTCAGACAGGGTGCGATTCACTATAGGATCGCCGAGAGAGTAGAACAGCGGAAGTTAAGGAGGCAGCATAGAGGTATTAGACATTTCAATTGGTTTGGGGAAATTCTGCCCAGAAAGGGAGGTGTTTCCCAACCAACCGTAAGTATTTGATCAGACATAATCAAGTTTTTGTGGTTCTGACTCCAAGTGTGCCCCCTTTTCCTCAGGTATGAAGAGGAAGTGTGTTACTAATCCTGATCTCTACCCACTTCCGACAGATTGGGCTGAGTATGATTGGGTGGACCGAGAGGTTCTTGGTACACAATCTGAGCTTACAACACAACGATCACTAGATCAAACTCGAGCTATAATTTTGCCGTGTCCAGGAGACAATACTGAGAGTTTGTATTCCATTACTCCAGTGGGTGAGAACGAGAGAGTTTGTACCAAAATTCCGGACGGTAGTACAGCTTTCTATTTTTACGAAGAAGTGATTACTCGGCTTGGGATAAGAATGCCTTTTACCGATTTTGAGATGGGCGTTTTGAATTTCTTAAGGGTGGCTCCTTCTCAACTACATCCGAATGCTTGGGCGTTTGTAAAAGCCTTTGAACAAGTCTGCTCGGCAATGAATTGGAGTTGCAACCTTAATATCTTTTTTCACCTTTTTGCTCCTCAGTGCAATTCCTTCGAGAAAGGTTCGGCAAAGAAACCCTGGGTTTCTATGAAATCTCGTAGGGGATACGCTCTTTTCACAAAATACTCTGAATCTTGGAAAGGCTTTAAACCTTTTTTCTTTAAGTATAATTTTACTGGTAATGGCGTCTGCTGGTTCACTCGGCCGGGGGAAAGACGACCACTTCCCCGATTTCCTCTCCAATGGAATGCCAGCTTCTTTAACCGATCGATTGCTTCATACTCATCAGACTGGAAAGAACTTGCTGAGTATGAAAAGGATGTGTGTCGGGAGGTTGAAAGGTATTTGCGGAAAGATGGCATGATAGAGACGAGGGATATCGTGAACATCCCATCTTCGGACGTTAAGACCGAGCTTGGTATAGTGCTTTATTTTTTGCTTTTATATTTGTGATTTGATCGGCTCTAATGTTTCTTTGTTTCCTTTGCAGAAAAAATGGCTGAGCGTATGGCAGCTCTTGTTCAAGGTGGCAAGAAGAGGAAGACACCTGCTACTTCAGGATCTTCGAGTCTGAGCACTCCAAGCCTGAGTGTTTCCACCCCTACTCCTTCTGCCTCGGCTCCCGAGGCTTCTCCTCACCAAGCCACAAACGTGGTTGTTGTTGCTTCTACTGTCTCAGTGGCCCCTAGTGGTCAAGTTCAAGCTACTTCTCCTCTCCAACCTTTAATCTGTCGCCGACGACTGGATAAGGGAAGAGAGAAAGTGCCGGAGGGTTCCAACCCAAGGGCTGAAGGACCAAGTGTTCGAACTACTGCTACTCCTACTGATGTTGCTCCAACTTCTGCTGCGATCTCTCGGGAAACATCCATATGGGATCATCAGTTTGATGAGAGGTTTGGGAAATATATCTTATCTGAGACTGACTGTTCTAAGTTTGGAAATTTGAGTATTGATGAGTGGTATCGTTGCAATATGACCTTTGCAAAATATTTTCTTCGAGGTGCCAATCTCGCCTATTTTTTGGCTAAGCACCCTGAGGGACTCTTTTCTGGTTACAATGTTGAGAAAAAGGAAGCTCGTGAGGTATCAGATGCTCAAGAGGCTAGTCTCTCAGATGAGTTGATCCGAGTGAAGAATGAACTGGAGAACTTGAAGGCCGACAAAGGGGAATTAATTAAGGAGAGAGATTTCTTAAAGGTTTCTCAAAAAGCAGTTGAAGTTAAGAAGAAGGAAGCCGAGGAGACTCTGAAGAAAGAACTCCAAGTGCATCAGCAGAAGATGGATGAACTAAAATCTGAGGTTGAAAAGTCTGCAGCAGTTGCTCGGAAGTTGAGGGAGAAAGCACTTTTCCACAAGAAGAAGGCAGCAACTAACTTCTACAATTGGGGAAAAGCAGTGGATGACTCCTTTGTCTCGGCCATCAAGCAAGTTCAATTTCTGAACCCTGAATTAGAGTTCGGGGTGGTCGGGGCTCATCCATTTCATGCTGTTCAAAATGGGAAGTTAGTCGACCTTGGGACCAGGGCCGAGGTAGATCTGCAGGTAGGAGATCTTTCCAATCCCCTTGAGGAGTTGACTGAGGCGCCAAATTTTGATGATTCAAACGTAGCTTTATCAGACCTTGAGGAGTGATGTTGAACCTTTTACTCTTTGCTGTTTTTTTGATTTTCCTTTTGCTCGCTGTTTTCTGAGCTTTTTGAACTTGCTAATGTTGCAACAATTTGTCTTTAACCTTTTGCTACGCCGAACAATTTGCTATGTCTTTCGATTGCTCGTGCTATTCGAGCGTCATTTTGAACAGTTTATATCAACTTGCGATTTATGATAATGACATCTTTATTTGACGTATTATCATTGCTTTTGGTTTCGTTCGTCACGCTTCCAGTGTTTGCCAATTAACGAGTTGTAAGATAAGTTTTGAGAATTTATAAATATACAATTCATTGTGAGTAGAACTTGGATCGCCAACTTTAGCCGAAGTGGGATCCTCGGACCGCGAAATAAGGAAAGTAGTTTCCTGGATTCGGGTGTTCTATAAGTATGTTGCTGAACTCTTGTTAGGAGTTGTACTTCGATTTGGCTCAATGGCTAGCCGAAGCAAATGAGTCGCGTGTTACTTCACAATGTTCAAACGAGGATTTCGAATAAATTGATGCATTTATTGATAAACAAAAAATGAAGTTGCTCATCTGTTAACAAATTCTTATCAATCTAATTCCTAACAGTTGTCACTAATCTAAGAAGGATGTTACCCTTCATTTATTCGACCTAAACATTACTGAGCAATAAATTTACCTATCTATAAAAAACAAAGTATGAGCTTAACTGTAATAAGCTCTGAGTTTGGCAACGCTCCATGTGTTACCGATTTTCGTGCCCGAGAAAGACTCCAATTTGTATGCCCCAGATCCGGATTTAGCCTTCACTCGATATGGTCCTTCCCATTTTGGTTGGAGTTTTCCGACTCCAGCATTTCCTTTGCCAATGTCAGCTCGACGAAGGACTAAGTCACCAACTTCAAAGCTTCTTGGATGAACCCTCTTGTTGTATTCCCGAGCCTGCCGCTCCTTCATTTTGCTTTCATGGGCTGCGGCATTTTTTCGAACTTCTTCCAATAAGACAAGCTCCTCACTGATCAAATGGTCATTTGTCTCCGAAGGATGTTTAAGTGTCCTAAAGGTAGGAATTCGCTTTTCGATTGGAATGACTGCGTCACAGCCGTATGTCAAACGAAAAGGAGTTTCACCTGTGGATGAGTGAATTGTTGTCCTGTGTGACCATAGGACACTCGGAAGTTTATCTGCCCAAGTGCCAGCAGCATTTCCGAGCTTCTTTTTGATCCCATCCAAGATGGTTCTGTTGGCCGCCTCGGCTAATCCATTTGTCTGTGGATGTTCAACAGAGCTAAAATAGTGAGTGATGTTTAGGTCGGCTGCTAATTGTTGGAAGTGAGATGCTGCAAACTGTGATCCATTGTCTGTGACTATGGCATGTGGAACTCCGAATCGAGAAATCACCTCCTTGACGAAGAAAGACTGAATTCGAACTGTTGAGATTGTTGCTAATGGCATTGCTTCGATCCATTTGGTGAAGTAATCAATAGCCACTACTGCAAACTTAAACTGGCCTGGTGCGGTGGGGAATTTTTCGATGATGTCCATGCCCCATTGGTAAAAGGGCCAAGGTGCACCGAGAGAGTACAACTCTTCAGCAGGTTTTTGATAGATGTCACTATGAAATTGGCACTGAGTACATTTCTTGACATGTTCCATAGCATCTTTCTACAGTGTAGGCCAAAAATAGCCCGCTCGGATTACTTTTCTTGCCAAGGACTTTCCTCCCATATGGTGACTGCAAATTCCACCATGAATCTCCTCCAATATTTCCTCAGCTTGGGATGGGTTGACACATCTGAGCATGGGGGATTCAAAGCCTCTCTTGTACAGGACTCCATTTAGAACTGTGTACAGAGCGGCCTTTTTAACCAATTTCCGAGCCTCAGACTGATCTTGGGGGATGAACCCATGTTGCAAATAAGTAAGAATGATAATGAGACCGTCAGAATGACACTAGGTCGGGGAATGGTTTCTTGTATCAGCGTTTTGTTATTTTCCGACCCTTTTGTACTTGCCAATTTGGATAGAATGTCGGCTCTGGAATTCGAATCTCTCGGCACATGTGAAATGTTAAATTCGGAAAAGTTTGAGATGATTCGCTTTACCTCTCTCAGCACATGTGAAATGTTCGTCACGTTTTTGTTTGTTCTGCCCTCGGGGATCGGCTCGTTGTCTATCTTCTCTGAACTTCTGTCCCTTGTGAAATTCTTCCAAATTGATGAGTTTATTTGACCGTTGTCTCAACTCGGCCATATCCCTTGGAGGTTTACCAATCAGAGATTTTCTGAAATCCCCAGACTGCAAACCTTGTGTGAATAGTAGCACTGCTACTCCTAGCTCTAACCGTGGAACGGAACTTGCTTCCGCGTGGAAGCGTGATAAGTAATCTTTTAGTGGTTCATCCGGCCTTTGTGTAACAGATGCCAAGGTATGGTCGGATTTGGGTTGAATGCAGCTAGCGGTATATCTGTTAAGAAATACACGCTTCATCTCCTCCCAGGAATTAATGGAGTTAGGAGGGAGGGAAGAATACCACCTTAGAACCGAGGGTTCAAGTGTCATAGAAAATGCTCGGCATTTCATTTGTTCACCGCCCCCATAATAATTCATTGCCCCTTCATAAGACACAATATGGTCCACTGGGTCAGTCAGACCGTTATAATGTGGCACATTAGAGGGGCCCAAGTATCCTTGAGGGGTTTTAAATGCCATTATATATTGAGTGAAAGGATGACCAGGGTGGAAACCGACCTGATCTTGATTTGTGGAGGGGTTAACATGAAAATTTGGTGGGGGAAGTTCCATTATCGGGGTTGGTTGTGGGTCCATGGTTGGTTGGTTTTGTGGCGGAATAGAGGTTGATTGATTTTGAGCAATCCTCGCCATAGCTTGTTGTTGAAGGTCGGCAATAGCACGTCCTTGTTGTTCGATTAAAGTGGTCTGCCTATTAAAAATATTGATCATCTCTTGCTCCCGAGCCCGAGCGGAGGCAGTAGTTGCATAGGATCTGCTGATGGAATGGCTATGACGAGAGTTTCCCGGAGCAGATCTACTTGGATTCAGTCTGGTTCTAGGTGTTGTACTTATATGATCAGGGTTATGTGGGATAGGAGGGGTACGTTGGGTGTTTCGCCCATGGTGTGCTCGGGTTCCGGTGGTTCTAGAAGTGTTTCGTGTGGTAGGGGCTGTGCTACTTGAATCACCATGGGTAGAGGGAGGTGGTGTTGGAGTAGGTGGTGGCGGTGGTGGAGGCTGTATGGTACGTAAAACCTGAAGGGGTTGGGGATTGCTCCCAGCCCTAGGATGGGAAGATTGTGGTGTTTGGGGGTGTACAGCATGAGCTCCACTACGATTTTGGCTTTGGTTTGGCGGTGGTTGGCCTTGCAAATGGTTTTGTGGTTGGGGGTTATTCCCTGGCCCGGAATGAGATCTTCGTGGTGGTTGCCCATTATTTCCACGATTATGGTTGAGGACGTCACGCAGATCGCCCGCAGAGTGAGGTTGTGGCTCATTATTATTAGCATTCCTGGGCCTGCCACGGGTGCGGGCGATGCGTTCACGGAGATCACCGACCTGACTTCTGATAGTGACCATGGTGGTGGTGGGAATGATATGTTATTCAGTCCCCACAGACGGCGCCAATGTAGTGTCCTTAACCAAGATCAACCTTAAAGCTATGGAAGAGCCTTGAAGAATGATCTCAGCCAAGATGTTAATGTAGGACTCTTTAGGATGCCTGAATATCCAGTTGGGATAATCAGGTTCTCCCTAGTCAACAATGTGTGTGCTAGTGTCAACTTAGGGATGAGAAGACGTACCTTAGCCCCTATAGCCTGGTGGTTCTTATAGGGGATTACCTGTGTACCGTGGGCCGACTTGATAAGGCTTCTAAAGAGGAAGAATTCAACTAGGATTTGTATAGGATATGATAAGATAATATCCATAAACCCTGTAATTGATAAACTCTATCCAATGTTGTTTTATCTAACCAAGAGTCATGGGAATCTAGGAGTAGTTACGGCTGGATGAGGCTGTAAACGATAAGGATCAGATTGAGAGTCCTGTGCTCGGTGGTAACCTCATCAGTACGTACCCTACACGTAACAACCCAGTTTGCTCGGTGTAAGTGTCCGACCGTTTACCCTGTTATAGTATCATACCATTCGTAGTAATGAGGCTTCGGTCGGTCAACGCTCGGTTTACCACAAGTCCACTACATTTATGATGATGGAATGATATGATTTGATGATTTATGCTGGTAGAATTTTATCTGAAATTGAAAGTATTCATGCTATGTATATTATGCTGCTCTGTTTGATTAATTATGCTGATAAAAATGATGTGGAAATGTTGAAATGTCATGATGAGTATTGAAAGCATTTAATAAAGGCAAAATTCATCTAAGATAAAAAGATTGTTAAAATGATGGAAATACAGTGGATGTGTACAGAAAGTGTATTTGGAAAGAATGAATTGTTACGGAAATTATGGGGACGTGAAAGGGAATCTCCCTGATGGGCACCAAGATGAATTTATGCTCTCTAGGTTGAGCTTGTGCCGGCCACGTGTGCAGTATGCCCGTGTGTTCGAGCCTTGATATGTGTAGCAAAGTATTGGTTGAAAAGCTTAATGTGAAAAAGGAATAATTAGAGATCGAGGATCAGCGAAGAGATGTTTAAGAGTGACTCGTCCAAACCATAGGGTTAATCAGATATTAATAAAACAGTGATAAAACATTAAAAGACTTTAAATAATGCGGTGAGATGAGTGTGAAGTAGTGGAGAGGAAGATACCCTACTTATCTGCGGATATTCAGGTCTGATATTGTGATAGGGGAGGGTGATGACGGTGACTCGTCAAGTAGCCTAGAGTGCTTTTCTAGGTAGAACTAGTCTATAAGTGATCGGGCCTTAAGACCCAAGGGATTGTAGCGCGTTCTGCACTCGAGACTAGAAAAGTATTGTCGCCCCCTTGATCAAATTCGAATCGGTGAGAAGGAACTTGAACGAGGCGGGCAGTCGATTGGTTGTTGGGCCATTGCGGTATCGCGTAAAATATTAATTGTCATAACGGTTGGCTCGTACGGTTGTGGCCTTGACATACGTATTTATATGTTGTTGGTTTTCTCGACTGTTCGACCGACGTGGGTTAAGGTTCATGTACGTCCTGTTTGCTTCCGACTAGGTTTGGGTGGATTGGAGGAGATGTATGTGTGCTAACCAAAGTCCTCGATGACTTTCCTTGATTCCCCTGTCATTGAAGGATGCGCTTCAATAAGACTTAATAAAGAAAGTGTATTAATACGATATGATAAATTGATTAATGATGATAAAAGAGTTGTGAAAGCGTTGTGGCACTAAGGGAGCCTTTGAGCATGGAATCGAGGTGGAATATTGGTTGAAGAAAAGATTTGGAAGAGATGATGGATATCCATGGAAGTGATGAGTTATAATGATGGGAATGACAAGTGATAATGATGGAAGTGATAATTGTGATAATAATAAGGATATGCAATTGCACTTGATGTGTATTATTTAATTATTATATCTTGATATGATTGTCTGTTGTAATTCCACACCGTCGGCTTTCCGTCTGGAAGAGCTAATTCTCTCTATTTCTCTGTTGTTTGTTCTATTAGTCTTTTGTCGACCAATTAGATGGTGGACCTACGGACGGGGAAGGATCATCTTTAGAGGAGGCGCCAGCTACAGTTTCTAAGGATGAGGGTCATTCGTTCTCTTCAACGTCTATCATGTTTTGCAGTGATGCTGCATTTTGGTTCGGGTAGACTCTGACAACTTTACTCGGATATCATGTAACCCCGTACTGACAATATAATGTTTTCAAACTTAATATTTGAAATAGTATTTTGATGATTTTTGATTATGATAAGTTGGGTTTCAAAGCGTGGTGTTGGTAACATCTCGATTTGGAACTTGACGTGTGATGAGGGACATGAATGATTTATTTGATAATGAAAATGTTTTTGAACAAGAAATGTTTTACAAAATGACCTCATTCCCACGTCACCAATGTAAAAAAAACGCAGATTTTTACTAAATAAAAATAAATTCAAGTTACTAAATCAGGGTGTTACATATAGCCAAAATCAAGCAATTGCGCATGATGCATGATTGTGCTCAATATCATAACACAATGTGTTCATGGAATGTATGCACACCTCTCGTGCAATCCAATCATTATATCCCATTGTCTTTTCCTGTATCCACCCTCAGGATACCATTCTCATATCTGTCATTATTTTAAATTAGATCCGATCACTAGATTGTCTCACCTTATTATTATTCTCCAATCCAGACATTTTTCATTCCATTATTTATTTCCTCACAACACTCTCCTCTGTAACTTCTAAAAAGAATTATTTTTGAGGAAAGTATTTTTAAAAGAGTATTTTCTTAAATAAATTCCTTCATTTACGTTTTCAAAGTGGTAAATGATTTTAAAGAATGATTTTTCATGAAATAAAGTTGTGAATTTTAAAGTTGAGTTTTGGAAATAATTATATGTTGAAAATGATTCTAAAGAAATGGTGAATTTTTCAATAAGAATTATTTTATGAAGAGGTGTTTTGATTTCTAAAAATATGTGCTTGATATTTTTGGTGTTATTATGATTTTTATACATGTATGATTATTTTCTATGCATGTATACATGTGTATGTGCGGTTTTGTATGCTTAGAATTATGTGGAAATTTAATTAATGAAAGAACATGATGATATATGTGCATGAATGTATGTGTTAGTATGATATGTGTATGTGAATATGTATGTGTGAGAGTAATACGTGTGAATGTGTATGTATGTATGTATGTGTATATAAATGTGTGTGAATATGTGTGTGCCGTAGGTGTGTGTGTGTGGAGAAAACCTAGAATTTTCTTAAGTGGTGAGCAAGTAACCAAGTCCTACCCAAGTAACTAAATCCTAACCAAACCCTAACTAGATGGATGGAAACCCTATGATGAGCCAACTATTAGTTGCACCTAGAATGACCCCTAAAGCACCTAATGTTCCCTACATTGTCCCCTTAGAGATGATAAACTCCACCCATGCAATTTTATGGAAAGCCGAATTTACCCCTCCCATTTGTGCAAGGACCGAAATTCACCAAGGGCTAAAGGGAGACCATGAATTGCCTATATAAGTGAGTGACCTTGATTCATTTTCTCTACCCATTTTCATTTCACTCTTTCGTCCCAAACACCCACCCAAACACAAGTTCTAAGAGCTCCTTAAACTCTTAGACTAAGAAAGTAGAAATAGAGAGAGAAAGAAGAGGAGGCCGTGAGTAGGAGAAGGAAGAAGAAGAGGAAATCAAGTCTTAAACCTAGGAATCCTTTGAAAATCAAGTGCTTAGAAGACCTTTCTTCTTGGTACAAACCGAAGACCTAGAAGTATTAGAATTAGTTTTGTTTGTAATCTTGTAATTTTCTTTTCTTCTCTTGCATGTTCATTTTATTTTTGGAAAGATGAATTTATGTGTTGATCTTTCTTAACTATGGACTTTTAAAGACTCAAATTAATTTGTAATAGGTGTATTTTATGTTTGATGATTCGGTTGGTGTTGTTCATGATAGATCTTTATGTTTTTTCTAAGTTAAATCTCTTTGATCTAAAGTTTTGTGTATGATCTTTGTGAACTTGAGGTAGATTCTCTTTGCTTGTTTGATTTTGATGTTTAAAACCGTGAATCCAAAGGTGTTCATGTGTTTATTTGGTAAACCTATGTTTGATCTAAACTTATTTTTAATTTTTAGTCTTGCATGTTGTTTGAAAGTGATTTGTATGACCTTGAACTCTTGCATGTCTTGATTTTTGGTTTAATCTTAGGTAAAGCTTTGATTTGTGTCTTGATCTTTGATTTTGTTTTGATCTTGAATTTTATATGTGGTCTTTGAACCAAAAGCTTTAGCAAGATCACATGATTTTGTGTGTGTTTGATGATGCATGAATCTTGCTTGGGATTGTGATAATTTTCGGTCTATGCATGTTAATTAGGTTAGAATTCTTTTCCATGAAAGTAACATAGGAATAATGCATGTATTTTGTAAAATAATTGATTAGGAATAAGTTTTGTATTTAAGTGAAATCATGCGTGTGTGTGTGTATTCGGTTTGTGAGTCCAAGCATGGTCAAATGGTTTTGTTTTATAAAAATGAAATGTTTTTGAAATTAATTATGGGTTGAGTGATTTAATCAAGTGTTTGATTGTGAACATGATTATTTGAGAATGGATGTTTGTTTGTAGTTAAATTAAATGCTTGGTTAAGTGCTTATGTGATTTGATTGATCAAAATGTGTTGTTGTTTGTGTGTGTAATTTGTTTGGAATTAATTTGATTTGATTTATTGGAGTTTGTGAGATTGTGTAACATCCCAAAATTTAATTCCAAGTTAATTAGGAAAAACCTAAGCTAGAATCTATGATAAGAACCATAGGAAATTATGGGTAGGAGTTAAGGGTAGTGTCTTAGAGTTAGAACTGGCCAAAATAGGAGTTTTCATCAGAGTAATCGATTATTTTGTAGGGGTTAATCGATTATTAGGCCTCTGGTGAAAACACTTAAATGTTGCAGCATTTTTAATCGATTACTCTAAAGGAAGTAATCGATTATCTCAGGTGTTAATCGATTATTTGGGGGCAATTAATCGATTATCAGTGCTCTGGTTTTTGTATGATGCTGCAAAAATAATCAATTAATTGGAGGAAGTAATCGATTATTGGGGTAAAATAATCGATTACTCTTTGCAAGTAATCGATTATTTCAGGTCTGATGCAGAAAATAAAATTAAAGTCTGGGGGCAGAAACATCATTTCCACCCCCCTTATCCCTTATTTCAACCACCCATTCCCCTTCCCCTTATCCTATTCGATCGCATCTCTCTCTCTCCTTCTTCTCTCCCTCGTTTCTCTCTCTTCTTCCTCCCTCCCCCATACGAGTTTCCCTTTCCTCCACCAAGAGCAAGTTGAGCTCTTCCTCCTCCTCAAACTCCTAAGGTATTGTTATCCATTATCAACAAGCTCCATCTCCCTCTCTAATCTCTTTATTTTGGTTTTTCCCTCTCCTCCACACAAACCACCATCACCCACCATAAACCACCCAAATCCACCCTTCCAAACCTTCACCCATGAGGATCATCTCCTTCCTCATGACTTTTCCCTCATCTCCTCCCTTGGTGGTCTTCTCTCTCTTCATGAAGCCCTTTCTCTCTCCTAGGGCTCCCTTCTCTCTCCTCCAATCTCAAGATTCAAGTGGAATTTGGGCTAAGGAGTTGGAGTCAAGGTAGATCCGGAGTAGATTCGAGGTTTTTGGAGCTTTGTGTGGGCTCTTTCCTTCTCCAAGGTAAGGGGAGTCTCTTTTCCACACTTTGAGTTAGGAATAGTTGGGGTATATAATAGGATTTGGGCTAAGTAGTTGAATTGGGTTGTGGGTAGCAAAATAGCACCAGTTATAAGTTGGTTTAAGAAGAATGAAAGTAATTTGGATTAATTTAATGATTTAATTTAATTGTCATAAAATTGCTAACAATCCCCTTATGTATGTTGTAAATGTAGGAAATGAAGAACACTAGGGAGTTGACTTATATTTAAGCATGTTGAGACATACCTGATTATGTCGACTGATTCTGTGAATTTATGTTGTTTGTTGATCATTGTTATGTGATGATGAAATTGAGAATGACGTGAATGCTTGAATGTGAATGATTGTTACCTGTCATAAATGGCTATTTGAAATTGTGTATGATATGGTGAATGTGTGTGGATTGATAAGGACGGTTGAATTGATCATTGGGACATTGGGACACTAGGTGTTCCTGCTAGGTGTACAAACGCCCCATTAGGGCCTAGGTACCCATCAGGCTAAAACGCCCCACTAGGTGTAAATGCCCCGATAGGAGTCGATGTCCCAAAATGATCAATTCAACGAAAACTAAAAGACTGGAAAATGTGAAAAGGACTAAAGTATGTAAATTGAATATGCTAAGGAATTTAGTGAGTATGAGCAAAGATTATATGTATCAGTCCTAACGAGTAAGGCCTAGTGGGTGAAAGTCCTGATGGGTGTACAAACGCCCTAGCAGGAGCAACCAAATTACCTAGTGGTACAAACTAAAAGAATGGAGATCAATGATAATATGAGTCTATTGTAAGTATAAGTACGTGTCCCGGTGCTCACTTAAGCTACGACAATGTGAGATCTCGGGCAAAGTATAAGGTTGCACCTTGGTGCTCATTTAAGCTACGGCAATGTGAGGCTAAGGGCTTGGTTCTCACATAAGCTACGGCAATGTGAGACCAAGATAAAATAAAGGAAATGAAAATGATTTTGGAAAATGTGAAATTCACTGTGTTGTGAAAAGGTCTCACCCTTATGTGGTTAACATTTTAGGTGAATAAAGAGGAGCTTGAGGATCAGAGAGTGTCGCAGTAGAATTTACGGAAAGAAGGAAAATTTTATGTTGTGCTACTCTGATTGTAATTGGAATACCCATTTTTGAATGTCAATTTAATTTATGAAAAGGAATTTTTAAGTTCTCCATTGTACTTATTAAATAAATTGAATGAATATTTTTAAATAAAAGCGGGGTGTTACATTTATGGTATCAGAGCAGTTCCTTCCTTTTCGACCTGAGGGAAAGTGGTCCCGATCTCGCTGCGAACACTCTCATCTCAAGCTTCTTCTCCAGAGGTGAGACCCTTTTAAGTGAAAATGTTTGATAGTAAAAGAGAATAGAATGTGATTCTTTGGGAACCTAAGCCGGATCCCTTAGGAATTCAAAGAATTACATCCTATAAGTGTGGCACGTTTGTAAGCAGAAAACTTCAAAAGTGCAATTTATTCTTGTTTAAGGGATGCAAAGTCTAAGCAGAGTTAATTGAAAGTCAAAGTTTATTACAAAGGAAATCTTGCTAATTAATAATGAAGTACATAAACTTAAGCTAGATAGCGAGGGTTATGACCACTGATGAAATGTAGTATTGGAACTGGCCAATCCGATGTTGCATTTATCGGGAGGTGATGTTGTCGAAATCTAGGAGTTTGTGCATCATCGTAAATTAGTAATGGATCTCCTGTGTATAAACTTATGTTTTAATTCCTTTATGTATGTTTGCTTTGCTAAGTGCTTTATGTGTAATCTTAATGTTTGCTTGTTGAGTAATTTGGTGTCAAAGTAATTGAATCAGGATTAGAAATGGAATCGCATGAAACAAATAAATCATAAATCTCGAATACTGATCCAACCAAGTGATTAAAGTCATGTTGATTTGATTAGTATTCAAGAGAACGAAAAATAATGTTTATACTAAATTAGTGAGCGGTTCTGTAACTAAACTTGATTCAAGCGATTGTGGCATCAAATGAATATAGGCATCGGGAACTAATAGATCGGATTTAAACCACTGACTCGTATTAATTTGAATTACAAATAATAACAAACTTTATGCCCAATGTGAGAAGTGGCTTGAATTCAATCCAAAGGGTTCTCGAAATATGCTTACATGTGGAATGGTGTAGTGTTAAAGTAAGCGGACCAAAAATTAGAAGTGGAATCCTGAGAATCGAAATGATTTACTACCCCTGATTCTAATCTATTCGAGTGACATAGTGGCACTGGTTAGATTAGACTCCATAAAAACAATAAAAACATTTATGTTGAACTCGCAGTTGATTCCACCACTAATTTGATTCCGGTGACTTTAATATTAATCGAAAGTTAAGCTGAAGCTTCTAAGGGTTGAACTTGAACCCCGAGTTACTATAATAAAATTTTGTAACGAAAAGAGGTTTATGTAAACGAGGATGGGGTTAAAATTCAACATAGAAGTTCTTACCTCACTTTTGCTTACATCATTGGTAGTGCATGGGTATATATGAAAAGTCTATCCTTATGTGGAAGTGAACCTAAACTTTCGAACATGTTTTCAAAATAATTTGGGATTAATAAATTTTCACTTGCCTCTTTATGTTTGAAGTCCCAAATTACTTTCCACAAAGCATTGACTAAAGGTGTTGTCTTTGAGAATTGTGTTCTTGATGAAACTGAATTTTTTTTGTGTATGCTCGATTGATATGTGTGCTTGATATGTCTTGGTGCAAAGTGGAATTTGTGTTTGATGCATGTGAATGTTTAAAATGAATTTCAAAAGTCGCACCGAACTACAATCATTCCAAATGGATCGTGGGGTCGCACGACAAATTTTCAAGAAATAGTAAGAAAACAAGGATTTCTAAGTGATCGAGTAGTGAATTTCGTAATCAACTCACCCATCGATCAAATAGGAACCCTTCTTATGCGACCCAAATCAATTCGGAATGAAAACTCAATTTTTAAACTTGAAATAAAAAGGGAATGTAATTGTCTCAACTTTTGAAGATGAATTAAAATTAAATTTTTCCAAGTCCGAGGCACATTCCTTCTTTCTTTGAGTTTATTCATCTTGAGTGATTTGTCACTCCTTCATCTAGGATCTCATGAAATTAGATGAAGGTAGCTCATCATGGTAAGGTGCATGATTAAATGTTTTAGAGAATTTTCAAATGAAATTAATTGTTTCTCATTAAGAGAGGAACCTAATTTGCAAAAGCATTTTGTTTTTATAAATGTGTTATTGTTTTCTAAATATTCCACTTGTATGGGATTCTTTTCCTAAATTTTAAATCCCCATACCTAGTGATTTTTCAAACCAAAGGTTTTAAAAGACTTATGTGTTGTAGTTAAATGTTTTTGGGCAGTCAGGATTTTTATATAACGGGAAAACTAAGTTTTTGGGTTTAGGCAATTTGTTTGATTTGAAAGAATTGATATAGACATCCTAAGGTTGAATTAATGTCTTATGTAACCCTTCAAGCCAATTGGAGCAAGTTATTGTTTTAAACAAAATGAATTTAATATGCTCTAATCGGTTTGAACATTTTACACAACCTTGGGCTAAGAATAGGTGATGTCGCATCAAATTTTGAAGCCAATTGGAGTTGTTTGCTATTTTAAAGGGATTGGACATAGGTTCACCCCGACCATTACAAATCTTTTACAAAGTGGTCATAGGGTCAAAAGTGAATCTAATGAACTCTGATTGACTTGAAGATTTGCTATAATGTTCTTTTAGGTACAGGGACACTGCCTTCCAATTCTTCACAAACCTTGGGAAATTTAATTTATAGAATGAATGTTTGGTTACAAGCTATGCAAAAACCTTTTATAAATGCTTTTTAAAATATGTGATGCTATTTGTGAATGTGTTTGTAGAGGTAAGTGTTAGCCCTAAGTTAGACTAGAAATAGTTAGGAAGAAAGCCAAATCTAGTCGTGTTTAGGTTTAAGATGTAAGATGTTGTGGATTGTTGTGGGGTATGACTGAACTTTGTATGAGATTTACATGATCTATGTTTGTTTGAATAATGTTTACATGATTTATGTTTGCGTTAATAATGAAGGTGTTTGATTAGAGATTAGGTTTAGGACATAAGTGGTGGGTTTTGGAATTAGAGTATACCCAACCCTTTAGGGTAATAGTGTATAGAGTGTTTTTAAGTGCCCTGTCCAACCTTCGAAGTAGGGTTCCGCAGGAAAGCCAGCTGACCTTAGAAATCTGTTAGAGTCGTAGTCTAGAGGTTGACCCAAATTTAACCCTAGTCGGCACTCTTCAATGAATGCCAATCCCAACAGTCTTGTGGCACATTCATGTTAAATGGTATGCCAATCCCAAGTGGGGGAGTAGAACTAAGATAAGTTAGTTTCGAAGCTTAGCAAACTTTCTTTTCCGGGATGGTTCTCCAATTAAGGATTACGAGCGGAATTTCGGGGACGAAATTCCAATAAGTGGGGGAGAATTGTAACATCCCAAAATTTAATTCCAAGTTAATTAGGAAAAACCTAAGCTAGAATCTATGATAAGAACCATAGGAAATTATGGGTAGGAGTTAAGCGTAGTGTCTTAGAGTTAGAACTGGCCAAAATAGGAGTTTTCATCAGAGTAATCGATTATTTTGTAGGGGTTAATCGATTATTAGGCCTCTGGTGAAAACACTTAAATGTTGCAGCATTTTTAATCGATTACTCTTAAGGAAGTAATCGATTATCTCAGGTGTTAATCGATTATTTGGGGGCAATTAATCGATTATCAGTGCTCTGGTTTTTGTATGATGCTGCAAAAATAATCGATTAATTGGAGGAAGTAATCGATTATTGGGGTAAAATAATCGATTACTCTTTGCAAGTAATCGATTATTTCAGGTCTGATGTAGAAAATAAAATTAAAGTCTGGGGGCAGAAACGTCATTTCCACCCCCCTTATCCCTTATTTCAACCACCCATTCCCCTTCCCCTTATCCTATTCGATCGCATCTCTCTCTCTCCTTCTTCTCTCCCTCGTTTCTCTCTCTTCTTCCTCCCTTCCCCATACGAGTTTCCCTTTCCTTCACCAAGAGCAAGTTGAGCTCTTCCTCCTCCTCAAACTCCTAAGGTATTGTTATCCATTATCAACAAGCTTCATCTCCCTCTCTAATCTCTTTATTTTGGTTTTTCACTCTCCTCCACACAAACCACCATCACCCACCATAAACCACCCAAATCCACCCTTCCAAACCTTCACCCATGAGGATCATCTCCTTCCTCATGACTTTTCCCTCATCTCCTCCCTTGGTGGTCTTCTCTCTCTTCATGAAGCCCTTTCTCTCTCCTAGGGCTCCCTTCTCTCTCCTCCAATCTCAAGATTCAAGTGGAATTTGGGCTAAGGAGTTGGAGTCAAGGTAGATCCGGAGTAGATTCGAGGTTTTTGGAGCTTTGTGTGGGCTCTTTCCTTCTCCAAGGTAAGGGGAGTCTCTTTTCCACACTTTGAGTTAGGAATAGTTGGGGTATATAATAGGATTTGGGCTAAGTAGTTGAATTGGGTTGTGGGTAGCAAAATAGCACCAGTTATAAGTTGGTTTAAGAAGAATGAAAGTAATTTGGATTAATTTAATGATTTAATTTAATTGTCATAAAATTGCTAACAATCCCCTTATGTATGTTGTAAATGTAGGAAGTGAAGAACCCTAGGGAGTTGACTTATATTTAAGCATGTTGAGACATACCTGAGTATGTCGACTGATTCTATGAATTTATGTGGTTTGTTGATCGTTGTTATGTGATGATGAAATTGAAAATGACGTGAATGCTTGAATGTGAATGATTGTTACCTGTCATAAATGGCTATTTGAAATTGTGTGTGATATGGTGAATGTGTGTGGATTGATAAGGACGGTTGAATTGATCATTGGGACATTGGGACACTAGGTGTTCCTGCTAGGTGTACAAACGCCCCATTAGGGCTTAGGTACCCATCAGGCTAAAACGCCCCACTAGGTGTAAATGCCCCGTTAGGAGTCAATGTCCCAAAATGATCAATTCAACGAAAACTAAAAGACTGGAAAATGTGAAAAGGACTAAAGTATGTAAATTGAATATGCTAAGGAATTTAATGAGTATGAGCAAAGATTATATGTATCAGTCCTAACGGGTGAGGCCTAGTGGGTGAAAGTCCTTATGGGTGAATAAAGTCCCTAATGGGTGTACAAACGCCCTAGCAGGAGCAACCAAATTACCTAGTGGTACAAACTAAAAGAATGTTGATCAATGATAATATGAGTCTATTGTCAGTATAAGTATGTGTCCCGGTGCTCACTTAAGCTACGACAATGTGAGATCTCGGGCAAAGTATAAGGTTGCACCTTGGTGCTCACTTAAGCTACGGCAATGTGAGGCTAAGGGCTTGGTGCTCACATAAGCTACGTCAATGTGAGACCAAGATAAAATAAAGGAAATGAAAATGATTTTGGAAAATGTGAAAGTGAAGCATTTTGTTATCCATGGCTTGATTTGATTATGATGCTTAAGTTTTTATTATGTGCTCTTAATTATCTTATAATTCACTGTGTTGTGAAAAGGTCTCACCCTTATGTGGTTAACATTTTAGGTGAATAAAGAGGAGCTTGAGGATCAGAGAGTGTCGCAGTAGAAGTTACGGAAAGAAGGAAAATTTTATGTTGTGCTACTCTGATTGTAATTGGAATACCCATTTTTGAATGTTAATTTAATTAATGAAAACGAATCTTTAAGTTCTCCATTGTACTTATTAAATAAATTGAATGAATATTTTTAAATAAAAGCTGGGTGTTACAGATTGTGTTTATGATTTTCTAAAACTTGTTTTCTGATAAAAACTTAAGTTTTTAAAGTGTTAATAATGAATTAAAAAGTATTTGAAACAAAACGAGTTTTTACGATGTTTTCGGATTTTATTAAATCGATTTTGCGAAACATTTCCTTGCTGTACAAGTGTATTTTAAAGTTGGTTTTGATTTCTAAAATTGAGTTCATGAGACTCAAAGTTGGTTTTTAAGTGGTCATTGATTTTAGAAAAACCTGCATTGAAATCGGTGAATTTTTCGGTGTTTTTGAATGAGGTTATGGTGCTGTCCAAGACGGACCAGCAACCTAACTAAGTGATTTAATTGTTTCATTTGATGTTTTCAAAATGGTTTTTAAGTGTGTAAAGAACTAAGAAAAGTTAAAAGTGTTTTTGAGAAAACAATCATGTTTTAAGATTTCCGACGAGGAACGAAAGAACGTTTTAAGTTAAGAAAAGTTTTCTTGAAACAAGTTAATAACGAAAATGTGTTTTAATTCGAGGGACGTTAAAGACAAGGGATTAAGGCAGTGGCAGCAACCAAGGTCAAAGAAGACTGCACGCATTTAATCGCTGGATCTCAGGTGAGAGAGTAGCTTTCCTAAGACACTGTGGTAGTAGGTGTTGTATTAAGACGTTCCGTGTCAGCTCAAAGATCGGAACTTAGTGGCTCTGAGTCAGTAGTATAGTGGCAATTGTTTGCCTTGTGTGACCACTTATACGAAGAAGACAAAGACCACACTATTGTGTGTGATGTTTGTTGATGATGTGTTATTTATATTTGTTATCTATACATGCTGATATTATCATTTGTTGAGTATGAGATAATGTGAAGTAATTGGTAATGATAATAAAAGAGATTAGAAATAAAAGACACCAAGAAAAGATATAACCCTTGTTTGGCTTAAGTCCGTGTGGAATAAGGCTGCCCTGATAAGACATTGAGAGTGGAGATAGTGATAAGAGAATAAAAATTGATTTGGAAAGAGATAAGGATATGATAGTTGAAAGGATTTCATGATAACGATGCGAATGAGCCAGAGCTGGGAAGGAATGTTGATGATGTGATGAGAGTGAAGCTTGATTCTTGTTAATATTTCTTGGACTGAGTCTAGTGTTGAGTTGAGCTTGCTCCTCCACTAGTTCTCAAGAAAAGAAAGTTTTTGAGAAAAACTTTTGAAAAGAAATTTTCGAAAATGTTTTCACGAAAACGAGATTTTTGAAAAGAAATTTTAGAAAAGGGTTTATGAAAAGGAAATTTTTTAAAAGAGTTTACCAAATGAAATTTTTGAAAAAGGGTTCCCAAAATGAGAATTTTTGAAAAAGAATTTACGAAAATGAAATTTTGAAAGGGATTCCCAAAATGAGAAAAAAATTTCCAAAACAAATTTTTTGTAAAGGATTTGTGAAATGAGTTTTTGAAAAAGATTTTTCGAAAAGAGTTTTCGAAAGGAGATTTTTGAAAAGGATTTATGAACTGAAATTTTTGAAAAAGGGTTTACGAAATGAGAAATTTGAAAAGGATTGTAGATTGAAATTTTTGTAGAAAGTTTATGAAAAGAGATTTTTGAGAAAATTTATAAAGGTTGTTTTGAGAAAAATTTTGTGATGAGATTCAAGCTGTGAAAGTGATTCCGCTCTATGCTAAGATGTGTTGTGAAAGGAAAAGTGATGCAAAGATAGCGGTTGGGACACATTGAAGGGATGTACGAAGGGTGAGCCGACCATTAGGTTAAGTAAAAAGATAAAAGCCTTTAAAAGACATTAACAGCGAACGCGGTGAGGTATGAGAGTAACCCGAAGTAGTTGAGAGGAAGATACTATGGGTATTTGCGGATACTCAGGTGGAGATTGCATTAGGGGAGGACGATGACGGTGAACACATCAAGAAGTCTAGAGTGCTTTTCTAGGCAGAACGAATTCCACAAGTGGCGTACCAACGTGGTAGGGACTGGGTCCAATGCCGTGGCGAGTTCTACATGATTAGCTAGAATTAGTACTGTCGCCCCCTAGATTGCAAGTCTAGAACAGTGAGAGGGACTGGAGTGGGGCATCTTGTTTGCCACTGTGAGTGAGACAGTGTGCCATGATTATATATGAATTGAATTGATATGATATGATTTGAGGTTGTAGTCCTCCTGGTCTGGGACCATTTGTTTGTGAGACAGCTGTCGTGCCCGCACAGTAAAGGTCCTGTACTCCTGTTTGCTTCCGACTAGGTGGATGGATGGCCGAGGAGATGTAGACTTGAGACGTGAGTGCTAACTACGAACGGACGCGTACCTCGATGGTTCCCTAATCCCCCGATCATCGATGGTTATAATTCAATAAGACTTGATAAGAAAAGATTTATACCTAAGAAAAGAAAAGTTTATAAGTTTTTGAAGAAGATGGAAAGTGTGAAAGGAAGTGATGAGACCCTTGAAAAGGGAAAGGAAAGAAATGAAGGTTTGAAAATGTGATAATGCTAAAAGAATTGAGAGATAAAGAAGGTTATGCTAAGAATGATAATAAGGTTAATAAATAATTAAGATATTATTAATGTGATGTTATGCTTGAGTGCTGTATTGTGTGTGCCTTGTTTGTATTGTGTGTGCTGTCTTGATATCCCGCCTGCGGTAAATCCACAACGTCGACGACTTGTCGTTCGGTTCGCTAACTCTCTCCTGCCCGTTGGTATATCGACGCTTCTAGTACTCCAACGTGCAGATGGAGTATCGCATGGAGATTGCAACATGGACTCGACATGGATGTGGCTGGAAGCGTACCCCATCTGGTTGGGTATGGATTGGCGACACTCAAATCGTGATTCCGGATCCAGAACATCGACTTTGCGGAGCTAACCTAGGACCCCTCTTGGAGCAAGTTTTCGTCCGCAGATACAGAGACTACGAGGAGAAGGTGTGATGTGAAGCTCGGAAGACTTCTTCTACTCCAGCTAGGATGCAACGGGTGCCAAAGAATGTCGAACAAGCAGCAAGGGATATGGCTTCATCTTCGGGAGTCAAGAAAGGACACCAGAAGGAGGATCGAGAGCTGCACCCTATAGTTTTCATTAGAAAGAGTCAGCGGTAGGGTAATTAGTTTAAGTTGTTGTGAGTGTGTGAGTCAAGGATTATATTAGCAAAGTACCACTGCTGTAATTATGCCCTACTTTTATTTTGTGAACTGGCCGAATCTTTGTTTTAACAAAATGTGAAATCGTTTTGAAAATTTGAAAGTTAGGTGCGGAAAGGTTTTTAAGTAACAACCCGGTTTTCAAGGATGGGTGTTAAGATGCAACAACAGTTTGCAAAAAAAAAAATTGGCCTCATTTTTAGCAACTTTTTAAACAAATGATGATTATTTTCGGGTGGTGAAAATCGGGCTGTTACATCCTCTCCTGGGAAAACCAAACCGGGAGTAAACGTTATGTCTTTCCCATTTTCTGATGTCCAACCATAACCCCATGTTATGATGCATGATATGCTAGATTCTCAATTGAACTCGAACCATCACTACTAGAAAAAAGGGATTTAAAATCGGGGTTTCGAAATCGGTCGATGAAAATCCGAGTTAAAAAAACGCGGTGGCAATTTGGTAAATAAAATCTAACTTTTAAAATCGGTCAGTAGGTTGACCGATTTCGTAAGTGGATTCGAAATCGGTCAAAGACGAACGATTTCGTAAGTCTGAAAAGTTTTTTTTTTTAATTTTTAAAATTTTCGAAATTGGTCACTATAACGACCGATTTCGTAAGTGGATTCGAAATCGGTCAAAGACGAACGATTTCGTAAGTCTGAAAAGGTTTTTTTTTTTAATTTTAAAAAATTTTCGAAATCGGTCACTATAACGACCGATTTCGTATGTCCGAACTTTATCCAAATATTGGGAAACGAACGGCTCACACTCACTCTCTTTCTTCCGCTGCTCCTCTCACTCACTCTCTCTCTTCCGCTGCTCCTAACACTCACAACCCGCCGCCGCCGAATCTCTCCTCCCACTCACAACCCGCGACGCTGCTCAACCGAATCGCGCCGTCGGTTCCCTCCTCGGTTCGTCTCCTCTCCGGTTCGCCCTCTTCTCTCCGGTTCGTCTCCCTCCTCCGTTCGTCTCCTTCTCCGGTTCGTCTCCTCTCCGGTTCGTCCTCTCCTCTTCGGTTCGTCTCCTTCTCCGGTTCGTCCTCTCCTCTCCGCCGCCACGCTGCTCCCTTGGTCAACCACGTCGCTGCTCCTCTCTGGTTAGGTAATGAATATATATATATATATATATATATATATATATATATATTTAATTATTCTTATATATTAATTAATTAAAACTATTTTTATATTATTTAGAATATTATTTATTTGTATATTTGTTTATGGAAAATTGTTTAGGTTTATATATTAGTATATTATTAAGTGCTGATTTTTTGGGAAATTTGTTTATGGAAAATTGTTTAGGTTTATATATATTAGGTTTATATATTTGTTTATGGAAAATTGTTTAGGTTTGTATATTAGGTATATACGTATATATATTATTTACTGATTTTGGTATATTATTTGTTGATTTTGGTTTATTTGGTATATTATCACTTTATTAGCTTCACTTTATTTTGGTTTATGGTTATTATATAAATAGATTGAAAAATTGTTTACGGTTATATAATTTACAGTGGTTATATATGGATCGTATGTGTATGAGAGTTTGACTGATGATTTGGCGACTCCTTTGCATTCTTCTTTATTTAATATTTCAAATGTTGTTGTTGTAGTCTGCAAAACAACAGGGGAGCGTACAATGTGGTTATTATGTTATGGTACATATGCTCACCATTATCATGGCAAATATTTCCGGTAGATGGAATGAGGTAATTGAATATGACTTTGTATTTTGTAAATCATTTATACTTACTCTCAAACAAGCTGGCCTTTAATACTACTTAACTTTTGTAAATCATGCGTATTTTGGTAGTTTGAAGTATTTTGTATTTTCTACTTCAAGATTGTTAGTTTGATATGAATTTTGCTTTGATAAGTATTTTGTATTTTCTACTTCAAGATTGTTAGTTTGATATGAATTTTGCTTTGATAAGTATTTTGTATTTTCTACTTCAAGATTGTTAGTTTGATATGAATTTTGCTTTGATAAGTATTTTGTATTTTCTACTTCAAGATTGTTAGTTTGATATGAATTTTGCTTATGAATTTTAGCTTGCTTAGGTTCTGTAATTGGGTTATTCTTCTGTGTAAAAAAGAAAATTTTTAATTTCATGCAGTAGAGGATGTATATATTATGTGGTAAAGAAAAAAAAGACTTTTAAAATCGGTTGAAAGAGTGACCGATTTCAAAAGTACTTTTGAAATCGGTCGTTTTGACCGATTTCAAAAGTCCAAAACGACCGATTTTAAAAGTACTTTTTCTAGTAGTGCATGTCCCAATCCATGGTCACTATCATTCGTATACCCTTGGTATACCATTTTTCATGTTCCAAGTTCACTTGAGAACACTAATCCTCTATATACAGCTCGTTGGGTACCAAGGCCATTAGAACGAAAACGTCATGGTTATAAATTGATGGCTTATTTAAGTTTTTAGTCCCCGAACTTAGATGCTCTTTTGGAATTGGTCCTTAAACTTTTTTTTCGATGCTTTGAGTTCCTAAACTTTGCTCAAATTTTGGAAATGGTCCTTTCATCACTTAAGTGGTGATATGATTGAGGATATGTCACGCCACCTTCGCCACATCAATAGGTAATGTGTCAGATGATGCCACGTGATTTTTTTTAATTTAAAAAAATTCAAATTTATTAAAAATAATTAAAAATATTTTTTTAAAGAAAATCGAATCTTTTAATAAATTGTAAAAGAAATTATTTTTTTAATAAAAAATCATGTAGTGTCCCGTGGTTCTACATAACACGTCACTCGTCGACATTGTGAAAATGTGATGTGACATTTCGTCGGCTATATCATCACTTAAGTGACGAAGTGACCATTTCCAAAAATTAAACAAAGTTCAAGGACCCAAAGCATCGGAAAAAAAGTTTAAGGACCAATTCCAAAAGAGCATCTAAGTTCAAGGACTAAAATGTTAAATAAGCCTAAATTGATTATGCTTACTTTATGCAAACCTTAACCGGTTATTAAAATTGAATTAACCAGTTAAGTTAGCAATAAAGCACTACTTTAAAAGTTCAATTATATTGTCTGATACCAATTCCTTTTCCAATAACCTTAGTAGGAACCATTGTTCACATGGCAACAATTTTAATATAATTCAATACCATATGCATCATAACAAATAGGGGCAATTACAAATCATCAAGCATTATATCCAGGGATGTAAGCTTAACATAAACTATAATAATAAGGCCAACGACAAATCTCAACACATAGCTTAGGGATAATCAAAGTGTGCAAGTCATAATCAATAATAGTATCAAGGATAGCGTCCACAATCACTTACCCACACTAAAATTGTAAAGAAACAAGCCCTAATAATTGGGAGTTAATTTCCCATCTGGGTGTAATTGGGTGACATTGTGTTCTTGGAATAGTAGGTTGAACACATTCTAGCTAAAAACCTGGGTTGCTGAACATACCTGTTGTAGAACCTTTGAGAATGGTACTGCCTCTAGAAATTGGGTTGCTAAGAAGCTGGAGAAGATGTTGTTGACACAACCTGACATAAACGGTCCCAAGCCAAAAACTACATGAAAGAGGATTTCTTGGTCCATTTAGAAAACAAGAAAGTGTCAAGGGCCTTGAGGAAGGCAAGACAAGCTGTTGAGGGTACAGAAAGAGAGAAATATCGTAGATTATGGTATTAACTTCATGAAGCGCATAGAAGAAACCCTGGATCCAGTGCCTCAATGGAAGTCATCTCAATCCCACAAGAGCCACCGATATTCCATAGGCTATTCATATGCCTTGATGCCTGTAAGAAAGGTTTCAAAGTTGGGTCCAGGCCTTTCATAGGCTTAGATGGATGTTTCCTAAAAGGATACTATGGAGGGCAACTTCTATCTACTATTGGACAAGATTGCAATAAGCAATTTTATGTTACTGCTTATGGTGTGGTGGATGCAAAAACAACAGACAATTGGAAGTGTTTTTTTGACTCTATCGCAAGAAGCTATTGGTGACCAAGAAATGTATGGCTGGAACTTCATTTCTAACCAACAAAAGGTATGGCATTTTGAGTATATTGATTTTTTGTATATTGCTTTCTGAATATACTCTGTTTTCTGAAATATATTGCCTTCACAGGGGTTAGTAGCTGCCTTGAAGGACATTATGCCACGTGCACCACATAGAAATTGTGTGCTTCATATCTGAAAAAGTTCATCAATTAAGTTTCATAAGGACAAGGAGCTTAAAGGTGTGGTGTGGCAGTGTGCAAATTGCACCACAATACCTGAGTTCAACAAAGTGATGAGTGAGTTAAAGACTAGGAATGTTGTTGCATGGAGCTACCTGAACAACATTGATGCACATTCTTGGGGGAAGGCCTACTATAGTCATTGGCCAAAGGTGGATAACATCACCAACAATCAATGTGAAGTGTGGAATGCAAAAATTGTTGACCATCGTGAAAAGCCGGTGCTAACAATGCTAGAGGAGCTAAGATTGTACATTATGAGAAGGATGGTTAAACATAAGAGAGAATTGCAATCATACCAAGGCAAGCTATCCCCTGTTCAACAAAAACTGCTTGACAAGCTTAAAGTTTATAGCTACAAATGGGAACCAATCTAGACAGGTGATACTGAAAGTCAAACATTCCAATAAAAAAAAGCACAAGCCTTGGGGTTAGTTTCACTAAAAGGACATGCACATGTCAGCAATGGCAGCTATATGGGATGCCTTGTGTCCATGGCCTTGCAGCAATTGTATTTAAAAATGAAAAGTCAGAAGACTATGTGCATCATTGGCTGAAAATGGATGCATTCCATTCTACATATAAGCATTGTGTTCAACCAGTGAATAGCCAAGAGTATTGGCAAATAACCGGAAAGTCAATGCCTGATCTACCTAAGCTGAAAAGGCCAATTGGAAGGCCAAAGAAACATAGAAGGAAAAATGTGAACTCGGAGGCTGCACCAAGTGATTCTCATAAGGCCAAGAGAACCTGAGAGGTTATTTGTCCAAAGTGTGGAGAAGGAGGTCATTATGCAAAGACATGCAAGGGTTCTGGTGTGCCAATAACTATGGAGAAAAAGACCAAGAAAAAGGCTGCCCAAGAAGTGGTTCCTGAAAAAATGAACCTGCCCAAAAAGAAGTCCCTCAAAACAAAGAAGCAACCCAAAAAGAAGGCCCTCAATCTATTGTGTTCAAAGTGTATTTTGAAGCTATTTAACACTGCTGTATTCTATTGGGTTCAAACTGTAGTCTGTTAGCAATGTATCAAGTCAGCTCCATGTAGGACCTGTGACTAGATCTGCTGTAAGGAGATTACCTGTGATGCTGGTGCGTTTTCTCACATAAGGACCAATTTGGTACTTTTTCAATTTCATTAGGGACTTAGTTGGTAGCATTTATTTCTTTAGGGATTTAATTGGGATTTTGTACTTTCAGTTTGATGATGGCATACCACCTTCCATGAGGATACTTGCAGTAAGACCACCTCCAGTAAGACCATCCTCAACATTGGCAAGTCCACCAGCACAAGCACCACCTGTGGGAAGTCCACCGGCACACTCACCAAGTGTGGGGAGGCCACAAGCACCAGGGACATATATTAGGAGGCCATCAGTACATGCCGCTAAACTGTTCCAATTTATGTCAACTCCTGGATTCAGGCCTCAATCAAGCAAGAATGTCAACAACAAAAGTGGCTGATTAGTATTTGTGTTTCTTATGTATTTGTGTTTTAACCCCTTCTTGGTTAGTAGGTAGTATTATGATCATCATTGTGGATTTGTGTTTGTTGTGTAATTTGAAGGGGTTATCTTTTGGTGTTATGTTTTGACCTCTTCTTGGTTAATAGGTACAAACTACTATTATGATCACTATGGATTTATGGAACTTATGTAATTTGCAGGGGTCATCTTTTGGTGTTACATTTTGACCCATGTTTTTTTTTTGGTAAACGAAAAATTCATTAACCAACAAGCAAAATTACATCAAGCAAAAGCATAAATACTTATTGTTAAATACTGTGACACCCTTCCAGATTAATAATCTATAATATAGTAATTAAGCCTTTATATTGAATAATATATGGACTTGTGAGTATTAAGAAAATAACTGAAAGTAAAATTTTCTTTTTAAAGCGGGTGCACAAATCAACACTTGGAATTCTTGGAGAATAAACCCTAAGGTATTACAAAACAGTTGTATCGAATTCGGCGATTTTTAAAACCTTTTCAAAAGTTGGGTAACATTCGTCTTTTGGAATCGTATTTATATCATAGAAAATAACTGAAGCTACCCTTACTTTAATTGATAAAACTGATACCATCAAATAGTTTTTACAGCCGAACTCTCAAATAGATTAAATCAGAGTAAGCGGAAATTATCGGACTATGCCTTGGATAGGAATATAAACATAGGTTTTATATATATATGAAAGTCATAAGTACATAGCCCAACATCAGAGTCTCCAAGATCCAAAACATACAAGTCCATAAATAGATCTCCTTAGCAGTGTAACCAAAACCCTAGAGTACCCAAAAGTATATTTATAACATATGTACATAGCCAAAATATAAACTCCAAGGGTGGTCACGTAGATCCGGTAGAATCAGATGTAGTAATAGTAGTAGTAGCAACAGTCTCCAAGAACAAAGGTAGTAGCATCATCATCATCACAGCAGCAGCAAAGTATCCTCCACAGCCTCCACACATCGGATCCTCTGATCCGCATCATACACCATACGCACATACCTAGGGATCATCGTCCCTCCAATCACTCCCAGTAGAATGCACGACAGGCTCGCTCCCACTCTCGTCCTCCACCGGATCCTCCTCGATCTCATCCGAGGGAGAGTGTACCCTGCCACTGGGTACCGGGTCAGGTGATGGTGAAACCCTGACTGGACTCCTCGGATCAGAAGGGGGAGTCTCCTCGCGGACGACTCTAGAAGAAAAAGGGTGTGAGCGGGTAGGTTGAAAATAAAAACTATGATATGAGCGAGCTGGTCGTGTGGGAGGTGGTCCATGGTAAGTATAAAAGAGGGGTACGTGCATAGTGTACATGATGGGAATCCTAAATCTACGAGGATGAAACCGGACCATCGAGTTGGGATGGTAGAAGATAACCTCTATCTCTCCCTCGAAGATCGCTCGGTGATCCTCGTAGATCCATATGCCACTAAAAAGTGGCCGGATCTCGACGCAAGCGATGTAACGTGACATCACCTACAAGGGCATAGGGGTAAGCATTTCTATACACATAATCAACAGAGTATAAATTTGCACAATATGAATATGTAAATATGCAACAATGAACAACAATCACATTTAGCACTTAGCAGTTATTGAATGCAATTAGGATGCTCATACTTGTTCATTTATCACACTTAATTCAAATGAGTGGCATGATGCATGAATCTAGCTCTCATGCCTATCTCCATCATTCTATGTCACTCTTTGACGTCCATCCCTGACAACCCAGCACTCACCAGTGCGTTGTATTCCTAGGTATACAACATTTCGTACATTCACCAAGAATGTACACGACAAGCTTGGAATCAATGCCACCCGAGCAATGTTATAACGTGCCGCCCGAGCAACGTACCGTCATCCAAACGGCCCATCATCCAAATGGTATAACCGTATCGGCATCCACTCAGCCGACCACGTCAACGACGTGTCATCAAGCAAGCGTATTGGCACTCCCAGAGGCCCTCCTTATGTTACCAAAACATGATAAATGACTTACCATCCAAACTCCAAATGAATGCATCATTTTTAAGATTGAAGGAAATTGATTAACATATTACATGCCACCTAGGCACATTCCGTCATCCAAACGGACCGTCATCCAAACGGTGTATCCATATTAATCAATTCCTCTTAAGTTCAGATCCCTTGGATTATGGTTATGAAATCCTTAACCAATTGAGTTAGAATTGAAAATGGTGTTTCTCAGGTTCTGGGTAAATTACTCGAGTATAATTCAGCATACTCGAGTGTTTTTCAACTTTTCTATATTACTCGAGTGTACTTAGGGTTACTCGAGTGTTCATGACTTTCTGAGGATTTGGGTTTCAAATTCAATAAATTACTCGAGTAGTTCATGGGTTACTCGAGTGTTCATCATGATTTCCAGAATACTCGAGTCACCCCTGCATTACTTGAGTGGTTTGCCTTAACATGTCCTCAGGTCTTGCTCGATACTCGAGTACCAGACACAATACTCGAGTGTTCTTGCTCAAATTACATTGTTTTACAAACGTTTTACTCGAGTACCTGGTCTAATACTCGAGTGTTTCGCAGCAGAAAACACTGAAATCTTAGTTTCAACATACCATTTTCATTTCTACTCATTTCCAGTCCATTCCAAGGATCAACAGAGTTAACATATCATAATTTGAACATGCGACAACATTCATTTCATATCAAATAACAGATTTGACAGAGAATCAACCATTAATGCATAAAATACTCAATTTGGCAACTCAATACCTCAAATTGCAAAATAAACATCACACTCATGAAACCATGGTCATTTAAGCTTGCATGCATGATTTAGAACTTGCTCAACACAGTTTTAGAGCATGACTTGGTCTCCAAACCAAAGTTCCTATTCAATCTAAGCCCTTAGAGCCTCTTGGTGGCTCTCTAATGCATTTAGTGGAATTTAAACTCTATCTAGTGTACGAAATTTACTTCCCCTTACCTCTCAGACGTGAATCAAACAGAGAATTCCAAAGAAAAGCTCCACATCACCAAAAATCACTTTAAGCACCAACATGCAGAGCAGTTTTGAGTGCACCACCAAAATCGAATTGGTTCACCCATGAAACAAAGATAAGAATTGGGGAAAATTAGATTTCTAGACTCTATACAACATAATCTAACTAAAGGAATCGAATTTGAGACTCAGGGGTTCGTGAGCTTACCACAATCAATGATCAAAGTGAGCTCCCAGAACTGATGACAGCAAACAGACCTTGACTTCCCAACTTCGATTCTAACAGCACACTCACTCTCAGCTCACAATCTTTATGTCTATACAAAGCTCGTGATGTAAGCTTTGTATTGGTGTATAATTTGTGATTTGAAACTGAACACAGAGGGAGAATCGAAGAATACAATTTCAGAACCCTAACTTGAGCAAGTTTCACAATTCCATCAACAAAGTCTTCAATCTTGTTGATGAAAGGCTTAAATAGACATGGAGGGTGTTCATGCGTGACGACACGCCACCCAGGGCGTTGGCAAGGAGACGATTTCGTGTCAACGACACGGAATCGTTCATGGTGACTCATCAAACGCACTAACTCGTGCAACTCTGTCCAGAATACTCGAGTATTCCAGAAAATACTCGAGTAGTTTGCCCAGTTTTTGAAAAATAATTATTTTATTTACTTTCCCTCCAAAATCTTTCCTATATTTGCTTCTAGGTCCCAACCCAGGGACTAATATGCAAAGATACCTATTTCATGCATAAATATATTTATTAAAATAAATTCTAATAATATAAACACAGGTTTTAATCAAAGATTAAAAATAGAATTAATTAATTGTAATAAACTTTATAATTAATATTCCATTAATCCAGGATTAAAATTTTGGGTGTTACAAATACCCACCTACTATGTAGGGTTGCACTTAAGAAAAAATATCAAAGGTAAAGTTCAGCTAAAATTCTAGTAGCTAATACATTATTGCAACATAGATTTAATCTAGGAAAATAATTACCAAGTCTAATAGCAAGATCCCTCTTCACTAAATTGAAAACATGAAATGCAGCTCTAGCCTTGTCAGCAAAAATTTTACGGTTCCTTTCCATCCAAACATGGTAGAGAGTTGCGGCCATAGTTGCATTCACAAGTTGACGCCTCTTTTTATGCTTGAAGCCATATATGATTCAATGAATCTAGCTCTGAAAGTTGGTGCGCCATCCATCAAGCCTAATCTAGTTGCACACCAATTCCATGAGATCTCTACTCCACACACAATCAAAGAACAAGTGATTTCTATCCTCATAATTATCATTGCAAAGAATACAAGTGGGGTCAGAAAAATCATAAGCTGCTATATTTGCCTTTGTTTTGAGTTTGTTGTGTATAGCCAACCAGAAGATGAAATAGTGTTTCGGAATAGAAGCTGCATTCCAGACTGTTGTAAACCAGTTTACAGTACCTTGATCACCAATCAGACACTGATACCCTTTCCTTATTGAATAGCCCATGCCTGGCCAAGAACCATTCACATAGAAATGTTTGAACCTGTCTCTAACTTTTAAAATCTGTCTCCAATGCCAATTGTCTTGGTAACCAGCCTGATAGTCCCAGAAATCAACATCCTTCAAGTAAACAGAGCTGATCCACTTTACCCAAAGATTGTCTTTTTTGAGAGCAAGTTGCCACACCTAATTACCCAAAGCTGCCTGATTCTAAACTGCAATGTTTTTGAAACCCAAGCCACCAACTTTCCTAGGCCTGCAGCAAAAGTCCCAAGCAACAACTGATCTGGATTTGCCAGTCTGATTAGTCCCACAGAGAAACATTCTGCACTTCTGCTCAATTTGATGCACCACAGATTTAGGGATAATGAACACACTAGCCCAATAGATATGAAGAGTGAGGAGCACCGAATTAATCAATTTAGCTTTCCCCTGGGAGGATAGATGTCTAGACTTCCAGGAATTAATTCTCTTTGTTACTTTATCAACCAGCAGTTGACATGTATTAGGAGTCTATTTCTTAGCAGATATAGGCAAGCCTAAGTATCTGAATGGAAACACTCCTTTAGTAAAACCTGTGATTTGCTGCATAGCATCTTGCATATCCTCAGAACTCTCAGCCATATAAATTTGAGATTTAGCATTATTTGCATATAAACCAGAACTAGTAGAGAAATGATGAAAAGCATGCATAATAATCCTCACACAAGTCTCATTACCACTGCAGAATAACATTATATCATAAAATTAAAATGCAATAATCTGTTGAGCTACAGCAAAGTATTACCCATGTTTTGATGTTGTAACACCCCGCATTTTTCCCGTACGTGCGAGAACGAATTTTGTTAAAATAAACCTTGATGTTTTGTTTTATAAAAGATTTTCGGACAAGTATTTTACATAATAAAGAAATAAAGTTCTGATTTTCAAGGATGTTTATAAACCAAATGTTTTTATAAATGAAAAGTGAAGAATTTTGTTGATTGGTGTGATGTTCCGAGGTCGGAGGCACCACATGAGGTGTTTGGGGGTTGTTGCAGCTGACGAGGGTGACCCCGGTCCTACGTATCCCATGAGAGGGGAATCAAGCCGCACGTAGTTCTTAGGTTTAGAGAGACGTACCTTAGCCCCTAGGGAAAGGGGGATATATATAGGAGAGAGCTGGTTGCCCTAATGGGCTTGCTTGAGGCCCAAGTAGGGCCAGCCTGTAATGAGCTATGAGTGGATGAGCTGTCCTTGTGGATAAGGCGAGACACGTCATCCTGTCCAAGGTGTCGGACTCTGGGAGAGGTGTCGGACCCTAGGTGGTGTCGGACAAGGAAGTCGGACCTTGGTAGGATCATGAGATCGGCCCGTGTCTGATGTCTGTTCGGCCGTTGAGCCTTGAGCTCAGCCCAGAGCACAGAGGGGTGGGAGCATGATATCGGCCAGTGTCTGATGTTTGTTCAGTCATTGAGTCTTTGAGCTCGTCCAAGCATGCAGAGGGCCTCCTGAAGGGTTCTTAGGTCCTGAGTGAGGGCTACGTGGAGCTCGGCTAGGCCGAGTCCACCACATAAGCCCCCCAGCTCGGTCAAGGCTATTTGAGCCTTGCTCCGAGGTCTTGGTTCAGGTCCTTTTCCCAAGTCCACCACATAAGCCCCCCAGCTCGGCGAGACTTTGTGAGTCTTGAGCCGAGTTAGGAGAAAGAAGGCATAGCACTAAGCATCATAGCACTAAGTACCCCCCACCTTCTAGGAAGGGTTTGAGTACTAGTCCACAATCATGTGCTCAAGGCTAGCGAAGGATAGTAAGGCGGGTTAGGAGAAGTCGATCCGCCACATAAGCCCCCCAGCTCGGGAAGAGTCGTAAAGACTGCCGAGTTGAGGTCCTTTCTGCGTCGGTCCAATCAGTGCTGAGTAGCCCGATAAGGGATTCTTACATCTCTCTCATCGAGGTATACCGAGAGTAAAACCTCAACTGGATCGTAACGTTCACCGGGGGCGCTGTCGGCAAGATGCTCTCAGCCGAGTTGTACACTCGATCCACAATGTACTCGACCGATGACCGAGTTATCGGGTAGCAGTCCCCATTTCCACCTGTAGCCTCACCAATCTCGACCAGGGAAGGGAGCGTAATGGTTATGCGTCCTATGATCTTGGCCCACGGCGAGGTTCATCACATAAGTCCCCCAACTCGGAAAGACTGTTTAAGTCTTAGACCGAGTTCAGGGGAGGGATCTGCCACATGGACCTCCCAGCTCGGTGAGGCTCATCTCAAACCGAGTTCCCGCGGGGGGATCCGCCACCAGCTCGGTGAGGAACATCTCGAACCGAGTTCGCTCGGTGAGGAACATCTCGAACCGAGTTCGCTCGGTGAGGCTCCTCTCGAACCGAGTTCGCTCGGTGAGGCTCATCTCGAACCAAGTTCGCTCGGTGAGGAACATCTCGAAGCGAGTTCCCACGGGGGGATCCGCCACCAGCTCGGTGAGGAACATCTCGAACCGAGTTCGCTCGGTGAGGCTCCTCTCGAACCGAGTTCGCTCGGTGAGGAACATCTCGAACCGAGTTCCCGCGGGGGGATCCGCTGTAAGATCCATGAAGAATGTTTTGATAAATGCCAAAAGGTTTTGAACAAGCTTCAAGTGTGTTGATCAAGTTCGAGCTCAACAAGAAACAACAAACATCAAGTGAAGAAGAGAGAGCCAACTCATGAAGACTTAGTTTGGTAGTTTATGTTTTATTGTTTTATCTTTTGCCTCACAAGTCTTTTAGTTTATGAGTTTGGGTAGAGTTTATTAGAGGGTAGTGAATCTCTTTTGATTGCATGATTATATCATATTTTGAGTATTCACTTTGCCTAAAATCAATAGGTGGCTTAAAGGTTTGAGAGAAAAGGTTTAGTTTTTGAGAAAACAAGTTTTAAGTGATTTTTAATGTTAATAATCGATTAACAGATTTTGATAATTGATTAACAGTGTATTTTGAACTGATAATCGATTAACAAACTTTTGATAATCTATTATCTGCACTTCTACTCGAGTATTTTTGGTCTCACTCGAGTGAAAATTATCTTGCTTTCGTATTACTCGATTAACACTTATTTTACTCGAGTAAACAGGGTCTGTAACTGTTTTAAATACGTTTTTCACTTCTCAAAAGCTATTCTAAGTTGCTCCAACTTTTGGGTATTCTATATAAACCTTTTCCTAATCATTTCTATCAACTAGAATCATTTTGATACACAATTTTACAAAGAATCAAAGCCACACTATTCTCTCTCACTCTCTCAAGATCAAAGCTCTCATTTTCATATTCTTTGATCAAGAACCTTGAATCTCTCATGTTGATCTTTTCATAGCTTTTGAAAGAGATTCATAGGATTGTTATTGTTTTTCATTTGGGTTGTAATCATTGCAAGAGGAAAACATTCTACAACATTGAAAGCCTTGATTTTGTGAATCAAGCAAGTTTCATTGGAAGCCTTGGTGAGGCATTTCATCAAGCACTTGGAAGCCTTGTTGAAGAACAAGCATTTGGAAGTCTTGTGAGTGAAGCAAGCATTTGGAAGTCTTGTGAGTGAAGCAAGCAATTGGAAGTCTTGTTGTGAGGATATCGGCAAGCAAGAGAAGAGGTTAGATTAGATATCAATAGGGTTACAAGGCAAGGGTGTGGTATCCTTTGTAGGCTAGCAAGAAGGAAGTCTTGTGAGGCATTTACTTGTAATTTGAGAAACTCTAATTCCTCATAGTGAAGAATCTCTCTTGGTTGAAGAGGGGACTGGAGTACCTTTCAAGCGGATGAAAGTGAACCAGGATAAATCACTGTGTCGTATCTCTAAACTCTCTACTCTTTACATTCAAGTCTTTAATTGTGTTCTTGATTGAAAACCTAGAAAAAGTGATTTTTCTATATTTGATTGAATTGAATCTTTATTGTTCAAATTAATTTTGGGAAAATCATTTTCATAACTAGGTTAATCAATAAGAATATTGGTGTTGATTGTTTCCGCTTAATCTCTGATCATATAATATTTGTTAATTGATTGATTTTCATTGGTTTTAATCGTTTAGATTTGTTTCTTGCGAAAATCTTTCAAAGTTTCTATAACACCTATTCAACCCCCCTTCTAGGTGTTCTCCTAGTGTTCCTATTTGTTTCACCCACCGATTGTAGGTTCTAACAATTGGTATCAGAGCTCGGTCGAAAGACACGAGCATAGAGCTTTTTCGTTAAAGATCCTAAGGAAACTACAATGGGTGCTACGAATCCTTTTGGTGGTGAAGGTGCTTCAATTAATCGCCCTCCTATGTTTGGTGGAGAGGGTTATGGTTATTGGAAAATTAGGATGAGAATCTTTATAGAAGCTATAGATGTGAACATTTGGGAAGCCATTGAAATTGGTCCTTATATTCCCTCAAAAGATGTAGAAGGTGTGCTTACCCTAACTCCCAAAGATAAGTGGACCGATGATGATAAAAGGAAAATTCAATATGATTTAAAAGCTAAGAATATCATCACCTCCGCTCTATCTTATGATGAGTTCTTTAGAGTCTCCCAATGTCGTGATGCCAAAGAAATGTGGGACACCTTGCAAGTCACACATGAAGGCACTAGTGAAGTTAGGCGTGCTAGATTAAATTCTTTGATGCATGAATATGAATTGTTTCATATGTTGCCTAATGAATCTATATGTTTTATGCAAAAACGTTTTACTCATATTGTTAATAATCTCATTGCTCTTGGTAAAACTTTCGTGAATTATGAACTTGTTAACAAAGTTTTAAGATGTCTAAGTAGGGAATGGCAACCCAAGGTTACCGCAATTGTTGAATCAAAGGACTTGGACACCATGGACTTAGCAACACTTTTCGGAAAGCTACAAGAACATGAAATGGAGCTTGAACGTTTGCATATACATGAAGAATCGGACAAGAACAAAGAGAGAAAAGGAATTGCTCTTAAAGCTCAAAGGTCATATAAAAAGGAAGAGAGTTCCGATGATGATGATGATAATGAAGATTCCGATTCGGATATTGATGAAGAGGAGATGAAGCTTCTACTAAGAAAGTTCAATAAAATTCTAAGGAGAAAAGGAAGGTTGAACAAGGACAAAAGTAAAGAGAAGGATCCCCCACACTACAAGACCAAGACTTCAAAAGAAGGTGTAGTTTGCCATGAATGTGGAAAGCCCGGTCATCTCAAGTACTCATGCTCTAAGTATCTCAAGAAGAAGGAGAAAGAGAAGAAAAATGCAAAACACAAAAGGGCATACATAGTTTGGAATAGTGATGATGAACAAGACAAGAAAAGCACAACTAGTAGTTCTTCGGATGATGAACATGCCGCTTGTCTCAACTTGATAGCTCAAGTACATGAAGTGGAAAGCTCAAATGATGAATCAAGTGAGCAAAGTGACGAAAGCGATGTAAGTCTTACTAAATCTGAAATTTCTTCAAATTATGAAATTTTATATAATGCTTATGAAGAAATGCATAAACAATTTAAGAAACTAGCTTTGAAAAACATTGAAAGGAAGAAGCTCATTTTGAAACTTCAACAAGAGATTTTAGAACTTCAAAAACAAGTTGATGAGCTTAATCTTCAAAATGAAACTCTTGATCTTATATATGCTAATTCTTCTTGTGATTGTGCTAGTAGATTGAATAATGTGGTTGATTGTGAGGATTGCAAGTTGCTTAAGGATGAAAATGCTATTTTGAAAAATAAGCTTGCAAGTTTCACAAATGGTGATATTAGATTGCGAACATTGTTAAATTTTCAAAGAGAAAATTCAAACAAGTTTGGTTTGGGTTATACTAATGCTAAGAGTAAGTCTCATAGAAATGTTGTTGATTTTTCTAAAGTTGATTATTCAAATGCACCAACATGTTTCTATTGTGGTACTCATGGACATACTTCAAATGTGTGTTATATTAAAGTGCATGGTATACCTAAAGGAGATTTTGTTTGGGTAAAAAAGGGTGAAAGTCCCTACACTAACAAAAATGGATCCAAAACCATTTGGATACCAAAAAGCAAAGCATGATTGTTTTTGTAGGTATGATTGAAGAGCAAAAGGACTTTCATGTGATATTCATTCATTTGCTTCTTCAATTGGTATTAAGAGAAAATCCTACAAATTGGTAACATTTGATATTATACAATTGGTATTTCAATTTGATATTGTTGGATATTGCTCATAGTTCTCTCAATTGGTATTATTTCTTATAATGTGATATTGTT
This sequence comes from Crotalaria pallida, assembly GCA_037953625.1. Classification (NCBI taxonomy): domain Eukaryota; kingdom Viridiplantae; phylum Streptophyta; class Magnoliopsida; order Fabales; family Fabaceae; genus Crotalaria; species Crotalaria pallida. The sequence continues at coordinate 90,660,777 of CM075652.1, forward strand.
TATACTATTGAGAAAATACTATTGGTATCAAATTCTTTCAATTGTTTTACAATTGGTATTATACTTCATTGTTATATTTTCTTTACAATTGGTATACAATTTGTTATAATTGATATCATTGAGTGATTATTAGATGATTATCATGCTTTGGTTATAAATCTCTCTATTTTGGCTTAGATCTTATATTTCAATTGGTATATATTTCTTTTTGATAATGCCAAAGGGGGAGAAATATGATGTTTTGAAAAAGAGGAGATTTGTATTTGAAAGATTTTAAAAAGGGGAGAAATATTATCATTTTGGGGAGAAATAAAATAGTATGTTTGGAGAAAGGTTGTTTTGTTGTTTTTATGTAGGTTGAGCAAAGCTGTTGGAGATAGGGGGAGAATCAAGCTTAACTCAATTGGATTTCAAATGTCAAAAGCATAAATTGAGGGGGAGCAAGAGTCTCACCAAGTGATCAAATGGTTCAAGCATCAACAACTTCAATGAACTTCAAACGATTTAAAACATGTTTGTCATTTTCAAAAAGGGGGAGATTGTAAGATCCATGAAGTGTGTTTTGATAAATGCCAAAAGGTTTTGAACAAGCTTCAAGTGTGTTGATCAAGTTCAAGCTCAACAAGCAACAACAAACATCAAGTGAAGAAGAGAGAGCCAACTCATGAAGACTTAGTTTGGTAGTTTATGTTTTATTGTTTTATATTTTGCCTCACAAGTCTTTTAGTTTATGAGTTTGGGTAGTTTATTAGAGGGTAGTGAATCTCTTTTGATTGCATGATTATATCATATTTTGAGTATTCACTTTGCCTAAAATCAATAGGTGGCTTAAAGGTTTGAAAGAAAAGGTTTAGTTTTTGAGAAAACAAGTTTTAAGTGATTTTTAATGTTAATAATCGATTAACAGATTTTGATAATTGATTAACAGTGTCTTTTGAACTGATAATCGATTAACAAACTTTTGATAATCGATTATCTGCACTTCTACTCGAGTATTTTTGGTCTCACTCGAGTGAAAATTATCTTGCTTTCGTATTACTCGATTAACACTTATTTTACTCGAGTAAACAGGGTCTGTAACTGTTTTAAATACGTTTTTCACTTCTCAAAAGCTATTCTAAGTTGCTCCAACTTTTGGGTATTCTATATAAACCTTTTCCTAATCATTTCTATCAACTAGAATCATTTTGATACACAATTTTACAAAGAATCAAAGCCACACTATTCTCTCTCACTCTCTCAAGATCAAAGCTCTCATTTTCATATTCTTTGATCAAGAACCTTGAATCTCTCATGTTGATCTTTTCATAGCTTTTGAAAGAGATTCATAGGATTGTTATTGTTTTTCATTTGGGTTGTAATCATTGCAAGAGGCAAACATTCTACAACATTGGAAGCCTTGATTTTGTGAATCAATCAAGTTTCATTGGAAGCCTTGGTGAGGCATTTCATCAAGCACTTGGAATCCTTGTTGAAGAACAAGCATTTGGAAGTCTTGTGAGTGAAGCAAGCATTTGGAAGTCTTGTGAGTGAAGCAAGCAATTGGAAGTCTTGTTGTGAGGATATCGGCAAGCAAGAGAAGAGGTTAGATTAGATATCAATAGGGTTACAAGGCAAGGGTGTGGTATCCTTTGTAGGCTAGCAAGAAGAAAGTCTTGTGAGGCATTTACTTGTAATTTGAGAAACTCTAATTCCTCATAGTGAAGAATCTCTCTTGGTTGAAGAGGGGACTGGAGTACCTTTCAAGCGGATGAAAGTGAACCAGGATAAATCACTGTGTCGTATCTCTAAACTCTCTACTCTTTACATTCAAGTCTTTAATTGTGTTCTTGATTGAAAACCTAGAAAAAGTGATTTTTCTATATTTGATTGAATTGAATCTTTATTGTTCAAATTAATTTTGGGAAAATCATTTTCATAACTAGGTTAATCAATAAGAATATTGGTGTTGATTGTTTCCGCTTAATCTCTGATCATATAATATTTGTTAATTGATTGATTTTCATTGGTTTTAATCGTTTAGATTTGTTTCTTGCGAAAATCTTTCAAAGTTTCTATAACACCTATTCAACCCCCCTTCTAGGTGTTCTCCTAGTGTTCCTATTTGTTTCACCCACCGATTGTAGGTTCTAACATCCGCCACCAGCTCGGTGAGGCTCATCTCGAACCGAGTTCGCTCAGTGAGGAATATCTCGATCCGTCCGGCTAAACGCGAGATCGTGGGCAAGTGTGTAGGAACATGATCCGGAGTGAAATGAAATGGATTAGAGTAAGTCCTCAAATGAGAGAGGTGGATGCCGAATTCGGAGACGTTGTGACATCCCATGCAAGGAGACAAAGTCGGGAGTCATCTAGTGTCGATATATAGGTCGACTTCGCATCCTTTCCCTTGCATCACATTCCCCCCACTCGGTAAAGCCCAAAAGGGCTTGTGCCGAGGACAGTGATCTTTCAGTGCAAGTTATTTTGGTTAAACTTGTTGCTCATAGTATGTGGTTGTCTAGACCTTTAACTTCGGACGACTTCCCCTAACTAGTGCAGTAACTTATAAGTTTTCCTCTGAAAAAAGGTACTGTATATAAGTGAATGCGGTAGGGATCTCGGATCCAGTCACCATCGCCAAGGTGGGTATCCTCGGCCCCAATGTGAAAGAGGTTGCTGAGTGAAGTTATGTGAGAACATTTCACAGCAAGCTGTACTTTATCGGGTGTCCCTTGTACATTGAGCTTATAAGCCGATCTCATTTATAAGATGTTGACTGTACATAAGCGCCATGCAACATTTAGGTGGCTAGTTCTAAATGGGAAGCTAGTACATACGCAAATGTCTGTAGCACTAGTACCGACTTGTATGCGTGAATGCATGTAAGTGCGGTGACAGGGGGGACCGTTCTACCACAAAGGTAGGGTCGAGGTGGTAACAGCTCGGTAGAAACATGAATTAAAGAGAATAATAGCAGCTCGGCAGATCAGATATAAACATGAAATAAAGAGAATAATAGTAGCTCGGCCTCCTTTTTCAATAAACCGCGCAATTTGAAATAGAGAATCTCCGAGCTCAGAAATAAGCATGAACTAAGAAATAATATATGCCTTTGGAACTGTTCACCTTCGAGAAGCCGTGGTGGTCCTGTGAAAACCAAAGAAGATCCAAGCCGAGATGAAAAGTGGGGCCAATAAGATAATAGAGGCAAACGTAGCAGTTCGTCCAAAGAAGATCCAAGCCAAGATGAGAATAGAGATCGTAAGATGGCTTCGTTCAAAATAGAGACAATCGTAGCACCTCGGCCTTCCTTTTTTCGACCATCATTCTCCTGAATCTTACATTACATGTAAAATAATGATAATCAGTGATCGGCATTAATTTTGACACTTTATGATAATTCATGAAAATTAAATAACAACAATGAAAACTATTGGCAGGCGAGAATAAAACACCGACATAAGAGCAAGATGATTTGAGCAGGTCATACGCAGCAGATATGAAAGCGACAAATATTGAAATTTAAGATATTGTTCAACCAAACAGCATTGTCCACAAAAAGATGCATGATTTCAGGTATATCACATTCAACAATAGACGACAGTTATAAACATGGCAACAAACCAGATGAGAGCATTAAAACATGAAACACGACAACCGGAGAGGCAATGTAAATCAAATATTATCATACTATCACAACAGGAGAGGCAGAGATTTAAGGACATTTAACAGCAAGAAGATCAGATAAGCAATTCGTTCAACAGTACGTCACGTAGCAACATGTAGAATATCAAATAATAAGCACCAAGTAGAGAAACTATAAGGAAGCAAGTATTAAAAGCATATGTCAGAAATAGTGCACCAGGTAAACCAATATCAAGAAGCATGCAAAGTGATAGAAAGGCGATGAGATAGGAAAATAATATGCGAACTAGGATTTCTTCCCTGATTCAGGTGAGGAGAGGAGTGTCGGATTGAAGAATGTCGAACTGAAGTATGACGGATAGAAGAATTTCGGATTGAAGTATGTTGAAGTGAAGCATGTCGGATAGAAGAATTCACTGTGCGAGACACTGTGGTCGACTCGAGTGTGAAACACTGTGCGAATCTTCCGAAATTATCGAGGGTCGGCCAGAATCGGCACATGTATCCGAAATGGGAACTGAACACAGGCTTCTCTGTGCTCGGCCCACGAGCTCAAAGGAGAAACTCGACACGGAGTCCTTATCATCGTCAATTGATTCCGAATGAAATAATTATGCTTTCGGTTCATATCACTCGAAAAACTCTTTGTCCATAGACGAGAACTTCGAAATGGGTTACTTGGACGAAAAGCATAAGTATCTCGGGCCATCACCCTCAACAAATCAAACCATCATTTTTTTTTTGTACCTGGGCTTGTTGACCCATTAGGTAGTTTCCCTTCCTCTTTTTTTTTTGTTTGGGCTTGCTGGCCCATTTTCTACTTCCTTAGATGCTGCTGGCTTCTTCTTCCTTTTTTCTTGAATTGGGCCATTGGCCCGTTTTTGCAGTAATTCACTCTTTTTTTTTCTTTTTTTTTTTAGTTTGCAAATTGGGCCTGTTGGCCCGCTAGGGCTTGGAAACCCTACTGCAGCAGCTGTGTGCTGCACGCTCGTGGGTGCTACTATGTGCAGCGCGGCAAGCACCAAGGGCCAGAGGGGCAAGCACCGTCGGCGACAAGGAGTGCTACTTACACCGGTGGCGGCAGAAACGTCGAAGGCTGCAGCCTCCCTTCTTGCTCCCTGGTTCTGCGACGACGGTGGGAATCATGGACGAAGGAGACAAAGAAGACGGCGTCGCCGTTGGCGATCGTGAACGAAGGAGATACGCTCAACGAGCTCGGTGGAAGTGAGGATGCGACGAGGAGAACTGAATGCGACCTTCGCGGTTCGCAATGGATGCAAGATCTCGACTCGCGGCGGTTCTGTGCGAAGGAACTGGAACAGAGGAGATGGTTTTGCAGCGGTAGCAAGCACGGAGGAGCAAGACCGGGGCGTGAATCGTTCGAACAGAGATGGAGGTTGTTCCTACCATGGCCTTTCGCGAATCGTTGCTCTTCTGCAACCGATGAAACCACAAGACCGAGGTGCGAACCGCAAGACTCACGAAACCGCAAGACCGACGGTGGCCATTCGCAAATCGTTGCCCCTCTCCATGGGTCGATCTGCTGCTTTTATCGTGAAGGAGATCAATGGTTCTCATCCCCGGTTCGGATTCAGTGAAGACGATCTGGTTCTGGATCTGGCTCTCCATGGTGATTGGTCTCGTCGTGGTGGTTGGCAACGTTGGCTCCTCACTGTGAATAGCGCCAGCGAGACACAGCGGCACCACGAAGAGATGAGAACAGGACCGCCGCACCACGAGAGAGAAGAGGGCCACACCACCACCGCTGCACCACGAGGAGCGAGACGGTGAGAAGAGCACCGCCGTACCCCGCAACCACGCCGTTGCTGTTCTTCCTCCATATTTTTTTGTTTTTTTCTTTTGGAATGTGGATGGGAATCGAAGTTTAACGATCCCCACAGACGGCGCCAATGTGATGTTCCGAGGTCGGAGGCACCACATGAGGTGTTTGGGGGTTGTTGCAGCTGACGATGGTGACCCCGGTCCTACGTATCCCATGAGAGGGGAATCAAGCCGCACGTAGTTCTTAGGTTTAGAGAGACGTACCTTAGCCCCTAGGGAGAGGGGGATATATATAGGAGAGAGCTGGTTGCCCTAATGGGCTTGTTTGAGGCCCAAGTAGGGCCAGCCTGTAATGAGCTATGAGTGGATGAGCTGTCCTTGTGGATAAGGCGAGACACGTCATCCTGTCCAAGGTGTCGAACTCTGGGAGAGGTGTCGGACCGTAGGTGGTGTCGGACAAGGAAGTCGGACCTTGGTAGGATCATGAGATCGGCCCGTGTCTGATGTCTGTTCGGCCGTTGAGCCTTGAGCTCGGCCCAGAGCACAGAGGGGTGGGAGCATGATATCGGTCTGTATCTGATGTCTGTTCGGCCGTTGAGTCTTTGAGCTCGGCCAAGCATGCAGAGGGCCTCCTGAAGGGTTCTTAGGTCCTGAGTGAGGGCTACGTGGAGCTCGGCTAGTCCGAGTCCACCACAATTGGATTTTTAAGAAATGAGTTGTGGTTTCATTAAAAGGTGATTTTTATTTGAAGTGATGTTTTTGATGTGTTATCTTGGAAAATTCGTATCTTTTTAACCGTAACTCGAATTTTTACGATCTTTATATTAAAACGATCGTCTTGAAACGTAGATTTTGAAAATGTGATTTTTGGAATTTTCTGGGTTGATTTATAAAAATTTATTTTCAGAGTTATGAAAATACGAATTTTGAGATTGGTATTTTAAAGAAAATAAATTTAATGATTTGGCTTGAAATTTTTATGTGATGAGTGCTTGCTTTGATGTGTGTTTGCTGTATGATACATGAGAATGATTGTATGAATGTGATTTTTGAATTAATTGCCTTGTTGTGTGAATTGATGAATAAGATTAAGAAAATAAAATGTAAAATGTATGTATATGTGTGTGTGATACGGTTTGGGTATATATATGTGTGTATGTTAGACGTGTATGTGTGTGTATGTATGAGCTAGGATGTATAAATTTCTAGAAGCTTAGTGAGTAAGCTAAGCCATAACCAAACCAAACTAGAACCATAACCAAACTAAATTAGTAACCAAAACCCTAACTAAGAGCTAACTAGGAATTAAGCCTAAAATGACCCCTAGAACCTAGCCTATTTTACTTTGTCCCCTTGCATTTGATAAAATCCACCCATGCATATTTTTGTAAGGACAAAACCGTCCCTCCTAGTGTGAATGACCAAATCAAAACCGAAGGGCAAGGAAGGGAAATTCGTTGGTCTATATATATATCCAAGAAGCCTTAGTTCATTTTCTCATTTCACTTCCCTTCACCAATTCGTTTCTTTCCAAACACAAACTCACTCTAAGAGCCCATTAAACTCTTAGAGAAAGAAAAGAAAAGAAAAAGAGAGAGAGGAGAAAGATAGAGGGCCGTGAACATGAGGAGGAAGAAGGAAGGAGATCCAAGCTTGAACAAAGCCTTTCCCTTGTAGATCAAGAGTATTAGGAGCTAGAAGAACCCATCCTTTTCATGGTAGGATTCAAAGAGCTTGGAGGAAGACTTGTAATAGTATAGATTTTCTTTTCTTGTTGTAGATCTTTCTTTTTCTTCTTTGCATGTTGATTTTTCTAAGTTGAAAGATGATTTTATGTGTTGTTCATCTTTGATCTTGGACTTTAAGGACTCAAATCAAATTGTAATATGTGTGACTTTATGTTTGATGTTCGGTTAAGGCTTTTCTTGCTAGATCTAACATTTTTCTAACTAAAACTTAAAGAACTAAAGTTTTGCTTGAGAATTTGTGAAAACTAAAATAAACTTCCTTGCATGTCTATTTTTCTTTCTCTAAATCGTGATCTATGTGTGTGTTTGTGATTATTCGATAAGAAAATCCATGATCTAAACTTGTTTATTTATAAAGTGAAACTCTTTGATCTTGCATGTTAACTTTGTGATGATCTTTAGTCTTGCATGTTATTTTTCAAGAGAAAAGATTGTGTTTTCTTTTTTTTATGTATGATTCGGTTTTAAAGGAAATTTTAAGTAACAAGTTTTAAAATGATTTTAAGCATAAGCATGTTTTAATTAAGTGTTGGATTTTTGTGTATGTTTTATTTGGTGATAGGCCATTCGGCCATGTGTGATAGAACTAGGATCCATGCTTTTTATTTTGTAAAAAGTTAATGCATGTGTATGTTAAAGGTATATCTAGTGATCTTATGTTCATGCATGTTATTTTCATGAAGTTAAAATTAAATCTTTATTTTTGTTTTAAGAAAATGATGAACTTGAGTTTATGTTTGAAAAAGATTTTTGTTGATGCATGTTTATGTGAATAAATGATGTAGTTATTACTTTGAAAGGTGCCTTAAAGATTTGCATGACCTTGTTGTGAGTTATGTGAATTTGTATGTGTTGAAAAATGAATGAAGACCTTGCCTTGTTGCATGATGATATTCGGCCATCCTAGGATTAGGTAGGGATCTATGTTTGTTCCTCATTTAGGTTGCATGCATGATGAGGTTAAGTGAATTTAAGAATTTTAAAAGTACATGCATGAAGTAATTGGATTTAAAAGGAAATAAAATGATTTTTCGGAGTAGTTTATGATTTAAATTATTGTTTTGATTCAAGTTATGAAATAAATTAAAATTGTTAATTTTCTTCTAAGAGTGCTCACTGTTTCAACCATAAAAGAAAGAAAATGATTTCATGTTTGCATGTTTTTATTTGGGCATGAAATTCTTGCCAAATTGTACATATAGGATTCGGCCAATGTAGGCTTACTTAGTTGGAAAGAATTTCTTTGTGAAATGACTTGTGATTATGGCTATGTTCTAGGTGCATGTGCTAGGTGCTTAATGAAAGTGATGTATGTGTGTGTGTGTGTGTTCTCTAAATCTTTTGGTGTTTAGAAATAAAAATAAATAAGTTGAATTGATTTTGTGAAAAGGAATTTTTGTAATGTTAATTTAATGATTCCAAGTTTTAAAATCGATTTGTGATTGGAAAATTATTAACCATAGTGATTCGGTTCTTGGTGAGTTAATCACAAGGCTTAGTCTAAATTATTTTCTTAAGAGTAATTTAATTAATTTATTAAGATTATAATTTAATTTAATTTAATGATTTTATATGATTGAAAATGTGATTCTTGCATTATGTGTGTTTGTGAATGCCTTGAAACTTGTATGTACTGTTTTTGTGCTTATTGAATGTACTGAATTGAAATTGTTCTGAATCTGTTTGTGAACTTTGTTTGTGAAAATCTTGTTGGAAGTCAAGCTGGTTGGAAGGCATGCTTCAAACTCTCTATGAACTTCAAAGTAATGCAAATATATGTTTTGATGATAACAAGCCAACTCAAGTTCAAGCTCACAAGTGCAAGTCAAGTCTCAAGATTGAAGACTCAAGCAAGCCTAGAATAGAAACCTTCTCCTTAGATCAAATGTAAGGTAATGAAGTTGTAGTTTACTTAGAAGTTACAAAGCCAACATAGTTTTTCATTTTAGAAGAAAAGAAGAAAACGTGTTTTCTGCATATAAAATGTTTTTCTGCATTTAACCTTAGTGAAAATACTTGATGTTACAAAACTCTGCATATTTATATGACTGCAAAGGAGAGTAATCGATTATCTCTCAAAGTAATCGATTAACTCAGTTGCATCATAGAAAAATCAGAGAAGCTGTAATCGATTAATTGAATTTTGTTAATCAGTTACTTTCTTATGAAAGTAATTGATTACAACAATCAAGTAATCGATTATATTTGTTGCATCATATATTTTTCAGAGGCTTAGTAATCGATTACAAGTCCTGTAGTAATCGATTACATGATGTTGCATCATATGCAAACCAGAGGCTTAATAATCGATTAACTCCTCGGTGTAATCGATTATCATGGTTGTATCATATAATGAACAGGAGTGATGTAATCGATTAACTATTCTTAGCCTAATCGATTACATGTTTTTCAAATGTATTTAAGAATTTCTATTTTTGTAGAAATAATCGATTATTCCCTAAAGTAATCGATTACTTCTTGATTTTCTGAAAAATGTGTCAGAATCATTTTTATTATTTCCTGATTTGTTTTTATATAAAAGATTCTGATATATTTTATAAAATTCGAATATGATTTTAATTTTGAATTATTTCCTTTTTGGTTTTAAGAATCAAATCTTTATTTTATTTCGAAAATCGTTTTGATTTTATTTTTGATTTTAAAACTTATTACAAATCTTTTATTATTATATTTTGATTTTGTTTTATTAATTCAAAATCGTTTTTGATTCAAAAAAAAAAGTTTTTCTTTTTAAATAAGATCACTCCAACATTTCAACAAGTTTTTTACGTTCAGTGATTTTATTCATTCATTCTCACGTTCTTCATCTTCTTCTTCTTTAAGAACTCTCAGGCGGGTCGCTTGGGGACTGGACTAGGCCTTTCGACGGGAAGGCTGAACCAGTATAAAATTCACCGGTGCAAGCTTTTCTATCCCTATCTCTTTTACTTTTCGCATATTTATTCTTTTACGTTTCCGCGCTACTCAATTTTTATATTATTTCTATCGTTTTCGCGATCCATTACGAACGTTTAATCTCTCCATCTCAAATCATTTTTTAATTTATTACGAATTTTCCAATACATAATAAAACTCGATTCACCCCCCCTCTCGAGATTTTGAGGCCAAAACCAACAATTGGTATCAGAGCTAGTCTCTTGTGTTAAGACTTAACCGTCTCAAGAGTATGGCTTCAAACTCTCTCTTTGGAGGTGAAGGGAGTTCTATTAACCGTCCTCCCATGTTTGATGGGGTAGGGTACGCGTATTGGAAAGCCCGTATGAAAATTTTTATTCAAGGAGTAGGATTAAAAGTTTGGGATGCATTTGGTAATGGTCCCTATGTTCCTACCTATGTGGTTAATGGTAACACCGTCGAAAAGCCTATGGCTGAGTGGACGGAGGAGGAGGAACGTAGAGTCCAATACGACTTGAAAGCGAAAAATATTATAACATCTGCTTTGAGCTATGATGAGTTTTTCAGGATATCAACATGCGAGACAGCACAACAGATGTGGGATACGCTGGAAGTCACGCATGAAGGTACAACGGAAGTAAAGAGGTCAAGGATCAATACGTTGACTGGTGAATATGAGCTATTCAGGATGAAAGATGGAGAATCGATTCAAGAAATCCAAAAGCGCTTCACAATGATTGTTAACCAACTGACGACATTGGGGAAGAAGTTCACCAATGAGGATCTCATCAACAAAGTTTTAAGGTGTTTGGGAAGAGATTGGCAACCCAAGGTGACGGCACGCAATTGCTGAATCAAGAAATCTCTCAACAATGACGCTGGAAACTCTGTTTGGAAAATTACAAGAACACGAAAGTGAACTAAAAAGGTTGGCTCAGCATGAAGAAGAGAACAAGAAAGTTAAAAGTTTGGCATTCAAGGCTGAAGCACCTGCACCAGATAGTGACTCGGACAAAGAATTATTGAATGATGAGCACATGAGTCTATTGGTGAAAAAATTCGGGAAATTCCTGAGAAAGAAAAATTTCAACAAGAGAGACAACAATAAAAGTGGAGGCTCAACCATCACATGTCATGAGTGTGGCAAGCCTGGTCACATTAGAGCAGACTGCTATCAATTGAAAAAGAAAGAGAATTCGGAAAAAAGGCACCTCAAGTTCAAAGAAGGGAAAGCAAGCATACTTGGCGTGGCTGGACAATGATGGAAGTTCGGATGAGGATTCAGACGAACAAGAGGAGACTGCCAACCTATGCTTGATGGCTCACGACAAAGAGGTAACTACTGAACTTAACTTTTCTTATGATGAATTACAAGAAGCATTTGAAGAATTACATGAGGAATCGATGAGGTTATCCTTATTGGTTTCTCTAGAAAAGAAAAATTCAGCTTCCATTTTAGAAAAGAATAAAGAACTTACTAAGGAAAATGATTTTTTGAAAAATCAAAATAAGGAGCTGAATTTGACTTTAAAAAATTCTTCAAACACTTCGTGTAATGACATTAAACTTAAAGCTAGTTCTTCTTCTTGTAAATTCTGCAAGGACTTGGTTAAAGAAGTTGAAGATTTAAAAGAAACCCTTGCTAAATTTACAAAAGGTATAAATACTTTAAATTTAATGTTAGGTAGACAAAAATGTTTCTTTAATAGAGCGGGTTTAGGATATCAACCCGGAAGACATCAAAAGAAACTAAGTACCATTTTTGTCCCTGCCAGTAATCATAAGAAACCTCTTATTATATGTCATATTTGTGGTAAAAAGGGCCATGGTGCATATGAATGCATACACCGAAAAGTGAAGTTCGTTAAATCGAACAATGAAGCTAGAAGGTGGCATGATTTAAACTATGGCTATACTAACACTCAAGGACCCAAAAAGATATGGGTACCTAAAAAGAAACCTTGAATTCTTTGCTTGTAGGTTACTCCGGAAGGAAGGAAGGCATGGTGGTACTTGGACAGCGGATGCTTAAAACATATGACTGGAGATAAATCCAAATTCTCGCATCTCGTGCCTAAGGACCAAGGACATGTGACTTTCGGAGATAACAATCATGGAAAGATTATCGGAATCAGTAAAATTGGTACACCTCCTAACCCTTGCATTGAAAATGTTTTACATGTTAAGGGCCTAAAGCACAATTTGCTAAGCATTAGTCAATTGTGTGATAAGGGCAATAGGGTTATATTTGATTCTGATAGATATATTATCGAGGGAAAAATTGATAATCTTATTAAGCTAATTGCTCGCAGGATAAACAATGTTTATGTTATTGATTTTGATTCAATTCCCTCAAATGATGCAAAATGTTTATTATCTAAAGAGGATGAATCGTGGCTGTGGCATCGTAGAATAGGTCACATCCACATGGCGCATTTAAATAAAATTTCTTCTAAAAACTTAGTAGTTGGTTTGCCAAAGCAAAATTTTTCTTTTTCTGAAAATTGTGATCCTTGTTCAAAATCAAAACTCACAAGGGCTACTTTTCCGTCTAAAAATCTTGTTTCATCTCAAAGGCCCTTGGAACTTTTACATATGGATCTTTTTGGACCGTGTCAAACTAAAAGCTTTGGTGGCAACTATTATTGTTTAGTTATTGTGGATGACTATTCTAGGTATACATGGACGCTTTTTATTACTCATAAAAATGACGCATTTCATGAATTTAAAAAGCTAGCCAAGATTATTCAAAACCAATTGCATTTGAGCATTGCATCCATTAAAACTGATCATGGTGGAGAATTTGAAAATCATCTTTTTGAAAAGTTTTGCGAAAAACATGGAGTTAAGCATTATTTTTCTGCTCCAAGGACTCCAGAGCAAAATGGAGTTGTGGAGAGGAAAAATCGTTCATTAAAAGAGCTTTCTAGAACAATGCTTAATGACATGAATTTGCCTGCATATTTTTGGGCCGATGCAGTTAGTACAGCATGTTATGTTATGAGCCGTGTTTTGATTAGGCCTATTTTAAAGAAAACCCCTTATGAGCTGTACAAGGGGAGAAAACCAAATATTTCCCATCTTCGAGTTTTTGGATGTAAATGTTTTGTGCATAATAATGGTAGAGAAAATCTAGGAAGTTTTGAGGCTAGAACTGATGAGGGTATATTCCTTGGATATTCTGCTTCGAGCAAAGCTTATAGGATATACAATAAATCTCGTAATACTATTGAAGAATCTATTCATGTATCATTTGACGAATCCGATCCCAGAAGGTTGGGAAAGGTATATGTTAATGACATTTCAGGTATTCTTGGAGATTTATTCGTTAATGAGGATGAGGAGCCAAATGCCAAAAGGAAAGAGCATTCCGAAAGCAATGGAAATTCAGTTGAAAATGTTGAGGAGAAAAATCAAGAACAATCCATGGAACTCAACACTGATTTGCCTAAGGAATGGAGAACATCAAGGCACCATCCTATAGATCAGATTATCGGGGATATCTCAAAAGGTGTAAGTACTCGCAACTCTATTAGCAATCTGTGTAACTTCTTTGCATTTGTTTCTCAAGTAGAGCCAAAGAATTATTCTAAGGCTATGCTTGATGAGCATTGGCTTTTGGCAATGCAAGAGGAATTAAACCAGTTCGAAAGAAATTAGGTGTGGGAACTTGTTCCTAGGCCTGAGTCTCATCCGATTATTGGAACTAAGTGGATTTATAAAAATAAACTTGATGAGGCTGGTTTAATTGTTCGAAACAAATCTAGGCTAGTTGCACAAGGTTACAATCAGGAAGAGGGGATAGATTATGAGGAAACATTTGCCCCTGTTGCTAGGTTGGAAGCCATAAGACTGCTATTAGCATTTGCATGTATTCTAGATTTTAAATTATATCAAATGGACGTAAAGAGTGCCTTTCTTAATGGTTTTATAAATGAAGAAGTTTATGTGTGTCAACCTCCTGGATTTGAAAGTTATGAACACCCTGATTATGTTTATAAATTGAAAAAGGCTTTGTACGGTCTAAAACAAGCTCCTAGAGCGTGGTACGACCGTCTTAGCAAATTTTTGTTGGAAAATAACTTTGAAAGAGGGAAGGTTGATAACACACTTTTTATCAAAAAGAAAGGAAAGGACATTCTTTTAGTTCAGATTTATGTTGATGATATTATTTTCGGTGCTACTAATGAAATCCTTTGCAAGGAATTTTCTAGTATGATGCAGGAAGAGTTCGAAATGTCTATGATGGGCGAGCTGAACTTTTTCCTGGGATTACAAATAAAGCAAGCAAAGGACGAAATATTTATTAGTCAAACCAAATACTGCAAAGAATTACTGAAAAGATTTGGCATGGATAAGGCCAAGGCAGTAGCGACACCGATAAGCACATCATGTTACTTGGACAAAGACGAAGGAGGTAAATCCGTAGAAATCACAAAGTATCGAGGTATTATCGGATCCCTTCTATATTTAACGGCAAGTAGGCCGGATATAATGTTTAGTGTGTGTCTTTGTGCCCGGTTCCAGTCGAATCCAAAAGAAACGCACATGGTTGCTGCCAAGCGAATAATGAAATACTTGTCTGGCACAACTGATATGGGTTTATGGTACCCCAAAGGTTCTTCGTGTAATCTTGTTGGGTATTCTGATTCTGACTTTGCTGGTTGCAAAGTAGATAGAAAAAGCACTAGCGGCACTTGTCATCTTCTTGGCAATTCATTGGTATCATGGGCTAGTAAGAAACAGTCTAGTGTTGCCCTATCTACAGCTGAGGCTGAATATGTAGCCGCGGGTAGTTGTTGCGCTCAGATTTTATGGTTAAAACAGCAACTCCTAGACTTTGGTGTAAATCTAGATCACATTCCTATTAAATGTGATAATACCAGTGCTATTTCTATTACCAAAAACCCAGTGCAACATTCTCGCACGAAGCATATAGAGATTCGACACCATTTTATTCGTGATCATATTCAGAAGGGTGATTGCATTATTGAGTATGTTGATACTTCGCGGCAGTTAGCTGATATCTTTACGAAACCGCTTCCAAAAGAAAATTTCTTTTTTATTCGTAGAGAAATTGGTTTAACTTCTGCCTCTCACCTCTTTTGAATATGTGAATCTTTTATCTCTCATGTTATTATTGACGCATCTCCTTAGTGTTTCAGGGGGAGATTACACATCTTTTTGATGATTACAAAAGGGGGAGAGAGATTCTGATATTTCATGGATTTCATGGCTAATACATGCAGGGGGAGATACTCTGAAGGATGATATTCCGATATCATAATATATGTTTTTAAGCATTCATACAGGGGGAGAAAAATTAATCCATTATATTGCCTGTATTTAGTGATACTAAGGAAGGTTTTATTATTATATATCTATTTCTGCTTGTATAACACTTGTGATGCAGATAATAAGAGAGGATATCAGAATGGTTGTTTGTCATCATCAAAAAGGGGGAGTGTTGGAAGTCAAGCTGGTTGGAAGGCATGCTTCAAACTCTATGGACTTCAAAGTAATGCAAATATATGTTTTGATGATAACAAGCCAACTCAAGTTCAAGCTCACAAGTGCAAGTCAAGTCTCAAGATTGAAGACTCAAGCAAGCCTAGATTAGAAACCTTCTCCTTAGATCAAATGTAAGGTAATGAAGTTGTAGTTTACTTAGAAGTTACAAAGCCAACATAGTTTTTCATTTTAGAAGAAAAGAAGAAAACGTGTTTTCTGCATATAAAATGTTTTTCTGCATTTAACCTTAGTGAAAATACTTGATGTTACAAAACTCTGCATATTTATATGACTGCAAAGGAGAGTAATCGATTATCTCTCAAAGTAATCGATTAACTCAGTTGCATCATAGAAAAATCAGAGAAGTTGTAATCGATTAATTGAATTTTGTTAATCAGTTACTTTCTTATGAAAGTAATCGATTACAACAGTCAAGTAATCGATTATATTTGTTGCATCATATATTTTTCAGAGGCTTAGTAATTGATTACAAGTCCTGTAGTAATCGATTACATGATGTTGCATCGTATGCAAACCAGAGGCTTAATAATCGATTAACTCCTCGGTGTAATCGATTATCATGGTTGCATCATATAATGAACAGGAGTGATGTAATCGATTAACTATTCTTATCCTAATCGATTACATGTTTTTCAAATGTATTTAAGAATTTCTATTTTTGTAGAAATAATCGATTATTCCCTAAAGTAATCGATTACTTCTTGATTTTCTGAAAAACGTGTCAGAATCATTTTTATTATTTCCTGATTTGTTTTTATATAAAAGATTATGATATATTTTATAAAATTCGAAAATGATTTTAATTTTGAATTATTTCCTTTTTGGTTTTAAGAATCAAATCTTTATTTTATTTCGAAAATCATTTTGATTTTATTTTTGATTTTAAAACTTATTACAAATCTTTTATTATTCTATTTTGATTTTGTTTTATTAATTCAAAATCGTTTTTGATTCAAAAAAAAGTTTTTCTTTTTAAATAAGATCACTCCAACATTTCAACAAGTTTTTTACGTTCAGTGATTTTATTCATTCATTCTCACGTTCTTCATCTTCTTCTTCTTTAAGAGTTCTGGTTTTCATTGTTCTATTTTTTAAGAACAAACCTTGTTGGCTGAGTAAATCCTAAGAGAAACTTCTTTTTCATTATCATAAGAGCATATTGTAGAATCCGTGTTGTGAGAACACAAAAAGCTATTGTAATCACTTTCATTGTAATCGTTCTAAACCTTAGTGGTAGGGAGAGAATCCCATAGTTGGACGTTTGATACGTTCGTAGGGCGAGGAACCCTGCTGTGTGATTGAGGCCCCTAGAGAACGGAGGTTCCTAGTAGTGTGTGGGGTGCTCTTGGTTGTAATAGGGTGCAGCTCTATTGCTTGGTTATAAGAACTCTCAGGCGGGTCGCTTGGGACTGGACTAGGCCTTTCGACGGGAAGGCTGAACCAGTATAAAATTCACCGGTGCAAGCTTTTCTATCCCTATCTCTTTTACTTTTTGCATAATTATTCTTTTACGTTTCCGCGCTACTCAATTTTTATATTATTTCTATCGTTTTCGCGATCCATTACGAACGTTTAATCTCTCCATCTCAAATCATTTTTTAATTTATTACGAATTTTCCAATAGATAATAAAACTCGATTCACCCCCCCTCTCGAGATTTAAACAACTTAAAGTGATTTGAAATTTTTATAAGACATCCTTTAATCAATATCTTATAATGTTGTGAAGTTGGGATTTCAATGAATCAATTTGATATGGTTTTAAAACTTTATTTTCTGGAGTTTTGAATTTTTGTTTAAAGATTCAGGAAAATGATTTTCTTTAACCAGAATGTTTTAAACTAAAAGAAATGAATTAGGTTTTAATAAAGAGATTATTTTGGAATTATTTCAAAGTTTTCTTGAAAACCTTTTTATTAGAAATCTGATTTGGATTTAAAATCTTTTTGGTTATTGGCGATGTGTTTCAAGAAAGAAATTAAAAAGTGTTTTCAAAACGGAAATTAAGAATTTATCGAAAACGTTCTAACGCACGGGGAAAAATGTTCTAGTTCGGGTGACGGACGCGGAGGAAACGTGGCAAGGCTGGAGACTGGGAAAACTCTCGAGAGTTTCGTCATCGAGGTGAGTGAGAGTGCTGTGATCCCGTAACGTGTTTGCTCGCAATCCGAATAGATGGATTGTGAATGTACTGCGAATTAGGCAATATAGATATGTGTGCTAAATGATTATTTGTTTTATTTACATGCTAAATGTTTATCTGTTGTGCAAGTTTATTTCTGTTTAGAAAATGTTTGCTTGAGTCTAAATAGTGAAACGATAATAATGAAACTGTGAAAGTAATGAGATAAGACTGAAAAGAGAAAAGAGATGCGAATAAGAGATAAGTGATGAGCTAAGACAAAAGAAAAAGTTATGAGAACGATTGAGAAAGAATTGAGAATAGAAAGATGATGTTCGAGAAGGCAACAAGAAATACCCGATAAGGCGAGCGGAAGCATGGTGATGATGATGCTTCTGACGGTGCTGCTAAGGAACAACTAAGGAGAGTGATGCTGATGATGCGGCGAAGCAACAATCGAGGAGAACGATGACTGATGGTGCTACCAAGTGAAAGCTGAGGAGCAAGATGCTGATGATGATGTTGCTGATCAATGAGGATGAGAAAGATGATGAGCATGAGCTTATGAGATTAATGATAATGAGATGAAAGAGATATGAGGCAAGATGCCGTTGAGATTATTGGGGAACGGATTGCGATTAGTGGTCGGGCTTCGTTGAAGGGATGCACCAAGGACGAGCCGACTATTAGGATTAAGCCGCTAATTAAAACGCTAAAACTTTAAAAGACTTTAAAAGACATTTACAAACGCGGTGAGGTATGAGTGTCGTATCGAAGTAGTGGAGAGGAAGGAACCATAAGTATCTGCGGATACTTAGGAGGAGATACCATTAGGGGAGGACAATGACGGTGATACGTCAAGAAGTCTAGAGTATATTTCTAGGCAGAACGGACTCCACATGTGGCGTACTAACGTGGTAGGGACTGGGTCCAATGCCGTGGTAAGTTCTGCACTGCAGACTAGAATTATACTGTCGCCCTCACTACAACAGAAATGTTTAAAGATCCCGATTCCGCATGCATATTGATCCCGGTTCCGAACTGGGATTGTATCCCCTGGTATAACAAGTCTGATACTTTTGATCCCGGGTGTTTTAGAAAACACGGAACCGGGATCAATAAAAAACAAGGAACCGGGATCAATAGTATATCTGATCACTGTTGATTTTGAATAATGAACCGGGATCTTTAATATATATATGATCACTGTTGAGTTTTTTAAAACGAACCGGGATCTTTAGTATGTATGATCACTGTTGAGTTTTTTAAAATGAACCGGGATCTTTAGTGAATATATATATTTTTTTTAAAATTTATAATATTTTCTATATCCATATATTTAAATAAATTGTCAACATTTTTTTTTGCAACAAATAAATGTCATAATTATATACATTAGAAACGTAAATATCAATATACATTTAAGATAGATATATAACTCGCAAACCAAAACAAATGGCTCCATACATACAAAAGACTAAACAAGCTCGATCATATAGATGCTACATAGTCACATTCAAAAATATATATGGTTCACTAAATTCAAAACTAAGCTAAGGTAACTCGTCAAGAACATATGCTGCCCATTCATCCTTGACTTCATTCAGCAATTCATCGGAAGAGTAGGTGTACTCGCAATCTTCAAAATACAATACAATTTAATAGAAAACGGAATTAGAATTGTGTTGATATATTTTCTTCCAAGACAATAGACAAGTAAATATAATTTAAACTAATAGAAAAGACATAGACAAAAGTACAAGACCACAAGGCTGCATTCTTTAATTAGTTAGTCATAAAACATAAGATCAAACATAAAATTGCACTAATGTACTAGTAAAAAGAATGAACAACAAAAATAGCATGTTCCCAGCTCTTTCGAACCAAAACATAAAATTGCACTAATGCACAAGACCATATATAATTAAACATAAAAATTGAAGATACGTTGTACTTGATATACTTGATATAGTTGGCGATACTCAACAACCAAGTAGCATTGGCAACATCAAGTTCAACATTAACAATTGATCTTGGCATCTCCTAACTGAAATAAAATTAAAAATGAATGGAATTTTAAATTAAGCAAACAATCAACACATACGTACATTCAATAAGCAAAGAAATTTAACCATAATAATAATAAAATTAAGAAGTAAAGAAAGCACTTTCTAACCAACACAGAATAATAATATTAACCAACACAGAATAACCAACACTTGCCCTATGTTATCTTCAATAAAAATTCACTTTGTGCCCTTGATTAAAGAACCTTTCACAAGTGAAGAGGAAGGAAGCAACAAATCTATGCAATGCGAATAAACTCAGGTGAATAAAATGTTGCTCACCAAGAAAACTGATTCGTGCACTGTATCTAATGACTTAAATAATTTAATTGCATTCTTCTTATGTTCTTTTTACCAAAAATATAAAGTACATGGTGGTGCTAAAAAACAGTGTTTGATCTTATTAACATTTTCTAAATTCATATATGTGAAGTGAGGATTATGAGAGGAAAGAAAACATGTGTAGAGTTTAAAAGATGTCGGCAGGCTCCTCTGCTTAATGACCCACCAAATTTCTGATTTATTGAGGCTGTAAAGCCCAGGGTCTATAATTATTGGCTTCCCTCTTTTATTCCTAAAAATGGTTATTAAGTATTAACAACAGTCAGAATTTTGAGCAAAGCCTAAAGCCTAAAACAGAAAACAGAAAAATCTTACAGAGGCAAGAATACCACTTACAGTTTCCAACCCAAGCGACTGCTATGCTGTATGAAAATGATATCCCTTGGTATCTCAGAAAACGCTTGTATCATATCTGAAAGGTTGACTCATTTTAAGTACTACTGAATGGGATAAGGTCCCATACAACACTATAGTTGCCTAACATGAAAACAAAATTCAGAGAGCTTGAAAGATAAACTTTTTAAATCATTTAAAATGATAAGTTGAGTAAGCTACTAAACAAACATAATTTAGGATGAAATGTACTCACCACAGAACGCACCAACCGCAAGGCGCTGCTATAAACCTGTCACATACCAGAAGTAAAAACTAATGGACTGATAGCATGACTCAACTAGAGGGAAAAAATGAATATGTGCAAGAAAATAAATTTAACACTAAGCTTAAAAGAAGAAATACATCTAGCGAAAAAGAATTTACTAAGAAAGACACAGACAATGGCTTCTTACTGAATAGTTTTGGCTTCAATGCATGAGCAGCTGCAATATAGATCGCAAATTGGCTGTACAGTTCATTCGGTGAAACGTCTTGGGACCCCTCAGTTCTTAAAGTGTCCTCCGCTAATCCGTACTGCAGAGGCAAACAAGGTGAGTGAATTCTACACTTTCAATACTGTTGCATTAACGACAATCTAAGGCAACAAAGCATTCTGATGTAAAATGAAGAAGTATTACCAGAACAGTTCCAAGATTATAATCTTGGAACATGTAGACCCAAAGCACATGATACATTGAACTGATTGCAGAGGTTCTTCAAGACAAGAAAGCTAGAAATGTTTTGCATCAAGGATAGAAAAAGTGATGTATTGTACTGCATATGAAAACTTTTAAATCAAAATAGTCAAAATAGACACAAGTTAGCAAACAAAACGCCTCACTTAAAATAGTTGAAATTCTCATTGAGATAGGAGCAGAACTATTACTTCCACTAGCCTCTAGATACAAAACATAGATGAATTACAGTTTTACGCAGAAACTTGTATTCACTCCTTATCAATTTAATAACTTACAGTACTAGTTGCTAATCCTCCCTCATTCCTTGAAAATTCAATTCTTTTTCTCCATGGTATATCTTTAACAGCTGAAAACTTTCCTCCTCGAAAACTTCCACATACTTTTCAAGGAACAACTTTTCGGACATGACAAGAGGTGAATATAAGCTAGCATTCTTCTTTATCAAACCTTTTAGTGAGTAGATACTGGACCACAGAAGCCAAAACTTTGTTTTGACTGGTTGGTTCAAAACCAAAAACGATAATTAAACCACCAAGGGGAAAGAGAAAGGAATTTACTTGCATGCAAGTTTCATCCCAATCGTGGCCGAAGCGGATAACAACAAGACGCTCCTCCTCGGCGAGGATTGCTTGGTCCACAGCCCATCCTGAATGCAAGTGCGGCAAAAGGTAGGACATCTCTTCTTCTTTACAAGACTAATTATCTGCCTGCAATCCAAAGTCTTGTAGTAGTTACCAAACTACTATCAATTTTTAAATCTGTCAAATAAAAACATCTTGTACTGATGACTTAAATTTAGAATTACTCTCATATTTAAATGATCGAATTTCCAAGCTTATGCAGGTTAAATCATGTGCATTTTACTTTTCCTAGGAATATTTGTTTCCTCGGAGTATTTCTTCTTTAAAACAAGAAACAAACATGGATATAATTTATAACTACTACTTCATATTCCTATGAATGTTTAGTATCACTTGAAACAAAGGTCCCCTAAGATAGGAGATTATCAAACTATTAAATACCTGTAAAAGGGTGTCCAACTTATCCTATCTGATAGATCTGCTCCCACGAAAAAAAACAACTGATGGATCTTCAATTTTGACATGGTGCTCGTCCAGCATGTTGGAAAGGTCCTTTAAAAAAAACACAGGCTTAATGGAAAGGTTGATTAAGCCATTGTGTTGGGTTTTTAGTTCTTTATTTATACATGCACTGTTAAATGGAAAAAGACACATCCTTGTCCTGGGACTACACATTTGGAATAAAGAATTTGTAATACTAGACATTTACTTGGTGGACATACATCAAGGCTGAACTAAATGGATTTCAATATCGTCTTAGAACAAGTGTACATGCTTTTATTTCATTATAGAGAAATTCCTGCATAATCATTCAGTGTGAAACTTGATATTTTCAATAATTACATCTTACAAATTACCAGGTAAACTCCTAGTGAGAATAAATCATGGAATATGATAAAGACCCTTCTACAGATTGAGAATAAATCGACATTTTACTTTAAATCAATGAAAGTGAATGAATGAATAAATAAATTTGTAAATGAACAAAGCCGTAGTTTTGATGGAATGCTACTAAGTAAAAACTCTTTTTTTTGCTTACAAAATTTTTGTGGCTAAACATCAGAGGGTGCGATCCAGTGTCTCCCATTGACGAAACTCTTGACTAAATTACACCGCGCCATCATCTTCTCTCCCTCACGCCATCACCGCCGCTGACGGCACAACCAGAAAGGAACCGCCGCCGCCATCCATGGTGGTCTCTGCTTCCCTGTCACCGCCGCGGTTGAGAATGGAGATGGAAGGACCTCGATCTGGATCTGTGGAACCGAGAGGGAAGATGCTCGCGTCCATCCAAGTGTCGACGTCGCGGAGGATCTGGATCTCGCGGCGGATCTGTGGAACCGAGAAGGAGATCGACGGCGGCGGCATGAAGAACTGGGAGAGCACGGAGATGAGAGAGAGACGAAGGTGCGAGGGAGTGAGCACAGTACATGGGGAGTTGAAGGGATTAAAATAATTAATTTATTCATCCCAGTTGAAGTAAAATGATGGGATAAATAAAATTTGTGGGATTTTTAATTTTTAAAAAATAAAAAATTATTTATGTTATAACATTGATCTTGGTTCTGTGTTTTTATTATTCATCCCAGTTTAAGTAAAACAACGGGATAAATAAGGTTTGTGTGATTTTTAATTTTTAAAAAATAAAAAATTATTTATGTTATAACATTGATCCCGGTTCCGTGTTTTTTATAACCGGGATCAATAAATTCGTGGTATTTTTTAACTATCATTTGTCTATTAATCCCAGTTCCGGAACGGAACCAGGATTAATATCCGGCTACTTTTTTGCAATTCTGTAGTAGTGCCTCTAGATTGCAAATCTAGAACAATGAGAGGGACTGGAATGGGGCATTTGTGTTTGCCACTGTGAGTTGAGACAGTGTGCCTTGATTATATGATTGAATGAAATGATATGAATTGAATTGATTTGAGGTTGTAGTCCTCCTGGTCTGGGACCAATTGATTGTGAGACAACTGTCGTGCCCGCGTGGTAAAGGTCCTGTACTCCTGTTTGCTTCCGACTAGGTTGGGTGGATGACCGAGGAGATGTAGACGTGTGTGATTTCCTCAATGATGATGTTCCCCCATCATTGAGCGAACCGGAACGATAAAAACTTAAAAGACTATGAGGTATCAAAGAAAAGTACATTCAAGATATCAAGCATCGAGCAAAAAATTTATAAGACAAATATAAGAAAGAATTTTCGAGATGATTGATAAGTTTGGAACTTATGAAGAAAGAAGGATTGAGAAAAGTGGTGAAAGCCCACGAGAAAGATTTTGAGAATATGATTATAAGAACATGAATGAAATATTTGGTTTTGAATGATGATATTGATGTGTTTAGAATATTATTATATGTCTTGTTATATGTGATTCATATATGCTATGTGTATTACATGTTATATATGTTGATAATGATATGATTGTATGCCATGATGTTTTAGTTATGTTGTTTTATTATATTATCCGTCTATCTTTGTATTCAATCTACCCTGAGACCGCATGGTCAACCCGTTAGTGTTCGGAACACTGACTCTCTCCTACCATGTTGTCGTATCGGCATTTGCTGATATTGCAACTGGTAGATGGCGTAGCGTGTAGCGATCCGTTTGTACCCCTGCAAGGAGAAGCAAGGAGGAGCATAAAAGTTTGTCCCTGAAGACGGTATGGAGGAAACTTGCGAGGTGGCTGATGACGACAACTCTACTTACGGACCGAGAATTTGGGCTGCCAAGATGCGAAGATAAAGAGATAGTTTTGGTGTGTATGACTAGAAGCTAGGTATTTCCCCTGGCGGAATGTACTCCATTGTAAGTTCTTAGTTACCTTAACTCTATCATACTGTACCCCGGCAAAAGTTTTATTCCACACTGATGTTTTGAAACAAGTAACGGGCTATGTATTTTAAAAGATGTTTTGAAAACGAGTTTCAAAGTGCGGTGTCTTGTGACATCTCGGTTTGGAACTTGAAAGGTTTTATGAATATGAGAACATGAGTTTTTTTTTAATCTAACTATGTTCTCATGTTCATACTTTACATGTTTTAAAAAAAATGGCCCAAATTTTCACTATATTTTGTTTAAGTAACTGTAGTTTTCAAGTTGTCGAATCGGGGTGTTACAGTTATGGTATCAGAGTAATGGTTGAACTAAGTAACCTTATGCATGGACTTACATACTCTGCTGTGTGTCTCCGTGTGTGCGTTAGTACTAAGATAGTGATAGATAAGGATAGAAGTGCTAGGAGTATGCCGACGCTTTCTTGAACAGTGTCAGTTTTCGTCTACAGCGGGAACGGGGAGCGGAGATCAGTGTAGTCACGGGATGTCAATGCGTGATTCGGACCTTCTTTCGTTGAAGTCTTCTTTGATGTGAACCTCTTTTGTTTGTGACGACCCTAAACTATGAGACCTTGTCCTTGACTATAACCTCTCTTTTCTTAATTGAAACTTTTCTTGTATAAACTTTATGCGTTGCCAAATTGCTTTGGCATGACGCTTGAGAAAGCCTTTTCTGAAAAACTTAAATCATGTTCTTGACAAAGCATTGATCGTTGACGAACCTGCAGTTTTCCCTTTTGATCTTGAACCAGACATTTATTCTTTCCTAAATTTTGATGAGAAATTTGAACCCTGACACCCTATCCCGGTCAAGTAGATAGTTCTAGAATAGAGAATTAGTTGTGAAGTGATGGTAGGCAAGAGTTGTAAAGACTAAGGAGGATAAGGATTAGTAAGTGTGGATGAAGGAAGTATGAGTCTTGGAGAAAATAGGAGTATCCTTTTGAGTCTTAGATAAGTGGTGAGTTAGGTAAAGTGGTTAGGACTAAGGGTTTTGATGACGGATTAATCAAGATAATGGTTTAGGTGGTGATAAGATGAGGAAGAAATTAAGGTGATGTTTAGGATTTTGAGGTCATAGGTGTACTGATATGAGTTGGAATATGGTTAGATAGCAGTAAATAAGTGATGATATGGTAAAAGTCGAGTCGATAAGATGGTGGAATTTGTGGTTAGAATCCCTAAGTGCTGACCCAAGGACAGGTAAAAAGCTAGGATTTGATATGGTAATGGATAATAGGTCTTTGAGTTGAGGAATTTTGATGATCTAGAATATAAGGAAAACGGTGGAGAATGGAAAAAAGGGTTTAGAATAGTCTAAGTTATATGATCTAGTGTTAGAAATAAGGAATGAGATGGTGTATGTTTCTTGAGGATTAGTGGTTGATAGGGTAAGAGTAAGATTTAATGGTGATCGTAGAAGTCTGAAGAGGACAATTATTTGGTGAGAAGTAAGGCAATGAGAGGATAGATTGAAAGCTAAGTGATGGGAAATTTTGTAAGACTGACTCGAAAGTTGTGAAGGATAGAAGTAGTTAGAGGATAAGTCTGTAAGGATGAATGTGGTATAGAGAGATATGAGTCATTTAAGTTGGGGAGTAGTTGGAGATGTGAGGTCTTTGAGGAGTAGATCGTTTAGGCTTGAACCAATGAGAAGAATGTAACCCTGAGTGTGGTAGTGTCTTGACCCCAAATATCCATACCCTTGTTATCTTTGAACACTGTTCTAATACCTTTGAACCCTCAGTCTTTTGTTACCAGTGAAACCATATTGTTTGTAACCCATCAAGTTTGTTGTTGAAAGTACCCAAGAGATTACTTTTGCAAGTAATCCGTTCGATTCGTTTGAAAAGACGACGAGTAGATAGTTCACACCCGAAGGCGTGATAGTTACCGCAGTTAAAGAGGGAAGGAATGACTCCACAAAGAGCTAAGCATTCACAGATCAGACCCACTCTGCGCAGTATTTCTCGAGGACGAGAAATCTCCAATTTGGGGAGAATGTAACACCCCGCATTTTTCCCGTACGTGCGAGAACGAATTTTGTTAAAATAAACCTTGAAGTTTTGTTTTATAAAAGATTTTCGGACAAGTATTTTACATAATAAAGAAATAAAGTGCTGATTTTCAAGGATGTTTATAAACCAAATGTTTTTATAAATGAAAAGTGAAGAATTTTGTTGATTGGATTTTTAAGAAATGAGTTGTGGTTTTATTAAAAGGTGATTTTTATTTGAAGTGATGTTTTTGAAATGTTATCTTGGAAAATTCGTATCTTTTTAACGTAACTCGGATTTTTACGATATTTATATTAAAACGATCGTCTTGAAATGTAGATTTTGAAAATGTGATTTTTGGAATTTTCTGGGTTGATTTATAAAAATTTATTTTCAGAGTTATGAAAATACGAATTTTGAGATTGGTATTTTAAAGAAAATAAATTTAATGATTTGGCTTGAAATTTTTATGTGATGAGTGCTTGGTTTGATGTATGTTTTCTGTATGATACATGAGAATGATTGTATGAATGTGATTTTTGAATTAATTGCCTTGTTGTGTGAATTGATGAATTTAAATAAATAAGATTAAGAAAATAAAATGTAAAATGTATGTATATGTGTGTGTGATACGGTTTGGGTATATATATGTGTGTATGTTAGACGTGTATGTGTGTGTGTGTATGAGCTAGGATGTATAAATTTCTAGAAGCTTAGTGAGTAAGCTAAGCCATAACCAAACCAAACTAGAACCATAACCAAACTAAATTAGTAACCAAAACCCTAACTAAGAGCTAACTAGGAATTAAGCCTAAAATGACCCCTAGAACCTAGCCTATTTTACTTTGTCCCCTTGCATTTGATAAAATCCACCCATGCATATTTTTGTAAGGACAAAACCGTCCCTCCTAGTGTGAATGACCAAATACAAACCTAAGGTCAAGGAAGGGAAATTCGTTGGTCTATATATATATATCCAAGAAGCCTTAGTTCATTTTCTCATTTCACTTCCCTTCACCAATTCGTTTCTTTCCAAACACAAACTCACTCTAAGAACCCATTAAGCTCTTAGAGAAAGAAAAGAAAAGAAAAAGAGAGAGAGGAGAAAGAGAGAGGGCCGTGAACATGAGGAGGAAAAAGGAAGGAGATCTGTAACATCCCGTTATTTATAATACCTCTAGTAAAATAATTAAGTGATTTAATATGATGTTTTTAAGATTTGCGTGTTTTAATAAAATTTTGATTTCATCATTATAATTGAAATATGTTTTCTAGTCAAAATAAGTATAAATTTGTTATAATATATTTTTCAAAAAAATAAAAGAGTACTTTTATTTAGTTTCAATTAACATTTTGACAGGGAGCTCAAGTGGCAAGCCTTAGAGGCATTTTTATATATAGTTTCTTTAGAAAATATGTTTAACTTAATATGTTGAGCGTCCCTGTAAATTTTCATAGTGTTCGGAGGCTGTTTTACTTTTAGCTTCTGGACTGATTTAATAAATTATTGGTATAAGTTATATATATAATAATTTGCTATTTCAAAACTATAAATATTATATTTTATCAAGTTTAATATCAGGATTGAGAAAATATATTTACTTTTGAATTTCAATAATTTCTCTTACGCAATAGCTATCCGGAGGGACCAGTAACTTTATTATTTTCTAATTAGTTTTGAGTAATTAAAAGTACAAGATTATTTTACTTAAATATATTTTATTATTTGGATCATAAAACTTTTAATTATAATCCAAAATACATACACACATTAACCCACAAATAAAATCAAAACATAAAATAATATATATATTTATATTATTTCCTAAACAACTATCAGTACCCCATCCCCACCGTATGAAACCAAAAGCAAAAGAAACAAAAAAAAAATATATACATATAAAACGTGTGGCCCTAAGGCCACCACGTTAACCAAAACAAAATAAAAGGGCACCACGTGAACACATAGAAATAAAGTAGAAAGAAGAGGCCGAAGATAGTAGAGTAGAAAGAAGAGACATAGAAGAAAGAAAGAGAGTGGGCGACAGAGAGTAGAATGAAATTTTGGGTTTCCAACTACCCGGTCCAATAACTCAAGATCCAACCGTCCAATCTTAAATTCTTTTTAGGTAAATAACATCCTCAACTCCCTCTACCCATCCATGTAATTTATTCGACGATCCGTCAATATTTTATTATCCCTATATTTTCAAATAAAGAGATACCTATGACAAAAGTGATATATTTTTAGTGTATAATGATATATATTTATTATTTTGGCAAAAATGAGTTTATTTGATATATATTTTTTAATGTTCTAATTAGTTTTACATATGTCCCTAATTAGATCCAACACGTGGTTATTAACCTTGACCTTGGAACAAGTCGCGGATGAAAACGCGGCTCTGTTGTTATTGCTAGGATTTCCAGGTAAGGGGAGTCTCTTTTCCACACTTTGGGTTAGGGATAGTTAGGGTGTATAATAGGATTTAAGTTTAATACTTAGACCGGGTTGTGGGTAGCAAAATTGTTTTGAATTAAAATTGATTTAGGGGTGATTAGTATGTTTATGGTTAATTTTATATTAATTAAATTGTTTATGTTAAATTCTCTTTTTATTGATATTAAAGTAGGAAGTGAAGAACCCTATGGAGTTGACTTACATTCAATGTACTCTGAGACATACCTGAGTATGTCGATTGATTGGTGATATTGGTTGATGGTTGATAAATTGATGTGAACCTATATGTGAGTAATTAATGGCATATGTGTATAAATAATGAAACGGGAATGTGATGTAAAAAGGAATAATAAATTGGAATTGGATATATATATAACTTGAAATTGTTGTGTGTGAAGAATGTTTGGAAATGTGAGATTTGGGTAATACTTGGTAAATGGTGGTTTGATATGTGAATTAAAGGAATGATTATGTCTGCTAAAAGTGATGAAAATGAATATTTGATATTACTTGCAATTCTCTGAGTATTTGATGAATGGTGTGAATGTGGTGCTTGACTTTTTGTGAATGAGTTCTGATCTGGAATAAAAAAGAATGCAGTGTGGTTGATCCTTGGATGCCCCGGCACACTAGGTGCCCTACTAGGTGGTGAATTGCCTGCTAGGGCCGAATTGCCTGTCAGGCGAATTGCCCATTAGGTCCTAAATTCCCGTTAGGCGTCGGTGCGCCAATGGATCAATACACTGCATAACCACCTGAAAAAGTTAATAAATTGTGGACTGGAATTGAGAAATGAATAATTAATGGAAAGGTAATTAATTGCGTTGTCCTAACGGGTGATGCCTAATGGATGTCTCAGTCCTGACAGGTGTAAAGTCCCTAGTAGGTGCCGAATTGCCTAGCAGGTGAGCTAATTCCTAGTGGTGCAAAGATAAAAAGAAAAAGAGAATATGGTTTGTATGTTGTCCTCTGACCGTGAGGAGACGTACAATGTATATGTGGTTTGTATGTTGTCCTCTGACCGTGAGGAGACATACAATGTATAAGTGGGTATGTTGGCCTCTGACCGTGAGGTGACATACAGTTTTATGAAACAGGGAAAGAGAATAAATATGGAATGTATTTAAAAATTGTTAATAAGTGAATGTGATTCATTTTGTTAATCCATGGCTTGATTTACTTATTATCCTTGAGTTTTTGTTATATACCGTTTTACTATCTTTTAATCCACTGTGTTGTGAAAAGGTCTCACCCTTATGTGGTTAACATTTTAGGTTCTTGAGCAAGGAGCTTGGAGATCAGAGTGCTCAGCGGATCAGTCGAAAGAAAGGAACTCAAGTGTATTTTATTATATTGTAATTGAAAGCCCCCAACGCTATTTGTGAACTCTGATTTATAAAAGAAAATTTAAAGTCCTATGTTTCATTTTTCAAACGTTTATTGTTTATTATTCATTATATTACGGGGTGTTACATTTATGGTATCAGAGCAGTTCTTTCCTTTCGACCTGAGGGAAAGTAATCTCGATCCCGCTGCGACACTCTCATCTCAAGCTTCTTGACCAGAGGTGAGACCCATACAAGTGAAAACTTTTGAATGTCAAGTGAATTGGTATATGTTTGATACTATTGTTGAGTATATTTGAAATGAACTGAATAGGTTTATGTTTGCATTGGGAATACTGACAATTGACATTGTAAGAGAAATTATTTATGGTAACGGAAGAGAATCGAATTCTTTGGAAACTAAGCAGGATCCCTTAGTGATTCAAAGAATTGGATATTCTGAGTATTCACCCAATTGCAAACAGGAAACCTAAGCGGTATGAACATGATTAGTCGAGAGTGTAAATGTTGAGTTTTTGGACTAATCGAAAGTTAAAGTTTCATACAATGTAAATCTAATTAATGTCAATGCATTTGAGCATGTAGTACAGGAATTCAACTGAATTGCGAGGACTACTACCACCGATTAAATGTAGTGTTGGAAATGGCCAATCCGACATTATATCTATTGGGAGGTGAAGTCATCGAAATTCAAGAGTTTGTGCACTATCGTGAATTAGTAAACGATTTCCTATGTATGAAACCTTAGTGCTAGTTCTTTTGTTTTGTTGCTCTTTTATGTTTGTTTGTGTATAATTGAATGTGTGCTCGATGAGTGGTTTGGTGTCAAAGTAATTGGACGGTGATTAGAAATGGAACCGCCTGGATTAAATGAGTTATGACTTCAATACTAATCCAACCAAGTGATTAAATTCACGTCGATTAGATTAGTATCTAAGAGAACGGAAAATTATGTTTAAATTAAATTAACGGTCGGTTCCGTAGCTAATCTTAATTCAAGTGACTATGACATCAAATGGAAAATAGGAATTGAGAACTAATCGATCAGATTCAAACCGCTGAACTATCCCAATTTGAATTGCAAGTATAAAAGAAACTTTTTACCATATTTGGGAAGCGGTTTGAATTCAATCAAAAGGTCCTCGAAATGTGTTTAGTTGTGGAATAGTTTAGTGTTAAAGTAAGCGAACAAAGGTTAGAGGTGGAACTATGAAAATCAAAATAGTTGATTGACTAGATACTAATCTAAACGAGTGATTTAGTTCACATCGACTAGATTAGGATCCACGAGAAACAAAAACGTTTATGTTGAACTTGTAGTGATTCCACCCCTAATTTGATTTCGATAACTTTAATACTAAATGAAAGATATGTATGGAGCTCCTATCGATTGGACTTGAACCCCAAGTGTAACAATAAAATTTTTTATAAATGAAAAGAGGTGTATTTAATCAAAAAAGGGGTTTTAAATTCAATCGAGAGGTTCTCGACCCGAATTTCGCCTAGGTTGTTATTAGTGTATGTGTATATATGTATACATGTTGATTGTTGATCGTTGTTGTTGCATATGTGTGTTTGATATTTGTGCATAGTGGTGTATGTTTGATTGATGTAGGTGCTTGATGCTATATGTGAACCTGAATCCTACTTGATGATTGTGAGTGAATATTCTTATGACTGTTTGTTTGGTAATATAAGTGTTCAAAATGAATTTCAAAGTGCTGCACCGAATCACAATCATTCCAAACGAATCGTGGAGTCACACGACAAATTTTTAAGAAAGTAATAAAGAAAGCAAGGAATTCCTAAGTGATCGAACAGGGAATTAACTCATTTGTTTTTAAACAAGTCACCTATCGATTAAATAGGAACTCTCTATAAGCGACACCTCGTGATTCGGAATGATATTCAATTTTCAAACTTGGAGTAAAAGGAAATGTAATTGTTCCAATTTTCGAAGATGAACTAAACTGAATTTTCTAAGTTAAAACCATATTCCTTTTTCTCTAAGTCTGATAAATTTTGTACAAGTTTGCACTCCTTCATCTAGGTTCTTACGAAATTAGATGAAGGTAGTCCTTTATGGTGAAGTACACAAATGCGTGTCCAAATGCTTTTATTGTATGAGATCTTATTTATTAAATTTTAATCCTCATACATAGAGATTGTTAAACCAAATATTTTGTCGTGTGTATGTGATTGTGATTAGGTGGTTGTTGGGAAATCGGGGTTTTTATTACATAAAGTGGAAAACTGAGTTTTGGGTTGGGGATACTTGATTGACTTAAACATTTTTATATACAAGCCCCTAAGGTTGAATGATTGTTCCATGTAAAATCTCAAGCCAATTGGAGCAAGTTAGTGTTTTTGAACAAATTTAATCTAACGTGCTCCAATCGATTCGATATTTTTACTCAACCTTTGGCTAAGTACAAGTGATGTCCCTTAAAGTTTTGAGGCCATCCAGAGTTTAATTACTAATTTTCAAACAAATTTGATTTAGGTTTAGCCCCGACAATTACAATTCTTTGGCAAAATGGTCGTAGGGTTAAAACTGAACCTAATGAACTCTGAGTGACTTGAAAACTTATCATGATACTCTTGTGTAGGGACACTACTTGGAAAATTTCAAAACATCAGGAAAATGAAGTGATGAAAATGTATTTTTATTACCCTCAGTAATCCTATTCCCCGAACCCTTTTCTTAAACCGATTTTCATATATGTGATGATTGTTAAGATTGTGTGGATAGATGAAGATTTACCCGAAGTTAGGCTAGATAGATAAGGACTAAGTTAGGAAGAGGTAGGGGTTGAGTAATGCTTGTGTTTGAAGTATATGATGTTGTGAATTATTATTGCATATGTTTGAATTGTGTATGATGCGTATGTGATTTATAACTGCCTAATTGATGAATGTGCTTGACTAGGATTTAGGAGTAGGGGATAGGTTGTATGTTTTGGGGTTAGGCTATAATCAAACCCTTGAGGGTATTAGTGTTTAGGGCCTAATAATACCCTTTCCAAACCTCTGATATAAAATTCCGGAGGAAACCCAGTTGATCTTAGAAACCATTTCCGACTTCCTTGGGAAGCAAAACCCGAATTTTGGGAGTCCTATTAGTGGGACTCTTGAAATGTTAGTCGTAAGGAGAGTAAACCTTAAAGAACCTGTTAGAGTCTTCGCGTCGAGACTAACCAAATCAAACCATAAATTCGTACTCTTCATTGAGTGCAAGAGCTTAATTAGTGACGTACTAACGCAGAATGGTATGCCGTTTTTCAAGTGGGGGAGTAAAACCAAAGGAAGTGAGTATTGTAGTAGAAAACCCTTGTCCGGGATGGTTCTCCATTTAAGGATTTTGAACGGAATTTCGGGGACGAAATTCCAATAAGTGGGGGAGAATTGTAACATCCCGTTATTTATAATACCTCTAGTAAAATAATTAAGTGATTTAATATGATGTTTTCAAGATTTGCGTGTTTTAATAAAATTTTGATTTCATCATTATAATTGAAATATGTTTTCTAGTCAAAATAAGTATAAATTTGTTATAATATGTTTTTCAAAAAAATAAAAGAGTACTTTTATTTAGTTTAAATTAACATTTTGATAGGGAGCTCAAGTGGCAAGCCTTAGAGGCATTTTTATATATAGTTTCTTTAGAAAAATATGTTTAACTTAATATGTTGAGCGTCCCTGTAAATTTTCATAGTGTTCGGAGGCTGTTTTACTTTTAGCTTCTGGACTGATTTAATAAATTATTGGTATAAGTTATATATAATAATTTGCTATTTCAAAACTATAAATATTATATTTTATCAAGTTTAATATCAGGATTGAGAAAATATATTTACTTTTGAATTTCAATAATTTCTCTTACGCAATAGCTATCCGGAGGG
This sequence comes from Crotalaria pallida, assembly GCA_037953625.1. Lineage (NCBI taxonomy): Eukaryota > Viridiplantae > Streptophyta > Magnoliopsida > Fabales > Fabaceae > Crotalaria > Crotalaria pallida. The sequence goes on from CM075652.1 coordinate 90,695,116, forward strand.
ACCAGTAACTTTATTATTTTCTAATTAGTTTTGAGTAATTAAAAGTACAAGATTATTTTACTTAAATATATTTTATTATTTGGATCATAAAACTTTTAATTATAATCCAAAATACATACACACATTAACCCACAAATAAAATCAAAACATAAAATAATATATATTTTTATATTATTTCCTAAACAACTACCAGTACCCCATCCCCACCGTATGAAACCAAAAGCAAAAGAAACAAAAAAAAAATATATATATATACATATAAAACGTGTGGCCCTAAGGCCACCACGTTAACCAAAACAAAATAAAAGGGCACCACGTGAACACACAGAAATAAAGTAGAAAGAAGAGGCCGAAGATAGTAGAGTAGAAAGAAGAGACATAGAAGAAAGAAAGAGAGTGGGCGACAGAGAGTAGAATGAAATTTTGGGTTTCCAACTTCCCAGTCCAATAACTCAAGATCCAACCGTCCAATCTTAAATTTTTTTTAGGTAAATAACATCCTCAACTCCCTCTACCCATCCATGTAATTTATTCGACGATCCGTCAATATTTTATTATCCATATATTTTCAAATAAAGAGATACCTATGACAAAAGTGATATATTTTTAGTGTATAACGATATATATTTATTATTTTGGCAAAAATGAGTTTATTTGATATATATTTTTTAATGTTCTAATTAGTTTTACATATGTCCCTAATTAGATCCAACACGTGGTTATTGACCTTGACCTTGGAACAAGTCGCGGATGAAAACGCGGCTCTGTTGTTATTGCTAGGATTTCCAGGTAAGGGGAGTCACTTTTCCACACTTTGGGTTAGGGATAGTTAGGGTGTATAATAGGATTTAAGTTTAATACTTAGACCGGGTTGTGGGTAGCAAAATTGTTTTGAATTAAAATTGATTTAGGGGTGATTAGTATGTTTATGGTTAATTTTATATTAATTAAATTGTTTATGTTAAATTCTCTTTTTATTGATATTAAAGTAGGAAGTGAAGAACCCTAGGGAGTTGACTTACATTCAATGTACTCTGAGACATACCTGAGTATGTCGATTGATTGGTGATATTGGTTGATGGTTGATAAATTGATGTGACCCTATATGTGAGTAATTAATGGCGTATGTGTATAAATATTGAAACGGGAATGTGATGTAAAAAGGAATAATAAATTGGAATTGGATATATATATATATATATATATATAACTTGAAATTGTTGTGTGTGAAGAATGTTTGGAAATGTGAGATTTGGGTAATACTTGGTAAATGGTGGTTTGATATGTGAATTAAAGGAATGATTATGTCTGCTAAAAGTGATGAAAATGAATATTTGATATTACTTGCAATTCTCTGAGTATTTGATGAATGGTGTGAATGTGGTGCTTGACTTTTTGTGAATGAGTTCTGATCTGGAATAAAAAAGAATGCAGTGTGGTTGATCCTTGGATGCCCCGGCACACTAGGTGCCCTGCTAGGTGGTGAATTGCCTGCTAGGGTCGAATTGCCTGTCAGGCGAATTGCCCATTAGGTCCTAAATTCCCGTTAGGCGCCGGTGCGCCAATGGATCAATACACTGCATAACCACCTGAAAAAGTTAATAAATTGTGGACTGGAATTGAGAAATGAATAATTAATGGAAAGGTAATTAATTGCATTGTCCTAACGGGTGATGCCTAATGGGTGTCTCAGTCCTGACAGGTGTAAAGTCCCTAGTAGGTGCCGAATTGCCTAGCAGGTGCGCTAATTCCTAGTGGTGCAAAGATAAAAAGAAAAAGAGAATATGGTTTGTATGTTGTCCTCTGACCGTGAGGAGACGTACAATGTATATGTGGTTTGTATGTTGTCCTCTGACCGTGAGGAGACATACAATGTATAAGTGGGTATGTTGGCCTCTGACCGTGAGGTGACATACAGTTTTATGAAACAAGGAAAGAGAATAAATATGGAATGTATTTAAAAATTGTTAATAAGTGAATGTGATTCATTTTGTTAATCCATGGCTTGATTTACTTATTATCCTTGAGTTTTTGTTATATACCGTTTTGCTATCTTTTAATCCACTGTGTTGTGAAAAGGTCTCACCCTTATGTGGTTAACATTTTAGGTTCTTGAGCAAGGAGCTTGGAGATCAGAGTGCTCAGCGGATCAGTCGAAAGAAAGGAACCGAAGTGTATTTTATTATATTGTAATTGAAAGCCCCCAACGCTATTTGTGAACTCTGATTTATAAAAGAAAATTTAAAGTCCTATGTTTCATTTTTCAAACGTTTATTGTTTATTATTCATTATATTACGGGGTGTTACAAGATCCAAGCTTGAAGAAAGCCTTTCCCTTGTAGATCAAGAGTATTAGGAGCTAGAAGAACTCATCCTTTTCATGGTAGGATTCGAAGAGCTTGGAGGAAGACTTGTAATAGTATAGATTTTCTTTTCTTGTTGTAGATCTTTCTTTTTCTTCTTTGCATGTTGATTTTTCTAAGTTGAAAGATGATTTTATGTGTTGTTCATCTTTGATCTTGGACTTTAAGGACTCAAATCAAATTGTAATATGTGTGACTTTATGTTTGATGTTCGGTTAAGGCCTTTCTTTCTAGATCTAACATTTTTCTAACTAAAACTTAAAGATCTAAAGTTTTGCTTGAGAATTTGTGAAAACTAAAATAAACTTCCTTGCATGTCTATTTTTCTTTCTCTAAACCGTGATCTATGTGTGTGTTTGTGATTATTCGATAAGAAAATCCATGATCTAAACTTGTTTATTTATAAAGTGAAACTCTTTGATCTTGCATGTTAACTTTGTGATGATCTTTAGTCTTGCATGTTATTTTTCAAGAGAAAAGATTGTGTTTTCTTTTTTTTTATGTATGATTCGGTTTTAAAGGAAATTTTAAGTAACAAGTTTTAAAAGGATTTTAAGCATAAGCATGTTTTAATTAAGTGTTGGATTTTTGTGTATGTTTTATTTGGTGATAGGCCATTCGGCCATGTGTGATAGAACTAGGATCCATGCTTTTTATTTTGTAAAAAGTTAATGCATGTGTATGTTAAAGCTAGATCTAGTGATCTTATGTTCATGCATGTTATTTGCATGAAGTTAAAATTAAATCTTTATTTTTGTTTTAAGAAAATGATGAACTTGAGTTTATGTTTGAAAAAGATTTTTGTTGATGCATGTTTATGTGAATAAATTATGTAGTTATTACTTTGAAAGGTGCCTTAAAGATTTGCATGCCTTGGTTGTGAGTTATGTGAATTTGTCTGTGTTGAAAAATGAATGAAGACCTTCTTGTTGCATGATGATATTCGGCCATCCTAGGATTAGGTAGGGATCTATGTTTGTTCCTCATTTAGGTTGCATGCATGATGAGGTTAAGTGAATTTAAGAATTCTAAAAGTACATGCATGAAGTAATTGGATTTAAAAGGAAATAAAATGATTTTTCGAAGTAGTTTATGATTTAAATTATTGTTTTGATTCAAGTTATGAAATAAATTAAAATTGTTAATTTTCTTCTAAGAGTGCTCACGGTTTCAACCATAAAAGAAAGAAAATGATTTCATGTTTGCATGTTTTTATTTGTGCATGAAATTCTTGCCAAATTGTACATATAGGATTCGGCCAATGTAGGCTTATTTAGTTGGAAAGACTTTCTTTGTGAAATGACTTGTGATTATGGCTATGTTCTAGGTGCATGTTCTAGGTGCTTAATGAAAGTGATGTATGTGTGTGTGTGTTCTCTAAATCTTTTGGTGTTTAGAAATAAAAATAAATAAGTTGAATTGATTTTGTGAAAAGGAATTTTTGTAATGTTAATTTAATGATTCAAAGTTTTAAAATCGATTTGTGATTGGAAAATTATTAACCATAGTGATTCGGTTCTTGGTGAGTTAATCACAAGGCTTAGTCTAAATTATTTTCTTAAGAGTAATTTAATTAATTTATTAAGATTATAATTTATTGATATTAGATGATTGAAAATGTGATTCTTGCATTATGTGTGTTTGTGAATGCCTTGAAACTTTTATGTACTGTTTTTGTGCTAATTGAATGTACTGAATTGAAATTGTTCTGAATCTGCTTGTGAACTTTGTTTGTGAAAATCTATGTTTTGATTTCAAAGAGTTGAAAAATGTTTTATTTAAAAGTATGATTTAAACAACTTAAAGTGATTTGAAATTTTTATAAGACATCTTTTAATCAATATCTTATAATGTTGTGAAGTTGGGATTTCAATGAATCAATTTGATATGGTTTTAAAACTTTATTTGCTGGAGTTTTGAATTTTTGTTTAAAGATTCAGGAAAATGATATTCTTTAACCAGAATGTTTTAAACTAAAAGAAATGAATTAGGTTTTAATAAAGAGATTATTTTGGAATTATTTCAAAGTTTTCTTGAAAACCTTTTTATTAGAAATCTGATTTGGATTTAAAATCTTTTTGGTTATTGGCGATGTGTTTCAAGAAAGAAATTAAAAAGTGTTTTCAAAACGGAAATTAAGAATTTATCGAAAACGTTCTAACGCACGGGGAAAAATGTTCTAGTTCGGGTGACGGACGCGGAGGAAACGTGGCAAGGCTGGCGACTGGGAAAACTCTCGAGAGTTTCGTCATCGAGGTGAGTGAGAGTGTTGTGATCCTGTAACGTGGTTGCTCGCAATTCGAATAGATGGATTGTGAATGTACTGCGAATTAGGCAATATAGATATGTGTGCTAAATGTTTATTTGTTTTATTTACATGCTAAATGTTTATTTGTTTTATTTACATGCTAAATGTTTATCTGTTGTGCAAGTTTATTTCTGTTTAGAAAATGTTTGCTTGCGTCTGAATAGTGAAACAATAATAATGAAACTGTGAAAGTAATGAGATAAGACTGAAAAGAGAAAAGAGATGCGAATAAGAGATAAGTGATGAGCTAAGACAAAAGAGAAAGTTATGAGAACGATTGAGAAAGAATTGAGAATAGAAAGATGATGTTCGAGAAGGCAACAAGAAATGCCCGATAAGGCGAGCGGAAGCATGGTGATGATGATGCTGCTGACGGTTGTAACAGCCCGATTTTCACTTCCAAAACCTTAACTGAATTGCTATTAATTTGTTGCAAAAATGAGGCCATTTTTTTTAAAGCATGAGTTCACGAATGATTAACGCCACCCTTTTGAAAATCGAGTTGTCACTTTTGAAACTTCCCGTACCCGAAACATCATCATCATATAAAACATCATTTTCATTATAATTAAAACATAAACCATAAGTACTGGAGTCACACTCCAAAAGTTTCCAAAAGCAGGCCAGAGTTACAAAAGATTACAAACCATAATTAAAAAGTAGCTTAATTACATCCATGGTACATCACAAAGGAATCCTCGATTGGAATATCGATCCTAGACACTCTAGACACAGAACACAGGACATCACTCCTCAGCAGAACTAGCGTCCGTCTCCATGTCTTCACTCGAATCAGCTTCCGCTTCATGACTAGACCCACTAGTATCTTTTCCCTCCATCGGTTGAGGGATCACCGCAGCCAAAGGTGCAGGATCACCTTCGTACTCGTGATGCTCTCTCGGTCCACCGTCCTGATAGTCACGGAGAGTGACTTGTCCTACATGTACATCCAAGCTCGTCCCTCGCAGAATATGTCTCGAATCATCAATCTCCAATCGGGTTTCTCCTCTCCAAATCCAGCCCTCAGGAACAACCTCCCATGCTCCTCCCTGAAGAGGCCACATGTGGATTGCTACATAATACGCCATCTACCCGTTGCAATACCGGCAAACGCCAATACGACAAACAGGTAGGAGGGAGTCAGTGTACCATACACTAACGAGTTGACCATAAGGTCTTAGGGTAGACTCGATAGAAAGAAAGACGAATGACAGAGGACAAAAGACCATTGACAAGTATACCGAACGAGATAAGGTATTCAAAATGCCGAAAATAAACAGAATGGGATAGCAAAGCAAGTAACATACTATAAACAAACTTAATAAACAAAATATGCAAAGTATATAAATGGCATACAAGGCACATAAAAGTAAAGCATAACTCATCAATCGAAATCATAATTCGCAGTACTAAACAGCTTCACACTAACTCAATCTTTTCCAACATTCAATTATATCTTTATTCTTTGAATATTAAGTCTTATCATAACTCAACTCACTCAATAAGGTAGGGGGAAAAAACCATCACTGAGGAAAAACACACACGTCTACATCTCCTCGGTCTCCATCCAAACCTAGTCGGAAGCCAACAGGAGTACAGGACCTTTACCACGCGGGCACGACAACTGTCTCAACAACATATGGTCCCAGACCAGGAGGACTACAGCCTCAATCAATATAATTCACATAATTATCATAATCAGGCACACTGTCCAAGCAGTGGCAAATCACAATGCCCCGTTCCAGTCCCTCTCACGGTTGTAGATTTGCATTCAAGGGGGTGACAGTATCATTTCTAGTGAGCTATGCGGAACTTGCCACGGCATTGGACCCAGTCCCTACCACGTTAGTACGCCACTTGTGGAATTCGTTCCGCCTAGAAATATACTCGAGGCTTCTTGACGTTCATCGTCCTTGCCCTCCCCTCATGCAATCCCCACTTGAATATCCGCAGATACCCATAGTATCTTCCTCTCGACTACTTCGCACTCTCATACCTCACCGCGTATGTTAGTCTTTTAATGTCTTTTAAGTCTTTTAATATCTTTTAATTAACCTACGGTCGGCTTTCCCTTAGTCCATCCCTTCGACAAGACCCAACCACTAAGGGTTATCTCTTTTCCCCACTTTCACATAACTGTCATTCACTTTCTCAAGCCACTTGGCACAATCACATCATTCCATAGGGATCACAAAGCTCTCTTGAACGATCATTTGCATCTTGGGATCTGCCAGCACGATCTCAGCTACGCTCGTGGAATCTCCTCGTCTAGTGCATTGTTGCTCCATCGCCATCTTTGAATCACATCACATATCGTTCTCTCGCTCGTCCTTTCATTATACTTTCTCTTTTACATTCTTATTATCGATTATAAAAACATTCAGATTCAATTCACAGAATATAATGCTTTTCACGATAACATAGTAAAGGAACCAACATAGAATAGTAAGAAGCATGCATCAATTTAATAAAGCATAAAACACATAACACATAATGGATCACGTAATTCTTTTCCCGTCACCACACGGCAACTACGTTACGGGCTCACCGCACTCTCACTCACTCACTTACTTACTTACCTCTTAATCCAGCAAGAGAAATACTTTGAGCTCGGAAATCTCTAGCTTCTCTTTGAGAATTGTTCCCACCGTCTACTGAATAACCTCGAGGTAAATAAATACACTTTTATTAAAAACTATTTCAATTAAAAATCTCAACTTGGTTTATTTAATAACAAGTCCTTTACTTTCTTTATCCTTTTCTTAAAATATAGAGGTTTATCAAAACAATTCTCAACCTTTCTTATACTTGAAATCCTTTAAAAATCATTTGAAAACTCATATTAAAGTAAATAAATAAATAGTTTATGTGGCTGAATGGAAAAGTCCAGCCACCCTTTCAAGTTGTAAAAACATTGAAAATCAACATTTTTCATTCTAACTTTTGATATATCAAAGAACACTTGAAATCCACACTTTTCATAACTCAAAAACACTTTTAAAAATTAAAATACTTTGAAATAAAATCTTGGACAGCAAAGAACAAAAGAAATCAAACCATGAAAATACTTTTGAAAATAATCAAATACATTTATGCCTTTTCTTTAATGAAAACCGAATTGAACAAACCAAAACAACACAATAATTTTTCTTAAAACAAAGTCACAAAAAAAATTATTTCAATGAGACAATCACATGCAAAAAGAATCTAGCCTATCTAATCTAGTGTAGGCCGAATCATCATCATAGGAAAACAAAGTCTTTGATGCATTTTTTTTTCATGCAAAAACCTTAAAATATTAAATCAAAAACAAGCATTTTCAAACACATGCTTTTACAAAAATACCACTCCCTTTTTCTCTCAAAACCGTGACCTCTTAGTCACTCAAACGCATTTTCATTTTTATTTTCTTTTGCATGTGCTTTTAAAATCATTTGAAATAAAAGAGAATCACATGCATGAACTTTTTATGAAAAACAATCATGATCCTTTGATTTTCAAAGCTTGACCGAAAATCAATTAACAAAATCAAAAGGAAAAACTTAAATCTTTAACTTTCAAACACACATAGACTTGAATCAAAGTAAAACAATTTTGCAAAAGTTGTTTTCCTTTGTTTTCTCATCAAAACCGTGACATGCAAGTCAAGAAACAAAACTTTTTAAGTTCAAAAATCACATGCAAGACTTCAAAATCAAGGTTATGGAAAATCAAGGAAAGAATCAAATCTTTTTCAAGATCAAAACAATAGATCAAAGCACTTTTGAGAAGAAAACCAAAAATCAAAGCTTAGAAAATTCAAAGTTAAAATCAAAGCATTTAAATCACTTAGATCATCTTCAACAAGCATCAAATCAACATGCATGAACTCAAAACAAAATAAAAATCATCACTGTTGGAACCTACAATCGGTGGGTGAAATAACTAGGAGACACTAGGAGAACACCTAGAAGGGGGGGTTGAATAGGTGTTAGAGAAACCTTGAATGATTTTCGAAAGAAACAAATTTAAACAATTAAAACAAATGATTTTCTCAAAAATTCTCTCAGTCTTAATCGATTAAATCAAAATGTTAATCGATTAAAACTTCATGTTAATCGATTAATAGAATGGCTAATCGATTAATGCCGAAAGCTTGATTAAAATTAATCGATTAATGAAAACAGTTACTCGATTAATCACTGTTAAAACTGAAAAATCACTTTTCAATCAAATACGAAAATCAATCAATTAACACATATGATCAGAGATAAAGCGGAATTGATTAACACCAATATTCTTATTGATTACCTAGGTTATGAAAATGATTTTCTCCAAATCAATTTGCATAATTAAGATTCAATTCAATCAATTATGAAAATCAATCTTTTCTAGGTTTTCAACCAAGAACACAATATTGAAATGACTTGAATGTAAAGAGTTAAGAGTTTAGAGATACGACACAGTGATTTATCCTGGTTCACTTTCATCCACTTGAAAGCTACATCCAGTCTCCTCTTCAACCAAGAGAGATTCTTCACTATGAGGAATTAGAGTTCTCAAATTACAAGTAAATGCCTCACAAGAATCCCTTCTTGCTAGCCTACAAGAGATACCACACCCTTGCCTTGTAACCCTATTGAATCTAATCTAACCTCTTGAAGAATCCATGTGTATGAAGCTATGTTTTGATGAGGAAAACATTGTGATGAAATCAAGTGAAAGCAAGACTAAACATTGTGATGAAATCAAGTGAAAGCAAGACTAAACATTGTGATGAAATCAAGTGAAAGCAAGTCTCCCAAAGAACAAAAGCAACAAAGTTCAAGAGCTATAAAAGTTTTAAAGAAAAGAAAAAGAGAAGAAGAAAGCAAATTTTACAAGAAGAGAGAATCAACTAATCTCTAGACAAGCAAGCAAGGAATCAAAGTTTCATAGAGTTATTTTATATTTTGCTTTGAGTCCTTAGGTTGTTGGGTAGAGTTAGTTTTGGGTAGTGAATCTCAATTAATTAATTTTGATCAAATTAATTTTGAGTTTCATAAAACCAATTATTTAAAATATGTTGATGCATATTTTTTCAAAATGTTTTATAAATATTTTTAGAGTGCATCAATAAGTGGCTTAATATTTTAATTAAGGTTGAAAAGAATTGGTTTTAATAGTTAAAGTTTTGAAAATATTTTTTGCTAAATTAATAAACAAAAGTTATAGTGACTAACCGGTTAGTCATACCCAGTAACCGGTTAGTGACTGTTAAGTATAAGTGGCTTAATATTTTCATTAAGGTTGAAAAGAATTGGTTTTAATAGTTAAAGTTTTGAAAATATTTTTTGCTGAATTAATAAACAAAAGTTACAGTGACTAACCGGTTAGTCATACCCAGTAACCGGTTAGTGACTGTTAAGTTTGTTAAAAATTCAGTTTTATGTTTTCATTCTTTATGGGTATCTATATAAACCATTCTTACATCTTAATGAATATATAGAATCATTCAAATACATTTTATATCCAGAGAAACAAGCCACACACTCTCTCTTAGATTGAAAAGATCAAAAGTTTTCTTTTACATCTTGTTATCATCTTTTCTACAAACACAAGAATCTCATAATCAACTTAGCTTTCTGCTGCAGAAACACCAGAGCATCCTGCTGAACCTTATTATACTTACTTGAAATCTCTTTCTCTGCCTGCTGGAGATTAAGATCCAGGGGGTTCTGAATCAGATCAGTTTGAATAGCTTCCAATCTCTTCCTCAATTCCATCTCTCTGCCATCCACATTTGAGAAATGCTTCTTATTAAGCTCACCCAAGGGACCCTTAAGATCCTTAAGTTTCTTCCAAATTACAAACATCTTGCTACCTGGATAATCCTTAGACCATACCTTGTTGATGCTAGGCATAAAACTGTGATGATTGATCCACATATTAAAAAACTTGAAGGACTTCTTGCTTCTACCTGGCTGCATACCCCAGTCAACAATAATGGCTGAGTGATCAGATAACCCAGGTACTGTAAAATCAGTAGCCAAAGGCCACTCCCTACACCATTGCATGTTCACCATGGCTCTGTCTAGCTTAGATATGATTCTATCCATACCAACTTGCTTGTTACACCATGTGAAAAAGGACCCTGTCTGTCTCATATCCACCAGGCCACATTCATCAATACACCTTTGAAAGTCTCTAATTCCATTAGGATCAATAGCACAGCCTCCAATCTTCTCCTGCTGATTCAGATGAGAATTAAAATCCCCAAGAATAATCCAAGGGATGTCAATATGATTCTGCACACCACATAATACCTGCCATAATTCCCTTCTAATTTGCATATCATTATCAGCATAGACAAAAGTGACAAACAATTGTTTCTGAGTCTCTTGCATAACAACATGACAATGAACATACTGCTCCGATCTTGCTACCACAATTACCTTAAAGATATCCATTCTCCATACCACCCAGATTCTTCCAATAGGGCACACATCCAGATTAATAAAAGAACCCCAGCCATGTAAAATTTTATTATAAACCTGTTGATAGGCATCACCCCTCAACTTATTCTCTAAAATAGCAAACAAACCTACACTATATTTATTAATCACCTCACGAACCTGTTTTTGTTTTCGAGGGTGGTTCATCCCTCGAATATTCCATGCACCTATTCTATCCATTAGGTGGATGAGAGGAAGACTCCCCCCTATGAACCTCCCCTTTTTGTAACTCCATACTTCTAATCTGGGCCTTGCTCCTGGTTATCACAGTAGTCCAGCCTTCACTATCACCTTCTGTTTGCTTGCCCTTGTCTTCAGGACTCTTAGCCACAGTAAGTTCTTTCATAACATCTTCAACAGCAGACAAAGCTCTTTCCACATTTTCCTGAGGCACAGTACCAGCTTCTACATTTTCCTGTAGCTTTAGAGCCTGGTCTAGTTTTTCCATTTCCTCCTGAGTTGGCTTGTTTTTAACAACCCACTCCTGCCTTACCCCTTTTTTGCACATCTTAGAATCATGACCATAACAAGAACATTTAGAACACAGAATAGGTTTCCATTCATACTTCACTATCTGAGACACAATATTCCCTTTGTCATCCTCAAAATGAACCTCTTCAGGCAGGATTGCAGGGTCCACTTCAATCAAAACTCTAGCATAGCTAATTCTATTCCTCTCATCAGTGACTTTATCAGCCATAATAGGTGTACCCACCAAACTAGCTATCTTCCCCAGAGCAATAGGTCCCCAAAACTTAAGATTCAAATTAGGCAATTGGACCCAAATAGGAACCTTATCAAGGAAGTTCTTTGTTACTGGCCTCCCCGTCCAAGGAGCAATAATCAAAGGTTTTTTGTCAAAATGATACACTCCAACATCCAACACACTATTCCTGCCCTCAATTGTGTTAAAGTGCACTATCAAGGTGCCATCATAATTCATCAACATTTTAACAATTCCATACTGACGCCAAGCTTTCTTAATAAAACCACTAAGAACAGGGTATGGGGGATTCGCACCAAGTACATAACAAACAATTGAATTTTGCCAGTACTTTACCTCATCCTCTACATCAGCAGCCTCAATCTTTCCCAAAGCCACACCATCTTTCAACATAGGTTGATGGAAATTTAACTTCCCTCCTGCATTACGTGTAACACCTAGGATTTATACCCTTATTTCCCCCTTATAATAAAATACGGACTTAAAAATTCATTTTTATTTCATTAAAATCAACCGTCAAACGGACGGAGTTTCGTTTGTTTTTCGGACTATTCCAAAATTCAACCTGTGGTAAACCATTTTAATTAAACAACCAATAGCCAGCAGGGCTTCAGATAATATTTTTTTAAATCATATCAAGGCCTAATGGGCTCCAAAAATATCAGAGTACTAGCGGAAATACTAAGTTTAAGTATCTTAACCAAAACATAATACTTTATCAAAACAAAGCATCCTAAGCCTCATTTAAAATATGCATATTAAATTTACATCAAAATAATATAAGAGGCTTAGGTCCATATTATACTCTAAACCCATAACACCCTACTCTCCCTGTAAGGAAAAGTATTCCTGCTCGGCCGGGGGTTGTGCCTGCTCAATCTCCGTACCTGAAAAATGTAAGGGAGTGAGCTTTGCACATGAAATAGAAAGCAGTTTCTGACTAGACATAACAACCCGCTAGGTCAAACACAACTAGCAAATAGAGCATATATTCACATATAGCACGCCATGCACATTTCATAATTTCCATATTCATTATTCTTTCCAAATTTCCATTTCCATTATTCATTTCAACATCCATTTTCATTATTCATTTCATCATTCATTTTCTTTACTTTTTATTCATTTCACATACACATTTTATTTCAGTTCATCACCTCAAATCAGGGGCCAATGCACAATTTTCATTCAACACATTTATCACCTCAAAACAGAGGCCCTTAGACTTTTCCATATTTAAATTATGTGTCCCTCAGGTCAGAGGTCAACACTTAAACATTTTATTCATTCGATTTCATACACATGCCCTTTTCGTAAATTCTCTTAACTTTCATAATTTCTTTTCTCTGTACATATACCTTGAGTTCCTCATAATATAGGGAAATTTATTCACGTGGATCCATCATTGCGTACAGTCCCATAACCCGGACAACGTCTTACAGCTGCGCACCATGGTGTCTTACGCGATCTATGCGTGCAGTCCCACAACCCGGACAACGCCTTACAAGATCTGGATCGCACAAGTCTATGCGTGCAGTCCCACAACCCGGACAACGTCTTACAAGACATTAAATCAAACCAGTCGATGCGTACAGTCCCACAACCCGGACAACGTCTTACACGACATCAAATCAAATCGGTCGATGCGTACAGTCCCACAACCCGGACAACATCTTACACGACCTCATACCGAACCAGTCGACGCGTACAGTCCCACAACCCGGACAACGTCTTACATGACTTGATTCACACCAGTCTAAGCGTACAGTCCCACAACCCGGACAACGTCTTACAAGACTGGCTCCTTTAACCAATTTACCTTTAACCTTTTGGAAGTGCACCACCATATTTTTAAAGTCTTGCATTCAATGCCATAAAATCCTTATTTGTTTTATCCAATTATACTACTAAATTTTCATCTTCTTGTTCAATAAATCATAACACATTTAATCATAACTACACATATTCATAATTTCCCATCCATAACTTATCCCTACTCAATTCCCATGTTAATTATTCAATTCCTCTCAAATAGCATTCATATTCTTAATTAAGCATATGCAATACATTTAGGCTCAGTTATACAAATTTAGCAATTAGGGAGCAAAAACGCATATTCATCACATATAATCGTTTCCATTCCATTTTCTTTCTATATCAATTTACTCCATAATACCTACATATATTTGCAACATCAATCATTTATCATTTTATACAAAACTTGACAGTTAAAATCAATTATCATAGAAATCATTTACGGTCACTTCACTATCATGTTACCAAAATCCCCTCATACTTCATTAAAATCATTATCCAAGTTTCATTTATTAAATAATTCAATTTCATATTATTGGGTTTCTTTTTTTTTTTCTAGTCTTTACATTCAATTTCATACAGATTCATTTAGTACGATTTTATATTCAATAACCTAGAGTTTATAATCTAATTTTATCCCCTAACACTTAACCCTAACAAATCATTATATACTAATTAGAACCAACTCCCTAGAACAAGGCAATGCTCACAATATCCACCCCCTTACCTCAAACCAAGAGAAATGGGGAAAAATCTTCCAAGCCCTAGCTCCTAAGTTCCTTAATCAAAAGCTCCAAGGATTGAGTGGAAGGAGAGAGTTTTCTTGACCTCCATGAAACAATAGAACACAAATGAGTCATGAATTTGTCAAACCCATGACATAAAATTCATATATCCATGGAAGGGAGGAGAGAGAAAACTCGAATTAGAGAGAGAGGGAAGGAATCAAAGGCTTGAATACTTACTTGGAGCAAGGAGGAAGAGATTTGTTGATGAAATGAAGAAATCCCACTTGTTCTTGGTGGATTTGATGATGGAGAATGGAACCCTAGAGGAGAGAGAGAAGGAGGTTCGAATTTTGGAAGGGAAGAACACGTGATTGCCTTTATTTTTTTTCAGCAGCTACAGCCTCTAATCGATTATTAATCGATTAAGGGTTTCAAACATTCTGGACTTAATCGATTAAGCTGCAGCTTAATCGA